>JAUCMT010000039.1:10233273-10245165 GCA_032357475.1 Enteromius thamalakanensis | reverse complement strand
GAGGCATGGAGACGGCAGTCCCCACTGATCGTGCCCCAGACTCAGTACCAGTATTTCTCAAGCTGAGTTTTGATTTCGTTTGGAGCTGTTGAGTGCTTGGTTAAGTATGTCAGGCTGTCACCGTTTGCCCTGGAGCACAGGCACACTGCTAGCCACCTTGAACAGCTGATATTAATACGCTATAAAGGACCACAGAGGTTATCTATAATGACCTTTGAGGAAGTTAACCCTGAGATGAAAATCTCAAGTCATTTTGAGCCTGTACGACTTTCCTCTGTGGAACAAAATACTAATTAATTTTTATTTCTTGTGCAATCAAACTGATTGAGGACAGTGTTGTTTTGGATCCTGTTAACTTGTGTTGTATGCAGAAAACTTTTTTTTTTAATGATCTTTAGTAAAAAAGTAAGCTTACAGCATGAGGGTGAGTAACAGATAACTCTTCAAATTTTGGGTCAACTATACTTTTAGGGATAACAGACATATTGCCTACTGTTAATAATTTAATCAAGTTTCTGTTAAGAGTTTTATTTTAATTAATCCAGCTGCCATTTATGATGTGATCAGTGAAAATGCTTCACAGGCTGAGGGCCTGTTTGATAATGGGCAGTTGTTTTTTGGTAGTCTATCTAAAAAAAAAAAAAATTAGTTTCACAATCTTACAGAGCTTTTGCACCTCTGAAACATGTAGTGAAATCATTTGGAGAATGCATGGCGTCTGTTCTAGGTCTACTACAAGTTTCAAACATCTGGTTTCAGGTAGTCTTTGTATATCCGCTTCACTCTTGCAAGTTCTCGCTCATCTAGTTTTATGATGCCACAGTGATTTCACTAAATCAGTTCTCATTATTTGTGCCGGTTATTTAAGAATTTTCACACTTAACTGCATTTTGTCTTTAGAAGTGCGTTTGCATTTTTATTTGATCAGAATACTGACACTTGAAAACATGAACAGAATCACTAGCCCTATCAGTTCACTACTATATCATGCATCCCATGATTTATTCACACAGTGCAAATGATTCTCTGATTTATTGAACATTTGTTGCAAATAATTGTTTTAGCTGGCTAAAAATTTTAGTTTTTTTTGGGGGGGGGGATTGTTTGAATGACCAGCAAAAGACTAAATCTAACACGTTTTGCACTGTTTACCAAGCAAACCCATTCAGAACAGGATTAAAATCAACTTTTTTTGTAGCAATCCTGAGGAAAAGTCAGAAATGTATGATATGAACTGAGAATTCTCACTTTTTCCTCAACATCTCAGAATTAGGTTATGCTATTATAAAATGCTTTATTTCACAGTGCTTTTCTCGCAGTTTGACTTTTCTTCTCAGACTTATTTTTATTTCTGAGAAAGTCAAATTGAATGATGTTAGTTTATAACTTGCAATATTTTCAAACACTGGAGAGGATAAGGGTCTTTATTGCGAGTTTTATTTTGAAATCTATACCATCCCAACAGCTTCCTTTTTAAAACTCATTGCACTTACATCATAGTTTGTGGCGGCTTTAGAGGAAATTTGAGTTAAATGAAAATACTCACTTTGTGTCATGCCAGTAGATAGAAATCCTAATTGTTGAGCCTGAAGTTTTATTTGTGTGTGACATAGTGGCGAGAAATTATAGGACTTTTTATAAAAAAAAATTTATGCACAGTAATGCAATGTTTTTGCTGTTTATTGTTATCTCTTCAAAGCAAAATATTTATTTCAGGTTTAAATGTTACGCAAAGGATTAAATGTCGATTAGTAATATTTGACTTGGAGGAATTGGAATAAGAGAAATAAATTGTTAGATATCGTCGATATTTGAGCATGATTTACTCTACAGTACTTTACTAAGCTAAAAACGATAGCTTTGCAAAAGCTTCCGATGCAGCTCTTTTTCAGGAATATGCACTCCAAAAATGTATATTTTTACAAATGCATAATACCCATCACAACATTATTTCTCTGTGGCCTGTATTCACGCATAAAATGAGGAATTCTCCAAGCTCTAGGGAATCTTGTGACTATATACAGTGTCACGAGCTTTTAAAATGACAGAGTTGTGTGAATGTCACATTGTTGACCTTAAAGGGTTTGTGTGTGCATGCGTGTGGAGCAAATCAGTCTCTGCAGACCATCACACTTTAATAATACTGGTTTTCAAATGTGTCCACAGATCAAGGCTAAAAACTATGACAAGGTTGAAAAGGTAAGCATTTGTTATCGCATGGAGGCCACATGTGTTATTTATTGATCTGGTGATATTACTGTGATTGACAGGTTCACAGGTGTGAGACCATTAAAGCGGAGCTTTATCTAGGTCACCACTTTAGGCTCTCAAAAGCTCAGGCAGAGTAAACATCACAGTGTTTTAATGAAGTAAAATAACACCCTGCTTGACTAGAAATATCCTGTTTGCTCTTCTAAATCTGGCAACGAGACGTTATAAAATCAGGAAAAGCAGATTACAGATTTGATTTTTTCGTTCAATATATTCTCTCTTTGATTTTGTTTATCGTGGTTGAGGATGCGATTCCCTGATAATGCCTTTTAGCAACAAAACATCCATCATACGGGTCGATTTTGAGTCACATCCTCACATGACCCTTTTTTGTTTCTAAAAACCGCAATACAATAGGATCATGGTGCGACTGCTTATTAAGACGTGGTATTGTTTGCATTTTTTATTTCCATGCAAATTACACTACCAGTCAAACATTTGGAAACGGTAATATCTTTAACAGATGTTTGTTCATCAAGGCTGCGTTTATTTGATCACAAATCCAGAATAAAAATGTAATATTTGTCCGTTTAAAATAATGGGTTTCTATTTTAATATACTTTTAAAATAAAATGTATTTCTGTGATGCGCAGCTGAATTTCCGTCAGTCATTACTCCAATCTCAAGTGTCACACGATCCTTCAGAAATCAGGCTAATATGCTGATTTATTGTTGGAATTATCAATGTTGGCTAAGCTGTTATGGCAGATATTGTTTTTTAAATAAATAAAACGTTATAAACAACAGTATTTATTAAACATATAAAGCTTTTCTAACAGTATAAATCTTCGCCATCATTTTAACACATCCTAGATATCAAATAAAAATGTACAGATCCCAAACTGCATTGTTGGAAGGGATTTCTATATAAAATAAATACTCCTGAACGTTTTAAAGGTATCCAGGTTCCAAAAAAATAGTAATCAGCGCTACTGATAATAAATCGGTATATTAGAGTGATTTCTGAAGGATCGTGTGACTCTGAAGACTGCTGGAAACTCAGGAGTAATGTATAATGCACTTAATATTAAAAATAGAAAATTGTTATTTAATCACAATATTTAACAATATCGCGTTTATTCCTGTATTTTGATCAAATAAATGCAAAAAACATCTTAAAAAATTACAATCCTTACGGTTTCCAAATAATCCAGGGCTATATTGAAGTGTCATCTAATGACTGATGTAAGCAGCATAATTAAAACTAGTATATATTTACAAAATGTGAGCCATCTAGTGTTTGTGTTTATCATGATTATGCAGTCCTGAGTCTGTATATGGTACAATCACAGTAAAGTGTGTAGTACAGTAAATGTCTTGTTTGCTCACTGTTCAATCTCTTGCTCAGTTATTTCAGCGGTGCTTGATGAAGGTTCTGCACATTGACCTGTGGAAGTGTTACCTCTCATATGTACGAGAAACCAAAGGGAAACTGCCCAGCTATAAGTATGTGACACCGTCTTGTTTATATGGCTTTAAATTAGTGATCGAGTGACTTTATCTGGAGAGGAAGCTGATTGATAATACACAAAATCTAGAAAGAAGTCACTTTAACGCTTAAAAAATGAAACGCATGATCTGTGATGAATAGGGGAAACATTTTGTGATTGTGGATAATTAGTTTGCTTATCAAATGGGTAGACTTTTGACAATGACCATGCAAACGTCGATGTTTCCAATGAAACACGATGATCTTTGAAACCTCAAATAATGCTGGATAACCTGGATATCAAGTTTTTTCATTAAAGTAAAAGAGACGACAATTAATCAGCACATTTATCTGCAAATGTATTATGTTGATAATCTACATTTGAAGTGTATCAGAACCTTTCATCAAAGTTGTCCTAATACCTAAAACCAGGTATTTCTTTTTTGATCTACCTTAAATGCATTTTTTTCAGAAGCTGGTTATTTTTATTTTAGATTTAGGCATACTTTTACTTTACCGCCAATTTTACAAACAGAAAGTGGCATATTATTTGTCAAAACTGACCTCACTTAGTCACTTTCTTGTGATGTATTATGTTTTTGTGGCACATAAGTGACTTCAAATACTCAAAATGTGCTGTTTTCCCTCTTTGGCAGGGAGAAGATGGCACAGGCCTATGATTTTGCCTTGGATAAGATTGGGATGGAGATTATGTCCTATCAGGTGAGTGTTTTGACTCTGTCTTATTCGCTTTAGCATCAATGGACCTTAATTCAAAACTCTTCTCCTTCTCAGATTTGGGTGGATTACATCAATTTCCTCAAAGGAGTGTAAGTACACCATTTATATTTTCCAAACTCATTTCACGGTCATTAAGGAAGTAAACAAGGCGTTTGACGGGCTCTCTGTATGTGTCTCCAGAGAGGCCGTGGGGTCGTACGCCGAGAACCAGCGCATCACAGCCGTCAGACGTGTTTATCAGAGAGGCTGCGTCAACCCCATGATTAACATTGAGCAGCTCTGGAGGGACTACAGCAAATACGAAGAGGTGAGCACACTGACAATCAGTGGATGTGTTGTTTTGAGTTTTTTAGGACATTGCCATCTTCAGCTGTCTACTGCTGATTTGGATGTGATCTATTTGAACTGTCCTTAGTTTGTCATAAATGGCTTTTTTCCATTATAAAGGGCATAAACGTGCATTTGGCCAAAAAGATGATTGAAGACCGGAGCAGAGACTACATGAACGCCAGGAGAGTTGCTAAGGTTAGTTCTGCACGCGTGAAAGTGTGTGATGGGATACAAGTCATTCCTGTTATACAGTGGCTTTTCTGTCTCGCTGAATTACATACTCATATTTTCTCTAATATGGTCACACGTTTATATGAATTCACTTAAATTTTATATATATAGGTCTAATTGATCACTTAAACAGAGATAATAGACATTCAAAATATTATTATTATTTTTTTTTTTTTCAAATCTTTTAACTGATGTGTGTCCTCAGTGCAGAGTAATAAACGTCCACTAGAAATTTAAAGCATGAAATGATGGCAACCTCAAAATGTTTTTTAATTATGTTATAGACTAGACTAAATTTCATTTACTCATACATATAAATCATTATTTTTCTACAATTTTCTTCATTTACGGTGTCCAAACTCATTTTCCACCCTGTTATGTATTCCTCGTCTTCCAAAATCAACTACAATTCCACTGAGAACATGTTTAGGAAGTGATATTGTGTATTATTTTTTCAGATAGAATTTAACTGGAGGAAAATGTCACCTTCCATTCCTACCTTTTTTTTTTTATTTTAAGTGTTCTCCTCTTATAGTTCCACCCTGTTAAGCTATATTATGGAGAATGTCAGAATTTTTGTTTGATCAGACAAACATGGTTATGAACGTTATGTTCATCTGTAGAAGGTTAGAGAGCTAAATGTTGCTCACTCAAAAACTACAGCTTAATTTAGCTCAGAATTTTCCACCCTGTTAGGTTTTTATAGACTCTGGAATGGAGAGTTTTTAATATGTGCTAAAAGAGTTTAAAGTACTATTTGCAGAAATCTCTTAAAATGGCATCTTCCTCTCTTTTCTTTACGTTAAATAAAAAAGGAAGAAAATTCTGTCGTCGTTTACGCACCCTCAAGTAGCACCAAATCTGTATGAATTTCTTGTTTTGCCACAAGGGAAGATATTTTGATAAAGTTTGTAACCAGGCTGTTTTGGGTCACCAATGTAACCTCCATAGTATTTGTTTTCCTATTATGTGAATCAATGGTGACTCAAAACAGCCTGTTTACAAACTTTCCTCAAAGAAACGTATACAGGTTTAAAATTACTCGAGGGTGAGTAAATGATGACCGAATGTTCATTTCTGTTTGAACTATTTCTCTATGCTGATGGTGTGATGGTTATCCTGGCAGGAGTATGAGACCGTGATGAAGGGTTTGGACCGGAACGCCCCCTCAGTGCCGCCCCAGAACTCCCCACAGGAGGCTCAGCAGGTGGAGATGTGGAAGAAATACATCCAATGGGAAAAGAGCAACCCACTGCGTACCGAAGATCAGACACTCATCACCAAGAGAGGTGACTTACAGGACGATTCAGAAACGATGAGATGACAGTCGATCAATCTCTGGACATCTGGTTTATTTTACAACACCCATCGTTTTAGAGCAGCTTTACAGAAAATCATGATGTTGATGTTTATAATATCCCCATGCTGTTTATTAGAATTGAACACATTAGAGCTGGGCGTTAATAAAGTTTAGCAAACATGCATTACAGTTCAGCTCTGTTATATATTTGCCTATGCAAGTATAGCATACTTGCCTTTAAAATAGAGCTGTGCACTACTACAGTTTACATTTTAATAATAATAAACCTAAAGTGCAGTCTGAAGTCTTCTCTGGTGGAGTTGAGGCTCAGGCTGATCGATGGAGAAGGTTTTAAAGGGATGTTTGTTGTTAAATCAGTCTGTATCTAATCATTTGTTATTTGTCACTTGCAGTGATGTTCGCCTATGAGCAGTGCCTTCTGGTGCTCGGCCATCACCCGGACATCTGGTACGAAGCTGCCCAGTACCTGGAACAGTCCAGCAAACTACTGGCAGAAAAAGGGGTTGGTTTTAGATCAACACTGTTTAACCGCTGTGATGGCTACAGATGTTTTTCTCTCTTTCTTGTTGCATGTTAATCTTATTGCACTCATTATCTCCTCATTCAGGACATGAACAATGCCAAGCTGTTCAGTGATGAGGCAGCTAACATCTACGAGCGTGCCATAGGAACTCTGCTCAAGAAGAACATGCTGCTGTATTTCTCTTTTGCAGATTATGAAGAGGTGAGATCTCTGCATTAAAGGATGAGCAGAGCTGTTGGTCAAGGTCTCTTGCACCAGAGTTACAATTTAGATTTATGTCATAATTTTCCACTTATTTTCTATTGTCTGACCTTTACAAATAAATAGACTTTTGCTATAAATAGTTATTTTACCTTCAAGACTTTTTAAATCGCATTTATAAAAAAGAGCTCACTATGTCATGCAAGATGGACAAGTTTCTTAGTACTTATATGATTGTCCGCATCTACATATATTAATTTATGGTTGTGACTGGTGTTACTTTAATATTGCAGAGATACAATTAGTTTTATTAATATTTATGTTTTAATTGTCATTTTATTTAATAACTAAATAATTATAAGGAATTTTGTTGACATCTTTACACATTTAGTTTTTAATTAATTAATTTTTGTATTATTTTATGTAGTTTGACGACTAGCTGAGTTATTTGAAATAAAAAAAATTGTGCATTTAAATTTTAAGTTAATTATATTATTCCTGCTTATGTCATGATTGTTTTTACTTGGCTTTCATTTGTTGGGCGGGAGTCTTTTTTTATTAATATTTTTAACCTGTGTTTTGCAGAGTCGCATGAAGCATGAGAAGGTTCATAGTATATACAACCGGCTCCTGGCCATAGAAGATATTGACCCTACATTGGTGAGTTCACCTCTCTTTGGAGACAAATGCCTGTGATGGATTAATAATAAGATTGCTGATCTGGAGTAAGGCCTGCTATTGTGTCTGATTTCTGTATGATTGAAGAAAGGACTTTGAATCAAGTCCTCTCTAGCAATCACAGTCGACCAGAAATATCTGGGATGTTCATTGCTTTCATTGTGAATCAAGAGAGACTGACCTCGGATCCTCTTGAATTGTTCAGGTTTATATCCAGTACATGAAATTTGCCAGAAGAGCTGAAGGCATCAAGTCTGGCCGTTCCATCTTTAAGAAGGCCAGAGAGGATCCTCGCACACGGCATCACGTTTACGTCACTGCTGCTCTCATGGAGTACTACTGCAGCAAGGTAGCTTTTTTTATTTATTTATATATATGTGTATATGTGTATATATGTGTGTGTGACCCTGGAGCACAAGAGCAGTCTTAAGTCGCTGGGGTATATTTGTAGCAATAGCCAAAAATACATTGTATGGATCAAAATGATTGATTTTCCTTTATGCCCCTCAGCTTCCAGGATTGTATCTCCGTCAAATATTGTCCTATCCTAACAAACCATACATCAGTGGAAAGCAAATGTGTGTGTGTGTGTATACACTAGTCAACACCATCAAAACCTTTAAACTTTGATGAACATGTTTTGATGCACTTCATATGTTGACTTGTGTGTGTGTATCATATTAATGCTACTACCCTACACCAAAACCTACTTCTTACAAGAAATTACTGCCATTTTTTGAATTTCAGAAAACAGTTTAGTATGTTTTTTTTTTTTTTTGTATGCCTTTTGTGTTACGAGGACACAAGTGTCATCATAAACATGTTTGTTGTAGTCATACACATGTTCTCATAAACCATACATGCCACTATCATTTATATATTTATATGTATATATATACACACACACACTAGTGTTCAAATATTTGAGTTACAAACAATATAAACAAATGTTTTTAAATAGTTTCTGATGTATTTCATTAAAATACAATGAAAAACAGCAAGTTTGTGAAATATTACAATTTTGAAATGTTTTTTTTTTTTATTTGAATGTTTTAAAATGATTTTCAGCATCATTACTCCAGACTTCAGTGTCACATGATCTTTAACAAATCTTCATCGTATAATTTGCTGCTAAAGAAACGTTTGTGATTAGTTTCAATGTTAAAAACTGTATTGCTGCTTGATATTATTGTGGAAACCATATGAACAGTTTCTTCATAATGTGACTTTGACAATAATATTACACCACCTTGACATGTTTTATTTTTTTACATCTAAAGGACGTTTATGCCTTTGAAATAAATGTATGTCTTTTGCCTACAGGACAAATCTGTGGCCTTTAAGATATTTGAGCTTGGACTGAAGAAATACGGTGACATTCCTGAATACATTTTGGCGTACATTGATTACCTCTCTCACTTAAACGGTAAGAACCCGATCCCTTCCATCCACGCTTGATGAATTCATGTCCTTCTAATCTCCTGCCGAACGATCAGTGATATTTATTACACCTGTCACGTTTCATCCAGCCTGTATCACATCAGGCCAAATGCTGGAGGAAAACAATTTCAGCCAAAACACAGAGATTTCGTATCATTGACATGCCCTCGAGATGGCTGTTTATTTACATGCGTAGATGATGATGATATCTGACACAGGAGCGCTTATCAGACCAAACAAACCCTCCGTCTCCTATATAAAGCAGATAGCTAGGAGACCGTGTTTGCCATGCAGTAAACATCGCTCGTGTTTATCTTGCCGCTAAGCTATTACCAAAAATAGAAGAGCGGCAAAAAGCCTGGCCAGGAATGAGTTTTCAAAAATGACAATGAATTATTGAGCTGTTTGCCCTTCCCTCCATCACAGAGGACAACAACACCAGAGTCCTGTTTGAGAGAGTCCTGACGTCCGGCAGTCTTTCCCCTGAGAAATCTGGGTTAGTGTTTTTTTTTGCAAATACACCAACTATTTCTTTTAATTCGCTCTTAAATATTCCAGCCCAAATCTCAACATCCAATCAAACATTTTAGATGTACTCCACAGTACAGAAGAAAACGTCTGCCACTCATTCAGTTTCGTGGTCACTTTAATCCAGGGTTAAATGCAATGTGAAAAGGATGTTGACATGTGATTTTGGTGTAACAGGGAAATCTGGGCACGCTTCTTGGCTTTTGAAAGCAACATTGGAGACTTGGCCAGTATCCTGAAGGTGGAGCGAAGGCGTTTCATGGCCTTTAAAGACGAGTATGAAGGAAAGGAGACTGCTCTGCTGGTCGACCGATACAAGTTCATGGATTTGTATCCCTGCTCCCCCAGTGAGCTCAAAGCCCTCGGCTACAAGGTACAGACTCATTCACAATCATACTCTGCGACTGACCGTAACTGTGTTCCTACTGTTTGAGGTGTAGCGTATAATATGGTACAACATTCATCTGAACGTGTTGATTGGCAGGACGTGTCTCGTGCCAAATACGCAACACTGCTCCCGGAGGCGGTGGTCACTCCTTCTGCCCCTACACTGAAAGACGAGGCCGACCGCAAACCTGAGTATCCCAAACCTGACACTACCCAGATGATCCCTTTCCAGCCACGTCACCTGGCGCGTGAGTATCAACACCTCACATACAGTTCACATTCAGCTTCCAGCGCATTGATAAGTTTGGTGATGTGTCGTCCTGACAGCTCCCGGACTACATCCTGTTCCTGGAGGAGTGTTTCCTGTCCCTCCCACTGCTGTCATCCTCATGAAGCTGCTGCCTCCTCCCAGCTGTTTTATAGTCAGTTCAACACCTCCTCTTCTTTTACATGCTTTAGACTAAACTGTAGCATCTCCGATAAGAGATTCTGGAGATATATAAACATAGACTCAAGACCGTGTGATCACGTGTGTGTGTTTGTTTCTAGGGTCCCTTTGTGCAGGTCGATGATCTGATGGAGTCTCTCAGAAGATGTGTGTTACCAGAGAGTAAGTATTGCAGAACAATCAATATTGAGTAACCATGAGTAATAAATGTTTACAATTGAAATGGTATACAGTACTTATTAGGGTCAGTAAGATTTGTTGTTGAAAGAAATGCACATTTTAATGAGGCAGTAATGCATTAAACTGATCACAGGTGTTCTGGTTCTCTCTCTAGCGGTAGATGCTGCTGTAGAGTTGATCACTGGGAAGCAGTTAGAGATGAGCAGTGAAGGAAACGGACCTGTGGAAAACCACGCTGTGGCAAACAAGTCCTTGAAGCGGCCCAACGCTGATTCAGACGAGGAGGAAGACAAAGGATCGATCGCACCTCCCATCCACGACATCTATCGAGCACGACAGCAGAAGAGGATCCGATGAGCCGACTGAACACACACACACACACACACACACCCCTGAACAACACAGAGACTATTAAACCTCATCCGGTGCACTGACTCCAGCTTCCATCCTGGTTTACTGTGAAGCCTGCACTCCCACGGCGATCAGCGCTCATCTCCATTCGGTTCAGTGCTTTCAAAGTTTCTTTTTAACAGTTTTATTTTTTAAAACTGGGTGGTTTATACTGTAAAAAGTTTTTATTCTTGTTTGCCTCATAGTTCTGAACTTGCCATGTGTAGTTGCTGGTGATGGAAGAGTTGAATTCATTTTGTAGTGAACTGAGGATCACACACAACTTGCTTCCAATAAAACAAAATGATGAAAGCGCTGGTGTTGCGTGTGTGTTACTACGCTGCTTTTAGAGCCGTGTGCCAGATAAATGAGTGATCTGAGCATTTGTGCTCACCACTAGGATGCACTGTAGTGCAGTGGATATCTTTACAGGAAGTACAACAGAACACATCAGTTTGAGGACATTTGTGCGGACCTAGATGTGTTCAGATAAGTGTGTGTGTGTGTGTGTGTGTGTATAGTAGTGAACATTCGAAGTGGAACAAAACCTTAAATCAAAGTTTTCCAAAAAGCCAAAACCATCCCTATTCTTGTCTTTGGATCAAATTATTTTATCAAAGTTGTACTCTTTGAATGTTGACTACTTTATATATGTATGTAATGGCTTTAAAAGCTGCATTTGGACCAAAAAAAAAGTGTGATTTTTGTATATTTGAGTAATATTTTATATTTTCATTTGTATATTCATATTTTCATATTTTTTCTGACTAATTTATATATATATATATATATAT
>JAUCMT010000039.1:10217967-10233173 GCA_032357475.1 Enteromius thamalakanensis | reverse complement strand
AACTGAAAGTTGGCTAAATATTTATGTATATATATATGTATATATATATATATATATATATATTACTTACAAATGTGAATTCATCTGATCAGATTGATAGTGAATATTTCTGAATGAAGCCACAAAAAAGTTTAACTGAGTAAGATATTAGTAATTTATTTCATTTCCAAATATTGCTTTTTAAGCAACTATACGTGAGCTGCTGACGTCACAAAACACATGTGCCGACCTTACTTCTTAAAAGGCCACCTAAAATATTAGATATGTATGTATATATATCTTTCAATTGCATTTAATATATAAAATGCAATCGAAACTGTCTTTATGGTTATCTAACTATCAGTTTAATAAGTTTAAACGAGCTTTTAACAGACTTTGCTTAAGAGGACATTTTTATTTGTCTTCTTATCCTATAATATCCACAACTACATATAAAGACTTAAACTGATGACATGCGCTTTAAACTGAGGATGAAGCTTGACAACACAGCCTTCAGCATCTGTCTGTAATTACTAACCCACCCGTTTCCTGCCTTTATGTTCTGAACACACGCAGATGTGTTGTGTTGTGTTTTTGTCTTTTCTAATCCACCATCATCAGTCTGCTGTGTAACGAGGATCAGCTCGTGATGTTTGCTGTGAAAGCGCTCATGCCAGCAGACTCTGTTCTGTCTCTGAGCAGCTGGAGACAACGAAAACCCCGACACCACTGTTACACAAGAGAGAAGATTGATCTGTAACAGGAGATGTGGGATGTCCGAACTTACTCATGTATTTCCCTAGCCTGGCTTCCGCGACTATTGAGCTCATATGAGCTTAGTCTGGCCAAGCTACCTTACTACCTGCCTTCTGGGAGGCGGGCTTAACCTGCGTCCATCAAAAGCCACTGTATCCTACTGGACGAATCTGCAACCAATCAGACCACTCGTTCCGATGACGTATGCGTAGCTGCGGGTCCAGGCTAATATTTCCATAAAATATATTTTTAATATTGGAAGTAGCAAGAAATTTAGCATGATATGGTTATAACTGATTTAAATTATTTGTAATCTCACCAAAGCCCGTGACCTTTAAACTCAAAGCAGTTTTGTAGCATTTTTTATTCTTCAAAGACATATTTCATTGTTTTTTGAAGTATTTGAATTTATATGTAGGACTGACTTGTGTTCTGAGAAACATTGTTTCCTGGCCAGCAAGTGGCTAGAAAGACTAGAAAAATATGTTAATTGTCTAACAAACCTCATATAAATATACACACATTTACAATACTTTTTACATATTATACATATATGAAACGATCTGAAGATCTTTAAATATAAACATTGGATATTCTGCTGCCAAAATATTGCACGAATATTTCCGGATGTCCTTTGTAGAACTGTCCGAGCAGACGGCGCTTCTCTTTCAGAGAGAGCTTCGAGTTCTCGTGAATAGTTTTGAGTAACGTCCACAGCTCTTCTCTCGTAGTTTTCTGAACTGTTTCCAGGTAATCTTTTCCAGTCAGACGCTGACAGTACGTTGTTCCTAAGAGAGGAGAGATTGTATTCCTTTAGCATCATACATTATTATGGCTCACAAACATCTGCTATGATAAGAGCGCACTGATGCTTTACAACTAACAGCTGAAACTAACAACGGAAGATACTATTAATCTCATTTCACCATTTACTAATACATTATTAAAATCAAAAGTTGTATCTGTGATGGACAACAACTAAGGTTGTAACTGAGTGTTACCAAGGTTTTTAATTTAACCAATCATTTTTATTACCTTGATTCAGCATGTTTCATAACAGCAACAATATACATTTTTTTTATTTGTTAAATCATGAGCTTACACTTGATATTTGGCTACACTCTTTTATTTCTAAACTTGAATTATGCAGCATGTATTCTTTATTCTATATTACAGTATAGTTATGTATTAAGCAATTTAGCTCATTTTATTTTGATTTATTATTACCTGTGATGAGATCAGGATCTGTTCCTTTGATGATGCTGGCCAGTTTAGCACTTACAAGTTTGTGCAACGTGACAGGAATCTATAGAGCAAAAACGAATGCTGTAAGTTCACTTCAGGCACAGAAACACAATTTCATGAGAAAACGCTGACCAAGGCAGATGAATGTCTAATTTTAAAACACAAGGACTTTATATATGCTCATATAAACAATCATTCAAAACCAAGGCTGCATTTATTTGATCACAAATACAGTAAAAACTGTAAAAATGTTAAATTTTATTACAATTTAAAATACTATTTTTTATTTTAATACATTTTAAAATGTATTTTTTCCCTGCGATCATTATTCCAGACTTCGGTGTCACAAGATCCTTCAGAATTCATTCTAATTATGATCTTTTGCTAATTATCACCAATACTGAAAACTGTTGTGCTGCTTAGAGTTTGTTGAATCCGTGATACTTTTTTTCAGGCTTCTTTGATGAATCAACTGTCTAGTTGTATTTCCTGTGCAAATAGTATGGAGTGTTTTTTGAGGCCAGTCTGAGCTGCTGACACACCTTGAAGAGGTCATGGTGGTTGTCCATCATGAAAAGAACCAGAAGATCAACCTTCCCTTTGGCTAGTTTAGTCCCATACACAATAGCATTGGAGAACGCCCTCTTCACTGCCATTCTGTTCTCTACCTACAGAACAAAACAAACAGCTTGTCAAGTTTCTGTAATGATGTAGGAATGGCATTTCTGTAGGAGTAATAAAAAATGTTCAGACAAAAGCAGAAAAGATGCTGTTGTTAAATTCAGCGTCTTCTCACAAGCATGATTTTTAACAATGACTCTTTTGTGTGATATAAACACTGTCGTACTGTGCACTGATCTGATTTAGCAGCAGACATCAGTTCCAGTGCAGACATGCTATCACTTTTTCCATATTCTTCAAATCTCCAAACACATTTAAAAATGTAAAAATACACATCATGCATTGCATTTCTGGGTTTACAAATAATTGGGTTACCAGAGCATAAAAAAACACACACTCAACCTGTGTTATCGTGGGTTACTGGTACCTCTTTGTGTAGTTTGATCTCCTGAGGGCCGGCGGCGAGGGCCATGAAGCGCAGTAACCTGCGGAGCTCCTCTCTGCTGCGTGAATCCTGCAGCTTCAGACAGAGCTGAAGAGACTCCAGAGCCTGCTCCCGCTTCCCATTCACTGCACAAAAAATAATGAAGAAAGTGATGAATTTTCAACAAGATTCAGTGGCCTGCACTCAGTGCTGGGGAGAAATTTAATTACAAAATAAATGTAATTGCAATCTTGTGTTTTATTATTTATAATTATAGAATTATCTTTTGTAACAACAGTATGTATACGATTCATTAGAACAGACACAATGTAATGTGGGACCCTAAAGTCTAATTTTGTGGTGTGCTCTAAAATATTTTTCTTGGCCAGAGTACATTTTCAGCAAAGTTTTATTTTTAAGGGAATTTTTCGATTAGGTCTGACTTGGTATACTCTGGGGCTATTTTGGGGAATATTGTCCGTGTTATAATAAAGAAAAAAAAAAGAAGCGCTTTTTTTTTTGTAAACTGAAATTTGAAAGTGTATAATTTAGGCCCTGTGTGTCTCAGCTCCCTGCAAACACTTTTATTTGTTTCCAACACATGTCAGCAAGCAAGGGAAATTTATTTCTATCATAATCTATGCAAGAGTTATTCTATTCCAACTGTAGGGAAGAATAAAATATAAATAAGAAATTTTTTGTATACAATTTCCGCCTACCCAAATTTTAAGTCTCCCCATACCAATGTACAGTGGAATTAATGCAATATCTACATTGTCATTTTAAATTAAACCCTTTAAAAATTACATAAAAATATCAAAGTGATTCATATCTAATTATAATGATTCATATCATAAAATAGAGATTCTAATCTTTGGTACCACATATGGGGTTATTGGTGCAGAGTCAGACAAAATATGTAAATATTTAAATATTTGAATATGTAATTTTGGACCCGCCGGCGGGTCCACAGAGAAGAGGAGGTTAAAAAAGCACTCTTAAATTGTACTAACTTTAATATAAATGAGTTGCATTCAGTTTGGATTGTAACTCAGTGTCCAAAATCATTACATTAAGTTCGTGCAAGTTTATTCTATAAGGGGCCTCTAATAGCCAAGTTTCTTTTTATATAAAAGTCAGGCCAAGCTAACATGTAGACTGATCTCTTACCAAGCAGCTCGGAGACACCTGAGTGTATGTCAAAGACGTGGTTGCTGAGCAGTGGTGGGTAGTCAGACTGGCCGTAGTGCTGAACAAGGACTCCGTACAAGAGCTGTTTGTATTGAGATGTCTCCTCCGCACACTTGGCCAGTCCTCGGCTCACCTCCACCACCAGCTGGTCAGGAAGAAACTCCAGACAGTCCACAGCCACTGACAACCAGCTGTCTGCTCTGTTAATGAGATAAAAAGGAAAGAAAGTGATGCAGCCGTCTAAAAATACACAGAACAAATAAATGAGAATATATAAAATTACTAAGAGATTTCACTAATCAGAATATGTGTGACACATGACTGGGAGAAAACTATATGCCCCACAACTATGAAATACTGACCAGCTGATGCTCAATATAGAGCAAACTATTAAACATGACGTTATTGAAAGAAAGCAAAAAAAACAAAACAAAACCAAGATACCCATCTTCCAATCCAACGGTTTACTCGAACACTTACAATTAATTAACGATTATTTACATTTAAAGCTGTCGGGATGGATTTTGTGAGAAATTGCATACTTTTTTTAAAAAACCACTAAACTGAATTTAATTAATTAATTTTATTTAATTATTTTCTAAATTATCTGATAACACGTCCTGAATTCACGTGCACATCGTAACATACTCATCCGCTGCACAACCAAAACAATACTTTTCCGCATGCAATTTTGTTTCTTAACCGCTAGGGGGTACATGTAACGTAGTATTACTATTACATGGACTTATATACTTTAAATACCCCGTTGAGACTGTGGCAGGTGAGAGATTATTTAAACTTTTATGGAGTATATATTTTTTGCATTACGGTGCACAACTCTATATACTTCTTGTATAAAACGAGCAAATCTAAACACCCCAGAATAAAAAAGGAAAGAGTTTAACAAACAGATACAGAGTATGTTGTGAAAAGAATCAGCTTACTGAGCTTCGCTGAAGGCCTTGAGGATCTCACGGTCCAGGTAGCTGCTGGTGTAGAGGAGGTCTGGGTCACTGTCCATGCTGTGAAGGGGCGGACGAGGGCTCTCTTGGCCCTCCAACAGACTCTCCAGAAGCGGGAGCTCAATCAGCTGTAGCAGCCTTAGCACCGTCTGCTGCTGCCATATTTCATCTATCACTGATACAGACAGACACACGTCAGCTTTAATACTTTTACGACAGATTTTATGTCTAAAACATATTTCAAATTGTGTTTCATGACAGTGTACAAAGGAAAGAAAAAGACAGTCTCAAAGAAAACTTACATTCCTGTGATAACCCTAGATTCATCATCTGTGGTGTGATGGTTGTGTTCATGTTCAGATTTCCTAAAACATCCTCCAGAGACTTATCCGTTTTGACAGGTGAGTTGTTTGAATACACAGAATCGTCTTTCCTGAAGAAAACAATCAGACAATATTAACGAGCGTGTCATTTGTCTGAAACCGTTTCTAATCTTTAAAGGAACAAGCTTAGCAAGTTTCATGTAGGTATCACCAAATAAGGATTTTTAGTCCATGATTCACTGCGACGCTGACATTTCATGGGCATTTACAGAGGATTGGCTTTTAATAGCAAGCTGATGTAATTCAAAGTATAAAATCTCAAAGGGAAAACAATTCCAAGCATTCTGTAAGATTTCTAGGCAGCAAATGAAATGTAAATGATTAACTAGTTTTGCAAGGTTTTACCAACACTTGACCTACTGTAAATGGAAACAATGCACTTTTCTGCATGCTTTCCACACATTTTCTTATTTGTTTAACTGATTTTCACCAATTGTTTAAAGATATTCTGTAAGGATTAGTTTTCCGAAAAATGTACCTTCCTGTTATAATTCTTCAGTATGACAAAATGAAATTACAGTGAATGGGAGATAATGCTTTCAAGCTTAAAAAGGATGCAAAACCCCTGTCAAATCATCATAAAATTGGTCAGCATGCTTTTATGCTTTAAGTCAAGTTAATAAATCAATCAATCAAGTTATTCAGTGAAACTTTTGACTTTATTACCTTTTCAAAAATCAAAATATGTCCAAAATCATATATTTTAAGTCATAATTTTTTATAAATATTTTGACTGGAAACAAGACCAAAAATGTTATAATAAGCCATTTTTTTGCAGTGTAACGACTAGACATTTTGTACTGCTTCTCACACAAAGTGACTTACATGTTAAAAAGCACTTGGAATTGTACATGGACCATTTTATGATAATCTTATCATGTTTTTGCCTCCTTTTAGAAGCCTGAAAGCCTCATTCACCATGCATTGTAATCACATGGAAAAGAGCAGCCAGCACAGTCTTCAAAAGTTCTTCTTTTATGTTTAACAGATAAAATAAGCTCCTAAGGGTCTGAGATGACATTGATTGCTTTCAGGCCACTGTCTTTACGAGAAAGAGTTAGAAAAAGGTCTACAACTTCTACAAGCTATAATAAGATATTTTCTTATTATACAGCGTACGGTTTTTACTGAAGAAAGGCATACCTTTTGTAGGGTGGACTGTTTGCGTTGAGAGAGTCGTATCCACTCTCAATGCTCTCTGAGCTGGAAGCGCTTGGGGTCGGCTTGTTTAGAAACCTGTACAGACTACAGCTGCTGTCCTCAAACTTGGCTTGCCTCTTTTCTTTCCCGAAAACTTTAGTGTCCACCGCCTCAAAGACTCTGGCCTCCATGAGGGCCTGGCAGAGGCGGACCGCTTTAGACCGAGGCACCTCGGCGTCTCCGCAGAACTTGTTCTGAATGATGTGAGCCAGAACCACATCCACGGCCTCGGAGCCCAGAAAGCAGTCATGGTAGATTTTCAGATTGTGCCGTCTCCTCTTCACCTCCACCTGCATCTGTAGGTTGTTGATGATGTTTGTCCAGATGTACGTGGCTCGAAATGGCGTCCCAGCCATCCCTGTCTCTGTCGAGAGATGGACTGGATGAGACAATGATCTCAGCCTACATTCTTGTGTTCCTGATTTCCCACAAACTAAATAAATCTAGCTTTTGACTGAAGATGCATTTAACAAGTTTAGTCAGGTTTTGGACACTAATTATTCATTCCACGCCAAGACTAGAGAGCCTTGAATCAGTTAAATTACACATTAATACTGAATACAGACTTCTGAAACCGGACCAAGGTTTCAGCTTACCCATATTTGATTTCAGCTCTTTATCATTATAATCATCTTGACGGTTGCAGAACATGAAGTTTCCCATGTTTTGCTCTAACGCCGGACTAAAGAAAGCTTTTAAAGATCCTTCTTCCAACACAAAGAGCATCCGCTGCCAAGATCAATACTGTACCTCATAAGCTTTATAAATGACACCGGGGGGAGGCTGATCATTTCTCGCATGAACTGTTTCCTGCTGGATTTTATGTGCAGCTCTGAAGGTCTAAAAGGCTCAGGGATCAGGATATTTACTAGGGGTGGCTATGAATGTTGTGATTAAACACACACACCTAGTTTTCAATGAAGACTCTGCGTCAAGTGGACAACAGCTGGCCGTGATTAAAAACATCCTCTCTAGACGTTGTGCTTCAAGAGTTTTGCTGGGAGTCTGAGATGCAGCGAACAGCAGATCAACGCTAGCGGTGTGAATATACAATATAGCCACTGTTTGCCCCTCTAAACAACCAGAACTTTTTAGTATATTTTTAAAAATGCAGAAATAAACTAGATTGTGCATTATAGTGTAAATTTGTTGCTTTTTTGAGCCCCTCGAATAGGAATTATGCACATCTTTATATGTAATTTCATAATTACTTCTATAGAAATGGTTAAAGTGTATGCAGAATGTACCAGCAAGCATTTATAATCAACTAAAATATACATTAATGCCATTTCTATAGAAACTTGTAAATCAATATATTTGTAATGATGAATCTCCAAATTATGTTAGAAACACTTTATTTATCAAGCCAGAAACTAAAAAACAAAACAAATTTAGACTTCTTTCCAAATGGCTAGATTTGATTAAACTCATCAGATAAAATAGTTCTTCCTTGTTATGCTCACATCATGTAGGCTAGTGCATTTGCATACCGCTGTATTATAACTATCACTGCTTGCAGAGATTTTGGTGTTAAGTGTTAACTATTTGTAATAATTGATTGCATATAAAAATAACTGAATCTTACACATATGATGCTATTCTACACGAATGGCAATGACAATACCATGGGACTTTGTTTAAATAAAATGCTTGTACATTGATGCTCCTACAGAACTACCACGGTAAACATCCACAACATGCCTGAATCATGAAAAATGTCATATTGTGACTGGTTTTTTTTTTATTGGTTAGTGTGCATGAATAATTACCCGTTCTAAAATATCATAATACTTCAAATCTGAATCCAGGATCTGCACAATACCCATTAGAGGAGTCACCATGGTGCTCGTCCCCCTGGACAGAGAGCATCTGCTGGGATCACTCCTCTCATGATGGCCAGCACACACTGATGTGTTTGCCCAACACTCAGATAAATAACCCCAGAGGGAGAACACCTCATGATGGCACATATAGGCTATTATTATGACACAGAATTATGTTGAAAACAACTTGGCACAAACCTATAGGTGTACAAGTTCGTCAAGCACAGACAAGCCAAACGCTTTTACCCTCTGGCTACTGTAAATGCAAAAAATTGCAATGAATGAAACATCTGCCATCTAAACCTCTTAGTGAGTGCCAAAGTTCACTTTAGAATTTAAATAGAATTACGTAAGTTATATATAAATTGAATACACCTCAGATTATTTTACCTATCACAGACAACAACACCAAGACGAATCTTAAATGTAAAGAAAAAAATATTCCAGGCTTAAAATTGCCATTATTAGCATTTCCACTTTAGTTAAACACGAAGCCTGAATTGTAATTGCAAATGTGCAAACACGAAATAAAATCAAAACAGCCAGTCGTACACGCAGAAACCTACCTGGGGGTCTGTGCATGTGTTTGGGGTTAAAGTCGGTTGTGTCGCGCCGCTGCTGTATTGAAGTAAAGCATCTCTTTTAGTCTCGCGCTGTAAGAAGCTGATCTTCTTCACACTCGCGCTCTCTGAACTCATCTAGTACAGCGAGCCGCAGCCCGCGCGCTCTCACACCCTCGCCGTGACGTCACGAGGGCAGCCGAGAGCTAATTAGCACAATAATGCGTTCATTTACACTCAAACAGTTACTCGAAACTTGCAAATGATAAACAAGCAGCACTACATGTAAATAATGCTTTTAAAAAAGACAGCAAAAACTTATTTTTTGTTTTAAATGGGTTTTAGGGATATATTGACTTGAGGGATGTGTAAGAAAGTTCCATAGTAACCATGGTTCCCGCCAAAATACTAGACTACAGTTCTACAGTAAAACTGTGGTTATCCTTGTCAAAAAAGTGTTTTATATCATTGACTGTACACTTGTAGAATACTTCACATCTTATAAATATACTTGCATATATGCCTAATATTAATGAAATTAAGATACTTAGCCTAAGTGTACTAAGAGAGTAAAGTTAGGTTAGCCTACACACGTTTCTTAACACACTTTTCGTAATAATGTCAACTTAATTTTTTTAACTTTACATTTTTATTAATAGCATTTTAATACTTGTAATATATTGACTAACTTACCTAGTTATCAATTTAAATTTATTGCTATTTAGTATTTCATTTAAAGTTGATATATTTTAAATTTCATCAAATTCATCATCACAGATGTACAAATATATTTCTAAAAAGCTATATTATAATTTGATTTGAATGAAAAATAACATGCAATTTAGTGCATGTCTTGTTTTCATTTTAAGTGAATGTACTGTTTTCATAAGTAGTGGATATAGCCTGAAGTACTTCAAACTCTCTTTCATTTTGAACAAAATTGTATTTATATTGGATGAGATTCCATATTTGTGTCATTAGAACCTATGAAAAAGATGAGTTCATATTTAATTAAATTAATTAATTTAATTAAAAAATTAATGAACAATGTAATTACAGTAAAACTAATAACCATTATCTGTAAATATAGGTACCTAGATCATTAGCCTCTGGGGGTCAAATGAAGCTCTAAATGAAAGTCCTGCATCTCTTGAGTAAACGCAGGTGCTTATCAACATCTTAAACAATTAAAACTTCCTCAGCATCTCCGTCTCAACTGGTTGAACAGGAAAAAGTCAGAGAACCATGAAATAAACACAGCTTTCACAGCAAAGCGCGTGGCTTTAAATTACATTTAGTTCTTAGAAACACTGAAATGCACTGAAATGTTTGAAGTTCAAGGAATTTAGTCTGAACGGGATTTAGGTACTTAGAAATATTAACAGATTGTGGATAATAGGGGTTGAGAAAACTGTAATTTGATATGCATATTTTAAGCACAGAGTGACCTCTGCTATAAGAAACCATCAGGTATATTTTTATGCTGTTAACACCCGCCTTGTAAATCATTGCCAATGACATCCCCATAAAAACCTTGCTAAAGGGATATTTTAAGAAATTGTTAGTGGAATAATGTAAACACAGCTGAATCCAGGAGGAAGAATTACAGTATAAGCATGTATTTGACAAAGTTCATAAAAGCAAGCATGTGCCATTTATCTGTAAAAGCACTGAGCTCATCAGCATTGACAGATATCTTCACCAAACCTAGCCCTGAGCATCAAAGGAAGAGTCGGTTTGAACTGTATTAGAGTCAGTGTTGATATAACAGCAGAACGTAGTAAAGAAACCAGACGGGGGAGGGATGGGATTTATCTAGAAAGTCCCTTTCTACGGCTCTTCCTCATGACGCTTTGTCAGAGATTCCAGGCCGAAGGATTGTAAGACATAATTTGCCTCTCAATGCTAGCTTTCACACTCTTCAGGGGGTCTCATTCACTCCTTTTTCCCAAGTCATTAGCCCTTTTACTGTTCCCCTCGGCCACAGAGTGCTTTTGCATTCCAATACACACAAACACTCTGATTCAAACAGTATGTGCCAGTCAGTCATCCACAATCGTTCATATACCTCCTAAACACATTTGAAGGACACAGGACTTTCAAGGTTTGAGATGCTACAGAAAGCTGTAGGAAAGTTGAATGAAAATGCGTTTACTTACCCAGTCAGAACAACAGACAATGAAGAGAGTTGACCTCATGCAAAATGGATTGAATTAAACGTCTATAAAAACAAAAGAAGCTCTTCTTAAAAGTTACGCTTCCAAGCACTAAAAGCACACGTGTGTCATCAGAACTGGTTCTGCCGCTTCTGCATTCTCTTCATGAGCGGTTATGTTGTTGTGTAAACCTGTGTCACAGGTTAAAGCATTTTCTCTCTACTCTTGAGTCAACACATTCCTACAGCTCAGGGTTAAATAACGCTGGAGAACCTGTCAGCAAGGTCATAGTACCTGACTGTTGTTCCGGTTTTCTTATCAAGAACCCATAAAGGTCTCAGATGGACAGTTTAGGTGAAGAGAAGGCGGTTCCCTTCCCCTACACTGCTCATCTGAGCCCTTTATGCAGGGTGCTTATCACCTGGGCTTTATGGGAACACAAGGGGTGTGATAAGCGGTGGCATGTTAAAGGGATAATTAATGATGACCAGGATGTTATGCTCGTTGTCACGTTTATTGGTCTGGTCATGTTTGACACATCACAGGACAGGTATGGAATGTCTTGAGGAATGTTGGAATCTCTTGAAGAACCAACCAGCTCACATGCCCCTGAAAACCTAAATAATCTAAGAGGTACATGGCACTCCACGATTAAGTCTTTTTGTGAAGACATTTTTGCACTATATACTGCACGACTCCCACGGTTCTCATGCCTTTACTGTAATAAAGCAACTTAAAAAAACTTATTTAATAATAAATAAAAATAAGCAAAATCAACAAAAAATACAAACTAAAATAATAATCATAATTAAAATAAATAAATAAATAATGATTTCTTCTTGAATAAATGATAAGATTTTATTTATAAAAGCCTTAAATGGTTATTTAATTCTACAACATTAGTTATTGAAAATATTTTTTTGTCTTAGAAAAATGTGTGTCCATAGATCTTGCATCAACTCTGTTACCAAACCATATTTTGCCTTTGAATTGGTGCAGTTATCACACAACTTAATTGTGTAAGTTACAGGAAATGATGTCACTTTCACTCACTTATAAGTTCTGAAAAGTATCTGTGCTCTCTCTGAGAGAATATTTTAATCTAATCTTCTTCCAACAAGAGTTATTTTGTAGAATGTCAACTCTGTTACCGCAATATCAAAAGGAAAATAGAATTTATAACTGATCTCGCATTAGGTTATTTAAAAGCCTTTTAAACATGTTTTCATTAGTGTGATGTGTTCTTAGCATTTACTGCAACAGGAGGCTTTGAAAAAAAATATATAACTGTCAATTCTGTTACACTATTGTCATCATTGTTCATTTAACTTGGAAACAGAACAGACTTTTATTAGACCTTTCAATGGATTAGTAAAATGTAATCTTGGTAAAACAAAGCCAGTTAGACTAAAGTTGCTGTCTGTTGTGCCGAGTATCTCCAGGAGGGATGTTGGCGGGTGGATTGTATCAATTGCCCATCGATTGTCCCCATAAACAAATTCCAGTCTCAGTGAAACCAGAACACTTAGTTGACGGATGTCAAAGACTCCTCTCAGCTCTGCTCCCACACAGCCCCAGCAGCACGTTCCTATCCATATTCATACGTCCGAGACGTTTGGGACTGGACAAACATCCAGTTCTCCTAGCAATATGAAGCCTGGAATCTACTAACGCCCCTCACTAGACTGAACCGTACAGTGGCTTCCTTCATGACGGGACATTTGTGGACATTGAGGTCTTTGTTTTCAGCCACAGAGATGTTCGCTTTTGCGGCATTGTAGCTCGCAACAATCATATTTTATTCAACAGTCCACTGACCAGCTGTACTGAAGTCACAGTTTTAGCCACTTGACTGAATAGTTTTTTCATGACACAACTAGAGAACGGCAAAGACACCCTTGTGAAAAAAAGAAGTGCATTAATTGTATTGAATGTGCACTTGCAGTGTACTTAAAACTCTCTTAAAAGCATATAAAAAAAAGTCTTCTTATAGATAATATATAATTGAAGTAAAAGGCCACTTAACGAAACACTTTCATGACTGTTACTTCACACTTAAGTACACTTTAATAATGTCAAAATAAAAGTTAAAGTACATTTTAAATCACTATTTTATTCATCTTTGATTGTGCTTTGATGAAGTGCATGCAATATATATTTTAAATGTTTTAAAATGCGTTACAAATGTATTATTGCAATCATTTTTCAGTCCATTACAAAGTTCTAAATAAATTGTGTTACGATAGATTTTAGTTTACCATAAATGCTTGTCTGTACATTTGGCAGTACACTTTATCCATGTCAATAATATGCAATTAAGCGTTTGAAAACATTACATCCAGTTCTCACTTAAGTATATTATTTTAAATTATATTATTTGCTAAACTTTCCGAGGGTATAAAGAACTATTAAGAGATTTTAATTATACTCTTGTAGTGGAACACATATTTTATATATAATTAATCTGATTTTGACCCCAAAGCTTAATTTTGATTGTATTTAGTTTTAATGAAATATTCCCTCAGCAAAATATCTAGAAAAGAGGACAACATTTCTTAGATTACACCAGACCTGATTTGGCATTTGTTTTGTAATAAAGCAGCAGATTTTATTAGCCATGTTGCCGATTTGGTTGCTCTAAATTCCCAGACCACACTTGTAAAGCTGCGTACAAGGCTAAAGATTAACCAGCCTCTCCCAGTGGAGCTATGTCAGTATGTTAAGTGATAAATCACCGCTTACAACTCACAGTCCACTTAGAAACCTGCAGCATCACTGCAGGAAGAGGAACAAAGACAACAGGAAGAGATGGTTTGAGGCTCATGTGGCAGTAACACTTTCACTTCCACTGCCAGAGAGTCTTTCAATCAACACAGCTGCTTCATGCCTTTAAGGTCAAGGTGTAAATTAGACCTTGTATTTTGAGTTGTGATAATGAAGCCGAGTACTATCATCTTCAAATGTTTCTCTTGTTATGGTTCCCTGTTATCTAACATACGCCGTCAGACTTTGTTTTGCCTACGTCAAGAACCCCTGTGACAGTGTTTCGCTAATAGCAGTGCACTGATAGCAGGGAAATCTGAAGTGGACTCAAATGTACAGACAAAACACAATGCTTAGTGACCACAAAAACACACGCTTTAATATAAAGGGACTGGTCATAGGAAGAAACATTTACTCACCCTCTTATACCTGTATGATTTTCTTTCATCTGCTGTGGAACACGAAAAATATATTAAGAACAATGTTGATTACCAAACAGTTTTGATTAAAGACATTTCACAAATTCATTTCTAAAGTCATTCAGATTTGGAACAACATGAAGGATTCTGGACTATTACTTTTTTATTTTGTGCAAGCACACAATTATTTAAAGTATTTGAAGTACACTACAAGGGATTTAGCACTATCACATGACCTCACATGATAAATGTGGAGATTTTAGTTATGTAATGTCTATAAAGCCCTGTTCACACCAAGCACGATAACGAAAAATGGTTGTCAATCACAGTATAACTATATACAACAGTCAAATAAATAATAGCCTTGTTATGTCGCGTGTAGAACACTCAAAAACCAATTAGTTCAATGATTGTCACTTTAATAACAATGATACAGGAACCAGGTTTACACACAACATTTCTGAAACGAGAACGGACGAAAACTGAAGGCCACAGAGCAACTTATAAGGGGAAGGTAATCAAGGCTAATTAACAAGACACACCTGAACAGAATAACTAATTAAACAGAACTAGATCACAAGGAAAAAAACATGGCGAATGACAACAAACAAACATCCATATTAGGGCTGCACGATTAACCTTTATCTCATCGATATCGAGGTTTTAACTCCCGCGATTACCTAACCTCAGGCGTCTGAGGTTTTTTCCCCCGCCTCTGACATTT
>JAUCMT010000039.1:10181446-10214621 GCA_032357475.1 Enteromius thamalakanensis | reverse complement strand
TTTGGTAACGGTACGGCTCGCTTGGAACCTCGACTGAGGTGGTACTAAAAAAAGGACCAGGTACCAGGTACTGTTCCTAGTGGAAAACCCCCCAAAAGTTAGCTGTACTGAACCGTACCGTACCGTACTATGCAGTGGAAAAGCGCCATTATTAAATCACAAATATAAATAGGTCAGCACAATTAATCAAAATACTTTAGTGCCATTTTCAAATTGGGAATTCAGTGGTTGGCTTTATTTACACACAGGTCGATGTCTGCATCAAAAGAAACTCAAAAGTGATTTTATGTCAATAGAAAGCACATTAAACGTAAGCGAAGTGTCTACTTTTAAGGTTGAAAATCGTTTTTTGGAGAATAACAAAAATTTGGTTGAAATAATGTTACATCGTCATTCAGTGTAACAATATTTCTTCGGCTTGTTTGAATTCTAAAAGAACAAGGAAGCATATGACATTTTCTTGTGTTTTATATTAGTAGAATATTTTATTGACAAGTGGGCAAAACTTAGGACAGTCGCAAATTGAAAAAATGTAAAATTATAACTAATTAGTATTTGGGGCGAAAGTAATTCATCTTTTAATGTGGCATCCATTTTTGTATCCATAAATACGCCTGACAAGATTTTTACACTGAATTACATTTTAGTGGGCAAATATAGTAATCGGGGAAAATGTGTCATATTTATTTTTGGCTCAGAAAAACAACAACAATTTAAAGCAGTATTACACTTATTGTATTTATGGCATTGCTTTTTCGTCTTGGATCCACATATAAATAATTTTCAACCTTTCTGTAGACAGAAGCATTCTGCAGAAATAAATGTTTGAGAATTTAAAAAAAGCTGAAGTGTTGAACCTTATTATTATTATTATTATTATGTTTTATTATTCAGTACAACTGTAATTAAAAACAGCAATGTATTTGTCTCCATTTTTATACTTACAGTGAAAACTAATAATACTTCTACTAATAAAAAGCCCGAAAGAGTCTTTTGTTGTTTTTAGCAGAAGCAACATGAGATAAAATGTACATGACAAAATAATTGCAATATAATATGAAACAAATAAAATACTAAAATAAATAATTACTTAAATATTTACAATTTGACCATTAAACAACAGCAGAGGACATGTCATTATTCTATTGAAATATTCTCTTGGAGCGCTTCTAGTAATTCTTTCACATCTAAGGCATTCGGCTGATAAAACGTTTGGGAAACCCTGCGCTAAGCAAACGTCTGGGTCTGATTTTGATCAAGCAAACAGCTCGAAGTGAAGTATTTTACTATGAGGATAAACAAGACACGTCAAAGCTAATACTGATATGAGTACTGCTAGTCAAAACAAAGATTCCTGGAGCTTGTCAGCAAGGACTAGTAGATTAGTTATCCATCCACTAACAAACACATTAAAGCCTCACCTCCTCCATACACAGCAGGTATGTGTGGTACTTATAGTGTTGTAGAGAGTGATACAGGGAAAACCACTTTGTTTTCTGCTGATCCACTGTGTATTCCTGATAGAGAGGGAAGAAAGACTTCAACTGTATGTCTAATGTGATCTAGAAGCCAGTATGGTATACCTCCTAGTGGTCAACTAGCTGATAACAGGATATTTGAGATTAGCTACACTGCTGTTGCCTACCAAAGGAAGTTTGCTGGGAGATTTCGAGGGCTTCATGGTTTTCTTGTTGTAAGCCCTCCCACTTAACCTTACTTTAAAAGCAGGAGTCTCGCAGTCCTTTTTCAGCTCGGTCACCACGGACAGCTCAGGAAAGCAGTCTAATGCATTCTGACGGACAAAACACACAAAATGACACACATCCTGAAAACATAATCACGTTTACACGCACAGATTTATTTTCATTAGTCAATTTGGATATGCAGTCCAACTTTCAGGGTGGCATAAACTCATCTATATATATTTGTGCATCAAATGTATTTAACTAAATGTGTGTGCATGTGAATGTGTACCTAAAAAAGCTGATAATATACTCACTCTCAGGCCATCCAAGATGCAGATGAATTTGTTTCTTCATCAGATTTTGGAAACATTTATCATAACATCACTTGCTCACCAATAGTGCTCTGCAGTGAATGGGTGCCGTCAAAATGAGAGTCCAAACAACATCACAATGATTAACCCACACCAGTCCAGTCTATCAATTAACGTCTTGTGAAGTGAAAAGCAGTGTGTTTGTAACAGACAAATCCAACTTTAAGGCATTTTAACTTTGAACTGTTGCTTCTGAAGAAAATGCAAGTCTATAATTCATAATAATAGTAGTTCCTCCAGTGACAAAGTCAACCCCCTGTTGTCTTTCACATCCAAATCCAGGCCAATGGTTTTAAACTGTTTTTACTAGTAAACAGTGCTTGATGTGTGCGTATTTGAAAATATTATTATAGTTTATTATGGAAAATCTGAAAATATTATGGATTGAGGACTCATATTTTAGGCAAAAGCAAAAGATCTTGATGGATTTGTTCCTTAGAAACAATTGTTTGCTTCACAAGATGGTAATTGATGGACGTGGTGTGGATTATGTGCTGTTTTTATCAGCTGACGGCACCCATTCACTGCAGACCATCCATCGGTGAGCAAGTGATGGAATACTTGCAAAACTCACTTCCTGGAAGTACATTTCTCCTTTAATTCAACCAGAAACAAACAACAAAATATCTAAAAAGGTGTGAAAATTGTTTAAACTAATCTTAACTATCAGTCAGAGTTTTAAATGTGGTTAATATTGTGAGCTGAAGCAGGACTGTGATATATCGAGGGCGACATGGAAAATGGTGACTCATGACTCACTTTGAAGATCTGACCCATGCGCAGTTTGGGCAGCAGCCTCCGTCTGTTGTCTGTGATCATTCCATCCACCCTCTTCATGTGAGGCAGCAGCAGCTCGTCTACATGCAGGGCCAGATCAAAAGGTCAGCATCACCACGTGCCACTTATTAACACTCCTTTTACAAATCAGACAGTTTGATTCCCGTCTTCTCACCGTTCTCCCGCTCTAGTGCATGCATGACGTCCGCGTCGAGGGCTATGCTGATCAGCAGCTCCACAAAGCTCTTAAAGGTGTCCTTCATTGTTCTGGTGTTCAGGAAACGTGAGGCGAAAGGAACTGGAGGTGTAAACTCTAAGATGGGGATATTAGGACAAAGGATGAGTGTAGACTACAGGACTGATCCTTATTGAACTCTTATGAGAAATAATGCAACCAGACAAGCGTTATTTATAATTATATATTTATTTATATTAAATTTATTTAAGTTTTTCTGCTTGCAGTTATCTTTAGTTATTTATTTAGAAATGTTGTTATGTCTGTTTGATTGAATTAGTTTTAGTAAATTATTTAGGTTTATATTTTTATTTTATTTATTTAATTTCCAATTAGTGCTTCAAAAAAAAAAAAAAAATATATATATATATATACACTTTTATTTTAATTAATGCATTTTTTTTTTATAAGATATAAATTAGCCACTGCAACCGGACATATTTAAAATAATACTAATTTATAGATGCACAAAGCATTTTCCAATAAAAAAAAAAAATCTGCAAATGTTATTGCTTTTGATTTAATGCAAGAATTAAATATATGGTTAGAATGGTATAATGTCTATGCATTTTATTAAATCTGTAAAATTAAAAACTAGTGCTATAACATTAACTATGCATATCATATAAGTTATATTTATTGATATTTATAGACATTAAATTACACTCTGCCGGACATGTTATTGAACATATTTTGCTGTGTTCTTGTTGCATTTATGCAGCTTTATCCAGCAGATGTCCTTCAAATCAGTCAGTCCCTCAGTGAACTAACTGGACCACTTTTCCCCTTCACTGAACTACACTGATGCACACAATAAGGTCCCACTTCCTCTGCTGTCACATGTCTCACCATCATCCTCACTCACAGCCTCTGGTGAGGAGTCGGAGGGAGATGTCGTGAACTCTTCTTTCCATTTCTTTCTCTTTTTAGGCGGCGGTTCAGCCTTGGCTTTCGGCTGCTTGGATCTGGGTTTGGATAGAGCTCTCTGTGTGGTTTTCTGCGTGGGAGAGTCCGACACGGTCACTGCAGTGAATCGCTGGGCCAGAAGAGCTTTAGCCTGAGAGCCTCTGGGAACAACAAATAAATAAATGAATGTTATTTATGAGGTATAATATGTAGATTATCAATAGCGTGGTCTACAAGGGAGTCTACTTTCTGATGGAAAGTGAAATACTGAATTTGGTGCTAGCTGGTGTGTGGGATCAGTTTGATGTTGAAGATTTCAAACACACTGGCTGGAGACTGATGTTTCATGGAAAAATATTTGGCTGGGTGGGATCGCACAATAGAGGCCTGTGGCTCAGCTTGACATTTTAGTGAAGAATAGCAAAACCTCATTTGTATGTGCTTCAGTTATACACTTATAATGATAGGAGTGTTACCAAAACTTTTATTTCAGCGTGACTTTTTTAGTCATCGTGGTAATGACTTTTTATATGCAGCACTAACACGTACAGCTCATAAATGTTTGTCAACATTAACCACATAATCAAAACCCAAAAAATTAATTGACATTAATACAGTGAAGACACATTTGGCCGTTACCTCATCGAATGCATGGGCTTGCATTGTGGTTTCCTGCTGCAGACGCGAACATACTCCCGCTTGTTGACAGTGTCAAGAAATTTGACATGTACTCTCCTGTACATGGACTTAGCATCACCAAAGTACCCCAAATACTGTAAAAAAGAATAAGCCGCTGTCTCTTGTTCATGGCATTTTGAGATATTCATTGTAAACACACTATGATGCAACTTTAATTTATGTTTCGTATAGGCACTCACGCTGTTGGTGGCAAAAAACACCCGTTTCCTGTCCCTGAGCTCTGGTACGAACTTCTGCAGCAGGGCTTTCTGAACCTTCCAGATGGCAGGAGGTTCGACCCCTGCCTTCAATGTGATCTACACCCAAAAACACAACACATCAAAGGTTTAAACAGACAAAGGGTTTGATTAAACAAACAGACAGTCTGCCTTATGTCTCATATAATTGACAAGAGATGGGTGAAAACATCAATAACTGCTCAGCCACAAATAATACGTCACATAATGTAATTTCCACAATTTAAAGTCAACATGAAACGCCATTCACAATCTGATTTAGCTCCGTATGACTCATTGGTCACACTTTAGTTTGCGGACCAGTTCTACCATTTACTAGTACATTCAACATTGGCCTCAATAAATACCTAATTTGCTGCATCTAAAATATAGTTATGCTGAGCAAGGCATTAATATGTGCTAATACATGTATTACTTGAAAGAGATAGGATATTTGGGGGTGAGTAAACTGTGGGGTAATTTTGTCCTTTTTGGGTGAATTATTCCTTTAAGGTTTGATTTTTACTTCAACAGGCTCATAATAATCACACCATACCTCCAGCCTTTCAATATCCTCATTCCTAACGACAAACTCGTCACGCTCCCGGTACATGCCCTCCGCTCCACTATCTGACAGCTCGTCGTCCATCAGGCCCTCGATAGCAACTGAGTTCAGTTGAACAGCTAGCATGTCTGGAGGCACATCCTTGAGTAACTCCTCCGTAGACATCTTCTGTACAGCTGGCTGTTGGTCCTGTGGCTTGGCATCAGTAGGCTGTGTGCTGGAGGTCTGAAGTTGCTTTGTATTATTACCTGAAAGTTTATGTTGAAACAGGAGAGGGTGAACTAGGGTTATTATAATATTACCTTTACATACAGTACTTGATGCTTTTCTTCAGATTATATTGTAATATTATGATGTTTATTATGAATTATGAAAGAAAATGTCTACATAAAGGAAGCTTCCATACCTAACTTCTGCTTTTTATCTGAGGGCTCGTCTAAGGATGACAGTGCAGAGGTGATGCTCTTTTGAAGATCTTGGTTTTTCCCCACTGAATCATCTTCATCAGAGGAGAATGACGGCAGTGTTTCCAAGTTCCTCTGGAGCTCTTCATCAAGTCGTTTTGTAGAAATGACACTATGAGGGTCTGGAGATATCAATGGGGTTGAAGGAGCGGGAGGTTTAAAAGGAATAAGTAATGGATTAGGAGGCCTCTTGGAGGCTGAAGGCTTTCTGGTGCGATTGGGTGACCGCATCGGTGGAGATGATAAGTTCTGTCTGGATCCAGATTTGAGAAAGTCCAGGAAGGAGCCCAAGAATCCAGTTTTAACCTCGGGCTGTTTTTCTTCAACCTCTCTTAACTTCTGACGCATTCTCTCCTGCTGCTGGTAGCTTTCATTTGAGACCTCTGGGGTGGAAGCTGAACTTGCCTCACTGACACGTGAATTCTGACGCTTAACTTGTGTGCTATTCTTCTGAGTTTTGGGTTGACCGTTTTCATCTTCGACAGATTGCTTCGAAGAACCCTTTGACCTGGGTCGTTTTTTTGGATGTTCACTAGGACTATAATCAGTTTTAAGGCCTTTCAATCCCTTCGGCTGGCTTATATTATTTGATACGTTTTCAGTATTCGAATGTCCCGATTGCTCCTGACCTGACAACTGAAAGTCAGAGGAGGTCGCATTACTAAAAACAAGTCCATTAGCATTCAATACAGAGCAATGGCTAGAGTTTACAAAATGTTCCTTGGATAACACATTGTTTTTCTCATGAGTGTTTACTACCTTGTCAGATATTTCTTGTGCAGAGTTGTTTCTTATCTCAGGTTGGTTATTAGAGTTTGAGAGCGTAAACACTTGATGTCTGTCCGTTTCGTCTTTGGAGTATGTTGTCTGAGCACCAATTATTGTCATGGCTTGCGAGTTAGTGATTATCATATGCTGAGATGGGAAACTATCAAGTCTGTTCTCAGCTGACTGAAAATTGCACTTGGAGTCTACAGGGTTGGTCACTGATGACATGTCGGCACTAGATGTTGTGGACTTGACAAAGTCCTGTGGTGTGACGCCACAGGCGGCTGCGGTAGCAGCAAGGATGTCATCGACATTTGAGAGGATGTTCCTATCATCTGCCAACAGCATGGAGTCAGGAAAGCATACAGAACTGAGAGCAAAGTTCTGCTTTGCATCATGAGGATTTGACTGGCTGAAGTTGTCTTTTTGCGTTGGGTCCAGTTTGGTGGAGTCTGTTGAGTTGGGCACTTGGTGAGAGACAATTTGCTGATTGTGACGGCCATTAACGGTCAGATTAACAGTGTCGCTGTTCATTTGGAGGTACTGGACTGGTACAGACTGCATGTACATAGTCTGCTTGGGCTGATTCTGGCCTGAGGTGAGTACAGGCTGTTGCAGAACAATCATGTGAGCGGGATCAAGGAGAACCTGCGCACTGGGAACCCGGATGAACTGTGTTTGGTCCTCAGATAGGTGTCTGGGATCTGTCGGTTGAACTCTAATAATCTGACCCTGAATGTTCTGCTGCTGAGAGCTTGAGCCTTTCAAAAGCAGAGTATGCTGTTTCAGCTGGTCGGCACTCAAGGGTGCATGGATGGAGTGCATCAACAAAGGGTTACTCTTGGGGTCGGAGGGAGTATTGGCACTGGTAGCGAGTTCCTTTGAGCTTTCCAAATGTGTAAGGATCTGCTCATCGCTTCGGGAGTTGCTGCGAATTACACTTTGGGTGTTGTGCCTGTCTTCCATTTTTGGAACCACATAAACATCATTTTTTGTGCTGTTCTGTGCTTCGACCTCATTGGCTGAAAGAGTTTGAGAAGAGGAACCCATAGAGCCTTTCTGTAATGCCTGCACATCCTCAAGAGGAAGCTCTTCAGAGCCTTCTTTTGAGGAAAGAAACATTCGTTCATCTTGTTGATGTGGTTTTAACTCAACCGAGGACTGGTTGTTTGGTAAGGCTTGGGTGTGAGCGACAGAGGAGGAGGTTGATGACTGCACAGATGACAAGTACTTTTGCTGTAAAAGTGCACTGTCTGTCTTGTTACCAGTAGACTGCATTAAGATATAGTCCTGTACTGGGTTGGAGGATAATACATTTCTGGCACGACTGGGTGAGAAGGAAGGGATGGGGGTTAGGGATTGACTTGACACATAGTTCTGTGAAGGTATGTTAGCAGATGCCAGCCCCTGGGTATAGAAACTAATGGTTGGCAGGCCCTGAGTGTGGCTGGAAGAATAGCTTTGAGAAGGACTTCCCATGCAAAGAGTTTGCACCTGTGTCTCATACCCTTCCCTGTTTCCATCAGGCTGCTGACTCGAGGAATAAATCAGAGACTGGCTCACAGATGTCTCAGCTTCAGACTGACTAGCAAAAGATGGGAGAGTCTTGTAAATGGAAGGAAGCTTCTCAGGCAAGCTAGAAGAGAAGGCTTGTGCTTGGCTGAGGTTGCTCGACAGGCTTTGAGATGTGATATAAGTGTGCGAGGCAAGCTGTGTGGATGTGTATGGTTGTGCCTGGCTAGCGATCACTGAGCTTTGTTTCTGGGCTGGGGAGGAGTAGCTCTGCGGCTGCATGCCTGGAGAGCTTGCCTGGGCTTGAGTGTCTGTGTTCTCACTGGGATGTTGAGCTATTTTGGAAGAACCATCTTTAACCTTTACTCCAGATGAGCTGGAAAACCCAGGAGAGGGGGCAGAAGAAACGTAGGCCTGAGTTTGCTGCAGCGCTGCCTGAGAAGCTGTCTTCTGTTGTGTGGTGCCGTTTAGAGGCGAAGGGTCGCCTGCAGGACTACAGGGTAAGGGTGTGTGCGGGGAAGGGTCCTGTTGATATGAAACGTCACTCTCGTTGTGCAGGTAACCCTGTAAGGAGTGCTGAGCACCGCTAGCCAGCTGCTCCTGAACTGGCTGGGTGTTAGAAGGCCGCTGGTGGTGCTTGATCACACTACATTCACGCTGAAGTGCTCGTTCAATGGAGCCTGAGAAAACCGGGCCACCGTAAGGCTGAGGGGCTTGCTGGGAGCTGCCCAAGGATGCAGACAGCAGGCTGAACTGAGGCTGCAGGAGGTGTGGGGCTGACTCCTGTGCTGAGCGATATGTGGAGGACTGGGGTGGCAAGCCAGCCCCTAGAGACGTACCACCAAAAGCAAGTGCAGTTGGCACAGTGTACTGGGAGGATTTGAGCTGCAGCAGAGGGTCGTTTGGGGATAGCAGACCATTCGAAGAGCTGAAAGTGCTGTCCTGAACAGCAGGTGCTGATGTAGTGGTGAAACTTCTGGTAGGAAAGGCACTAGGGTGCTGGTAGGATGAGAGCGCAGAAGGCGTCGAGAACGTTCCTGAACGATGCAGGGCTCCGGTGAGATAAAGTTCTGTTGAAGAGTTTGCACCTACAGAAGAAAAATGAAAGTTAGACGTATTGCAAGTGCCATTTAAATTGCACATCATCTCTAAACCAGTTTCCTTTTGCATCAACGTGGGACTTTCTGTTGCTACAACAATTGAGGAATCAAATCCTTCCTTGATCTTTTCCTCATGCTATTTAAACCGTAACTTTCTTTAATCCAAGCAGACCATCTTTTGAAATGCCCATTAACAGTGAAATGACAAGGAGAATGCAGGATTGATGCTATTACTGTTGTACACAAGATCTAATACCAAGAGTAAGAGGACATAAGGAACTGGATTCTTTCAGTCTGACTAAAACAGTTTCAGCTGTCCATTTCAGTCAGAATAGTTTTGTGAACTTGTCACATTGTAATGTAAACTTTGCCATAAAGCTGTTATTGAGGGATGAAACCCAATGGACACAAAAACAAAATTGCATGTCTTAATGCAGCAATGCACTAATTCATTTCACATGCTAAGAGGGAGTTTATAAAAGAGCATTAAAGGCTAGCAGCAAACCTTTTTTTATTTTAAGGGAGGGTGGAAAAAGTTACTCATATACTAAATGATGGCATATTAATGCATGGAATGCAGGGGAAACTATCTACTTCATGACCCTTGTCACTGGCAACTGAGAAACTCAGTCCAATTATCACTGATAAGAGTGCAGCAAAAACCTCAGTGGTTTCTCCAAATCAGAGACCTGTTGTATATTTACCAGTTTGCCAGGATGGGCTTCTAAATGAAGGGAGAAGAGTAGAGCCAGCAGGTCCAGCCTGAAGGCTTCTAGACTCAATAGCGGAGAGGAAGTTCATGACCGATGATTCAGTAGTGTTGCTACTGGCTGTGCTGTGCTGATTCGAGTCAAACACGTCTAAGAGAAAGATAACAAAGACAACAGGGTTTCAATCACTTTAAGCAGTAGCTAGCCTATATCTCATCACAGCCTGAACCTGTTGCTCACCTGTGGGATGGTGGGTGGTGGTAAACGTAGGCTGATGAGTAGAGGCAAAGGTCTGCCGTTGGAGGATCTCAGAGTCCAACTGTGTAGAACCATAACTAGAACTATAAAGCAAAAAGGCAACCTATTTTATTTGTACATTTAAAAAACCTGAACTCCCGGAAAAATCTTTAATCTTCAATTAGGAGAGGCACATTTATATACAGTCTCTCTGCATGTACCATATTCAAGAGGCGTATACTGTACACTTTTAGGCGTAACTCTAAACCATTTAGTATAACAAAACAAGCTATTTCAGACATTAACAGCAGATATTACACAAGTTCTGTGTGATGCAGAGTTTGGTGTATGTGATAAGCTAGTAAAAGTTGCGTAGATTTATTATATGTGCTGATTTATACACGTTTTCTGTCATAACATACAAATATTTTAAATGTAATATGTATACTTTACAGCTAACGAGACAAAAATGAACCAAAGACAATAGACAGATGTCAGAGAAAACATATGGAAACTATTTAAGTTGGTGTGTCTGCTACGCTTTTAGCAATGCCTAAATAGAGGAAAGTCCGAACTATATATTTTGCCAAATAAACATCTCCGTAAGCAAATGTCACAGCTGGGGGCATTCATTTGGGGTTTGTTTCCTGGCTGTCTTGATGGTTTCAGTGTGGATCTGTACAGACATCACAAAGCTAACAGACTGAATATTCATCAGCTAGTTCTAGTCTGTTGGAATCAGTGTTGGGTAAGTTATGCTACAAATGTAAATAATTACTAGTTGCTAATTATACCTGTACAAATTACTCTCTCCAAAAAGTAGCTTATTTAATTACGTAACACTTGCCAAACTCGATATCAGCCTCGACAAGTTAATAATACTAGGACAGACATAAAATGATTCTTTTAATTCCTTTAAGTAACTACATAAATTAAATAAAGTAACTGGTCACACACTAGATTACGGTTCTCTTGCCTCTTGTCTTAAAGGTGCTCTATGCGATGTTGCAGGATTTTAGATCAATTTCATTTTTATCTCAAACCGTATGCATAACAAAGCAAATAACAAACTTCGGCCAACCAATCGGCAAAAAGATGTGGGGATAATGCATGCGTTAAACCCCACCTCTTCTTGCCGATTGGTTGGCCGAAGTTTGTTTTTGTTGTGATGAACATCCTGTGACCCTAGTGTTTCAATATTGTAGCCTCTGTGTTGTCTTTCGAGATGGGTTTTTCCCAGTGTATTCAGAGACGATGAAGGGGTTATGCATACGGTTTGAGATAAAAATTAAATTGAGCTAAAATCCTGCAACACTGCATAGAGCACCTTTAAGTTAAAGAACTGGGTAGGACTAAGGATTTAGAATAAGGTCTTGCCGAATAAGATGTGGTTTTTAAGTAATATCCCAGTCAAATTCATGCTAATAACTAGTTAATAGTGAGAATTGGACACTAAATGTTACCAATATCCTTATTACCTCACCAAAGTGTTTAAAGTGAGAAGGGTACATTAAAATACGATTTATATTTTGATGTTAGATCTACTATTGAGAGTTTTCACGTGATGTCACACCCTTATAGGAACGCCCTGGAGGGCAAAAACAAAGCTCTGCTCCACTGACCACCAGTTATGTTTACACTGTTTGCATTAATGTAGTAAAACACAGATATTAAAACTTGAAATTCACCTTATTGATAATGTATATTTTGTACAGGCAAGCCAGAAGATAATAGATGCACAACTATGCATCCTTAACAGAGATTACTGATACTTTAATACTATTGCATCATTTATTTATTTTTGGTTATGTTGCACTGTTTAATGACTGCAGCATTGCCGCAGGTGACTATCATAGACTGAAAATGGCCAAAACTTGTATCTTGTTCTTGTTCACATACCTTTGTTTTATTCTTTTGAGATTTGCGGCTGTGAAACAGATGGAAAACTGACAGGCTCGTGCTGCAGCTCTATGGATGTTTTGCCCTCCAGGTCTTTGAGCCAGTCACGTGACTGAAAGCTATGAATTGTACTGTGTATAAATGTTCATTCTATGCATAGAATTAAGTTCAATTACAAAAGTTGCCTAAAATGCAACTACTAAACTGACTCGAAGGCCCACTACGAATGCTTAAAACCAAACGGGAACTTAAATGCATGTACATCTAGCCTATATTCTTAAAGTACACTACAACTTATCATTCCTGATCGCTATTAAGGTAAATTAGAGCCTAAATTAGATTTCTGCAATTTGCTGACACCAATCAAATTTCAGCCAAACCATTTGAAAACCATAAGCTAAAAGAACTCGGATTTTTGCAACTGAGTGAACAGAACTACTCGTGCAATTATTTGCATGTTAGTACAGTGCAATAAACGAACCATCTCTTCTTCTGACTGGCTAAACACCTGGTGTTTATTTCTGACAAGATAACACACAATACAAGCAGGATTATATAACATAACGAGCTGCATTGTAAATGCACACTTAATGCATTATAACACAGCTAATAAGTGCTCATTATTATAATCACAGTTATAATACACTACATGTTTATCTTTTAATAGTTTCGTGGGCTGATGTGTCATGTCATGTGTTATGACGTTTTTTAAAAGATTTATGCATGAGAAATGCAGAACATCACAATATGCATTATTAGGAATTATATATGGCTCTATGCAGCACACATTTCATGGGAATTTCCAAAAATAAAAATCGCTAAACTACCTAATTGGGTCAGTTATAATGTGTCTCCCAGAAGTTTCTCACCTGACCATGTTTTGAACTTAAATGCAATCTTAATATGCTATGCTGCATAAATAAGTGCACATCTGACATAGATGCCTGTTAAAGTAAGGCAATTAATGCATATAAACATGATGCACTAGTGCCACACGTGTGTAAGGTTAAGGAAAATCAGTGACGGAAAGAACTAAATAAGACACTTTGTGTAAAGTTGCAGACACGTGGCCCTTCTGCAACACTGATCGATCAATTGTTTACAAACCTCCTCATCGCTGCAAACACCCTGTGACTGCTGTACAAGATCATATATGAGAGAGCAAACTGACACAGTCCTTATCCTGCGCTTTCGGATGATTCATAGGCAAAACATACACCAAAATGAATAATTACGCATAAGTGTTTAAGTGCAGTTCGGGTTTAAAGGTGATCAGTGATTATGAGCAAATGTACAAACATCATCGCGGTGTCTAACTACGCAGCTACAAACGCGTTAACTCCATTAAAACTAGCTTTATGTGCGTCTTGACACGTTTACGTGTGTGTATCGCTAGGCCTTCCATCACCGGAGTTTTCGTCGGGAGGCGACCCGCCCCTCGTACCTGGGTTTGTAGGCCCAGGCCGCGCTCTGAGCCGCCGCGCTGACCGGCTCTGTGAAGCTGGGGCTCGGGTAATTCCTCTCCATCATCCGCCTTGGATCGGGAATGACGCGCGTCCCCCGATGCAGCTACACATTCATCCGAGCGTGAGAAAATCACATATTCCTCAAACGTTGCGTGTCCTGCGGTGATCCGAGCGCTGGTCCCGGGGGTCTGACGGGTGATTTGTGCTGTGGATTAAGCGCAGGGTGAGAATCGCTGCTCGTGGCCCCCAAACACAATCACAGAGACACAGACGCGCTGCTGCCTCAAGTCCCCATATTGGCGTTTTCTCCCTAACATTCACTTCCGACAAACTTTAGATGAGTTTTTTTTTGCTTTTCTCTCTCCCCCCCCTATCTCCCTCTTCACGCAAACATGCACGCGCGCAGATGCCTCCTACTTTTCAATTTGTTCTACAACAGGTTAACATATGCCCCAAATATCAAGTTTACCATTGTTCTGAGGAGAGTTAGAGAACTGCAAAACATACACTGCGGCCACAAGAACATATCATAATGGCATTGTATTAGCTAGTATATGATTTTTGTGTCTCAGAACTTTTTCTTATAATTTCTTATATATCTACCATAGAGTGCATAAAACAGGGTGTAAGAGGTAGGATATAAACAAAAATATGACTTTTTGGTATGTTTTTGAAGACATGGTTTGATGTGGTCCACAATTTTTGTTTTACTATTGAAGTGGAATAGCCACAGACAACCACAACGCATCACAATTTTTTGACTGTATCTGGCTATATTGGTTTGTATACTGGTTTACAATTGTGCTGTATTTCCTGTAAATCAAATGTTTGAAATTCTGTGTAATCATTATTTATATTTTTATGTGTGTCTAAATATACTGAAGAATGAACACCAGCGTTCCAATTCATTACGATTGCTTGAAAAAGCTCTCTTATGCTCAGCAAGGCTGCATTTACTTTATTAAAAAACACTAATTATTACAATTTAAAATAACTTTTATGTCTGAATGTACTGTACAATGTAATTTCTTTCTCTGCTTGCAGAGCTGCATTTTTATTTACTGTATTTGACATTTCAGGAATCATTCTAATATGCTGATTTTCCTCTTAAGAAACATTATTACTATTATCAATGTAGGTTTTACAGCTTAATATGTTTGTGAACACTGTGAAATGCTATCATTCAAAGGTTTGGAGTAATATTGATTTAAAAAAAGAAAGACAATAATCCTTTTATATAGTAAGCATGGTTACCTGATCAAAATTGACAGTAAAGATGGTTATAATATTTTAAAACCTTTATTATGGTAATGAAATGCATCACAGCTTCCACAAAAATATCAGGCAGCAAGACAGCAGCTTCTTTTTAAAAACTTCATAATTATTAAATGTTTTCACCACTAGTGTAAGAAAATCTATACATGTTTGGGATTTTAAGTAGGCCTTATACAAACCTAAGTTACTGAACACTTTCATAATCAACACACATTAACCTAACATTTGCAAACAATATCTAGCCCTCCATAGACCTTGACATTTTATTATCATTGTACCAAAAGTTATTTGGTGTATTAGCTTTAGTGATTACTGTGCCAAGCATTTTCATCTTCCAACAAAATGTAACACACTAATATACACAAATATTCAAACGAAGAAGAAAGTTTATTATAAAGTCTATTAATGTGCCTATGATGATAACACTAGAGCCAAGAGATTATCATTTAAAAGGCATCAAAGGGATACTTCGGCCTCTACACACCTGTACAGTATCAACCTATTGGCGATAAGCCCTTTAAAGCTGGATGTTCACAAATCCCTAAATAAGATGAAAGCAACAGAATTAGTGTATCTATATGCACAAGGCTTAATGCAAACAACACAGACTGACAGAAGTGCCATGACGTTAGAGGAGGTAATCTTGTTTTTGGTGTGCCGATCACAGAATATGTTCTCACAAATATATACCAAATACTGATCCAGAAAATACACCAATTTTAAGTCACACAAGATCGTTAAAATGGACTATAGCATACTGAAACAGGATAAAATGATTTGTCCTTCATAAAAGCCCACCATATTAAATAAAACAGTATAATCCGTCTCTTGGTTAACAATTAATAATATAAAACTGGTTTTCAGTGGTTATAGTTATAAATACACACTATTACAAAGAATTATTAGAAGAATAAAAATGGTGATTGGGTTTAAGCTCCAACTATCTACACTATCCAGAAATGTTCAGTGATCGTAATCATTGCCTAATAAGACAAAAAGCTGCAATGCAGCTTTATATTAGTGGTTTATTCCATGGTATTGCATCCAGATGCCTTTGGTTTAACACATTTTCAGTTCATAGTCACGAAAAATTGGTTTAGTCCATCCTGATTCAGTTTGGAAAATGATGATATGGTTATCGTCGGATGGTGCCTGGCCTGGAACTGCGGACAGATATTAGATGTGTGGAATTAGACATGGTTAATTATCCTATAAAAAAAAAAACTAAATTGCAACTTAAATAAATGCTCATGTTGAATATGTTTTAAACAGGCAGCAACGTTCAACAATTTGCTAGATTTGACTCTTTTTCAGGCCACCCAGGATGCAGTCGAGTTAGTTTCTTCATTAGAATTGGAGAAGTGTAGCATCCCATCAGTTGCTCACTCATGCAGTGAGTGGGTGCCGTCAGAACGAAAGTCCAAACAGCAGATAAAAACATCCACACACTCAAGTCCATCAGTTAGTTACCATCTTAAGATGTTTGAAACTAGCTTTCTCTAATCAGAAAGTGTCTCTTATGAATAAAAGAGAAATATTTACATTTACAGGCAAAACAGCTTGAAACAAATATGCTGTGGATGAACTTTCTCCACTAGAGGAATAGAGTATAGATTTATATATTGATCAGAAGTAAAAGTTTGAAATTAAGATGCTTTAATGATGGATTTGTTCGTCACAAAAACACATCTGTTCACTTCACAAGACGTTAATTGATAGACTGGAGTGGCGTGGATTATCATGATGCTGGCACCCATTCACTACTGATCCATTCGTTAGCAAGTGATGTAATGCTACAGTTACAGATAAAGAAACTAATTCATCTGCATCTTGGATAACCTGAGGATGGGTAAAGACAACTCCTTTCAAAGTGATTACAACACTACTCTTGAGCGTTTTGAACTCTGTTTTGACAATTAACATACCTTAAATTGTTATGATTATTATTATTATTTTGAAGAAACATTAAATGGGTGGTAATAAGCAACTAAATGACATAATAAAGGTGTGATAAAATGAATTAAAGTTTACATTAGTGCACAGATCAAGTGAAAAGGAGTGTTGGTACCCAGGATATGGCGGAGGTGGCGCATCATGTGGTCCAGTAATGGCGATGGCCTGCTCATAAGAAGGTAAACCATGAGCATCTGGGCTGGCATCGGAGCCTGTGTGAGGAATAGGATGCAGAGAGACCTCCTCCAGTCTCCGAATGATCACAGAGGCATTGCTTCGATTGGATCGGCGTCTGATGGAACTACATTTAAAAGGAAAACGGTGCAATCAGTCTCTGTAGTAAATGACAAACTCTTCTGATAATTCTCAACACATGCTGCACACTCGTTATTGAAAAGAGCCTTACCCTCGGAAGCCATGGTCTTTATTCCTCCCCTGGCAGAAGTACCAGATAAGGAGGCCAACTATTATAATAAAGACTCCAGCGGAGATGATGCCCACCAGCAATGCTGTGACATCAACTTTTGATGGGGACTGACCCTTATCTAGGAATACAGGCGGACATGGTTATCAAAAATCTAATAATAAATGTAAAATTGTTATTTGTTTATGTGTGACAGAGCTTTGTGCATGGATTCTTAGAAATAATATAAGTTAGTACATGCACTACTGCTCAAAAGTTTGAAATATTTTACATTTGTCATGTTTCTTTTATGCATTTGTTGGTTTTGAAACGTTATTCTAGTTTAGAACTGTATACTATAATTGTAATTTATTCAAGCATAATTTAAGTCAAAGCTAAATTTTCTGCAGTCCTTCAGAAATCATTCTCATATGCTATTGTCAACTGTTTTTAAAATTATAATTCAACAGTTTTCCCTCTTTAATATTTTAAGATTGTGATACAATTTTGATGAAGTACAATAGTAGTAAAGTACAGCATAATTGTTTTGTAACATTATTAATGTTTCTAAATTATAATCAATTATATATCAATTTAAATTTTCTTAAAAAAAAAAAATAAAAAAAAAACTCAAGGTATCAAGGTGTCCACAAAAATATTACGCAAATCAGCATTTTATAATATATTCTGAAGGGTCATGTGACTCTGAAGACTGTGGAAATTATGCTAAAATTTAGCTTTGCATCACATTAATAAGTTACATTGAAACCATATATAGTCATTTTAAACTGTAATAATATTTCACAATACAACTGTATTTTTGATTAAATTCAAGTAATCTTAATTCTAAGCATATTACTGTTAGCGTACATGTAAAAGACTTCACAAACAGAAAAACACAAGCAAAAAAAAAACAATAACACAATGAAAAAGAGGTTTAAAAAGAAGTGGAACTGCAGTGACCTAGGGATACTTAATGCTAAAAACTCTGGATGAACAGGTTTCTTTCATTTGACTGAGAAGATGGAAAGATTTCAGTGTGTTTTTTCCTTGCAGTTTCTGTTAAGGGTAAATCATTTAAGTGTATGCATGATAAAAACTCACCCTCTGTATACGTCCTCCAAAAGTTATTCTGTCAAAGCAAAAGGCCAATTAAATTAATGTCCAGCATGAAATTAACAAATGGGTGTTTGTTAATGCAGGTGTATTAAGCACTGATAATCAGATGTTGGGAGTGCAGGGAGTGTGTCGCTCCAAACACACTTTTTAATAATCATCCTCATTTATACTGCCTAAAAATGAGTTTTATCTGCCCAAATCCAACCCATGGGCAAGTACATGACAATGTGCTTTAACTAGGAGTGGTTGTCACAGCCTGTGTAATGAATAAAATTCATTAGTCAAGAATAATAACGGGATTACTCAACTGTATCAGGGATATTCTCAAAGACTTCTCGGGCCTCCTCATAATTGCATATCTCCTCGTAACACTCCCGTTCTAGATTACCTGGGGTGAAAGCCTCGAAGTCGAAGCGGTTGAACAACAGGTGGCGTCCTAAAAATGTGTTAGCCTCCTGGTCCACAACAAACACTACAAGGCACCAAAAAAAAGGTAAAATGTGACAGAAAATACAGTTTCACCCCAATAATTAAAAGTAATGTTATTGAAATATTGAGACTGAGATCAAGACCGGCTTTGATAGAAATACATCTACACATAATACAAATACTATTAACTGATAAATATATTATAGAAATGTATAATACAAGTAATGGATATCACTGCCCTTATAATAAGTCTCATAAACATACACAGAGTATGTGCTTTCATTATTGTGTCTAAAAACAACATGTAAATGTTTAGATGTATTGCTCACCTTTGCTGTCTTGATCTGCTGGTGTTTGGGTTTTTCTCACACACGCACAGTGTCCACATAAAGTGAAATGACACAGCAGGAGGACAAATATGAGCATTTCTAGACACCTGCGGGACAAAAGGACAGAAAAGGACAAAACCGGGCAACTCAACGAGTTGAATTCCTCAAACACACACCCACGTTGTGTTATTTCAGGAAAAAGCGAAACGATCCATTAATATCAGTTACAGTTGTTTCAGCAGTTATTTCCAGTGTTAGTTTTAACTTGAATAAACCAAATCGGACTTTGATTAGAAAAAGGCCTCGGATTCGGGTCGAAATCGAAAGAATGAGAAGGAAGCTAACGTTTTCGAATTACTTACCTTTCAATGCTAGTTTATATTTCCAGAGATTAGCGTTCAACTTTAATTAATTTCCAGACAGCACCTGAAGACATTCATGGTTCGGACGAATTGCCGATGTGTTGTGTTCCAGGAAATGACAGTTTCTGTTTACAACACAAAAAAAACTGTTGAATTGGGAAACACCTGCTCAGACCTGAATAATCAATTCGTCTTACCTTGAGTGAGAGCAGGACGAGAACAAATGCCGATTTCAGCGAAACCTACTACGGAGAGGGATGAGCTCATGAATATTCATTACGTCACATGACGTTTGCGTAGAACGCCTACCTGGTTCGCCCGAAGTCAGATGTTGTTCCAAATTTTTTATTTTCTTTTAATTATTATTATTTTGTATTTTTGTATTGTAACTGCTTTTTTAATGATTGACAATGTTCATAAATAGGAGCCAATTCTAAGCTTTTTAAATGTATGTAACGTCGATGTCACTGTTTTCTCTCATAATAACATGTCAAATATTTAGTCATTTTGGTTTGGCCTTAGTAGGATTCTTAATTTCCTCCCACGCGAAGCTGCATGCTTGCTTTCAGATAGACTACGCTATTATAAACGGGGTAAATTAGGTTTTTACATTTTACACTCGAGATGTTTGTAAGTTTTTTAAATGCTGAGGACAATTTTAACTTTAGTAAATATGTCTTGTCCTCTGTTAAGACATTATTATATTCTATAAAAACAAGAGACAAGGATCTTACATACATTAACCTTTTAGTTTGTTTACCAACTTTTATATTTTCAAGGAACAATAAAATTATATATGAGAATTCTATATAAAAATATATAAGAAATTTTAAATACGAATATATATAAGAAATTCTGAAAAATATATAACTTTTGAAAAGTTGCTTTTCTGTTTACATTTTATTTTTAAGAATATGATTAACCAAACAGTTGCTGGACCCCATTGGCTGCCACAGTATTGAGAAAGGATTCAAATGAAGAGACAGAGACCATCAACTTTTAGGTTACACTCATTTTGCTGAAATATCTTCTTTCGTGTAGAAGAAAGAAATTCATACAGGAATGGTATAGCTTGAGGCCGAGTAAAAGAAGACAGATTTCCCTTTTTCTTTTCTTTTTTTTTGGGTGAATTATCCCTTAAAATCATTTCAGCCACAGGTGGATGTTACTTTCATTAACCACTAGATGGCATTTAAAACTAGCTGTCCACAGTTCTTGTGGTTAAAAGCTTTGAATAAGCAAATGTTTGATTTAATTTTCATAATCGTGTCATAAAGATTCAAAACATTTTATAAAATGAAATAATAACTTAATATACATTTTTTTTAATAAACAAGAAGTAGGCTAATTTATTATTTCCTGAAAAATTATTTTTATTTTTATTTTAAAGTTTAAAGTTTTAATATCACTAAGATAATAGTATATATATATATATATATATATATATATATATTACTTTTTGTTAATGTTTTAGTTATTTTTTAAAGTATTTGTTATGTAATAATAATAATTATAATTATTTTACATAATTCACAAAATAATTAATACTACTACTAGTAATAACAATGATAATATAAAACTAACTAAATAAATATTTATAAACCAACACTAGTAGAGAACATCAGTAGAAATATAACATAACTTATGTATATTAAGATTCCCCCCCCCCCCAGTTTTCAGACTTCAGCTGACATCTTAAATTTAGATTGTACACATAGAGACTAAAGCTCTGTCTCTGACCCTTGAGAAGTACAGGATATAATTACAGACTGCATGTTTGTAATTAACCTCAATTCTGGTCCAAACAATTCCCAAGAGCATTGTTTAATGTACAGAAGTGTTTGTCTGTAACTATAATAAACATTCACCAGAACTATATGTTTGTTCGTGTCATATATCAACAAGACTCTCATTGCATTACCATGCAGCTGATACGAGGACTTGCTCCATGGAGACCGCAAAAAAACAAATACATGTTTAGAACATATCAAGCAGCACAGACAAACCTCATCACTTTATAACCTGATCACCTCATATCTATGCTTTCTGGGGAAGGCAACTCCTCTGCCTCACCCAGATGATCTTCAGCCAGGAAAAGTCCCCAGTTTAACAGCAGTGATGTATTTGCGCTCCTCCTGGAGACTGGTGCTAATTGAACAGTAATAGGCTGCACTCTTTCAGCAGGGGTCTGGACACTGTTTTAGAGGCGTACTATGGCAAGCACTTTTAACATTTAATTTGAAACCTAGTATCTATTTAAATGCTACTGGTATTTATTTATTTGCAATTACTATTAAGTTTTTTTTTAGCTAACTAGTATATATTCCATTAAGTACTAGTCTTTAGCTGCTAGTATTTTCTTTTTAGATACTAGTTCATATTTATTAGATATTGAAAAGGTGTATTGAAATATGACTAACTATTTTACTGTTACTAGCATTGAATTCTATGGATATCTGTTATTCAGATATCAACAATTAATCATCAATTACATAACTAGTATTAAATACTATTACTTTTCATTAAATACTAGTTATTCATTAGGTACAAGCATTTGTTAATTTATTATTTTATTAGCATTTCACGAATTCGCACTTCTTCGTTAAATTAAATAAGCAAATTTGGCGTGCTGTCCGGGGAGCGAGCCGGGAGCTCAGCGGACCCCGAGCCCTGCTGGTAGTAACCCTAGCGAGGGCAGAGCTCGGAGCGAGGCTCAGTCCCGTTTGCCCCCCTCGAAGGTGCGAAGGAAAAGGCGGCGAAGGGGAGGAAGGCAGGATCATGCGAAACTAGATACGGAGAAGAGTGAGACGATGGTACTAAAGCCGAGGCGGATGAATGAAATTTGTAATAATAAATTGGCTAGTGGACGATAATACTAATGAGCATCGATGGGTACCGGCTGTGCTGACACTCAGTGAGCTCTTCCCGAAACTATGTTAAAACATCCCTTTGTTTTCTGTTTCCTTTCTGACACTCTCTAAAAAAACGTCAACAAAATAACTGTTGAATACAAATTTAAAACATTTCCATAAAGTAGAACAGACCACAAGCACCATCTTAAAACCGGAGAGCGGGAAAACGTGTTTATATCCAATAGTTAAGATTACATCCCTGTCCATAAAAAAATTCAAGTAGGAATGCATAGATACTGCAGAGTGCCAGACTGAATCTTAAAGAGGGATTTAAGTTAAATATTAAAAAAGTTTCTGGATTTCCTGAAATTGCATCGCTGAGTTTTTTCTCTCTCCTAACCAAGGATGTTTTTTTTTTCTATGAAAACATGGAGTTAAAATTTAGAAAGCAGAGAGTGGAGAGGAACACGGATTACTAGAGAGTTAGAGAGTTGAGCAAGAAGAGAAACTTTATCAGAACAGACAGAGTAAAAGGAGAAAGTGATCAGAGTAAGAAAACCAGCATTGAGTGTTTCTGTGTGAACTCACGTTGGCCAGCCCTCTCCTGTAGAGACAGTGAACAGGGTCAGAAAGGCCCACAGGACGTTGTCATAATGGAAATCATACTTCTTCCACTCGCGCGGCTGTGTAATGGCCAGTCCATCACTGCCATATTCCAGGAACTGACCCCTGAGTACAAACACATCAAAATCTGTCTTTATTTACCATTTACTTCTTTTTCTTCCTTCTATGATTCCTTCCTCCTTCTTTTTTAACTTGTAAGAACAGTTTATTTACTTCTCTCCACCCCTTCCCTTCTTTCATTCTTCACTCTACTTCTTTTCATTTATCCTCACTTTCATTTATTCCTTCACTTATCCTTTCTGTTTATTCCTCTTTAGCCTCCCTACCACACTTCCATTCATTCATTCACTTCTCATTTTCTTTTCACTCATTCTTCTAATTCCCTCCCTCCCTCCATCCATCCATCATGCAGAATATATCCCGACAGTCCAGCCAGAGCACAGGAGTACCTGCAGTCCTTCTCCAGGGCTTTGGACTCGTCGGTGCAGTGAAAAAACTTCCCCTTGAAAAGCTGCACGGCAATAACAGCGAAGATGAACATGAAGAGGATGTAAACGATGAGGATGTTGAGCACGTTCTTCAGAGAGTTCACCACGCAGTCAAACACAGACTGAGGACACACAGACAGCACAAATCAGATCGCCTGCAAACATCTTCTGGAAAGCAAGACCTCACTGCCACACACAGACAGTAGACAGTAATGCACACCTTAGTTAAATCATCTGTAAAGAACATATCATTGTGTGTTAACGTCACCAGACCACACATCTTCACTAATAGAAGACTGTGGCAAAGTCTTAATCGATTACTGCTCCTCTCCTCTCTACATGAATGCACTTACGTTGAGGATAAAATTGTGTGTAAATCTTCTAATTTTTCAGTCATTTCTGCTCATTTAATGTCCTCAGGGTATCATTATTAGCACATAGTAGTATGTATTTTTTTCGGCATTAATGCTGATAAGATCTCCGTAGGCAGGATAAGTGTCTCAGTGGCCCTGAGAGGATTTATGTGTGCATTAGTATTGTAACTAAACTAAAATGCAATTTTATTTTTCAGTCTATTATTTGCTCTAATGCCATTGGTGACGAATTTTCAGCCAAATGAATAAATGATGGCGTGAAATGTAAGTTTAAATGTATCATTTAGCCATGTAATTAGAGAACAGCGACTCTCTCTAAAACTGTTTGTTTGTGCGCCTAAGTGTGTGATTTGATTAGAGAGAAAGATGTCCACGCAAAGTAGCATTGTTACACGGATAATGTACCTAGGGAAACCCTGACACAAATGCACAAAACACTTGTTACGCTGACTTAGATTAGCCAATTTAAAATATAATTTATTGTTCACAAATTACGCTTTTCCACTGCATAGTACGGTACGGTTCAGTACAGCTCAATTTTGGGGGGTTTTCCACTAGGAACAGTACCTGCCTGGTACCTGGTCCTTTTTTTAGTACCACCTCAGTCGAGGTAGAGGCGGTGCAACTATAACGACGCGTGAATAATCCCGCCCACTCTAAAGCGGTACTAAACTGCAGTGGAAGCGCAAACCAAGCCGAACTGAGCCGTACCGTGCCGTAACGAGCCGTGCCGAGCCGAGTCGTACCACGCAGTGGAAAAGCGCCATAAGTAATACAACTGACCTTTCGCAAAGACCCACCCCCTTAGCCACAACTCTTGTCTTCACACAGAGAAAAATACATTGCGGAGCAAATATGATACTAGCTATGATTCCGTCACCCTGTTTTAAAGCACATTTTGAAGTACTGCATAAGAAATATTTTTTATTTCTCATTATAGGTTTCTTAGTGATATTTAGTGCCAGGAAGTGACGATTTTGTTCTCTTTCACTCGTTTGGATGGGAATTGTGCAAATGGTTTATGGATTATTCCAATTTTGCGCATAAGTTTAATGTGCAACTTTGAATGGAAACCCGACTAATGACAAAGATACAGATAGCACCGACAGACAAGAGAGAGCAGGTTACTTTTGATATGAAACAGTATCGGCTTCTAAATTTTGTATTGTTTAAAATAATTCAAACAATAAATACTATTTTGGTGCTCTTTAATTTTATATGATTATAAGATTTCCTCGGAATCACCGCTGAGTGGAAGTCTTCGGGTTGTTTGTGTGCTGGCTGTTCTCTGATCCACAAAATTGTTCAATTATGTAAATGGAAACTCTTTACGTAATATATCCCTGATGACTGTTTGTCAATTAAATCTTTTGTCAGATGTCAAAAAGTTATAAAGACATTTTAAAAGTAATCCAAATGAGTCAAGCAGTTTAATCCAAGCCACGACTGCTTTATATGATGAACAAGTTTAATTTAGTTATTTTTTATTCAAAGTTTACCATTTTTTATATGCTTTAATGTTTATTAAAATGAGTAATATTAAAATGTGAATTAAAATCCCTTTTAACTGTGATGTTGAGGTATACTCAGGGAACAGAATGTCAGTTTGCCACCTAGCAACCATCTAGAGCACCTTAGCAACTGCTTAGTATCATTCAGGCTACCACCACTAACATTCTGTTAAGAAACATTCAGTGCCTTTTTTGGGTTTAGGTTGCTTAAACCCAACGACTCAACTGAATTCAACAGTTTCTTCTCTCCCCTTGCGTTCATCAGTCACACAATGATATCTGTGTCACTCTCCCCAGGCACTCTTTGCCTCATAGCCACAGCTTTTGTGGGTTTTCTTTTGTCTGGGTTTTGTTGTTGCCAGTAAGTGTGTTGTTGATTGATCCTGTTACATACCGAGCGCATGAAAGATGTGATTCATTGTGGTATCTCACACAAGCCCTCAGACTGTCACGCTTTGTCTCCAGTGTCTCTTTCTTACCTCAAGTTTTTGCTCTATCCCTCATTCTTTTTCACATGACAGGGTCACGCATCCACTCAAACTCTGAATGAATGAACAAGTTCTCACGAAAGCGTCTTTGAACACCACAACTGGGCTCACTGACTCAAGGTTAACGTCTGAAAACAGATAATAGAGTTAAAATGTAGGCAGATGGCGTTTTACATGTGTTACACATCACATGTTGTGGTCGCGGATTGTTTTTCAGATTCCTGCCTTTGTGGAGACCGTTATAGCCCTGGCAAAAGGCCATTACATGTGCTTACATTTTTTTATCCCTTAAAAGGATACTTCACCCAAAAAAGAAATTGTCATCATTTGTTTACCCCTCATGGCTTTTTTCTGCAGAACCCAAAAGGAAATGGTTTAAGTGATGTTTACACTGCTTTTTACCATTTACTGTCAGGGACCAACTTGGTGCACTGTAATTCTTCCTGCATAACTTTCTTTATGTTTAATACAGTGTGTTCCCTGCCATATCTTTGTGAAAGAATTATTTGTGAAGTACAAATAGTGAATTCTTTTTAAAGCAGTTTTGTTAAACATCTCCTTTTCTATTTCAAAGATAATAAAAAAAATAGGATATCTGGGGGGCTAACATTCTGATAACAGAATTGGCATTTTGTACGATCTTAAGATTTCCTCTGTATCACCTCTTCGGGTTATTTGTGTGCTGGCTGTTCTCTGATCTACAAAATTGTTCAATTATGTAAATGAAATTGTGCGGTCCTCAGAACCCTTTACGTAATATCCCTGATGACTGTTTGCGAGGATGATTAAAAGCTCAGGTTAAATAGCTATGCTAGAGAACAAATTGTTTTCAGCTCACTATAAGAACACAATAAATCTTAGCGTGTTTGCAGTCGTGTTTTGATGTGTTTGTATGAGCTTTTTCTTCAGTTCGCTCTAGCCCACACCCAAAGGTTTAACTTATGTGCTCAGAGTATACATCGAGAAACCGCTGGGTTGCAATCATCTGCACAAAGCCCCTGCATCTTCCCAAAACAGTGTGTGTTTGCTTTCACACACACAGACACTCTCTGGCCCACAGACAGGAAACTGTATTCACGGCTTGGCAGGAAGCCACCGTCCAATCACAGAACAAGGCTTGTTGCTATGTGAGTTTGGAGTCTGCCCTCACTGAACTCTTGAGAGGAAAGTTTGGTGAGGTAAATCTGAGGGGTAATGGTTCCTTATGCACGTGCTGAGGTTTGATATTTTTTTTTTGCGTTCGCTTGAAAAACAAGACTTAACTGCAGATTTCTTGACTGAAAAGTTGGACAAGGCTGGAACTTTGTGGCAGACTGCAACCGCTCAACAGACGCAAAGAGAAATAAAGACAACATTTCACCTCGCATGAGAAGTAAGGCCAAGTAAATAGTCACCAGGCTTCTGATGTTTGGTGAAAAGCAGGCGTGGAGAGAGTGCAGAAGGCTGAATGGATAAAGTCTCTTTGTTCTTACAACAGAGAAGAAAGACGCCATGGCAGCCCATGGGAGAAACTGACAATTACAACACACTGACATCCATGCTACACACACACTCTAGCTCTGTCCCAAATTCTATTGAATGGTAATTCAGGATTATTCCTAGAGCGTATTTATTTTAGCTTCAAAGATAGCTATCTATTATCTAAAGCAGCAGTCCCATAATGCAAGAGTGCCGTGAAAAATACATCCAAAACAGACAAATAGTTTATTTTAAGTAAAGATGTGTTGTTAAACTATGTTAGCATGTTGCTAAGCTAACAGTGCGATTCTCTGAGCACACAAACATTACAAGGAAAGATCAATAATATTGTGGTTATAATTTATTCACACTCATGTTGTTTAATTGTATGACGTTTTTTTTTATTCGGTGAGACGTGTAAGATATTTAAAAAATATCTCAAGCATTTTTATCCATGAAATAGAAGTCAGTGGACACCAAAACAGTTTGGTTACCAAAATGCTTCAAAAAAACTTTAGTCTTTTCTAAAGAGGAAAATGCTGATTTTTTTTTTTTTTAGGTGCGCAGTATGCTAATATTATTTTGGAATCAACAGGGAGTCACATTTTCTGTGTGTTTTAAATGAGGTGTGCTATTTGTGCAACAAAGTTGCTGCCCATGTTGAGCATTCATGCTGCCTTTGAAGGTAGCTGCGCTGTGTAGGCAGTAGACAGCAAGGCAGCTCACTAGGGTTTATAAAAAAGCTGCTCTGTCTCTCAGACTGCTGTGAAGTACATCATGGTGTGGTCGGCTTCTATTCATGGCCTGTTATAGGATGTAATTATAGGGATGCATTTAGATCAGTGAAGTTGACCTGTCTGTCTACCGTCTTGTCTTTCTTCCTTACCATTTCTGTCTGGTCAGTTGCCTTCTGGATCAGCCAAAATATATGATGCTACCATGTTTTTTGGACATGTTACACATTTGTTTTTGTACAATCTTTCTATGGACAATTCAGTACCTACACTGCAAATTCATATCAAGTATACTTTTTTGATAATGTTTCATATATGATATCACCATCTGATTCCATAATTAGTCATGGTCACTATTACAGTAAAAATGGCTACATAAAGCTTAAAGTGCAGCCCTAGTGTTTCATCATAGCTGTGAGTTTTTGAGAAATGGTTTTTGTGTAACCTGATTGCCCTTCAGACCTTGGCATCCAGACTTGGTCGTCCGACTACGTGCCTGAGAACATCTAGAACATTTATTAGCAATGGACTTCAGACAAATTACTTCATTTAAACGTTCTTTTATGTCTAAAAGTCAGCGAAGTCTAAAGCAATGCCACTTTGTGCCAGTCAGAACAGTGGCAGCGTCCTTTAACGTCTCCCATGGGGGACACACGCTGCAGTACTGCTCATCTGTTCTCCACTCACACTAAACTGACATCATCCTCTTCTTCTGTCCCCTCCCTGCCTTTACCCCCGTTACATGATGGATTCTTCTCTGTTCTTCTGTTCTGGCCAACAGATGCAGTATTGACTAAATTCACTTGCATCACTGAGACATTTAGCAAGACAAATCTCTATGACGGGTCTGTTCTGCTTTTTAAAACAACATCCCTCAGAGAATGTGCAGCGAAGACCAAATGCTCCCACAGTTTTGATGTGATACTGTGTTCTAGACCAAAGCTTTATAATTCCCAGTCGATTGGACGTAAATGTCTCAGGATGTAAATGGAAGCAAAATAGATTGTACTTCGTTGTTATAAATGTACTGCCTTTCCAAAGAAAAGCACAGTGCCCTTTCTACCTATCCTGAGATCCATGTGTAATGTAGTTGTTTGACTCTTGACTCTCCATATAGAGCTGTAGGTTTTAGAGTGTGTGTGATCATGTGTGTTACCAAATCAGGCAGTGAACTCCTCTTCACCCCCACCAATGTGTCCTGACGAGACAAATTTAGACTCTTAACCCCCCAAAAACCCAGCTGTACCAGCCAATACTAGATCTCTCGCCTCTCTGTGTTTATGTGGCAGTGTTTGGATGTGTGTGTGTGTTTTTATTTGTATGCATTTATGTATATATTTAATGTTAGACAGGACCAGTATTGGGGAATGTAGTTATAATGTCATATACTTTTGGGTTAAACATTTTATTTAAATAATAATCCAACATTTTTAGATGCTCACCAAGGCTGCTTTTAAACTACACTACAAATTCACTATTTTGAAATTTTTGTTTAAATAACTAACTGCTTTCAATTTGAATATATACTTTTATGTTTTTTTCACATTCTTGTGATAGCAGAACTGAATTTTTTAGCAGTGTTTTCGTATTCCACAAAAATATTAAGCAACCAAACAGTTTTCAACCTTTATTTGATAATAATAATTATAATTATCATTATTATTATCATTAAGAACTAAATCAAAATGATGGCTGAGGGATCATGTGACACTGAACACTGGATTAACGGCTACTGAAAATTCAGCTTTGCATCGCAAGAATAAATTACTTTATAAAATATATTTACAATTTAAATTGCAATAATATTTCACAATAATACAGTTTTTATTACATTTTAATCAAATAAATACAGCCTTTATGGAGCACTTCTTTAAAAAACATTTAAAACATAATCTAAAGTTTTGCCCGGTAGTTTATCCAAATTAAAAATGCACTGATTTAAGCATGTTACTTGTGACACACTATCCCCCATCGCAGGACAGACCAAAGGTCGTGATCCCTGTGTCCACAGGACAGCCCTTTGATGAGTGATAAGTCACCCCAATTTAGTATGCCCTACTTGTGTTACGAAAGGCTTTGGCTGTGTATGTCACAGAGACCTGCTGCCTGTGAATCTGTCTGCGGCAGCAGAAAATGTGTGTTGCACTTGTACTGTTGTGTGTTCATGAGTGCTATAGCACCAAAACAAAACTTCTGACAGCTGAGAGATATGAGATTTGCTGCAGGCATCACTGGATAAAACCAATAAATGGTGCAATTATATTAATTAGGCTACGTGAGTGGTGTTTTTAGGTCACTGGGACATGTGTGCCGACTGTGTGTGGATCCTAGTTTGAGTGAATCCTAGTTTCACAGACGTTTGTTTTTTTATATCTCATCAATGGCATGATTCTATCGGATTAAAGGAAATATGTTAAAGCATGTAAAACATGTTTACAATATTGGTTATAATAAGAAATAGTTCATAAGCATTAAATCAGAATATTATGACTTTTGAAGGATCATGTGACATTGAAGACTGACTTAGTGGTTAGTGGTTGCTGAAAATTCAGCTTTGGCCTCGAAACATATTCACATAAAGAAAGCAATAACATCACCATAATATTCATGAAGCTGTTTATTTTTGTATTACTTCGTTATTTTGTATTATATTGTCTACTGGGAGAGTCTTTAGGAAACTAGAAACTGAATGAACAAATAAAATCATTGCAATTCTGGTTGATTTTGCATTGATATTATACCATAAAGATCCTGATCACCTGACGGTATTGCATGTGTGTCTCCAATGCTGATCTTGTGCAATGGAAGGTCAGTTTTTCCATAAAAAGTTATTCTCAGGTCTTCACCTTTGACCACAGAGCCTTATCAGTGCACACGGCCTCATGCAGAGAAACGTGTTGTCCTAGAACTGTTTAAACTGATCTCTCTGGTGCAGGCTGTAAGCAGATTTGCAATGCTGGAGTCATCTGTAATCTGCTATTGCACCAGCACTGCCTGTGGTCTGATAAAACCTCTTTTGCATAAATACTTGTGCAGGTACAAGTCGTCACAAGCAAATCTTTTATTCGGCAGTGCAAAATTGTGAGTGGAAAAAATCACCATCAGCACTGTCTAGAAGAAATGAATTCACCCCCAACTGTGTGATATTCTAGATCATGGCAAACAGGTCCACCACTAGTAAAAAAAAAAACTTGATTTTAATTTCAATAGAAGTCAAAACATTTTGTCTTGCTTTATCAATAAATAATAATAAGATATAAATAAATAAATAAATAAAAAAAAATATATATAAATAAATAAATAAATAAATAAATATATATATATATATATATATATATATATAATAAAGTTAGCTGTCTATGTACGTATACATTGTCTTCATTAAAAGAGTACAAATTGAAAAAAAAAAAGAATTTACATAGTAAAACTTGATTTTCTAGAAAAAAGTATATTTAACTTACTGATTTAGACTTGAGATAACTTAATTTTCAGACTTGAGATATTAATTAAGTTAACAAAGCTCCACTTCTTACTGTTTTCTTCTGCTCTTTCTTATCTTTATTGACTGTATATAGCACCTAAAAGGTGAAGGAAAAGATTTTTGTCGGCTGTAATAGACACATTACACATTGTTAGCTAATCATTTCTTCGTGACAGAAAGATAGAACTTTATTGTAATCCCATTACAGTCTGTTTATCTCTCCCTCCTGCTCTCTTGTCAGTCATCAGGATTGCAGTGAGGGGTGATGAGACATGAAATTTTCCTCATAATTACAGAACACCGATCACTCTGATCCCAGCTGCTGAAATTTCAGTACAGCAGAAAATTCCCAGAAATCGTTTTTCTCCTCTGCTGCCGCTGGTTATATAAATGTACAGCTTAACTCTCTCTTGCAGTGCCGGGTTAATCTACAGCAAGAGAAACCAGGCAAGCACCCACAATGCCATCTGATTATGCAGAGAGCGGGAAGAGTTTGCCGTAAATGTGGGTCAAGACTGGTGTTTCTGTGCTCACTTATTAGTAATGTGCAGTTTGTAGTTGTGTCGGTTTGCCGCTTTCATCTTATATCACGGAAAAACAGAATTGCTCTTGGCTTTGTTAAAATAAAAAAAGAGTTTAATGTACTATGGAAATACTTTGGCATTCATATCTCAAAATTGGATCCCAGGTCCTGCCAGACAATGAATTGAAACTAAAGAAATGGTCAATGTTTTGACATCACCATGAATACATTAACATATAATGTTTACATTCAAAGTGTCTATTTACAAATGCAAATAGACCACTGTGTGCTTCACAGGTATTTCTCAGATAAGGTTAGGGGTACAAGTACAAGTGTAGGTTGGGCATTATTGTCCCAATAAGGTGGCATCCATTTAAAGATTTCAATAAAAAAAAAAATGATTATGTTGTTATTGCTAATATATTAAAATACTGAAGTGCAAATGTCTTCTATTGTTTGTACAAGTAGAATCTAGCTACTATTTACACTAATTGTGAGGAAAAAGAAAATCTAATGTTATTTTTTAATTCTTTAATTCTTTAATTATTTTTAATGTCAAGTTTTTAATTATGACTCCTTTTGCAAAGGAAATGCACTAAAATCATACTCATGGAGTGAGTTATTTGTCAAAAGTAGTAACAATTTGTGTGATAAGGAATTAAGGGTGGCGTTTTACATGTACAGTGAGGTCAATAAGTATTTGATCACCCTGTGATTTCACAAGTTCTCTTACTTTGAAATCATAGAGGAGTCTACAATTTTCAGCATATGTGCATTTCCACTGCGAGAGACAGAATCTAAAAAGATAAATCCGGAAATCATACTGTATAATTTTTTTAACAATTTATTTGGGAATTACTGTGTCAAATAAGTATTTGATCACTTGCTTATAAGCCAGATTTCTGACCCTCAAAGACCTGTTATTTTGCTTTTAAATAGTCCAGCTACACTCATGATGCTCATGCTCATGATTCTAGATTAGTAGCACCTGTTTGAGGTCATTATCTGTCATAAAGAAACCTGTGCACCCCGCAATCAGCCAAAGTCTAATGTGCTGCGTCCGAAATCGCTTACTTCCCTACTATATAGTATGCGAAAAACAGCATGCGAGGCGAGTAGTATGTCCGAATTCATAGCATTCGAAATTCAGTAGGCGAGAAGTA
>JAUCMT010000039.1:10134791-10165136 GCA_032357475.1 Enteromius thamalakanensis | reverse complement strand
ATCAGTATAATCAAACACAGCTGGACTCAAATGAAGGTGTAGAACCATCTCAAGGATGATCAGAAGAAATGGACAGCCCCTGAGTTAAATATATGAGTGTCAGAGCAAAGGGTCTGAATACTTACGACCATGTAATTTTCAGTTTTATTTTTTTTGAAGAATCTGCAAAAATGTCTACATTTCTTTGTTTTTCTGTCAATATGGGGTGATGTGTGTACATTAATGAGGGAAACAAAATGAAAATAAAACTTTAATTTTATGACAAACGACAAAAAACTAGTGCTGCGTTCAATTTATGACATATTGAAACACGTTTCAAATGATTTTCAACAGTCACATCCAGTGGAGACAGACTTCAGCTGTCGCATTTGGTGTGGACACTGTGTTAGTACATATGCATTCATTAATTTAGCAAACCAAAGCGACACAAATGAGAAATAAGAAATACTACAAGCAATTTATTTTAAGGAGCATTAAGAATTAATTGTCATTTTCCTAGACGTATTATATGAAGTGAATGTCATCTATTCTGCTGTAAATGAACAGGGAATTGTGACATTGTTATTCAATGGGTTGACCTCTTTGAGACCTCTTACCTTTCACTGGCCTCTGCTGTCAACTGCTACGTTATTCCCAAGAGCTTCACTAAGTGAAATTAAGCAATAAAATAGAAGAGACTGTGTAACGTGGTTTAATATCGTCACAGTTACTCTTCAGCGGTCACGTTTCTCATGTTACAGCACATCTTTAAAATGCTATTATAAAAGAACATTTAAAAAACACATCATTTTTGGGTAAACTAACCCTGTAACTTCATTCATAATGTTATATTTATTCCCTGAGAAATGAAAACAGACGTTAGTCGTAGGTCTCTGAGTGCTTTTATTTACCTTTTTTATACAATACACATTGTTTCAGTGTACACAGGCAGCTTTACTGTAATGATTGAAAAAATAAGAGTTGCAAAGTTTGATGATAAAATACAGACAAAAACTAAAAAAGACAGTTCTCATTATCAATTCAATTTTGATTACATTTAGAAGTTGAGTTATCAATTATTAAACAAATTCAATTTGGCTAAATCTGCTCTAGGGCAAACAGCAATGTTAATCAGCTCAGTTTAGTAGATATGATACAGTTCAGTGACAGTCTAGATGTTGCATAGTTAATAAATTATTAAACAAAAACAGCTTCAGTTCAGAAATACTGCATTGCAAGTCCATTGCAGTGTAGCTTTAATAAGGCTGCTGATTTGCTGAATGAATTGTATACAAAAGCATTTCTGGTCTTCATGTATCCAGTGAGGAACTCCCCCAATATATCTGGCTGTTATAAAGCAGATGATGCATGGATTAAGGAATCGGCTCCGCTGGTCTCACTCATACACCTCCAGAGTTCTCAGCAAGCAGAGGTCATTCAGAGATGTTATTCACATTTTCCAACCAGAACTCCATATGTCCATGGTTGAAGAGGTAATAAAAGAAGGGGTGATGGCTACTGGACTAAACATTCTTCAAAAGAGGACCACCATCATCATCATCCTCACTGTGTGTCACTCTTCATTTAAACTGAACCATTAGCCCAGAACAAATTGAGACATATCCTTAGTAATTGGTTCCAGGAGACTGTGGAGCAGCTGAAGATCAGGACCTGTGAGACCGGTTACAACTAAAAAAGTTGTTATGTTAAGGTCGTTGTGAAAAGGAAGTTGAGATAGTCTTTTCTTCCCTATTTTGACGTATATCAAAGTCAAACGACTTATTGAACATGAAAAAATGTAGATACTTGTGCAAGTGAACATCGTCAGAGAAGAGAGGTCTTCAGTAGGTTATTATTAAAGACAATGAGGGCACATGAATTTAAAAATGACCAAGTATAACTAATTTTGTCCATTTTGATTTAGTTATGGTTTTAAAGCATCTGTATGTACTTTTTTTGAGAAATTTCGCGATGTTGGAGCCCCCTACAGTTAAGCGAGTGGAATTACAGGGGATTACTGTACATGTGCATTTATTGCTGCCGTAAAGCAAACCTTACTTTTCACGGAATTTTGTAACCGTTTGCCAAACCTTCAACTTCCAGAACAGACAGGAAAGGGAAGCAGTGATGGGAGAAACCAATCTTTTTGAAGCTAAAAAACATTTAAACTGTTTCGAAACGCAAAACTACATTACATGCTGCAAAACACATCTACAAAATGTCTACAAATTGAAGAAACTGATCTGAGATTAGGTAAAAACCATAGGTGCTGGTTCAATAGTTCACCGCTGGGGGCTACAAATACTCGCCCCCTAATGGAAAACCTTTAGAATTTTCATACAATTAAAAAAAAGTATGACATAATGAAGCCTTGTTTACCGAAAATCACATGACCTTGGCAGGTTGATACTGTACCTGCTCTGAGCCACTGTTTCAAAACAAACGATTCACAAAAGTTTCGAAGCCTTACAAAGCAGAGCAGTTTCGAGAGCATCCATCACTAAAGGAAAGTATGTGAAAGTAACAACTGCAGTGCGTCTAATTCAGGGTAACATCAGAATGACATTAAAACTGTTAGAAGGGACCAAATACAGCAGAAGGGTTAAATGTTTAAATGTCATATTAGAGTCAGCATCGAGTTGAAAATGAAAATGAAAAATCCCCCTTTTGCCTTTCATTCACATGTTTTTTCAACCAGGCAACAGACGGTGCTGGTATTTCACAACAGTGTTGCTCAATCCCAATGCACATCCATCAGCTTAATTGAATCTTCACTCTGACAACACAAATCCCTAAGATAGCACACATTTATACTTCCCCACTGAGAACAGAGTCAACACTTCAGTTGGAGACCCTTATCTGCATTTATTTCATAATGCATTTACATTTAAGATTCAAAGAAAAGGCAAATGAAAAGGCATACTTAAATGTTCAAAAAAGACGTTTTCAGTGTTGCTATAAAATAACAATGAACAGTTTTTTTTTCCAACTATAAAATAATTGTAATGGTTCTACATGGAACCCCTGCCAATAAAGAACCTTTTGTTTTAAGAACCATTTGAATTTTAATAAAATAAACAATTGAGAAAGATTTCATGAAGTTCTTTGAGGAACATCATTTACACAATGAGGTTTCATGCTAACTAAACAACAAACACACACCCACACCCTCCCACCCACACACACATATTCATGCACACACGTCCAGGCATTACTCAGAGGAGGACTGAAAGTGCTGTTCAAGTAAAAGATGAGTAAGGTACAGAAGAAGTGACTTTTTTCACAACCCCGAGTTCTGGCTCCTCCTCTGGAGATGGTGGGGTGTTTTTTAGAGCTGACAGACCCAGACAAATGCCTGAGAGTGAAGTTACTCCTGCTCAAACTCTCCCATGCGTTTCTCCAAACACGCTTCCCATCTCTGAAGCTGATAATCGTGCGCTCTTCTGGACGCCTAGGACCTCTTCAAGATCTTTTCTTCAGATTTATTTCTGTAGCTTTGAGCACAGGTTCTAGTTTGCAGATATTTAAGGGTGTCGCAAAAAAGAAAATCCTCCGAAATGCTGACAGAGCCGTGTGGCCTGATGGGATCGGATGTCAGAGACCTGAGCGCCCTGCTTCCAGCGGTCCCGAACGCAAACTGTTCCCTGCCCGTTGGCGGAGCTCCGCAGTGGGGACCGATGCTGGACTTTCACCCTGCCTCCCCGTACGGATCTCTTCCCGCCCACTCCTTCGTCAAACAGGAGCCAGGCTGGGGGCCCACAGACCCCCTTGAGGACCCTCACTGCGGTCTGGGGGCCTTCACCGTGCACTTCTCAGGGCAACTCACGGGGATGCACGGGCCGTTTTCTGATTCTCCGTCCAGCCAGAGCAGGATGTTCTCCAGCGGGCCTTATCTTCCAGGCTGCATGGACAGCCCTCCTGCCCCGCGCAACCAGGGTGAGACCACCGCCCCGCTCGGGGCTCACAGGCTCTGTCTCGAGCCACAAAATCTGTTTCTGAGCTCACATGTGATGTTTGAGGTTTTGCATTAAGCTTGTGTTGATTCCGAATTAATTATAGACAATCTCTAATTATTACTTTTGAAAAGTGCATTAATTATGCATTTAGATTAAATATTCAGCTACTTATATACTACAAACTGTTATATACTATACTTATTTAAAAAAAAAATTATATAGTAATTATACAATAATTGTTCAAATTAATCATATCTCTTATATAATAACCATCATATTCACAGTTAACCATGCATTTATCAATAAATGACTCGCAGAGTACACGAGCAATTTATTTTAACTAAAAGATTCACATAGACTTACAGAAGTGAAATATCTCTGAGTATGATTCATATAGTATCTAATGATTTTAAGGAAAATTACTTTTTGATTTGGACGTAAAAAATTCAGCTGACTCTTCAGTTTTAGATGATTTAATGAAATGGCATTCTGCATAAAGGTTTTTATTTCTGCTGCCTCTGCTTTGATAGATGTCTTGGATCTTGAAGGGCACTTCTGACCTCTTTAAAACATTTGAGAAAAGAAGAATATCAATGCTCTGACGGCTGATGTTCTAAACAAAACTAGATTTAAATGTTTCTTAAAGGATTAAAGTACTATTTCACATTAAACCAACCAAATAGATAATCACAAAGCTTTTGGAGATTATGTGTTTATTAAAAAAAGGAAAAATTTAGTGCAACAAACTAAGTTTCTCTTTTTGCGATCCAGGATTCACTTTTTGTGTTGATGACTCCTGAAGAGCTTCTCTTCTTTAAATCTGAGAGCTCATAACACAAATGTCTGATGTTATTGCACCTAAAAGCACAGTACAGTACAACTATTTCCCATATCTACTTCTGTAATTTATATTAGATTTGTTTTAGATTCATTTAGGAAAAGTCACAATGATTAATTGATTAACTGCATTAGTGGTCTCAAGCGAGTTTGTGCACCAGATGAATTATAAGGGATGCATATTTAATGCATTTGGGCAGGAGTATTTGTGGAAACTTATATTAGATCATTTTCTGAATGATTACAAAAAACAAAAAGCAATGTACAATTATTCAACAAGTGCATTCAGTGAGAAAAGGTGGATCAAAAACACTAATTCATTCTGTTTTTCATTGTGTATTCTCTCAGGTTATGGTACAGTAGCATTAGATGGAGCTCCCAGTTATGGACACACACCTGCTCACCACACTCCATTCCCCAACAATACCTTCAAACACGAGGACCCCATGTCCCCCCAAAGCACCATGGGTAAGGAAAATATTCTCTTAGTGTGGCATATAAAGCAGTAAATGCCTTCGATTAAACGATGATGCAAAAGTTAAACATTTGCTGGTTGATTGCCATGTGAAGTTTGTTTGAGCATCCCGAGCAAACTGACAAAGAAACACAGATTCAGTCAATAGGGCGAGCCTGTAGGCGGAGCTACAAATATCAGGCACTTTGCACTCCCTTATAAAAAAAAGTATGCTGAATTGTATTGATTGTGCACTTCAAATATTACTATTAAATACAGTATATTAATAAACTGCATTGCAGATACTGTCAAGTATACTATAACATACTCCGCATTTAAATAAGTACTTCATTATAATTATAACTAGTGTGTGCATTTATTTTTAATTTAATATATTTTTAATGTTCTAAAATCACTAATTTTATTTACATTTATATATACATTTAAATACATGCCTTACAAGTTTCAATAGAATATTAAAGTGTATTTTAGTTCACAATAAATGCTTGTCAGTATATTTAGGCAACAACACATTACATTTTAACCGTATTTCAAATGATTATAGAAATAAATAGACTTGGTGGGTTATTGTAAATATCATCCAGTTAAGTGTCCATATATAAGTGTATTATTATTAGCAAAACAAGATCTCTTTCCAAAAGTTTCTTCTTTTTTGCAGCGGCTGTGTTGGATAGAGTAAATATGTGAGTGTGTATTTAAGTATAGTATGACAAATAAGACGGATCGCTATCTGGAGATCACTGTATCCGCACGGATCATCTTGAGGTTAAGTGTCAGATGGAGTTTTAATGTCAGGGCATATTTTCTCCTTCTTTTTTTCTCATTTTTACCTCTCTGTCTCGAAAACTCAAAACACTGTGTGCAACCGTTTCTAAGTTCATTAAGCATAAATAACGCTGGCATAAATTACCGCTACTCTTTTTCGGGCAGCTGAGAGGAGGAAGCAGAATTGTGGATGTGGAGAAGTATGTTTAGTGCTGCCGAGGGACTGATTCAGTGTCTATTGCCCTAAGAAATGAACAGAGTGCTCTTAGAAACTCTGCTGACTGCTTTATAGTCTCAGGGAGCCCTGCACTGTTTGGATAACCGCAGTAAAGAAGAGGCCACACTCTGTGTTAGCTCTACTGTAAAACGCTTTGTTTCACTTGTAAGCAGTAAACTGAAGTATATCTTTCAGATATTGCTGATGTATATGCTCTTTGATTTTGTGAATATGCAGGTGAGCAGCAGTACTCCGTCCCGCCGCCTGTCTACGGCTGCCACAGTCCTCCTGACAGTCAGACCCTGCTTCTGAGGAACGGCTTCAACAGGTACCTTCTTCACTAATGATTATAACGTAATACACAGTGTAAAAAAAGACCTAATTATGAGTTTTGTATTATGAGTTAATGCCGAGTTAACAATTCCCAAGGTGTGATTCATCATGCATGAAATAATAATAATAAAAGTGCAATAAATTGCATCATAGAGGAAGGAGCCACGGATTACAAGAAGTTACAATAATATGCAGAATTGTTTATGCAACTGTTGAAATCAAGGGATATTCCTGAATGTTATCTAACGACAGCATCTGAGACGTGCCACAGAAAACAATTTCTGCTTTGTCCCTCAGTCTGCAAAAACATGCAGTAATCTCAAAGGCATCACGGAAGGTATAAAAGCACAGATGTTAATATAAAAGCTCTTAGAGTAGAAATATTGGGCAAAATACTGTTGGTGACAATGCCGTTCTTGCATGTAGTCAAAAAAATAAGAGTGATGATGTAAATGATTGGTTTAGTGGATCTAGGAGGATACTAACAGAATCTTACCTTATCGGGTGTTATGAATCTTAAATATTAAACTGGCTTTACATGCTCAAAGGAGTTTCAAACTTGTGTATATATACATAATATACAGTAAGTTGGATATATATTAACAATACGTATTGTTCACATCTACATGCCTTAGTTAGTCTTTTACATGCGATCTGCTATCAGTAATATAATTTGCTAATGTTTACATCATTTATTTTTCATGCTCTGAAATCCTCCTACTCCACCTGTTTAGATCTGCTATAGTGCTTATTCATGACTCAAGCACTTACATTCTCTAAAACCCTTCACCTCCCCAGCTCCACCTGTCTAGATCTGCTATGTGTTTATTCATGCAGCAGCAGTATACCTTACATGCATTATTGTTAAATTGTTTCACATAATGCTTATTTCAGTGCAACGCTTTGCCCCCGTAGTCACAATAAAGACTGTTTTTATGGTTTTGTTTCTGTGCAATTAACAGCATGTCATATATGCTGTTGATAGAGCTGAACTTGTATTGAACTCGGAACGTTTTTTAAAAAGGCGCGTTAATTGGTGTAAGAAGTAAAATACGCATTTTGTTGATTTGTGACTTCGCCGTGGCACAGCCCCCTCTGGTTTTTGAGTGAATGAATAGAGCGTCAGTGAGGCCCATGTCTGGATGGCTCAGATAAATCCTCAGTGAGTCTTGCTGTCTGCGCAAAGGTTAAGAACTGCACAGCAGCCCTCAGCAGGCCAAAATTCACTCACAGTGATCTACTGCCCGTTTCCTCCAAATTCCTCTTCCTTTCTCTGCTTGGCCCTCCCCAGAGACATGAGAGGACGGAGAGAAAGAATTATGTATTCAAAAGATGAACTTTATTTGGAGGAGAGGGGGGAAACCAGAGAATATCAAGAATATCAGTATGCAGTATAACAATTTACAGTTTTTAAAAGTTTTATAATTTTATTATCATTTGAAATAAACATTTTAATTTGAATATATTATTCCCAACCTGTCCTCCAACAAAAACGAGTCGTTTCTGCAAGCACCTTATTACGAACTATATTTAGTGGGCTTAAAAATAGCGACAATGTCATACTGCGTTACACTGATCTCACTGTGATTAAAACATATTTTACTAGGTTTAATTTGTACGAATGACCACACAAACCCACTCCTAAACCTACCAGTCAGAAATATTGTGTAAAATCATGATTTAAAGGGTTTTGTGAAAACGTGTTCGAACCCATGATTGCACGATCACATCTCACCTTATAATGCATCCCTCTACAAATTGAGCTACACCAACCCTGAATCACATGGCCGATAAAATAGTACAAAACATTAATATGCGAATGTTCTGTTGCCGATAGGGGTGCAAGTGTAGTATACGCTCGGATGGGTCCTGTGATGCTAAGCACCGTTACTCTTGTCTCATGGTGCTTTGTGTATATTTGCTGAATATCTTTACTGTCACTGTTGATCAATTTAAGCATGTTTGCACATGCATTGTATGGACCAACAATTCATTAATGAAAATATTCTTTTTAGGATAAAATATTCCTTAAAGGGTCAGTTCACCCAAAAATGAAATTTCTTTTATTAATTCCTGACATCCTTGTTTCGTTTGTTCATCTTCAGAACACAGATTAAGATATTTTGATGGCTTCAGACCCTCTGTCTGACCCTCCATAGACAGCAACACACCTGAAATGATCCAGATCCAAAAACGTAGTAAAAACATCAGTTGGTTAAAGACCGTTTTGCGCTACGAGAATACTTTATATTGGGCAAAGAAAACAAAAATAACATAATCTATACCATTTTTCTCCCCTGCCATTTTGGAGAGTATTACAGTGCAGCACATACACACGCTTTAACGTATTTGATGTAAGCAGCCTTGTTTACATCCGGGGAAGGCACGCGCATGAGCGCAATCTGTGGTTGTTAGCGCCAAGAGGAGTTAAATTATGTTATTTTTGCGCTCAAAAAAGTATTCTCACAAAAACTAAGTCGATCCACTGACGTCACATGAACCACTATGTTTCTGGATCTTGAATAATTTCAGTTGTATTGCTGTCTATGGAGGGACAGATCTCATCAACAATATCTTAATTTGTGTTCTGAAGATGAACAAAGGTCTAATGGGTCTGGAAAGACATTAATGTATTAAATATGAAATATGACATTAAAGAGTAATTAACGACAAAATTGTCATTTTTGGGTGAACCCTTTATTAAAAGAAAGGTGAAGAAGATGAAGATGAATGTAGCTTTTTATCAGTGACACAAGAATTATTGAGAATTCTTCTAATACTGCTCTCATGTTGTTTAGAGAACAGGAATCTGAATCTGAAATAAGGCATCCAGTTTTGATAGGATACGACTGCAGCATCCGCACTGTTACCCTTGCTGTCTGGGAGCTTTTGGAAACCATCAAAACTTACACACTGACTCAAACAACCTCACTCGCTTGCATCAGCCTGGTACTGTTGCAGTGTGTTCCGGTGACCTCACAAACCCATATTTCTTGCCAATAAAGTAAGATTAGAGGGAAATTCCACCTTATTTTCAGCAGTGTTTGGCATAGAAACGCTCTTTTGCATTTTGAAACACTGGTATGAGCTGTAATGAAAGCTATTTATTGGAAAGCAATGTGGCAACCAATCATAAAGTAATAATGAAACACCTCCACTACCTTCTTCATTTTATTATCATTTTTTATATTAGATGATATTATATTTTATAATACTAAATATACTATATATAAAATTATATATATTATTTGATTATAATTACCTAAATAATACAACAACAACTACCATTCAATCATCATTATTATTGTTAAATGGTAGTGCATTTTAATATGTTTTGTACCTCTAATATGTAAGAAACTGGCTTACTTTCAAAAATGCCACTTCAGCCCACAGAAAATGAGTCAAGATCATTTCTCCAAATATTTCCACAATACCCAGAAATCTCTGTGACATCACGCTATTACACGACTGTGTCAGGCACTTGTCTCGCCAGCTATGAGATGCAACACTTCACAGTGTGTGTTTCCACTGTGCCAAACCAGCCTTCAGGTTGCTGCTTCCTTAAACAGTTATGAATCAGTGGTGATGATGAAAAAGACACCAGATTTGTCAGCGGTGTGTTGTGCAAAATATAACATGGCATGAAAAAGCTAAAAATCGAAAAAAATTTTAGTTCAGATTTTTGCTCAGACTTTTTTCCGGTATTATTTTTGGTCTCTTGCCTTTTCAAAAGCGGTGTGCTTCTTGAGAAGCTGAGCAGTGAAAGTGAGGTCACATGACGATGATTTATCTCTTCTGTCCTGGCAGTGATAATCTCTACCAAATGACGTCCCCGTTGGAACGTGGAATTACCTGGAATCCCGTCAGCTCACTGACACCCAAGAGGTACAGACATTCACATATAAACACCTGCGCCTTAAAATTATATCAGTTATTTCCTTTCCTTTCCTTTTAACCTGTTCATGATGTTTTCTTTTATTTTTCAGTCTTTAGCCCTTCTCCGGCTCTCTGGGTCTTTTTGACCCGAAATTTTTTGTATTGTAAAGAACAGTTTTTCAGTAATGTTAGATTATGTTTAGAATGTTACCTGAAAACCTAATCAAGAGTGCTAAAAAAAAGTGTTCATCTTCGACAAAAAGTAATTTTATGGTTATAATTTTGATTTCATAATATGTAGAGTAAAAATAAAACCTGTGAAAAGATATCTTTTAGTTGGTCGAATAGCAAATAGCCAATAGTGGAGCTCTGCGGCTATCTACTGGAATAAAATAGATTTTTTTTATTTTAAAACTGCATTTTCCAAAAGTGAATTTTACATAAACAGCTGTTTTACCCATTTAAAATCAATTTAAAATCAGTTTTCATAAATGTTAAAAACTGTGATAAGTTCTCCAAAAAATTCTAATCAATGTAAAGTAAAATCATTAATAAACAAAATACAATGACATTGGTTTAAACGAAAACTGTTATAATTTTGTACATTTTGTTGCTTGACACTGGGTGCTTAAAAAAAAAACCTTTCCTTTCCTTTCCTTTCCTTTCCTTTCCTTTCCTTTCCTTTCCTTTCCTTTCCTTTCCTTTCCTTTCCTTTCCTTTCCCGTCTGTCCCATCATGTCCTTTTCTTCAGTAAGAAAGCCTGTATTATTTTTACACCCCCATCTCCTCTCTTCTCATCTTCTTTTCGTCTTCTCTGCCATCGTTTGCCCTATTTGAACAAGTGTCTGTTTTGAAGGAAGGCCTCGCTATCACAGCACAGCACTTTGAAACAAAAGTACAGAGTGAAGTATAGCATGAATCATGCTGTGGTGACAGCAGAGGAGATAGGAGCGGGTCCTGCTCAGTCAACCAGTCCAGCCCAGATAGAGTGTCTGACCTTGGATGTGTTGAAGGGGCAGTCTTGGGCAGCATGTTTTTGCACGTGAGAGTAAGGCAGAGAAATGTTGAAATGAAGAGATGCAGACAAGAGTGAAGGGGAAAGTCCAACAGGGTTTTAGCGATTGAGTGAATGTGTGCTTGTCTATGGACAGATGAGTAGGTGACTGGGACGCTGGACAGAATATTTATGCCGTCTGTCCAGATAAAAGATTTGGTATCCACCTTCCTCACCCCGAATGCCATAACAACAGGGTGTTTATCTACTGAACGGATGAATGGTCGGGCTGTGGGAGGACTGGGCCAGCAATGGTTGATTGTGTAGTTTGAGCTGTGAAGTGAGTCGGACAAAGAAAAAACTTTAGAGGTCTGTAGCTCTTTATCTGTTACCGCCCACACTACAAATCCCCCTCCAACTGGCCAACGACATCCTTTTGTGATTAAGGAGAAAAACGCTGATTCATTTATAGCAGAGCTATTAAGACATGTTCAAATCTTTCTTTTCTGAGAATCTTATAACGATTATAGAGTCATATTTACATGCTGCTCTAGATAATATGTCAGCTCTGTTAGAGCAGTCTCTGTAAGCGTTTGCTTTATCTGCCAGTTTTGAATAACTGCTCTGTGTCTTTGTGTCCAGTCACAGTGGTGCTTACGAGGCCGAGGCGTCTGCAGGAGCTCCGCTGGTGTACAGCTGCAGCACTCAGTATCACATACACACTCATGGTGTGTTCAGAGGAGTACAGGTGGGGGATTGCAAAAACACACACATTCAAACTCATACACATATTCATTTTATCCGTGCACACAGACTGGATTCTCACTATAATATTACTATAAAGTGTGTTGCTATTAAAGGGATAGTTAAACTAAAAATTAAATCCTCAAGTCATTCCATGTAAGAGCTTTCTGCCGCTTTAGGAGAAGCCACTAAATATAATAATTTTCTTATATAATAAATGTAATGTAACACAGAGCGAGCCAACAAAAAATAAAAAAAAGAGGTCTCTGTTTTCGGTAAAGGATGCCTGTTGTTATGCAACACAATTATACACTGTAAAAATATATTAAAAATTTACGGTACAAAAACAGCAGCTGTGCTTGCCGGAATTCAACTGTACAAAATACGGTAGCAACATTTAGGTTTTAACTTTTAACTTAAATTTACAGTTAAATACCGTAATTTCATTAAGTGATATAAGGTTAATATACCAACCTGTTAAAGTACTGAAATCTGTTTCTTATCTTTGAAATACACTTATAAGCAGATTCAGGTGATGATGAGAAAGTCACATGATGAGCCAAAGCAGCTTTTAGATAGGAACATATGTAGAAGGAGCTCAGAGTCACTAAACACCATCATGATGAAACTCAAATATACAATAAACATTAACATGTAACATACAACCCTTATAAACACAACTAAAATAAACAGTTATTTTAAAGAAAAAAACATAGTTTTCAAGGAATACTTTGATTAAAAATGACTTTCCGTAGACATTTAAGATTAATCAGATGCTGTCCCATCACACAGTCACAGGACTTTTTTGATGGGCAAAATGCTTTTCCATGTCCCATTGTTCACACAAAAACCACATTAAGCGTGCACTTTTGGAAATTTTAGGGATTATTTTCGGTGTATTTTTTTATTACTCTTTTCTGATGTGATTCTTTGAACTTCGCATAAAACATGGTGATGGAAACGCAGCTACTGCTTCAGCGTGTAGTGTTTGTCCAGCGTTTGAGAAAGCTGATACTGTCCAGAGAATAGTGTGCATGTATGTTTATAACTTTAGTTTAAAGCTTTTCTCTAAAAGCTTTTAAAAGCTAAATTGATATTTAACAGGCCACAAGATAAGAGGGGTAGTTCAGATGCAGAACTCATCCAGGGTTTGGTAACGCAGAAGTTAAAACAAACAAAGTCTCAGAAATGCAGCAGAATTGGCAAATAGAGTTTGCTGATTGCCAATTATACTGTTTTTGTTTTGTTTTTTCTCCAGGATGTGCGGAGAGTACCAGGCATCACTCCCTCCATTAAATCATCAGAGAACAGTGAGAAACGGCCTTTCATGTGTTCTTACCCCGGCTGCAGTAAGAGATACTTCAAACTGTCCCACCTGCAGATGCACGGCAGAAAACACACAGGTGAGACCAACATATGAGGATTACACACACACACACACACACACACACACACACAAAGTTTCCAGTTTTACTTTGGGGTCACAAACAATCCAAATAGCTTTTATAGGCTAGCTTGAGATATTATTTCTCTTAAAAAGCAGCAGGTAAGATTTACAGTGTAACGCAACACGCATAACAAAGTTATAAATCATGCGGAAATCTATTTTTTCAGACCTCCAATAAGAGAAATTAATGGCAGGGAATTAAATTAGAAGATGTGAAAGTTTCTGCACCGGTCAGAAAGATCAGGACTTGATTTTCCAGCTCTCAGGAATGTCTGACTTTATTCTAGTGACAGAATGAGTCTGATTACAACCATTATTCACTACCATGAATCAACACACACACACACACACACACACACACACACACACTCCTCAAAAAGTGAGCTTCGAGGGCAATGCTGTTGTTCTGTCTCATCTAATCAACGAAAGAAAAGCCACACCCTGAAGAAGACACTTTACAGTAATCATGAGTCTATGCAGGATAATTATTATTACTAGAAAAATAGATAATAGCTGACATAAAAGTGATACTGAGGGTTACAATTAAGGTCCTGTTTGTTACATATTACTTAAAATAAACAAACAATGAAAATATTTAGAAAGTATTAATGATGTTTATTCAAATTGTTCATTTTATTTGACCTTAGCATACTAATGATAACAAATATGAATCAATTCTGTAACAGAGTGAGTTAAAGTTGCATTAATAAATGTCAGCTTATGTGGCCTCAAAATCAAAAACTGAAATATTTTCTGTTATTAATACAATTCATTAAAAGACTGAAACTGCAGTGAATAAATTTAAATGTTCAATGCTGAAAATTGTAACTAATTTTATTTTTATCACATATATCATCACAGACAACAATGGTAATCATAGTTGCGAGTACATTATTAAATAATAATAGATTGATATATGATCCGTGTAAAAGGCTTTCTTTTGAAGACAGTTGTGTTAATACCAGAGGTAACTCTGTCTATCTAGGTTTTGGTGGAGATAATGTTATCATAGTAAATTATTTGTAAGGGCACGATAATCACCAGAATTACTAAGAAACATCTGGACTCATGGCATGTACAGTTTCACAGACAGGCCTAAATGTATGGTTTATAATGCTCTGAGAATAACAACAAAAGAAATGTTGAGCTCAAACTGCGCCTCCTTGTGGAAGCTTCATGTTGATGGCAGAGGCATGCTGACACATCCATATTTTGGTTTTGTGTCACACACAGGTGAGAAGCCCTACCAATGTGACTACACTGGCTGCGGACGCAGGTTTTCCAGGTCTGACCAACTCAAGAGACACCAGCGCAGACACACAGGTAAGATACATTTATACTCTTCAGAATATTTCAGGACAAAAATATAGCTGTTATGTTACTTGGAGGTCATTAAAGGGTTGGTTCATCCAAAAAGCCTGACATTAATTACTCACCCTCATGTCTTCGAAAACCTTCGTACATTTTCAGAACACAAATTAAGATATTTTTGATGATATCAGAGAGCTATCTGACCCTTCATAGACAGCAACACAACTAAAATGATCCCAGGTCCAGAAACATAGTCCATGTGACATCAGTGACTCAATGTTGTCCAAATGAAAGTCTTAGCAATGCATATTACTAATCAAAAATTAAGTTTTGATATATTTATGGTAGGAAATTTTCAAAATATTTTCATTAAACATGAGCTTTTATTCAAAATTTTAAATGAAATTGCCCCTCCCACCAATTCCAGCTGTCATAAACCCATCACTTGTATAAAGAATGTGAAGCCCACCACAGCTGTCTGTGTCCTGCTTTGCTCCCGCAGGCGTCAAACCCTTTCAGTGCGAGACGTGTCAAAGAAAGTTTTCACGCTCAGACCATCTGAAGACCCACACTCGGACTCATACAGGTAAAACAAGTGCGTAAGCCTTTTTTTTCAGACTTCTTAAAAAGTATTTATTGCATATGCATTGATTTGATTAGAGCGCATCAATACAATGTGTTTGTGTGGTTCTCAGGTGAGAAGCCGTTTACGTGCCGTTGGCCCAGCTGTCAGAAGAAGTTCGCCCGCTCTGACGAGCTGGTCAGACATCACAGTATGCATCAGAGAAACGTGAGCAAACTCCAGCCTCCTGTTTGAGACGCTGTACATACACAAACACTCTCAACAGTTCAGTACAGTTCAGTTCAACAGTACAGTCAGTGAACTGTAAGAGCATCCCTGTAAGAGAGAGAAAACGGTCTTATTGAAGTAGCCTTGTTGTATTTGACATGGAACACTGCCATTTGCTGAAGAATGTGTCTGCATCATCTCTGTTTGTAAATAAGAACTTTTTACATTTGTAATACTGATTTTTTACATATATGGAAGTTGATTGCACTGGGTATACTTTTTTTTTTTTATAAATGGGAAGATGTGCTGGGTCACTTTCATTTCTTAATTAGCAACATAAATTGTGGATGAGTGAGGAACGGCTGGTGTAAAAATCAGATGCACTGTAATGCCTTTGTATATATTTGTGAAGTGACAAGAGTCTTTCTTAAAATGCCTTTTATAATAAACTACATTATACATTCTCAGGAAATCGATTGTTTTAGTAAACGTGTGTGTATTTATGTATATGAGACGCATTAGTGAATACAGTATATACATAACCATGTGTACACAATTGATTTATTGTATTTTGTGGCTATTAATATCAACAAACTGCATTTTTTAAAAAAAATTAAATTTAAATGATCAGTTTTTGCAAAATAACTCTTCAAATACAGAACTGCAAAATATAAACTGCATACATAATGTACAAACACATTCAGTGCAAGAACAAAATATTGTATGAAACTTGAGCAGTGCATAGATCTATAATTACATTTTTTCATATATATATATATATATATATATGATTGAAGAGTTTTTGCAAAAAATCATGTTTTTTTTTTTTAATGTTTTTTTTCGTTGTCTTTTCTCCTGACCAAAATAACCCAATGCTGTTAGATTGGGATTAACTAGGAATCCCAATGAACATTGAGAGTTATCTGTGTGCATCTGTGTGCAACAAAAACCAAAAAACACTGGAATAATTTCTCCCAAATTTGGTTTGGAGCATTTATTAAAAACTGTGTACAAAAACAAAACTGCATACAAACGTACACCAATGTGAATACGAGCAAGCAAGACCCCAGAAACGCTTCCAGACGAGTGTACTGCGCTCTCAGTGTGGGGTCACATGGAATGCATCTCTATATACAGATCTAGTCCTCGTCCTGTTCAGCAAACACTGTATACTGTCATGGTTTGACTTCACTGCACAAAAACTGTTAATGATTGTCCTAAAACGAAGGAGCGCTGAACGCATGCATGGATCAGGAAGACGTCCGGGCTTTCAACATCCTTCGAGTTTCTATATACAAAAACATGAAATGCTACCGAGATTTGAACATTTGCATTATTTCTTATTGCCACTATAAAACACAGAATGGTTCGAAGCTTATGGGGTGTGAAATCTTTACTTGTTCTTGCAGAAAAAAGAGAGAAAGAAAAGCAAGATCTCTTCAAGATCAAGAAATAAAAATTAAAATCTTGCTCAGACACACGAATATATACATACACGTACATTCAAGCATCTAGAAATCAAATCGCATTTACGTAACATCAACATTACAAATGACAGCCTAGACTAGACTAAAGTGCGTTATTGCCCAGAAATACTTTGCCATATCAGAAGGGTCTTCTCATCCTGAGGCAGCAGGTGTTGTCGAGAGGTCAGCGGGAGTGTTGATCGTTTTCAATCACGTATCGGCATCGTAAAATAACGTCGACCGTTCCAATCAAAAGGAACATCGCTTCAGTCATTCCCAACATCAACCCTGATTTGACAGTTAAGCTCCGCCCCTGCAGCAAAGCAAGCTTGTTCATTAGTTTGTTCGAGAAAGGAGCTGATTGGTCGAGAGGTTTGGAGGATGGACCCTCCTCGAGGTGTTTCTCACGCTGTCAGCTTCATTCGTCCTATAAGCGAAGAGAAAAGTGAGATGATTACATACACAATCATGACTAACTCCTGAAGCTTTCCCAGTTTACAGGAAATACTGGACTTAATCATGTTGTTGCTATGGAAACCACACAACAGAGCAACAACAGAAGAATCCTTCATTTAGATTTCACTAACCATCTTACTGCAACTTCCGCAAACTATTTTTAACCATATTTCGAGGTCTAGAACGCTTACTGTTCAGACACCAAGAGCTTAGTCAGTCATTTCCTTCAGAAACACTCTCTCTGCTGAGCAACCAAGCAAGCTGGCTGATATTTTAAGAAAATTATGCTGCCAGATAAAATAACACATTTTGGCCATATTTTAAAGGCAGCTTCACATTCAGCCTTTACAGAGGACACCATCCACACCAAGACAAAAACGAGGTGTAAGGATTTCCTGCGTTTAACACTGGTTTAATGAATTGTTAATGTATACATTCAGACCCTTTTTTTTCTTCTCTCTCTTTTTTTTTAAAAATGCATCTCTTTTCCATTGCAATGAGAAGAAAACTGGCCAACCAATAAGATTTGGGAATGTTGAAAATAAAAAACAGCCTGGTTTCTTTAAAATATCTTCCTTTGTGTTCAGCAGAACAAAGAAATTCAGACAGGTTTGGTACTACTCGAGAGTGAATAATTGATGACTATTCTTGACAAAACTTTTGGGGGAACTGATTTTTTAGGTTTGTTGCCAATTTAAAATATTGAGTGTGGCAAGTAGTTTTGGGATTTCAGTAGTTCTTCATTTATTCTTCACTTTGGTCTTGAATCACTTCAAGGCATTGCAAATATGGAGCGGACAACTTATTTTACTTAAAAGAGCAGCTTCTCTGATCACAACAAAAAGTACACATCCTATGGTGAAATCTCGCAGTTGTTTGTATTAGTCATTTACATTATTCCTTGTTGAACTGACCTTTTTGCCCTGAATGTGTCTTGTATTGGAAATATCTCACTAGAGTTTAGAAGAGAGCTACTGTAAATCAGTATTGACCCTCACATAATAAAATCACAAACATTATTCTGTCACCACCACAGTGCAGCCCAGCCAATCAAAAGCAGAGCTGTAGGTGAAAACACTGAACAACTATTTTTTTTCACCAATCTCTCTCTCACACACACACACACACACACTTAACAGAGACAAACAGTGAATACAGTGCACAGTTGCAAAAAACAAAAAAAATCACAAGACAACAAATATAAATTAACTGGACGAATACAGTAAGCTTGTACAAGGCCAAGCAAAACTAAACAGACAACAGCTGATCCCGATTCACACACACACACACACAAAGCTTCCTGGGGTTAAAGGCACTGTGTTAGATGGGTGGGCGTTGACGAGGTGACACGTGGGGCACCATGCCATGCTGAGCGGTTCATGCCAAGCGACCAACCACATAAAACCCCACCTACCTGCCCACCGTCCCCAACCAATGGGCTGCTTCTGTCTACCTGTCTATCTGGAAACCAACCAATTACAGTGTCACAATGCAAAGAACACACGTCCCCTTCACATAGTGTGTGCTGTACTCAAAGCACTGTCAGATGCTATGATTATGAGATTAATGCATTATTATATCAGATTATTTACAGTCTTATGTAAGCAGGTATTTCTGGGTCATGTGACCGTTGGGTTTACAGTGATATTGAAGGGGATTTTCTCTCTGCTCACCTGTGGACAGCTGACTGTGAGACCTCCGCCGGGTTGTGGGAGTCTTAGAGTTGGAGGAGAGGGTTGAACCTGCGCTGCTGGCCCTTGAGATGGGGAGCGGCACAGGGGTGACTGGAGGAGAGTCCAGCTATGTAAGAAACAGATCATTTTGAGGGGTGAGAATCAAGGTGTGACTGGTGAAGAGACATTTCCCCAACTTTACAGGACGTCCAACAAGAAAAGTGACCTTTTTCTACATTTCCATTGTATTTCCCCCAAATTATACACATTTTCCATTTTAATTATACTGGATTCAATTTATAATTAAACTGTAATAATCAAAAATCATGTCTAATTAATTGAAACCTTGAAACAAACAATTAAACAATTTAGCAATAAGAAAAATACATATTACGTGGTTTAAATAGCTTAAGTAACTTTTAATAACCAGAAAGCATGTCTAATATATTATACATTTAGAATATTGTTTATGACATGCAATTATCATTAAAACAGCATAAAACATTGAACTATTATACAATTATTCAGATATTACATTTAAAGCCATTAAATTAATCTTTTAAAATGTACATTACATTGCAATAATACAATTATCAAACAAACAAAGTGTAGATGATCATGTTATCACTTATTTAGACAAAACATTGGGTCCAAGTTGCCTATGTGAGCACCATACTGTAAATTTTCCAAATCATTTCTCTAATTTTACCACACAAATCACATTATTAAATATGAACAGGAGCTAAGGAAAAGGAATAATGAGTGCTTTGAGGCCACTGCAATTTAAAAGCTATTGATCTTTTTCATGAACACGTGTTTTTGTGATGCTGTACCTCCACGCTGTCATGAGTTGGAGAAGAGGATGTTGAGGAGTTCTCTGCTTGGCGGCGTGAGGAAGACGAGGGTCCGATCTCAACAGTACGAACACGCTGAGCGAACTTCAGAGAGCAAACTGACTCACTGACATTACTCTCTAGAGGAGACACCTGAGACACACAGAGAAGAATCACAGTTACTCCCAGAGTTATGAGAAAACTATATGAAGTAACTAACATGACGTAGGTAAAAGGTTTTGTAGACTTGTGATTAGAATCATAAGGAATTTAAGTACTGTGCATCTAATTCAGAAACCGCCTAGTTCTGATTCCATTAATGTTTTTATAAAAATATAAAAATCTCAGTTACACACACAAAACAATGCTGCGTTCATCTCAAAATCACTGTAATTAAGAGAATCTGATTCTGAAAGAAGATTAACATCCTTGTAATTACAACTTAGCAAATTTTCCAAATAACCAAGACTAATGTTTTGTGAAAAACACTCAGTTCAGCAGTGACATCTTACTTTTTTTGTTCAGTAATACATATGTTTGGTCACTCTCAATGCCTCATTATATAAATTTAAGACCTACATTAGACACACAATACAGTTTGAAGTTGAAACACCAATGTCCCACTAAATAATACATTTATTAATAAAGCCTTTGCATGACTGTTGTTGTATTCAGGTGTTGTCTGATTGCACAAACGAAAGAGAGACGTTTTTAGAATTAAGTGCTACCATAGAAACACAGAATTCTGGGTAGAACTTCTCAGCTTGCCATCTAGTAATTATGGTAATAACGGCATGTTGTGAACGCAGCTATTAGTAACTGTGCATAAAATCACCAGGAATATTTATTAGTAACTTAAATGTGTTTTGATTTCATTTTTAATACAATATTGATATAATTCTATTAGTTCACAAAGTTCTTTAGCGTAAAATGTGATTTCTGCGGGGACTGGCATAAAACAACACACAAAGTGCTTAAAATACCTGGTCTGCTCATGCTGTACCAAGTACAGTCTTTATCCCTAAATCCATTCTAATCCACTCAAAATGTGTTGAGGTTTGAAGTAAGCCCTCTCCATTATAACCCTGCTGACCCGGTGAGCGCTCACACACCTGTACCATCATGAGGGTCTTGCTGTCTCCGCTGAGCGAGTCCTGCAGCAGGTACGTGAGGCGGGAGTTCCTGAAGGGCACGTGTGAGTGTTTTGAGCGCAGGGCATTGATGACGTCTCCCAGCGCAGACAGTGATTTGTTGATGCACTGGGCCTCACGCAGACGGCTGCCCTCGGCACCAGACTTGGCAATCCGTTCGGAACCAGCCAGATCCACCAGATTGAGCTTACCTGCAAAAATGAGGAGAAAAAGCCCAAGGTTTCATATTTGCATTTTAATTATTTTCCGTTTAAACAAACTGTGCGTACCTGAGGTGCGGTGGCCCGTGGATGAGTTGAAACCTGCCACTGTGACGATAAGGAGCGCGTGAGAGCGAGAGCTGTGCTCGTTTAGATTGGTGCACGCTGTGGCCCTGTTCATGTGACCCAGGTCAAACACCTGCAGGGTCAAAGGTCAGGAGTTACAAACATTGAATTTAACTGAACTGGGTTGATGCTTGTCTGTATGACAGACTTGGCATCAGAACACTGATTATTGAACCCTTTTAAACTACTTTTTTAAAAAACTTGCACCAAATAATTTAAGAACGGGTCCCACTTTATATTAGGAGGCCTTAACTACTATGTATTTACATAATTTGGTGTTAATAATGTTTTTACATTGCACTTATATTTAGAAAAATACCTAACTGTAGTTACATCTGTAATTTATTTCTCTAATTACATTTATGACGACATTTACCCATCTTCTACACCTTAACCCACCCTTAAACTTACCCATACCACCAAACCTGTCCTTAACCTTACCCATATCCCACCTCAACCGCAGCAAGTTTTTTGCAATACATTATGAACACAACAAGTACATTGTACTCTTTTACATCGTAGTTAAGACCACCTAATATAAAGTGTGACCTAAAAATGTCCCTATTTTACAGAGTCTGTTATACTAGAGTTGTCCTTGTACTATAGTAATATAGTAATTAGTACGCATGATTACAAGCAACTAAGCTTAAACCAAACCCTAATCCCATAGTAAGTACAAGTTGTACATTGTTAATTAATATTACTATGTATTTAATTGTATAATTACATTGTAACAAAGACACCTTGACCTTGTAATATCTGAAATGACAATTATAATTTATAAAATAAATGTTTTAACAGAAACAGTTTCTTAAAAGCCCGATTTGTCATCATGTTTGACACTCACTTTCTAAGAAAATAAATAAAAATAAAAATATGGATAATCAGGCAAACCTAAGCTGCAGTAAGAGATCTTGAAATATTACTTTGATAATATAACATTAAAGCTATGCTTACTATAAATGCACTTAATAAAAACTATTAATTTCAGATGTGTATCATGGCCCGAATGAGTACTTTTTACAATATACTAAAAGTCCTTTTGTTCTTTAAAAAAAATGTTAAAAAAAAAAAAAAACATGAAAAAAAGAACAGAATTTAAACCAAGTTTTTATAATTTAGAGGCCTAAGACATTTGCATATTCAATATGACATTATATTTTAAGAGAAATTATATTAAGTATATATTAAAGTAGTAAAAATGTACTTTTTTCAAAGTTTTCAGAGTGAAGTAGCAATGGATCAATGTAACTGACCTAACAAGATAACTTTGTTTAAAATCTAATAGTGGTGATATTGAAGTTCACAAAGCTGGCACTGAAGCGTGACAACTGGCTGCCTGAGCTTCACCTTGTTAATGTCCTCCACGCTCTCCACCGTGAACTCTGTGAGCCCCGGCACATACAGCTGTCCACTGCCGTCTGGACACATCTTTATATCCAGCTTCTCGTTGGGATTGTCGCCCAACAGGTTTCTGTTGGAATCGGATGAATGCAAATTAATTCAAGTCATCTGTTGCCATTAAGGAATGTGCAAAACTTAAAGTGGGGCACAGATTATCATTACGCAGCAAGCTGAATCAGAACCTATGCACATCTGTTTGAGTTACACAACACGGCAGGAAAAGTGAGGGACAGGATGAGCGAGCAGACAGCGCAAGGGGAAATGCGTGACGTGTGATCTGTTTATGTCTTGCAGATGGCCTGAGAGATTTTAAATCTAATCTGTTTTTACATAACTGCTGACCGTCACACACACTTTACTGTGAACACACTGGGACATTTATATAAAGGAGTGCTGAATATGCTACACTTATGATCCCGTCGCATTGAAACAGCTCCTGTAGAGCATTTGATCATCATCTCTCTCTTCTGCTGTCACTGTGCAGCTCTACTTGTGTCTGTTTTCTCACCGAAGTGTCTCATTGTAGATCTCCACCATGCTGACGGTGATCTTGTAGTCCCAGTCAGGCTTTTTCTCAGACACTTCAGAGAAGAGCAGCCGCAGAGCACGCTGGTTAATGCCAGGGTTTTCAGGGACACCCTGCATGAAACACACACAAAATTAAAGACTGACCCCAAAATTTCATAATCAACATGGTTTATCTTTTTTTTTTTTAAACAAATTAATTAAACTTGCTTTTAAATGTAAATAACACAAAACTGCTTAAAAGTTTGAATGAATGATATTCCTTTAAAAAAAAGATTACATTTAACAGTGCTACTAAACTACACTACTAATCATGAAAAAACTATATTATCGTTAAAAGCCATTATATTTATATTAATATTTCTAATTTCTAATTAATTTTTAAATTAATTAATATTAATTTATTTCTGAAGGATCGTGTAACACTGATGTTAAAAATTTATGATCACATGAATAAATAAAATTAACGTATTAAAATAGAAAAATTATTTTAATAACGCTATTTTGCTATAATCCCAATATTAGTGTTTTAGTGTGATTCTAAACAAACAAATTGCACAAATTTGGTTTTAACGTAATATTACAACCTACATGAATATTTTCTCTCTCTCTCTCTCTTTCTATATGTATATATATATATATATGTGTATATGTATATGTGTATATGTATATGTATATGTATATGTATATGTATATGTATATATATGTACATGTACATGTATATATAAATATTTTTTTTTTGCAAGTACATGTAACGCATAACAAATTTTACCTATTTTTTTTTACTATAGAGTTACTTTTTTTTTGTTCCAGGGTAAAATTTGGCAACATGTGATATACCTCCATGGTATAGGTCTTTCCAGAGCCGGTCTGCCCATAGGCAAAAATGCATACGTTAAAGCCATCAATACAGGAAGTGACCAGAGACTGCACTTCCTGGAACACCTGCACAATCACAAGAAAGTGTATAATAACAGAAGTAATTACAAGACTGTGATTTAATAACCGATACAGGAAACACAACTGTAGGAGAAAACCTACCTCCTCCTGAGTGGCCTCAGTGGGAAAGACTTTGTCAAGTTCAAAGGTCATGAGCTTGCCCTTATTTGACAAGAGGAGAACAGCATCATCATCAGGGTCAAAGGTCACTATGTTTTTGGTGTCAGCAGCATCTGTTTCTCCGGCACATACGGGACGCACACGGCACAACACACGAATGTTTCCTGAAAAATAAGATCTTTATAATTAGATCATCTAACTACATAGAATCAAACTACATCATATGTATCGAACTACACAAATCCCCACAATTCTCTGCGTTCTCACCTTTGAGGCGCACCAGTTCATTGTGGCATTTCTTCCTCAGGTTCATCTCCCGCTTGTATTTGCGCAGCAGCTCTTGGTTAGCGCTGCTCACCTCTCCAATCACCTGACAGATCTGTAATCACAGAGGGACACGACCGATGAGCTGCGGTCAGGCTGATGTGTCTTGAGCTCGTATGTGATGCTCCCACCTCCTGCTTCGCCTCAGTGATGGCTTTCTCCAGCATGTAGGGGAAGTCCTGCACCTGTCTCTTCAGACAGTTGTAATCACAGGTGAGGGTTCTCAGAGCCGGCTGCAGCGTCAGGAGGTTCATCCGCACACCTGTTACACAACAATCAAACAGAAATAATAAACCATAGAAGGAAAAAAAACTGAAGCCTTTCTGAGGACATTACTTAAAATCTATGATCATTTTATTTACATTTTTATTTTCAGATTTTATTTAAGAGTTATATTTCCAATATTCCCAATGTTGAGTCTGGTTAGGGTGAAGAATCCAGCTTGAACACAGCTTTGGAATAAACACCACAAGGAAGTTCTTTCTCAGTGAATACATACATTTTGTAGTAATAGACTTTGATAAAAAATAAAGAAATTGTCACTATAAAGACATATACACCAAAACGAAGGTCAGATTTTTTCTCAAACCTTCTCAAGTCTTTGACCTTTCTAATGAAGTACATCGTGTCAAGATAAAAGACTTTAGACTTAGTATAAAAAATAAATGTATATATGTATGCGTCTACTGTATGTATGCATATAAATAGCAGCGTCAACACATTTGTTTTATGTTTTTTAATTTTTTTATTTGATAATTCATAAAACATTCATATTACACTAATACAGTTGCTGTTCAATATTAAAAATCACTAATAAAATATGGCATAATAAAATTTTTTATAAAAAGCAATACAAAAGACAATATAACAAATAGCACTGTGATATTCCTTGTTGTTTAACTTTAAGATGTCTTTGTTTGAGTATCGAGTAATATTAATTAACAACATGTACATTTATAGGATATGGTTAATTGCTTATAATTGTGCATAACTTATAAATTGTTATTACTGTGCGTAGTATGTTTACCAAGTGTTACTTTTTTTGCATCAAAGAAATAAGAATATGAGAGGAAAACATGCCTAACCCATTAACATTTTGAGTTTAGTTTTGTTTAAGAACAATATAATTACTTATTGAGGGGAGAAACGTGACCTGGACTAAAAACACATGCTCTCACCTGCTAGGTTCTCGTGGACGGCCTTCATCTCGCTCTCGGCTCTGATGAAAGCTTCCTCAATCACTCTGTTCTTCTCCTCCTCCAGACTCTGCATCTCTGCCTCCAGCTGACCCTGAGCTCTCTCCATCTCACCCTCATACACCAGGATCTAACACACACACACACACACACACACACCACTGTCAACACATCTGACTCCAAGGTCAACAAAATCCTATGTCACTGAGCTCAACTAAGTTCTATGCAAATAGTAAATGTTTTAAATAAGGAATTACATAAAGGAGCTTTTACTTATAATGGAGTACAAATCATGCAGTGTTTTGGCAATTTAATCTCAATCAAGATCACGGTGAGCATAAACGCCTTTTTACAGAAACTGATTTTCATCTTATTCAGATGTCATGAGAAAACCAGTTATCCAAACATCTGAAATGGCAAAATATACACAACCAAACAGTCCTCAACTGTAACCCTATCCAGACTGCATACTTAAAAATGACTGCAATAGCATTAAATAACCAAGAATTACTATATAAAGTAAGTATTTAAGTTCAGCTATTATGACTTAATAAATGTAAGCAAGATATTTGTGAATCTAAAAAACATTTGGAATTACATCTACACAACCGTCTGATATCTGTGATATCAGTGTTATATTGATCATTATGCTTCCTAATACATCAGCTAAAAACATACCAGCTGACCACTACTTTCCACCTTAATGCTAAATCACCACAACACGGTTTAACACATCACAAAAGAGCACAGAGATCTCCTACGATCCACCTTATTTTAATTAAATAGCTTTACATCTGACCAACATAACAAAAACCCAGTCATGACTACTAACCAGAGTCATTAGTTAGACTGATCTATTGCAGTTAGTTAAGAGAAAAAAGACCTGAGGGTGGGTGGGGGGCTGTTGGTCACACATGGGAAGGGCATCTGGGGTCACGCACCATCAATACATACGTACAACACAACGGGGGTGACATTGACTATTCACAGGAAGTTATATGGAATAACTAGTGTAGGTAGAATACATTATATCCCTGAAGGGAATGAGAGCTAGTTACTCTGCAAAGTTTCAGGGCTTCACAGGTCAAAAATGAGCACGAGTCAGGAATCTGCATTTTTGAATGGCGTTTCTAATGGGACAAAGACTCTTTTCACAGCAAACCACTTCCTATAACCACAGTTGGAATCTGACCCATGATACATTTTTGACCTTTGACCCCTGCAGAGTAATCTGGCCAACCTTTGAGAGCCTGTGGGTGACCTCGTTGTTACCCCCACCCACCGCCTTGGAGAGCAGGCCGTACAGACGGCCGCGGTCCGTCCTCAGCTGCAATGCAAGTGAAGAGAGAGAGCCGTTAACCTGCCCTGGGCTGAAACTAGAGCCTTGTGATTACCACCATGCAGAACACACAAACAGAATCAGGAGCCCAGTCGTAAAACTGAATTTACAGTATAATGTGAAATGTAGGACTGAATAATCAATCAAATATCTGTAAGGACTAGTGTCTGAGAATAGGTTCAAGCACGAAACACTATGCACTATGCAAATATGAGGCCTGCATGTTCTGTGTTGAATTCGGTTTCATCTACTAAACATACTGAATCATGCGTGACACTTATGGAGTTTTTAGCATCTGTCGTCTCGCTATATGTGGACATGAGCATCATCATCTTCAGAGCTGCTCTGGAGTCACTTCAACATGTCATTTGATAAACAGATACACAAATAACTATAAAGCCCTTCACTACTGTACATCCAACCAAAATAAAGTCTATGTTTCACTTCACGTTTCGACAGAAATATATTACTACTGTATAATAGAATGTACTTCTCAAAGTGATACCAGTAATACAGTTTATTAAGTGTTTTTTTAAAGGAATATTATACAATATATACATTTTCCATTCATGTTGTAAGCAAAACACTTTTTTGGAAGTGCTGCACAACAGAGGTTTGCAATATGTAAAATTTATTATTATCATCTCGATGCATTTATTTGATTACCACCCTTTTTATACATGCGTGTTAAATTATAAAACACACATTTATAAAAATTAATAGATTTCGGAATAAATTTTTTTTTTTTTAACAATTAAATAAAATTGTTAAAGATTTATTTATTAAAAATCAGGGAATTTAAAACTGAAAACATAAAATTAGGGAGAAAAATATGAAGGATTTCATATGATTTATTTACTACTTGCACCAAAAAATTAGGCCTTTGAGAAAACGTGAGATCAGATCTCAACAGACCACTGCAGACAGAGTCAGATCTGAGCAGTATTTGCACACTAAAGCAGCACACACAGGAAGTGAGTGTGTTACCTGCTGGCGGAGTTGACTGCTGGTTCTCTGGGACTCGTGCAGCTGCTGCTCCAGCTCTCTGAGGAGCTGTCTTTGGACACTCAGCTGCTCCTGAAGCGCCTGGTTACGGGCCTGAGCCTCCATCAAAGCCTGTGTACACTGAGCTGACTCCACTTCAACCGTCTTGGTCACATACTGCAGGAAGAGAGAGAGAAACAGATTAAATGACTTCAGTGAGAAGTGAATATTGGTTTTGGTCAGAGGACGAGAATCAATATCTGAGTTGATGAGCTATATTGAAAAATTCTGTATTAGACTCAAACAGTCATTTATATATTGTAGGTTATGTTTCTTTGAAATGAGACACAGCTAATGCTCCATTAGCCCACTCTCACCTTGACCTGTGGTGTCAGAGCAGCCTGGCGAGACAGAGCCTCCTCAGCATCTTGAAGCCGTGAGTTCAGCTGCTCCTCGCTCTGGCTCCTGAGACGTGACGCCTCCTCAAGCTGCTGCTGGAGCTCGTGTCTGCGATGCGCTGCCTCCTCTAGCTGCTGCTGCAGCTGAACTACTACACCTGTCCTCTCCTGCACCTGCAGCTCCAGCGCGGCCAGTCTCCTCTCCCGCTCGCGGCATTCCTCGTCCTTACGACACAGCTCTCCGCGAAGGGCCTCCACATCCTGGGACAGACACAGAGGGAGAGAGGACAGCTGTCAAACACCACAACATTTATAGCATCAAGTAATAATGATATTACAGAAACAACCAATAGGACTGTGATTTGGGGTTACGGGAGTACCTGGCTGTGTGGGTATTGGCTGGTAGAGCAGCTGGTCTGGGTCTGACTGGCCCTCAGCTCCTGTTTGAGCCGCTGGTTCTCACTCTCCAGCACCTCGAGCTGTTTCTCCAGATCTGTCGCCCCCTAGACACACACATACACATTAACTTGAGGATTTCAAATAGTTCTATATACACTGATTAAAATTACTATTAGCAAATAAATATATATTATATTATATATATATATATAAATATATATATAAATATAATATAATTTATAATCTAAAATATTTTATGTCCTACTTCCATGTATGTGTGAAGTAGATTGAGTAAATCATGGTTTTTATTAAGTTTATTTTATTAGTATTGTACTTCGAACAAACGCTACTTCTTAAGAAAATGTAAAAAAAATTAAAAAAAACAGCCTATGCATTTCGTTTCAGAAATCCCTACTCCTTTCTGAAAGTTTTTGTCTGGCTTGTCTGCTTTAGTGTTTCCCTCATAGTTCAGGTCGTGAGGTTCTTTAGCACGGCTGGCACTCATGGTTTCTTGTGTGTTTGTGCAGACGCTGCAAGAAAGAGTTTGTGAGTTCCAGGCACGCTTGCGCAGCGAAGACGCTGCAAAAAGACTCCTGCTACAGCGACTGCAGACACACGACCACCAGCTCAACCAAGACATTCACCAGAACGACGAACATTCGTCTATTAACCAAGAACCTCAAGAGCAGCTCAGACTGCAGGACGGCCAGCTCAACCAAGCTGTGTCACCTACAGGTGTGAAAGAGTCCTGATTTATATATATACCACAAAAATAAATATATATATATATTTGTTTTTTAATTATTATTTTTTTTTTTTTTCATTTTAATTAGTTTCCTTGTTACTGTGTTATTAAGTACTGATTAATAGTAGTTAACTACAAGTACTTACTATATGGTTAGGATTAGGGTTTGGCTTAGGGTTACTTGTGAACATTATAAAAGTAATTATTAGTGGTGGGCCGTTATCGGCGTTAACGCGAGACTCTTATCGCGCGATAAAAAAAATATTGCCGTTAATCTATTCACAAAGTTGGGTTGGGAGCTGGGTCTGCATTTCTTCACTGCATTACATGGATTTCTATGGCG
>JAUCMT010000039.1:10054768-10077374 GCA_032357475.1 Enteromius thamalakanensis | reverse complement strand
AATAATACAATAGACATTGACCTGAAGGATATGTATTCACTCAAAGGAAGTTTTCCTGTGAATTAATTTAGGGAAAAGGTCCATTGTCTTTAGGTTAGTCCTTAGACAGAGTTGCTCTGCAAACATTCTTTCAAACAATAAAATGCAGTTAATCAGGGGTCTGGTTTCCCTTATCGGCAACCCATCAGGGGGGAGGTTACACAGACACAGTTTGAGTTACCTCTTGGGTTGAAAGTGGCACCAAAGATTGTTACAACTTGTTAAATCTAATAAATATTTTGGACCAAACGCTACAGTTATAGTCAATAGTGTTGAACGCAGTGCTGAGATCCAATCGCACTAATAATGAGATACAACCACGATCAGATGATAGAAGCAGACTATTTGTAACTCTAATTAGAGCAGTCTCAGTACTATGATATGGTCTAAATCCTGACTGGTCAAGTTGCATTTTTTTAATGAGAGGCTTAATAACAGCCAGTTTTAAGGCTTTGGGGACATATCCTAATGACAATGATGAATTAATTATAGACAAAAGAGGATCTATGACTTCTGGAAGAAGTCACTGTATTGAATAGAGACCAATGGTTATGTTTGTTTTCTTCTAATAGAGACGAAAAGTAATCCGATCTAGCCCTTTTTAATACTTTTCTGTGAGTTAGCATATTTTTCCACCAGGCTAAACGAAACACTTCTAGCTTTGTTTTCCTCCCGCTACGTTCCATTTTCCAGGCTGCTCTCTTTAAGGTGCGAGTGTGCTCATTATACCATAAAGTCAAACTGTTTACTTTTACCCTTCTTTAGCGCAAAGGAGCAACTGTATCTAAAGAGCTAGAAAAGAGAGAGTGTATGGTTTCTTTTGCATCATCAAGATTTTCTGCGCTATTGGACTTGCTAAGGAATTGAGATAAATCAGGAAGATTATTTACAAAGCAGTCTTTTGTGGTAGAAGTGATGGTTCTCATTGCAATTTCAACACCATTAACATCAATTTCATGTGACAGTACTAAATCTAGAGGAGGATTTTGACATTGAGTAGGTCCTGATACGTGCTTTCCATGCCCAATAGAGTTCAAAATATCTAAGAATGCAGATCTTATTACATCTTTTTCTTTATCAACATGGATATTAAAAATCACCAACAATTAGGACACGTATCACGTTATATCATGTTTCTCTAGGTAACGTTACATGTAGCACCATAACTTCAAATGAATTAGACTTAAGCCTGCCTTCTGAGAAATACAGAGAATATTGGTATAAATCGTAGCAACATCACCAGCATTTTGGACGTGGCTCATTTGTATAGCAGTAATCCTGGGGTGTAGACTCACTTAAATGTAATGAATTCATCTGGTTTTAGCCAGGTTTCTGTCAAACAGAGCAAATCTAGGTTATGATCATTGGTCAAATCATTTACAAAAAGTGATTTAGTAGAAAGAGACCTGATATTTAGTACGCCAAGGTTAATCAATTGTTTCTCTGTATTATAAACAGCGCTTATTTTTTGAACATCAATTAAATTGTTACTCTTAATTTGGATTGGACGTTTTCTCTGTTTTCTAGTTCGGGGAAAAGACACAGTCTATATAGTGTATATTTAGGTGAAAGAGTCTCGGTGCTGAGAATTGGTGCTGAGAATTAACAGACAGTATTTCTTTATATAATGGTTAATATAATGCCAGATGCACTTTTACAAGTTGTTTGAAATGAAAAGCAGTTTGTGTACACAACCACCCTATAATGATAAAAATCCACCCAGTGTTTTTTTTGTAATCTGCTTAAATGTTTTCCCCTTTCTCAAATCGAGCTGTCTGACCATGTGACGTCACACAGTTGGAGGCCCCTCCCACAATTGTGGATTGACAGCAGACTAAGTGAGCCGTCATCAGTTCAAGATGCAGAGAAAAAGCATGACTCCTGAGTGACTGAGGTGTTTTAAAGGGAACGCGGCTTTGATCTACCCGAATGCACGAATGTGCTAATTAGCAAGCTTCACTATGAATGCAACAGGGCCATGAATATGGATAAATAAACATCCTCTGAAAGGGTCTCGGAAAAAAGGGGCGGGGTCAGCAGAGCTTGTAATAATTTAAAGAGGAAGTACACAGAACAGTGTTTTAAAAAGAGCTGTTTGTGACAGAGTATAATATGTGGTTTTTGTACACTACTATTGAGAAATTTTAAACAAACTATATTACAGACTTTTGATTAAGACCCGAAAGAATCATATCAGCTTGTGGAAATTTGACATTATATGACCCCTTTAGGGTGTTTTACCACCCTTTTTCTCTAATACATCTTCCAACCTTCTCAGAACTTATTTATACTAGCAACGAATAGCCTACAGTTGAATGTAGTCTATCAAACCATCTGCCAATTTTTTCAGAGACTAGGAAATCTGCATCTCACTCTTCTCTCCCAAACTGCCAACAGTGGTTTGATAATATTCAATAACGTGTGATTTGTCTGGCAGGTATAATCCACCTGCCCAGGTTTTATAAACAAAACCCCAACTTTGATGTCTGTTTTTGTGTAAATGTAATGATAAAATTTAATGAAATTAAATTAATTAGCTGTGGTAATCCATTTTAAAAGTTCTGTGGTAACATCATCCTCACACTTAGCACTTCTTTTGAAAAAAGTTGGAAGAGAACTATTCCAAATTCTTCAACTATTAATATTAATCAAAGATTAATATTAGCCAAAAAGCATGAACACTTTGGCATTCCACATTGGTACATCTAATACACTGTTTTTAACAATGTGATTTGACATGCATTAATACATGAAGGATGGTATGTAAATTGGGACAGCGAAATATCAATGAACTTCAAAGAACATTTCAAACTAGTAAAGGTGGCTTGGGCTGTTTAAAAGCACTAAATCTGCATTTTCAAGAAGCAGTTTCACTCAAAAGAATATTTTAGGGACAAAATCCTAAAATATGGCTTTGGGAGGTGGCGGTGTTGTAACCGCAGTTTAAGCGGAATGATTTACTCTATATTGTTGAATTATTGAAAACTTAATGCACACTTTGGGTGTAACAGCCTCTTTTCCTCCCATTGTGGTTGCATTACCACCTCAGGTTTCAATAATTAAACAGCCCGTCTTCAATTATTTCGTGCTCACACTTTTAAGTTTAACATTGGTATGATATTTCATATCGCAGATGACATATTTATGGTAGATTGGGCCATGCTATACTATCTCACAGTTATTTTTGCCAGAGTCCATACCATGTCTCTGTTTTTGTCTTCTATCTTTATCAAATGTAATATGTAATAGAGCAGAAACCACCTTTTATGTTGCCGATAAATAATTCAAATAATAATTTTCCTTCTCTGCCACTAAAATACAATAAATCTTTCAGCTACAAAGGTGTTAGGCCTCTCATAAGAAAGTCCCACACAGAAGTGCGTAGTCTAATTGACTGTATGAAACCTCAGTGAAATGATCTGTAATGACCTCTGCGCTATAACTCTAGATTACAGCCATCAATAACCGCCATTTATCGCTGGAACACATAGTAAATCAAATGCAGATGGAGGAAAATGATATCCGTGATCATGTGCGTCTCCCCGAGGGCCTGTACGGTTCACTGAACACAGAGTGGACAAAGCCGGTGACATTACTGCTTTTGCCGTTGTTGCATTATTCATGTGAAACGGCGATATTTCACGCTCAAATTATTGAGTGCATGTATTGAGCAAACCGTATGTGTGCGGGGAACATTAGATTCCTAATGTGACACGGGTCGCTCAGCTGGTGGGATGCATTTAGGGCTAATGTCACACAGATCCTCCGGCTGAGCGACAGCAAATTAACCAATTTGCCTGCGAGAACAGAATGCATAGTGCAGGTGGGTGTATGGAAATTCACCTGTAGTGCCTATCGTGTCCCTCTGGAGTGAAAGCAGATGCTACCACACACATACACAAAGCAGCAGACATATTGGAAAATGTGTTTCTGATAAGACTGGAAGAAGCTATTTGACTGACACAAAAACTTTTGGGTGGCACAGTGTGAATATAAGTCTAAAAATAAAATGGAATATATACATAAGTGCTTAATACAATAATAAAAATAAAGGCTTGTAATAGGCATTGATGGTTTCCTACATAATACTGCAAGAAAAACGCCACTGTTTTTCCATATTCCACTATGTTAGAAGAGTTGTTACATATCTCTTCCATCGCAGTGTGTGCATTCTTTAAGAATCAAACAACAATGAATTTAGAAAGCACCAACCACTTCCCCATTTTCCCTCATTAAAGATGTTGACATGACTAGTTACACAAGTAAGTGTGGTGACACAAAATAAAACATGGCAAATTTTTTAATTGGATAAAAAATATAACTAAAATGTATGACGGAAGAGCATTTAGCAGCACTTTAACCTGGGCGCAGTAATATCATCACTCCTGAGAAACTCCCATTCTCCCTGTTCCTTCCTTCAATACAACCAAGCAGTGATGATATTTCAGCACTGAGGTTGAAGTATTTTAGATGCGGCCGCCATCTTGGAATGGTCAACTTGACATCATTTACCATATTGTCAGTAATTACAGAACCAAGCCATTCTGTGCAGGACTGTGGAATCTTTCCAATATAGGGATTACCAGTGTTGGGGAAAGTTGCTTTTAAAAGTAATGCATTACAATATTGCGTTACTCCCTTAAAAAAGTAACTAATTATAGTGAGGTCAATAAGTATTAGATCACCCTGTGATTTTGCAAGTTCTCTTACTAAGAAATCATGGAGGGGTCTACAATTTTCAAAATACAGTAGGTGAATTTCCACTGTGAGAGACAGAATCTAAAAAGAAAAAAAAAAGACATTGTATGATTTTTGTAATATCGAGTAAAGGAATGATCGCGAGTGCTTCAATTGCGCACAGATGACATATCATGAGTGTGTGAGGGTTTGAAATGACATGTAGATCTTTTATTTTTTCGTAGAAATGATTTACCGTGTCCCAATCATTGGTGCGCTTGCTTATAAACTGCATAGATACGCCATAGTCCAGTTGGTAATGCGTGTAACTGCACGCAGCGCCGGCTGGATCAAGTGACCATGTGAATCACGTTCTGAAGTTTGTGCTGCTTTTTTCTTTTACAAAAATGAATTCCTGAAAACAAATTTTGCTTTTTATTTTGCTTTTAATGGGTCACAGAACACATGAAAGTGATTTTTAAAAGTCTGTGGTGGAAAATTACGCCCCTGCTTAGCCTATGCGATCATGCAGAACCAATTCCTATTTCCAATGGAGTCTAAGAAGTTCATCAGGAAAAACATTATAACACAACTGCACCTGCTTATGAATAGCTTCCACAAGTAGACTCCCAGCGTCGTTTAAACCCTTTTTGGGGGCATTAATGGTGCAAGCACAAGTAAACTGACCAGACTAAATCACCTTGTGATACATTTAAATAAATCTAAATGTTGTTTTAAAGTGAAGCTTACACAAACACATATGCATAAAAATAATCTGGACACCTTTTCGATGCTAATATTTTTAGTTTTTAGTTGTCTAAAAAAGTTTTTGCTTGGTTCATTATAAAAGAATATATTAAATCAGGACTTTAACATTGTGCCATGCATAGCATAAAATTACATCACTAGACTATCAAGACTGTCATGCAAACTGTCACTGACGCCCCCCTAAAAACTGGACATGACATCTCTGTTAAACATTTTGTAGCATAAACTACCCAATGCTGTCAAATTCAGTGACTAGATCTTGCTCTGAAGGGCTAATTGTGTTTCCTGATGGATTATAAAAGCTCTTGTCATTTTTGTGTGTAATATTCATAAGACAGTGATTTTTTTCTTCTTCTCCAGTTTGACTGAATGAGTGACCTCTACAGGTTTTTTTAGAGATTGCAGCTATTTCAGTAATGAATGAATCCACTGACCTTATGTTCTATGTAAGGTTTTTCTAACACAAAACATGTATTTAAAGTTGCATTCAATTCTTTATTGCAAGCGGTACCATCTCAGTTCTTTATACACTTTAAACATTCATAACACAATAGTGTTTTATAAGCTACACTGCCCCCTACTGAGGTGGTTCAGCCTGTTTTATCAAAATTGAAGTAGATCTTCAGTATTGTACAAGTGAAATGTATCTTCAATAATAGTAAAAAAAGAATGATTTTAAACATAAATAAATCACGGTGGTAATATGGTCACAATTACAATAATCAAAAGAACTATGTGTTTAATACAATGTAACAGTTACAACAATATTGAGTTATAACAATAAGTCATGTGTTTAAAAAGTTTTACTTTTCTTTTTTCGCTCTTAACCGGACGCGAGGGAGGAGGAACAGGAACATTAATATGAGCATACAGAGCTGAATTGAAAGAGGAGAAGAAGTTTGCAGAGTCATGAGGAATTTGTTGCTGATGTTTCTGTTCTCGGATTGAAAGTTAAATAAATGAAACCTCCAGCTTGTCACTTTTTCTATTACTTTCTCTCCCCAGACAAACATGAGCTTATCGTGTTTTTAACTCTGTTTTCCAATATATGCAATTATCTGGCTGCTACATATGCAGCTGTAGCTTTGGAAAGATTAAATGTAATATTCCATGCTGCAGAAGATGCAGTTTTTCCAAGTTTACACAAACTAGTTTATGCGTTGTATAATATTTTCAAAAAGCACTATTTTTTATACATATATTTATTTATCGAATTAAAAACAAATCTGTTCTATGCGAATCATAGTTTTTATTCATGTAAAATCTAATGCTGTGCAAATACATATATAAATACATATAAAAAAAAAAAAACATTAACTATACAACAAAATGTAAAATAACACAAGGATGGAATTTAAATGCAAACGCAGTAGTTTGGTGCTAAGTTTTTGGTGTACAATGGTGTACAAATTAGTTTTCTTTAAACATCCTATTGTAGATAATTCTAATGCTATTTGGCTGCGGTGTCTATAGATATGCTAGTAGGGTCGTTTGTTAATGTGAGTGATAATTAGACAGTTGAAAACACTTATTATCACACTTTACCTGCAGAGACAAAGGGAAAAAAAGCAGAAAAGCTCTGAAGTTAGAGGAAGAAACTGACAAAAATAAACGGAACTATAGCACTGCTTTGTGATGCATGTGATGACCGCGAAAACACAATCTGCTTCGGTTCTGTTGTGCAGGTAAGAGAATTATTTTAGGTTTCTAAGACTCAGTAATGCCACATCCTCACAGCTACAGATGAAAACTAAACGGTCAGACTTTTTTGACTTGACAAAGCTCTAATAAACAGCGCCCTGAGAACTCAGTTGGATTATTTGTGGAAGCGCTTCATCCATACATCTCTCGAGAACTGCTCTGGTCTGCACAGAGACTGAGTGCTGTCACAGGGAATGAAAAGAGAGAGAGATACAGATATTCTGTTTTTTTTTTGTGATTATTAAATTGGCTTTGTGTCAGAACGGAGGTCAAAAATCACAGCATGATCATGTAATTAATTTTAATGATACAATATTTAATACAATCTTAATTAGCAGATGTAAGAGTGAATAGAGAGATTCATGAGTTTCTTTTCTAAAGGGCTACAGACCTGAGACTTTCCCTACAGGGACCACTTTGGTAAATATTGTCTGAAAAGAGGCTGAGATGAAGCCTGCGGTATGATTTCTTTGAGCCTGAGATGGAAAGAAGATCTTCACTTGTTATTTGGTGGTAGGACTATAAAAATAGAGGGGAAATATATTCTCTCCATGTCACACTGCACTCCAGACTGCTTCTGACAAGAAAAGAAGGTCTGTAATGGAAAGATTGTGTTCATTTGTGCCCCTAAGTCAATACATGATCACATTTTGCATCGAGTGAATGTATTCTAATGTGTAATATACATATACTGCAATGTGTGAAAAGGATTTTTTTACTCTGTCTGTTTTTTTTTTTTTTTTATGTACTAAATATTCAACTTTTTTATTTTGGTTATGCAAATTTTATTTTTATATTAAAGTGTGGATAGATACATTTGTGTAACTTTTCATCCAATGTTCAATCTTTTTTTTTTTTTTTGTAATTAGAGACTTAATGACTCTCTCAAAATCTCTTAGTGTTTGATTCATCAAAGTGGTGGATGTGTCCCTAATCAGATCCTTCATCTGTTTTTCCATAATTATAACTCATATATCAAATTTCAGTCACGGGATTGGAAACCTGTCACACAAATTGCACACATATAAAATTCTTTTTGATTGCACTCTTAATTATTATAATTTTCTTTTTCTCTGTGATCTCTAGATGGAGGTGGAGGAAAGGAAACTAGATTAATTTATTTTACAAATCAAAATAAAATAATAAAATAAGTATTTTTTTACATAAATACTTTAATTAAACTAATGCTAGATTTGAAAAGATGACAGACTGATATTTAGTTTTTTTATTTACAAATCTGGTAAAAATTACATTATATTTGGTCCCTTTTTGGCAGTTTATTTTGGTTCAAGTATTTGTAAAGATTTTTTTTAAATATGCACACAGGCACACACAATGTATACCAACTTTAAAAAAAAAATCTTACTCATTAATCGCTACTAAATTTCACGAATCGTTTAAAAAAGAAAAAGAAAAAAAAAAGACAAATAACACATTAATATATTGTATATAAAGAATAGTAGGGTCCACACCACAGCTATAACTATAATGGCACGTCATTGGAATCATTTCTAGATTTTTTTTCCCCCATCTGATCAACAATACAAACATTGACAGCCAATTAGAATCCATCCTGCTATTACGAGAGGAATTTAAAGTGGTAGACACGTGCGCTTAGAATAAACAATGTCATTTGCAGGTGTGGACGTTAATATCGCTATAGTTATCTTTAAAGTTATCATCTATGGTGTGAAATTGGGTTTAGGGTGAGTTTAGGGTTAGTAGAATAAGTTGACATACTGTATACCTGCAAAGATTCTAATAGCCAGTATATTGCGGACCCATCAAAATAAAGTGTTAGAAGATATTAAGCAGACAATGACTGCTAGTTGAAATAGTTGCAAAGTTATGTACTGTTTGTAGAATGTTTAAAGAAGAAATAAAGTGTTTTGATTAAAGTGTTTTACTACTATACTAAATACTAATACTCTATATTATTTGTTTTGGTTGAATAATGGATCACTTTTGCCAGAAGTTGTAGATCATTGGCAACAATCAATCTCTACCGTTCAAGAGTCTATACTAGAATTCCCAGCCTCAAACAGACCTTCATCAGTCACTGATGCACAGTCATTTGTTACATTGTGTAGCAGACTATTGGAGGAAACTAAATGTATCCATCTCAGAGTCTGAACCACATTATCTCCAATCACATCTACACCATGATTGATGACCTTCACCACTAGCATCGGTGCTTTAGGAAATTGATGTTGTAATAGTTAACAAATAAGTGTATGAACATAGAAGCAAAAAAAACCCCGAAAAAACATTATTTCTCTGAGGATGGGAGCATTGCATTTCAGTTCGTTTTTAATAAAAAGTACACCATTTAATTACTTTTTGATAGTGGCCATCTGTTAGCTGTAATGTGCTAATTGGCAACTGAATCAGTCCATTGAGCTGACGCTTAAGATGATCACACACACACACACACACACAGGAGAACTCTCACCAGCTGATGTTTATGTCGCAGGGGTTTGTACATGATTCATTTGTAAAGGCCTGAAGCCTGAGAAGCTGTTACTCATGTTTTCTCTAAACCGATTAAAACCTATAACTCCACAAACAGCTCTCCTCACAACACTTTAGCATTTCAACTTCATTTCATTCAAGCCGCTATGGAGGATTGAACCATAATGAACTGTTTGCATGAACATACTGACTGACATACTGGAAAACTATGTTGAGTAAATATGTGTGTTTTCTTTATGTTTCTTTTTTTTGATTTTTTAACTAAAACTAAAAAAAGACAAGGGGTCCAGCTAAAGCCTACGTCCAAACATACACATTTTTACCAGTAAGCTCTAATTACAGAATAATTCAACATAAATTTAAGACTTTTTGGTTTTAGGATATTTTAAAATGGGGAATTCTGACTTTAGAAAGACTTTTTTTACAACTTGCAGAAACCCTGAAAAAAACAATACTGTAGTGAATTATAAGTTATTTCAATTGTACAAGTTGTATTTCAGCTATTTTCAGTCATGATGAAAGAGAAGCCGTGACGGAACTTTCTTTCATATTGTAAAATACAGCAGAGTGTAATGGATTATAGAAAAAAAAATGGGGGCTGAGATTTGGTTTTGTGCATCAGTTACTGATTGGATGTTGAGACATAGGCGTGGCTCTCAAACGTGGAGAAAGATAAATTTGAGCTTGCGGGAGCAGAGGTTAATAAATCATAAACGTAAACATAAGGATCCAGTTGTTTAAACATGTAACGCTGAGGCGAGGAGGCGTTCGGATTAAGGTGCAACATGTTTAATGGATGGTCGAGGAGCAAACAGACAGAGTCAATCACCAGCAGACAGAGAAAAACGTAGGCGAATGCAATAGGATGGTCCGATTGACCGACTAAGAAGCTGTGCAGCCACCAGTGAGGGACCCAGAGAATCCACGACCATGGTCGACATCACTGGGGTACGTGCAGCCCCTGGCGGGTCGAGACAGAGCTGAGGCAGGGGAATGGGCTCGGGAGGATTGGGCCACGGCAAATGAAGATCCTTTACGGGCTTGGGCAGATCTGGCCATGGTAAATTACAGTCTATGGTGGGCTCAGGGATGCTGACAGGTTCTGGAAATTCAGTACAGGGCAGAGCTCGAACACTAGGCGGTAATGAAGTGCAATGTGCTGCCCACACACACACACTATAGCAACTGCCATCAGAGGCACTACAGTAGATAACAGAACAGTCTCATTATTATTAACTTTGCTGGCGATGTCACAAAGTCCAGTCGCCCTTACGGACACCATCTGTGAATCTGCTAGGCATGCAGTCCCCTCTGCCTAACATGAGTCCTGCTGTCCCCACATGCTGTACTCACAACGTCCGGGAAATCCAGGAAGACGTCCGTGATCACTGGCGACAGGTGCAAAGGCCACATGGCGGTGGACATGTTATGCACAGGTTCAGGTGGGATGTCTCTCCTATGCGGCGTCTCTCGATTGGCAGCCATTTTGTGTGGGAGCAGGGTATGGGCTCCCATTGGTGGCGCAGCGATTACTCTCTCTCCGATCGCGCGTGCAAACTTCGTCCTCTACCTCTTCTACGGTGAAACTGGAACCACAGCACAGTAAAACAAAGTCAATAAGCTGCTCTAGAGTCCAAGCAGATCGTCATCAGGCAGGCTATAAAGCAATTTAAGGTCAGGTCCAGATAGGAAACAATCCTTAACAACGTCCTCCTCGGCTTTAACGCGGTGGCTGATGGAAATAAAATCACATATACAACAATGACAATACAATATGACCACAATAAATACATTGTGCTTATTTTTTTGATGTAAGTACATACCAGTTAATGCCACCTAATAAAATGTGACCTGCAAAGATAGTTTACATTAAGATTAATTTTATTCTTTCTGAATTGATATCCCAATTTTGAATTGGTGGTTTTCATTTCATGCCGACTTTAAAAAGTGACAGTTATAAGCTGTACTTATTTGGGTTAGTTGTTCAATAAATAAACAAATGCGCAGACATTAGAATCTTAAGTAGCCTAAATAAAGCAAAATAATTAAGTCATTACAGAAAAATAAATGTTTTTTATTTTCCCATAAGAGTTCACCAGAAAACGCAATCCTTAACCCACATACTGTGACAATTGATTGTTTTCGATAGCGATTGTGTAACACAACATTTGTGTGTGTGCTCTCCTACACATAAATGACTAATACAATATGAAAGCAGAAGCTAAACAGCCTGTTTATGTAATTCTGATCTTCACTGAAGCTTTGCATGCATTAATATATAGCCCACTTCCTACTGCAAGGAAAATAAAATAATATATCAAATAATATATATTGAGAGGGTGAAGTCACTCTATGAACAGTATTTTAATTCCCTGGATGAATCATACTGTACTTAATCTTTTGTGATAGTTCTGTTTACTATGAAAACATACTGTAACTTTCAGATTTCCTAAAAAAGAAAATCATCTGAAAGCAATAACAAATACCCCAACATATTTACAAACAATACTTTTGATGTCATGAAATATGCGACACTATAACTACAAGCAACACACAATTTAAGTTAGTTGTTGTTTTTTTTTGACACACAAGTGACACAAAATTAAATTTTAAGGAACTTTTTTTTTCTGTGAAGTTGTAGCTGGAACAGGAGAATACACACTACACAATGATGATCTCATGTACTCACTATGAGTTTGAATATTACTTTGAATGATTTTAAAGCCATAGTGAAATTGACAATGTATAAATAACGTTAAGTATATGCCCCTGTTATAGGTGATGAAAGGTTTATTATTTTGGTTTAGAGAGTCCCTAACTACAGGTTGACATGCATGCAAGGTCAAAAAAGGACTTTTAATGTCTTATAATATAAAATTTGTCCAAATTTCTCCTTTGCATGATGCTAATCTACTGTGATGTCTATTTCATTTTCATTTCATCATGCCTGTAATGAAGGATAAAGCAGAATTAATGTACTTCTTTGTGTACAGCTATTTTTTATACCATTCCAAAAGCCCTAGTGGCATAGAATAGTGGCTGGCATATATTTACATTGCATCTGGTTAGGACAAAGTGTAATATTTACACACAAGAAATGCAAAAAGATGCAACAATTCAGTAGAGATGAGTCTAGGGCAATTTTTGAGGCACATTTAAGCTAAGATTGTTTTGTGAATCTGCCACTGTGTGATTTGTTATGATGTGAACTCTTTAAAAAGAAGCATGAAACAAGTTTCCTTCTTTGTGCTCAGCAGTTTGTCATTACTGCTTTGACTTGTGTGTTTCATTCATACGGCTCCAGGATTCACAGATGATATTGCGTGTTGACATGGCTTAGAGATGGTCCAAACCGCATTTTCGACTTTTGAGAGATGCATCTTTTTATCTTTGAAGATAAAGACTTTTATCTTTTTCTCCTTGCATGTCTTGCCCGTTGGCATTATGTTCTCTGTGTCTGTCTATTCCTGCTCTTCCACCACACTGTGAGCTGACGGGATGACATTTGATAATGTGTGTCCGTCAAGCTGAGCTGCTGTGTTGAAGCGCTCTCACACATACTCTCTCTCGCTCGACAGCTCTTCTGACTAACAGCCTTTCTGCAGACAGACACAGTGTGATGCTGGAGTCACGACCTTCTCTGCTCACACAAACATGGCTCGGACTCAAACTCCAGCAGAGCAAACTCAACACTCACAACTGTCCTCTGACTAAACATCTGTTGAACAAGCGTAATAGCCACTTCTCATAGCTAAGGTAATACTCTTTTACATCTGTTTTTAGAATCAGATTTAAATTTACGCATTTGGCAGGTATTTTTATCCAATATGACTTACATTGCATTCAAGATACACCATTTTTTTATGCATTCCCTGGGAATCAAACCCATGTCCTTGCAGTGGCTTAACTTTATTTTGATAGACCACTTTAGACTTTATACTAACTATAAAGAGTTATTCAACTACATAACTCTCAGAGTACACTGTTACGGTAGGTTTAGGGTTAGTAGAATAAGTTGACTTACAGTATAATTTGGCGTGTTGCATGTTGTGGACCCAACAAAATAAAGTGTTAGAAGATATTAAGCAGACAGTCCATTAACACTCTAATGACTGCTAGTTGCAAAGTTACTTCTTGCTGGCATCATTCTCCAATGATTAAAGATCTGAGCCTTTCATTTTCAAGCTAAGCTATCTAAAAAACAATGTATGATCTTTTTAAAAAATGTTAACTAACTTACTAATAAAAAGTAGTTAACTACATTTAGATTTAATAATTTGCCAGTACATGTCACTACGTGTCAAACCTTTTGCTCCATTTTAGTCTCTAAAGTCTTGTTTAGGGAGTTTGAAAATGTGCATAGTTTGATAATCACACATTAACAAGTAAATTGTTGTTCTATTAAAATTTTACAATTCATGGTCTTTCCAATGCATTATTCATTAAGTCATTAAGAATATATTAGTGCATATTAGTCACTCTCATTTGCATGATTAGTAAAAGGGAGGCAAATTGGAGCATGTTTTTCTCCCCACACTCACACTTGCTAAACACTTGGATATTTTAATCAAAGATTCATATGTCTGAAACAGAGATTTTGTGAAGTGAGATACTGGTGTTGGCAATACTCTATGTATTCACACTCCAGAACATCTAATTAGCTAACCTCAGGTGTATCTGGAATACAGTCTTCAATGTCTGTTGTTTGTCAGTCCAAGTCTGACTATTTTTCTGAATATAAAGGCATATCTTTTTATCATTTGAAACATGCCGTGATTTATAGTGCTGATGATTTTCTCGACAAAAAAAAATATTATTTTTAGATTATTTTAAAAAATAACCTCTGTGGCCAGCAAAAGTTCATTATTTTTTTTTACACATTTTGTTCACCATGAAGCTTAACAGTTAAACACAACATTTATGAAGTCTAAATACAACCGGCAGTACTAAAAGCTAAACATTGTAATAAAGCGAACAGGACCCAGATGGTAAGTATAACAATAATGCTTATTTTCACCAAATGAATGAATAAACAGTCTATGAAATGTGAGTAATCAACAATAAGACAGGTTAACTTGATAATCCCTTGAATACTGATGAATCCCTTTGTTTCAGATAGACGATGAAGTGCCACACTGAGATGGAGACAGATGAACAGATGACCACAACCACACACCACGATACAAAAGAAGGAAGGAGAGGAATCCTGGAGACACACATAGGAGTACACTAGGAGAGAACAGGTAAGAGTAAAGATAAGTATCAATGCAATTTTGTTAGATCCAGATTGAGTCCACTTTCGTAGATACAAACTTGGACAAATGACTGTAGTGAGGTGTGTGGTTATATGTGGTCGTAATTAGCATGGTGAGTAAATTCAGGTGGTGGTGGCGGTACAGGTGATTAGTACTCAAGTGAGAGTGAGCGCTTTGAGGGAGTGAGTGTGGAGCCTGGCGTGGATGTAACATTACCACCTCCATCAGAGGCCCCTCCCAAGGCCGGGCCCCTCCAACGCCGTGGTTGTCAACCTCTTCCTTGAGGTGCTGAGCAATTAGGATGAGTAGTGTGGTATTCCTCCAGGATATTGGGATCCAGTTCATCCTCTTTTTCAGTTTGAGCTTTCCTATGGCCTATACCCTTCCCAATCAATATGGTACTCAAGCTTTCCACCACAACGTGAGGAATCGAAAATGTCCTTGACCTTGTAGACGGCACCTTCCTCAACAGTCAAAGGAGGAAGGGGTTCTTCTTCATGGCCAGGCTCTGTGGGAACAAGAAGGGTTCATCATGATAGGGTTTCAGAAGTTATATGTTGGAATGTGGGAATACACACATTGTTGGAGTTAGGAAGACATCCCCTGCTGCTGGGAGAGAACGGGTCCAACACCTGTAGTAGATGCATCAGCTTCTACGACAAAAAGTAGATTTGGATCAGGGTGAATTAAAATGAGTGCAGTGGTAAAGGCAGCCTTTAGTTGCTGGAAGGCATAAGATGCTTCAGATGTCCAGTAAAGATGTTTCAGTTTTGGTGAGTGGACTAGATAAGGAACTATAATTGTCAATGAAATGTCTGTTAAAAGTTTGCCAAACCTAAACACCTTTGAAGTTTATTTATGGTCTGGGGAACTGGCCAGCTGGTGATTGCCTCAACCGTCCTGTCATCCATGGTGATGCCCGACTGGTCAATGTTGTAGCCGAGGAACTGGGTTGAGGACTGATGAAAAGAACATTTCTCTGCTTTGAGATATAAAATGTGTTCTCTGAGCTTATTGAGGACCTTGCAGACAAGTTGATGGTGTTCGTGGAGGTTTGAGTAGTAGATTAATATATTGTCAGTATAAATGACAAGGAACTGACGGATGTACTCACGAAAGATCTTGTGCATGAAGTCCTGGAAGATCAATGGTGCATTAATGAGTCCATACGGCATCACCAGATACTCATAGTAACCAGTAGGGGTGACAAATGCGGTCTTCCACTCGCCCCCCTCGCGGATTCTTATAAAACTATATGCTCTTCTGAAGTTGAGCTTGTTAAATATCTTTGCTCCCTGTAATCTCTCCAGGGCAGATGGGACAAGTGGCAGTGGAAATTGAAAAGGAATGGTCACCTGATTGAAAGCTCAGTAGTCAATAAATGGGTGAAGCCCACCATCCTCCTTGGCGATGAAAAGAAGCTGAATGCAGCAGGAGAAGTTGAGTGTCATACATATCCTTGTTGTAGTGCCTCCTGAATACATTCCTCCATGGCCTTGTGATCTGGAATGGATATATCTTTCCTTTGGGCACTGGCGCATCCGGGAGCAGATCAATTGTGCAGTCCCATGGGTGATGTGGTGGCAGACGGGCAGCTCTCCTGGGGCAAAAAACATCCTGGAAAGCAGCATAGTCAGGTGGTATATTAACAGACTGTTTCTCCAATAGACTTTTGACAGAAGTGGAGCATAGAGGTAACGACTTGAGTCTATGGAGAGGTAAATTGGGAAAGCATTCGCACCAACAGGATGAATCCCACCTCATAATTTCACCGGAACAACAGGAGAGGATGGGATTGTGCCGAGCCAGCCACGGATGCCCTAAGACCACATCAACAGTGGAGCCCTCCAGAAGTAGAAGCCATATTTCCTCTTCATGGCATTGACCAACTTGTAGCTGCACTGGCCCGGCACAAAGCCTCACATTCCTGTCGGAGAGAGAACGACCAGTAACTGATTGAACTTGATACATTATTTTGGTAGGCATTGTCTTGAGCCTGAGGCGTCGTGCGATGTGGCCAGCGATTAAGTTTTCCGCAGACCCCGAGTCGATGAGGGCCGCCACTGAAGCAGAAACACCATGGGCAGTAAGTGTTACAGGAGAAGAGGGGATAAATTTTCTCAGGCATGGGCAGGATTGTACTCACCACCAGACGTGGAGGATGATGGGGGCAGTCTTGGATGTTATGACCAGACTGCCCGCAATAGAGACACAGCTCTTGACTCAATCAACGTTGACGTTCATTAGGGGTAAAACGTCAGTTATCAGTCTGCATGGGCTCTGAGGTAGGTTCTGGAGGGCTGTGGCCATCTGGCGGGGTGGGAGATGCAGTAACTGTGCAGGACTGAACTCGAGCAGAGCATTGGAGAGTCATATGAATAAACTGTTCAAGAACCACATGTTGAGAAGCCAGCATGAGCTGGAGATTTGGTTCCAATCCCTGTCGAAACATTGTTAAGGGAGCTCCTTCATTCAAAACTCTGGCAGCCACGAACGTTAGAAATTTCACAGAATATTCTTGTATATTCATTTGACCCTGACGGAGGTGATAGAGCTCCTCGCCGCAGATGATTTGAGATCGGTGAGCCCACACCTCTAGAAAGTGTTGGGCGAAAGCATCATATGAGGCAACGGCCGGTATGGCCTGACTCCAAATGGACTATGCCCATCGCAATGCTGGTCCTGAAAGGCTGGAAATAACAGAAGAATGTTCGGTGAGATAAACATTTGAGTAAGTAGAGAACACAATAGAGCACTGGAGTAAGAAGCCCTTGCAATCTTTCGCCACGCCAGAGTAGGGCGTTGATCGCACTATGGGACATACAACTGCTGTAGACGAAGGAGTATTGTTGACAGCCGGTTAGAAGGTGCAGGATTTGCTGGAGGTGATGGTTGGTGTGGTTAGTAGTGCTCATTGGAGATTATCCACTAATTCCTAGAATGGAACAGAAACACTCATTCAGTTAGTTCTGTAATGTAAGAGGTACTGGTAAGTATCAATGCAGTTTATAGATCAGAATCATGGAGACCTGGAGACACACGTAGGAGCAAGGAGTACACTAGGAGAGAGCAGGTAAGAGTACAGGTAAGTATCAATGCAATTGTTAGATCATAGTGATTCCACTTTCATAGATATGAGCTCTACAATACAAACGACTGTAGTGAGGTGTGTGGTTATATGTGGTCATAATTAGCATGGTGAGTGACCATGGTCACATGACTTTTAAAACCACAACAAAACTTTTCCCTGAAAGTCATGGCCTAATGGATTGGAAGTTAGTCTTGTAACCCAAAAAGTCACAGGTTCGAGTCCCAGGTCTGGCAGGGATTGTAGGTGGTGAAAGTGAATAACCATTGCTCTCTCCACCTTCAATACCACCTCTAAGGTGAGGTGGTATTGAAGGCTGAGGTTAGACCCAATCCAAACTGCTTCCGGGTGCCACAGCACTGGCTGCCCACTGCTCCGGGTGTGTGTGTGGTTGTCCACTTCTCACTGCTATGTATGTGCAATAGGATGGGTTAAACACAGAGAAATAATTCCTAGTTTGGGAAACCACATGTCACTTCCTGTCCTTTCCTTTCAAAGATTTAAGACTTTTTCTATGTACACAAAAGGCCTATTTCTCTCAATTATTGTTCACAAATCTGTGTCAGAGAGCACTTCTCATTTGCTGAGGTAATCCACCTACCTAACAAAGGCGTTTCAGAGAATTCGGCAGTACATCCAACAAGCCTCACAACTGCAGACCACACGTCACCACACCAGCCCATGACCTCCACATCCAGCATCTTCACCTCCAGAATCGTCTGAGACCAGCCACCTGGATAGTTGCTGCAACAATTGGTTAACATAATAAATCATTTCTGCACAATCTGTCAGAAACCATCTCAGGGAAAGCTCATCTGCATGTTCGCTGTCCTCATCGGGGTCTCGACCTGACTGCAGTTCAACAACCTGATCAACTCTACTGCACTGCGTGAAGCAATTGGTGGTCAACCCCAACCTGATCTCACAGAATTCCGTGTAATGATTACAGACATAATTCTGTGGTAGTGAGCAGGTCGAGAAGCTGACAGACCTTGGCATCCCGACTCCCACCTGCAACTGGATTCTGGACTTTCTAACAGATAGACCACAGGTGGTGAGAATGGGAGGATTGATGATGTCTGATGAGCTCAGAAACAGCACAGGAACACCACAAGTGGCGAGTCTGGGTACATAACCCTGGTAGACAACGTTCTTGTCTACAGAGAGGAGAATGACCTCTACCTCAACAAATACAAGACCAAAGAAATAATACTGGACTTCAGAAAGAACCCTCCACCCCTGCAGCCTCTTATCCTCAAAGGGACCGAGGTGGAGAGGGCCGATAGCCACAGATTCCTGAGAATGCAGATCACATCAGTTCTGAAATGTACTCTACACCACAGACACAGTGAAAAAAGCCCAGAAAAGGCTTTATTTCATTCGGCTGTTCAGGAAAGCTGGTCTGAACCATCGCCCTCCCACCCAAGCCTACAGAGGACTGATAGAGAGCATCCTCACTGCAGGCATCTGGTATGGAAATACAGCACAGGCAGAGAGAAAGGCTCTGCAAAAAGTCATAAAGACTGCTGAGAGGATTCTAGGGACAAAACTTCCTTCCATGGACTCTCTGTACACACAGTGTTGTCGGAAAAGAGCAGAGGGTATTTTCAAGGACTCACTCCATCCAGCTCACTCTCTGTTCAGACACAAATACTGTACATACAATCTGAGACACAACAGAGCAGACAGCATCATCAAACACAGAAAAAAGGTTCTTCAACAGTTTCTTCCCCACCACAGTCAGACGTATGGCTAAACAAAAACACTTAAAACAACACTAAAACAACACCACTCACCTCACTTGTAATGTACAAGGTGGTTTTCTGTGAAATAGAAGAAACTGTGCAATAATATCCTTGATTTGTGAAAAAGTATAAAAAGGTGCAATAAATCTTGCAATACTATTACTGCGAAATATCTGCAATACAGCTTGGATCTGTATTCACATCTGGATGTGACTCATCTGTGCTGCAGCTGCAGCTGCTGCTTTGCGCAAATTCCAAAAATGCCTTGGTTGTAAATTTCTATTGGCTCTTGTGTGTCTTGTGATCGATCGCGTCCTACTGTTGTGAAATGCTATTGGCTCTTGTGTGTCTGGTGATCAATTGCATCATTCTACAGGACGAGAGTGTCTTTTGAATGAGATGTGTGCACGTTTAATGGAGCAGGATAATTTTAGCGATTAAGCGTATATTTTATATCTCTTCTTCACACAAAGACTTCAGGCTTCAGAAGGACTTGAAATGCAACACAACTTGTTTGTAATGCTTTTTTTTACTGTGTATTGTCATTTTTTGCAATAAATACCTGTGACTGCTTATATAGTCTGTTTGAGTTTTATATTTTTCGTAAGTGGGTAAGTTTAGGGTAAATGGTGGGGCTACTGTAGGTGCTACAATGAAAGTATACATTTTATATAAAATTAATCTAGTTATCCGTGCGTGGATTTACGGCTGATGCCTGTCACTGTGCTTTCCCCCCTCAACAATGCAATTTGACACTTTGTGACTTATAGCCATCTGCATTTTATTTTGTGAAATAAAATAAGGTTGATCTCAACACTCTAAATTTATACAGCTTAGATTAATAAGGATTCAGCTGAGGACTGCTGGAGTTATGAATGATTGAACAGTAACAACGAGGAAACAAAATGTGTCAGTAAGCCATTATAGATTTGTTATGAAGGATTTCCATAATCAGCAGAGTAATTATGATTTGACCGGGGGAGATGTCTATATTTCAGGCCGCTCAATGAGTGCTATTGACTGCAGTGAGAGAGTGAAAGAACAGCTCTACCATTAATTAAGATCTGTCCATGCTGCTGCTGCTCAAATCTGATTCCAAGTGTGTTTATGCAGCTACACTGTAAGAGAGATCCAATATAGCTTATTTATTTTGTTCTGTAATTTAAATAAATAAGAAGATGTTATAAAGCTTGATAAAATAAGAGTGCTGCATTACTGAATATTAGCATGCCTGTGACTCAACCTTATACTGTAACTTATGTTTCGGACATTACTGTAACTTATGTTTCGGACATTACACGGCCAGTTACTTTTCTTCTTATTATTTTGTTGTATATGTTGTTTATTAAAGTGTGTTGCAGTGTGGTAATTACAGACAAAGCACAAACACACACCATACTCTCCACTCTCAAGGATGTGTCTCTTTCACTCGGTGAGGGTAAAGAGCAGAACAAAGATCTTGATCTTAACGGACGGTACATTTCAAAATTGAAGTGGGATGTGTGCTGGTGCTGGTCACTATCCTAAGTGCACTTAAAAGCTCACAGTTTGTCCACACGGTTTTAGTAGCAGTGTGGACGTGACACTGCCTGTAACGTTTAAGGGATGTGAGACGATTTGAAAGCAATACAAATTGGTGTTAGTCATACAGGAAGCTATTAGTGTCAGTTCATTAAACCAAACTCTGTGTCACCATGGAAATGTCTATTTTGGGTTTATTTATTTCCTTGTATGTGAGAGTGAAGTTTTGTTCACTTGCTGTTAGTAATCTATAACAATCTGTACTTTAACTAAGCTGCTGAAATTAAAAAATAAATACCAAAAAAAAAGAAAAAGTCTCCAGTTGAATTTCATAAGTTGTTTTGGGAACGTCCTCAAAGGAGTACAATTCTTTAAGAAAAGTGGCTTACTAAAACAAATGTTTTTTTTTTTCTTTTCCTGTTAAAAGCAGTGAATTCAGAAATTCAGAAAGAGTTCAAACCTTCATTTGTCCACATTCAGCTCAAGTCAGTTTATTCATTTCAGTTCAATAACAGTGTTGGCATTGCAAAATTCATCAGTTATGAAATGGATTGAATTTAGCTATGAATCAACTCTACAGTGTAACGAATTGAGGCAGTGTGGCGTGCAAGTTCAAGTGCATGAGATGATTTATTCAAAGTTCAGGGTCAGAAGGAGAGAGATCGTACACCGGTAAACACACAAACATAGGCAAGGCAGAGACAGGGTCAAAAACATAGCAAAAGGTCCAAATGACCGTACAACAGAGTCCTTGGGGAAAAGCAGAGTGGTAGTCCAGGTCCAGGCAAATATGGCACACGAGAAATTCAACCGACAGAATACAGAACACCAGGAAAACGACGGAACAGACAGATAAAAAATGAACCGTGCCGGGAGCTAAACAAACGCCGGCTTATATGCCGGTGGACATCTGGGTGGAAGTAGACTGAGCTGTGGCAATGATTTCAACATAAAAGCCCGGGTTAGAACATACAGAAAAGAGTACATGAATTCATAATAAGAGTCCAGGAGAGAGAAACAGGGAAACACACACAACAGAAGTCCCCTCCAGTGGTCTGAATGGGCACATCCAGCTGAGTTTTTTAAGAAAGTAGTCCCGGTTAGTTTCCAGGGCCTCAAAACGGTGTGTTTTTATGTAAAAAAATTATATGCGTTTCAAAGCTTGATTAATTTACATCACAAAAAAACACACCAAAATTCATACCTCCGTTTTTAATCGGCACTATTTTCCTTCCATTTCCATCAATCCGCGCTGCTGTCAACGTCAACACTGCGCACGTTCCGATCCGCTGTTCCATAGTGTTTACACACTCGAATGACAACGACGTAAAAACTTGAAA
>JAUCMT010000039.1:10028782-10038853 GCA_032357475.1 Enteromius thamalakanensis | reverse complement strand
AAAACGCTCAGAGTTGCTACGGGAACAAAACTTTGCCCGTCGGGCTATCATATAAGGAGGAAAAATATATTTAAATGCTTTTGCATTCTTTCACAAATGGGTAATTATGTAATTTTAGGGCATCTATGGGAGCTACTGTCAATTAATTTAGGTATTGAAATCGTGTTTGAATTCTCGCTCGTTTTTGCGAACTGTGTATGGACGGTTTCATCGGGCGCACGCGTCTGGACCTACAAACGCAACTAATGAAGAGTAATGAAGTTAGACTCTCAGGTTATTTGTGCTGTGGGATCTGTTTCCCATAAATTTATTTGTAGCGACCTGCCACCCTATCAATATTTTCCATAAACAGAAAAATCTAAAAATGAACACATATTATATATAGGCTAATTAATATTTAAAAAAAAAGATAAACGCTGAGCAGTCTAAGCACATGACACACGTTCCCGCATCTGCGCCGTCGCGCGCGCTCGCTCTCACCTATGTTTGCGGTTGAATACAAATAATCATTGTTAATCATCATTAATTGGTAGAATAGGGTATATCAGGGAAAAGACGAGATGAAGCCGGTGCTTCAATTTCAGATTCTTTTATAATCCTGTGAAACATGTTTGACTGACGTTAGTAGACTAATGTGTTTTATTGTCTGTGATTTCACAATCAACAATGCATTTGACTTAACATTGCAGTTTCCATGACGTAAAATGTATTATATAAAACAACGAGGCAATTTATGGTATATGGTTTAATTATGGTTTCATTGAATAACACTGTAAAAATACATTATATAATACAAATGGCACCAAAGGCCTGATAATTGATGATCCAATCTTTGTTTAATATTGACCAAAGATTTAATTCAAATATTCACTTAATTTATTATAATTTATTTTTTAATTTGGCCACCTTTTTGTAATTGAAATGATTCAGCCTATTTAATTTATCCTACAAAAACGTGGCCGTTTATTTTGTGTGATTTCTGAAAGCTTTAGACCATATATTCAATAACACTGTATTAATAAAATCATATAGTTTCTGTCTTCTGGGCTAAATAATACAATGTAATTACAATAAATTTATTTACTTTTCATATTTATAGAAAGTTCTATTTTGACCCTATATAGGCTAGTTGTCACAGTCATCTGGAAGTGCCAGCCCAGTTCTGGGGATGGTACCTCAGCGCCCAACAAACTATCTGTGTTTTTTGTCTGTTTGCATGCCTGGACTCACGGTCACAAACTCATTCTGTTTTCATTCCATCATCTCTGTGTAGTCACATTTGTTCATTTATGTCTCCACCTTACTCATCAGTCACCACAGCAATTCATTGTCTAGCTCCACCCATTTACCCAGTTTCGTGTGTATTTAATCCGGAAGTCTTTGTGTGGTTCTCACGGTCCATTAGCACTGTCACCCTGTGAGTTTCCCCACCCGTGTTTCTGTATTTCTAGTCTCTTGTCTCAGTTGGATTACCCGCTGACGACTTCTGCTTTCCCCGGATTACACCTTTGTCTCGCCCCACGGATTGTACTTATTGTTGTCGACCACTGCATGGACTCTGACCACTCTCTTGTCTCGCCTCTGATGCTCACCATTGGTGGAACAGGCAATATTACAACTAACCCCGCGTTAGTTTGTGCCCCGAGCTCCCCTTTACTAGTAATTTTTTTTTTTTTTTTGCGTAGCACCACTGCGCAAACATATATGTAAATACAGTACAGGCCAAACATTTGGACACACCTTCTCATTCAGTGCGTTTTCTTTATTTATGTACTTAAAAAAAAGTGAAATAACTGGAATCATATTTTATATTATTTTTTTTTATTCAAAATTGCCACCCTTTGCTCTGATTACTGCTTTGCACACTCTTGGCATTCTCTTAATGAAGTGGTAATCACCTGAAATGGTTTTCCAACAATCATGAAGCAGTTCCCAGAGGTGTTTAGCACTTTTTGGGCTCTTTGCCTTCATTCTGCGATCCAGCTCACCCCAAACCATCTCGATTGGGTTCAGGTCCTGTGACTGTGGAGGCCAGGTCATCTGCCGCAGCACTCCATCACTCTCCTTCTTGGTCAAATAGCCCTTACACAGCCTGGAGGTGTGTTTGGGGTCATTGTTCTGTTGAAAAATAAATGATCGTCCTACTAAACACAAACCGGATGGGATGGCATGTTGCTGCAGGATGCTGTGGTAGCCATGCTGGTTCAGTGTGCCTTCAATTTTAAATAAATCCCCAACAGTGACACTAGAAAAACACGCCCACACCATCACACCTCCTCCTCCATGCTTCACAGTGGGAACCAGGCATGTGGAATCCATCTGTTCACCTTTTCTGTTTCTCACAAAGACACAGTGGTTGGAACCAAAGAGCTCAAATCAGAGCAAAGCACAGATTTCCACTGGTCTAATGTCCATTCCTTGTGTTTCTTGGCCCAAACAAATCTCTTTTGCTTATTGCCTCTCCTTAGCAGTATTTTTCTGGCAGCTATTTGACCATGAAGGCCTGATCTGAGCTGCTGTTAACTTGTGCTTTCTGAGGCTAGTGATTCATATATACTTGTCTTCAGAATCAGAGGTTACTCTTGGTCTTCCTTTCCTGGGTCGGTTCTTATGTGTGCCAGTTTGTTGTAGCGCTTGATGGTTTTTGCGACTCCACTTGGAGACACAATTAAAGTTTTTGCAATTTTCCAGACTGACTGACCTTCATTTCTTAAAGTAATGATGGCCAATCATTTTACTTTAGTTAGCTGATTGATTCTTACCTTAATATGAATTTGAACAGTGGTCCAATAGGGCTGTCGGCCGTGTAGTAACCTGACTTCTGCACAACACAACTGATGGTCCCAACCCCATTGATAAAGCAAGAAATTCCACTAATTTACCTTGATAAGGCACACCTGTGAAGTGAAAACCATTTCAGGTGACTACCTCTTGAAGCTCATCTAGAGAATGCCAAGAATGTGCAAAGCAGTAATCAGAGCAAAAGGTGGCTATTTTGAAGAAACTAGATTTCACCTTTTTTGTTAAGTACATAACTCCACTTGTGTTTATTCATAGTTTAGATGCCTTCAGTGAGAATCTACCAATGTAAATGGTCATGAAAATAAAAAGAAAGCACATTGAATGAGAAGGTGTGCCCAAACTTTTGGCCTGTACTGTATATACATATATATGTACATATGTGTATGTATATTAAATATTGCTAGTAAAAAAAAAAAAATATATATATATATATATATATATACGTGTAATAAGAATTGGCCATAAAATTTCAGATCTAAATTTAATAAGGAATAATTTAACAATAAAAAATACAGACATTTAAATTTTATTTTTTTTTTCCCTGCTCTCTCTATAACTTTTCACTAACCTTATTTATCACCCCTACCGGCCACTGTGAGTATCTCCTTATGCCGTATAGCCTTGCTAACGCCCCTTCCGCATTTCCGAACTATATGCACGAAATCTTCTGGAACTTCCTTCACTCCTCCTAGTCTATATCGACAATATACTCATCTATTCCAAAGATCTGCACGTCTCCAAGGTACTCACCTGCCCCCAACAACACAAAAGAGTTACTTGCAATCAAGCTTTGGAGGAATGAAGGCATTGGCTGGAGGGCTCAGTCTACCTATTTCAGGTATTGACTGATCATAAAAACCTCCAATACCTTAGAGAAGCAAAACACTTAAATCCTCACCAGGCCCGCTGGACACTCTTCTTCAGTCGCTTCCACTTCACAATCTCCTATCGTCCCAGGTCCAAGAATGTGAGGGCAGACGCCTTGTATTGTCTCCATGGCAATGTTGACGAACCAGATACCCCAGAATTAATTCTTCCTGAGAAACTCTTTGTCTGTCCCATTCAGTAAGAAATCCCTCCAGCCGCCACCAACCAGTCCCTGAACCTCTGCCGGACTGTCCACCACATCTTCAGTTCATTCCTATTACAGACCGAACAGCACTCCAAAAACTTCACACTTCTCTGGGCACACCTAGGAGTGGACTACATTACTGACCTTTCTTCTTCAGATGAAAATACCTGTATCCTGGTAATTATTGATCGATTCTCCAAGTTCTGACGTCTCCTGCCCCTTGAGGGTTTGCCTACTGCCTTTGAAACTGCTAATCTGCTCGTCGACCATGTGTTCCGTCCATTTGGTTTACCTTTGCAATGCGATTTGAACAGACCTGGAGACCAGTGACGGACATTAAATATCTGTGAAATTGGCAGATATTGATCCAAACCTGGAAAATACCATTTTCTATTTCGGCTTGCTTTCAGCTACTGCTCTTCAAGGCCGTTGCTGAGAGTCATAACAAACTCCCCGAAGACCAAGATAACGAGACGCTCTGGAATTCCTACTCCCCCATCCCAAGGACACCTGGGGCAGGCTGAATGTTCTCAGGCTCACACAACGACACGTACACACATAACAGCTACAGATAGACTCTTACCCTCCCCCGATCCACATTTCCAGCTTTGTCCGTATGCAATGTTTCTGTATTCATGTTCTAATCAAGTCTTTGTACATGAGGCCCCTGATGTTGGTAACAGCGCTCCTAGAGGAAAACAGCTCGAAAAGAGAATATAGGACTCTGTGGTACAGGTGTCTGATCACTAAAAAACAATCAACAAAACATCTATGAGTATACTAATATTAGTATATCAGTACCCTACGTATATTGTTACCCTACCCTATCAGTACCCTACGTATAGTTGTTGTATTGTGCATAGAGTGGCGCTGTGTAGCCCTGTATTGTTGTTGCACACTTGTTAAGTAAATTAGAATAAGTGGTCAAGTGCATCTAGCATCTAGTGTTTTTGTGCCCAGAATATATTGATATTCAAACAACACAACAAATTGGCGACGAGGAAATATTGACTTCAATCTTTGTACTGGTAAACACTGATTGTTACTTATGAACTAGAGTGCACATGTTCGAAGCCGCTACCCCAGTAAACAGTGGGACGTCAAATCAACGTAATTTACAACAGTATGGCGACCATCGGGCATATTGACGCTTTTGATGAGGCCACTGAGCAATGGACAACATATACCGAACGATTTGAAAAAAGTTCCAGTGCTGTTAAGCGAGATGGGCACTAAAACTTACAGTCTTTTATTTAATTTAATCGCACCTTCTAAACCAGGAGAAAAGATAATAACGTAATAACAGAACAATTCCAATTCCACAAACGCAATCAAGAGGAAAGAGAGACAGTTGCACAATATGTGTCAGTTTTGACTCTCAACTCTCTGAACATTGCAACTTCAGTACACATTTGAAAGAGGATCTAAGGGATAGATTTGTTTGTGGATTACAAAATGAAGCAATTCAGAAGCGACTTCTAACAGAAGTGGTGCTTACATTTCACAAAGCTGTAGAGATCGTAGTGGCCACAGAGACCATCTCTCGCGAAGTGCAGCAGCTGAGCACATCCCTAAAGGTAAATGCGATGCATGTTTCTTCACCCAAACAGTGACGCAGTTGTAAGAGATGTGGGAAAACGAACCACACTGCTAATACAAAGACCAAGCCTGTCATTCTTGTGGAAAAAAAGGCCACATCGGATCACATCATGTGTGCAGAAATAAAAGGAACTTTGAGAAAGAAAGCATACGACAAAGTTCAAGCCTTTTAAAAGAAGTAACAATGATAAAAGGCGAGTACATCATACTGATGCTGGAGGGAAGCAAAGTGGTAAGTCAAGTTCAGATACAGAGAAGGAAATGTCACTGTATATGATAACCTAAAGTGAGCAGCTGGCTCATATTTGTATAACTCCAGAGATTGAAGGATCAATGATTGAGATGGAGTTGGATATGGGAGCTGCAGTGTCGATAACCTCAAGGGAAAAAATATGCCAATGCCTTGCAACACATTCCGCTGCAGCCAGCCGACATTATCTTAAAAACATATACAGGTAAGGCATTAGAACCAGACACATCACATCAACACATCAATGTAGAAGTTAAATTAAATAATCAGTCTGCATGATTGCATTGTTCGGAAGAGAATGACTGAGATATATAAAACTTAACTGGCAAGAAATAAAGACAGTCAAACATAGTGTCGCAGACACTATAGAAATTGTGTTAAAACGGCACTCTAAAGTTTTTGGGAAGGAATTGGGCACTTTGGAAGGAATTGGAGCAAAGATTACTCTAAAGCCTGATCATATTCCGTGGTTCCATACGCCATTTGACCGAAAGCAGAGGCTGAATTGACTCGTTTAACAGAGATGGGAGTAAATTCACCATTACAGTACAGTGAGTGGGCCACGCCTGTGGTACCTGTGATAAAAAACATGGTTCAGTGAGACTGTGTGGTGATTTTAAAGTAACAATAAACCCTGCCATTTGTGTGGACCACTCCCCACTTCCATGCATAGAATAACTTTTTGCATCTCTAGCTGGAAGTCAGTTGTTCAGTAACTTAAATTTGTCAAACGCTTACTTGCAGATGCCAGTAGTGCAGGAGTCAAGGAGGTTACTCACCATATCCACACAAAAATTGTTATTTTGCTACAACCATCTACCCTTCGGGATAGCTCCAGCTCCTGCGCTATTTCAGAAAGCGATGGATCAAGTTCTCTTAGGCATTCCAAACACTCACTGTTATTTAGATGACATACTGATAATGGGTCGAGATGATGCGGAGCACCTCAAGACTGGAGAAATATGGGCTGAAATTGCAACTTGAAAAATTAGAACTTTTCAAACAGTCACTGGAGTACTTGGGTACTTTACAGATTTAAATGCTGTATTACTATTATATGTGCGATTATATATGACAGAGTGTCACGATCTGGGTTTAATGTTCCACGTGTTCTGCCATGGCTAGGTTCATATGTGCCATGCTCCTTTTGTATCCGCCCTTGCCCTTGTATAGTGTTTCCTGTTCTACTCTAGTTAATTATGTTATTAGTGTCCAGCTATGCGTATCATGTGTTTTCAGTTCTACGTCATCATTTAATGTATTTATAGTACCATTGTCTGTGTTCCCATTGTCGAATCGTCAAATGTCTGTATCTGTCTTACCTTTGTCCCCTAGTCTTTGATTAAAGGATCCACAGTTTCAAGCATATCCGCATTTCTGAGTTTTCGTTCCTGAGTGAGAATTAGAATTAGAGGACAGAATCTGTTTTCAGGATTAACTCAAAGTCTGTTAACATCTCTGTGCTAGATCAGTGTGTGCTCAATAATGTGTCTTTGACCTTCATTATGATATTTTAATTATACTGTGGTTTAAATAAAATACAAATGATTTTAAAAAACATTTTTTTCTCACATCTTATCACATTCTTTGTTACCTGCCTTACCTGTCACTGTCACTAATGGGCCATTAGGGGAGGGGTCTTTGTCTCTTCAGGTGAAAATAACTGAATATTAATGACCATTCTCACCCCTTGCATTCAAGCTTTTAGCCTCAAAACATGTCTTTTAAAATTTAAAACACTATATTGTTTTCTCTGAAAAAGTAAATGGAATGATTTTCACATCATTGTGCAGTAAATATTCTAGCCTAATAGACTGGTTACTTACAGTACTGTGCAGAAATATTAAGTGTGTGTTTTATGGCCTTATTTCAGCTAGTTTTATTTTCACAACTTACTAACGCATAATAATTTTTTCCTAAAAAGTGCAAACATTCATTTTGGTCACATAATATTTTAGAACAGTATGTGCTGATTACAAGAAAAATACGAGTTGGTCAATAATATGTTATAAGTAGCTGAATTAGTGAATTCTAATAATTACGTAATCAGTCACAGTTTCTGTGTCAGTGATTGGTGGTGGAATTGGTTGCAGTACAAGGGGCACTAGCTACAATCTTGCCTAGGGCAGCACATTGGTCAGGGTAAGCCCTGACATTAAAGTAAACATATACACTCTGTCAGCAATAGCCGGGCTAATGTTAGTGACAATTAACATCTTACTTGTTTTTTTTGTGTGTGCAACTGCCTGTGTCTCATATGTTTCTGACCTAAAACTTGCCATTTTTAAAAGACCAGGTGAATTTAATAAATGTATTTAATGAATTCAATTTTAGTGTGTGTTACCCTTGACAACCCTGAGAGTGTGCTTTTTTCAGAGAATATTCTTATTAGATGAAGCACATCCAACACGTCCTGATTATAGTCCAGACACAGCTGATGAAGACCAAGACCTCTGGACTGCCAATAACATGATTAGTGACCCTCATCCTGGTCACACTGACTTTGCTCTTATCATGTGGGTAATTTACTTGCTCTCTTCTCCTCTCCATTAGGACTTTGCCAATGGCTGTCTGCTTAGTTCCCAATGAAGTGACACAGATTGACTTTGCCAGAACAATAAACTAAGCTAAATAAAAGATAAAGTAAATGCTTATGGAAATTTAGTATCTGGGTACATTGCAGGCCAGTCATGTGAGATTTAAAATGGCTAATCAAGTTAAAATTATTTTAAGTTCCTTATTTTATTTATCACTATTGGCCATATGCAGGGTTAGGGATTAAAATAAACAACAACTCTTAACCTTATTGACAAAGACAATTGAAATAAATACTTCTGAATTCAATTCCAATTTGATCTTCAACACAGAATAATCCCTATTTCAAAACATCATGTGGGTATCATGGGACAGTGTGTATCCAGTTCATAGCTGTTGTACCAAAAGTAGTTTTCTACTAAGGCAAGAGGATGGCGTTAGAACATCTGTCTCCTGGTCGTTAAAAACTCGTTACTGATGTCCTGTCAGGAATTTAATGAGCATGGGCTTATCTGCCGTGGAGGTTTCATATGAGAAAGGCTGGTGTCCGAAAGGAAACAGACTTAAAGCCAAACTCAAATAAGAATCTCCAGGAGTTTACCAGACAAAACATGATTATAGAAACAGAGATGTAAGAACATTGCAAAGTAAATTGACCTTAGTGCATTGACGCAATCTTGCCAATTTCATTTTAAAGACAAAACTTACTCTATGAGTAATTTGAATTCTTAAACATAGTGCTCATACCTATTGTAACGCTGCGCATAGGTTGCGCTCAGCCAAAGAACGGAGCACACACGGAACTTCTCGAATGCAAATGATTTAATAAAACAAAGAAACAGGCTGACGGGGCAGCAGGGAAACACGCATGACATTACATTAACAAGACTTGAATACAACAAAAAGACAGCGGTATAAAAGGTGCTACAAATCAGGGCAAAAGTGCAGACAGGTGTAACAAACACAGGTGAGACAATTCAACAGATGAGGGAGAAACCAAAATGACAGGACTAGACCAAACTACACAAAAACACGGGGGAGCACGAGACAAGACAGGAACACAATGTCACAGGAGAAGTTTTGTGTTCCCCTCTGTCTAACATATAAAAAAGCCTTCACCCTCTCTATTAAACTGATTATTGCATAGCCTATCTTTTGATTTTAGCTACTGTGTTTTCCTTGTTTTGACAATGGAAATTTTCTAGTTTTGAGTGTTTTGCTGCCTGCCCTGACCCTTGCTTTGTTATCTGATATACCCTTTTGCCTTTCCTGGATTCTTCTGTTTTACTGGTGTTTGACTCTGCCTGTTGACTACGTTTTTGGAATAAATTTGCTCTTGGATCCCATCTCGACCCTCTGTCCCTTCATAACATCATGTTTGTTGCACAGCGCTTTAGATCTTCTGCAAAAGTTTTGTTTTTGCACATCAAGCCAGCTTGATCAGCTAACATAAACAGGAGCTCAACCAGTGTTTATATGTGAATAAAAGCCTAAATTCGATCAGTTAAACATTAAACCAAAATAATTTTTCCATAGGCTTTTCAATTACCAATGTTCAATCAATGTCAATTCAGATTAACAATATGGATTAACAATAATAATATTGCATATGTGGATCCACAAAGCATTCTGTCCAAAAATCTTCGAAGAACCAACTCTCATGTACGTCTGCAAGATGTCTTTTAAAGATCTCTTGATCTGGAAAGCGTCTCCTGACTACAAACGTCTGGCAGATATCTTATAGATGTCAGTTTTACATACATTCTAAATCATAAACATCTTAAAGACATCTAATAGACGTCTATTTGACATC
>JAUCMT010000039.1:10014965-10028682 GCA_032357475.1 Enteromius thamalakanensis | reverse complement strand
GCTTCAAAAACGCTCTTCAGAAACCTACGAGTGACGTCACGGACACTACATCCATTTTTTTTTACAGTCTATGGTTTTAACGCAATGTAGTTATGTGCGTGCTAGTCTAATTAGTAATTAGTGCTATTTTGAGGCAAATTAAATGACTATGCCATTGACCAACTGAAACCCAGTCTAAAGTCAGTGTCACAGAAACATAATGCAGTATGCAAGTCTTTAAGATCAACTTCCATAGGAATTAATTGAAATGCTATTAAGAAAAGCTCCTTTAGGCTACTGAGCCTTCCTAGCCTTAAACATGGTAGCTGCGTTTCCGTCCATGCAAGTTCAGAAAGCTCTCAAATATCATCCAAAAATCCTTGATTTGTGTTTTGAAGATGAACAAAAATATTACCGGTTTGTAATGACATGAGGGAGACTAATTAATGAAAGGAATAAAATATGGGGGTAAAATATCCCTTTAAAAAATGAAACTTTTAAAAATCCTGGACTGCTTCCAATTTTGTGTGCCATATGCATCAGACATTAAGCCAAAGGTCCATGGGAGGTACGTCTGAAATCCAGTTCAAAGCAAACAACATTAATAATTACACAACAGTGTCATGTACCTACGTTCAATACTTTCAAAGAAAGCATTTTGACATTTTAGCCACTCCTCCTGTTTGCTATCGGTTCGACAAACAGATAGTCCTGTCCCAAACTCAAAACACTAATTGCTTGAGTCAATGAAGTTTATATCTTGTACCCTGCAGGTTAATGGCTCTCTTTTAATTAGGACAATCTGCTGAAGATGAAGTTGTGAAGGTGACTTCTGTCTTTAGATCAATTTAACATTTTTTAAATCATTCATTCTCTCATTAGTCAATGTGACTTTTAGTTTGCAGTATCACTTTCATTTTTTGCTACATTTAATATCCACCTCTTTATCTGCATTCCTTTTTGTGTATTAACCACAACCACAAGCTCTCCTGAATATCTCCCCCTCTTCCCTTACACACACTAAGGGCTAAATCACATTAAATCCTAATGGCCGGATTATATGGGCACCCAAGAGCAGCATGTCCCATTATTTCCTCCATTCTCAAAGATATATTCAGCAATAACCAGCAGTTACTGGGAATTAGGGGACCTGCCTTCCGGCTGCCACACGCAATGTCCATTGAGGCAGGCTGATTATTGGGTTTATTAGTTCACTTTATGAGTATGCGATTCAGAGATAGTCAGAAAGTTTCTTGGGATTAAAGAGTGGAAATAAGGTACTTAAATGGTTAGGGGGTGTTGGGGGTAAATTGTGTAAATGATAATGTGGGTAACACTTAAGCATCAAATATATGCATCTACATTTCTTTGAGAAGCATCTACAGGCTACAATTCTTACAGAAGAAAATATACTTGAGTTGAAACGATGATGAAATGACTGTCACTTACATGGATTTTGTGGTGGGATCTGTATATATATTTATATATTTATATAACAATAAATGTTAGGGCTATTATTAAATACTGGTACATCAGCTCGGACAGAGAAAAAAAATAGAAAAACAAATATCTGCTGTAGTTACTGTTATATATATATAAGTGCTGTCAAATGATTAATCATGATTAATTGCATCCAAAATAAATGTTTTTGCTTATGAGGGTAAACAAAATAAAAATATGCAGATGTTTACTGTGTATATTTATGAAAGCACACACGTACAACATATATTTAGAAAAGATTTACACACATTTACATCTGCATATTTATAATTCTATAATTTATATATAAATAATTTTAAAATATAAACATTACATATTTGTCTTAAATATATACATGCATGTATCATATGCATTTACACATAATAAATATACACAGTACACATATGAATGTGATTAATCATTGGGCAGTTGTGGCTTAATGGATAGGGAGATGGTCCAGCAGGAATTGTAGGTGGTGGGAGTAAATAACCAGAGCTCTCTCCACGACTGAGGTGAGACCCTTGAGCAAAGCTGCAGAGCACAAATGGCCACATGTCACTTCCTCTGCTTTTCTTTAATAGTTTGACAGCAGTAATATATGTTATTTCTATATCATTATAAATGCTCTATAGCACCACCCGTTGTCTGACCAGCGATAACACCTGTGATATTGTCAGAAAGAAATACATATTTAGCTGATTTAGGTATCCACTAGAGCTTCAATGAATGGAATCCCTCATCGCCCTGTAAATTAACTGCCACTATGTATTTTATTATGATAAGCTATGCAAATGTTTGTTTACAGATATGACTTGTCATTTTGACCTGCAGCTTTGTGTTTCTATGCACTTTTATGTTTCTAAGCCCCAGTGTAGTTTACTAGATTTTCTGTGTTGTACACGTTTCAGTGTTCTGAATGTTGCAGTCTTGACCTTATATAAATTCACCTATGCATTTAAATATTCCTCTATTCCTCCAGTAGACCTCTGAAAGTAATGATATTGCTTCATACTGTGAAAATGTGTTTACATTGTTCACCCTTTCAAAGTGATCTGCTACTTTTTAAGGAGAAGCAAACTGCTCTAGCTTTGTTGGTGTTTCGTGAGATTGGATGTTAGCTCACTGCACATGTTAGAATGCTGTTTGTGAACTACAATTCTGCTTTCAGCATCAAGATGCCCTATAAACTCATTTTTGAGCTCCAGGATCTCTGGGAAACCTTCAAGATGACCACGGATGGTAAGGGGGAAAAACAAAACCTCCTCCTTTCTGAACTTGCAAAATAGAGCCTTGTAGACTAAGCGCTGAGCCCTCATCTGTGGTCCTCATTTATATATGACAGATAAAAATCCTTTTTGGTCAACAAGCCAGATTGGATTTGTTCAGATTGATTTGGTTGAGCCCACTTTAACCCCTGATACAGACAGCATGCAATCTCTTAAGTAATAAAAATATTTAAATATCTTATTGTCTATAATTAGGATAAAACTGAGATCTGTAGGAATTTAATGCAACCCAGCTCTTTAGTGTTCAAAGAGCTTGCAAGGGTTTGACCATAGAAATTTTAATAGGACAGCTGTTGCATATTTATGATTTACACTCATGCTTTTGACTCTTAAGCAATTGGTTTATTAGAAAAATATGTCATACATATTCATAGATGGTTTGTATTTAAGTGTTTTGAAAGCTTTCCGAAACTATTTCCTTGAGTTAGAAATTAAGTGACCTGACAATATTATACACAGGGGTTTTATATTAAAATTATATATTATAAATATAATATAATTTATAATATATAATTATATTACAAATTATTATATTAAAAATATGAATATAATAAATTATAAGAGGTGTATTTAATAGTCCACCTGGAGGCATGTTTCCATTTTTATTCTTATGTCAATGAAAGTTGCTTGGCTGGTGCAGAACTTGATTTCAAAACTAGATTGATTTTGAATTATTTAAAATCTTATTTTAAAAACATCTATATTTAAAACATCTGTTATACGAAATCTTACATACAAATAAATGTTAAAATGTTAAATTAAAGAAAGGATAATTCCTGTGTAATGTTTACGTTGTCACGCCTCTGGGCTGCACTGGGATCATGCTCGTTCACTAACGAGGTTATCGCCGCCACCTGGAGCTCATGAGGTGAGCTTGCATATAAGCTCAGTTTCACCAGAGATTCAATGGCGGTGATCGAGGTAACATCATTTCTCCTTAACATTGAGCCTCATGTCAAACTACTGTCATTGTGTTCTTCCTGAAAGTTTACCATTGTGTCTAGTTTATGCTCCAAGTTGCACTAGCCATCTGAGATCGCTGCTTCTCCACTAATCGAGGATTTGAGTCACCTGCACTACGATCACCAAAGACGAACTGCACCACGAGCACCTAAGACGATCTGCACGCTGTGCCCTGAAACCTCACGTGAGTTCAAATCAGACTTACCAGCTTTAACTCACCTTCCGTTCCTTACCTGTCTTCGTAGACCGCCGTCCCGATATCCAGTCTCTCATGGGATACACCTGGGAAGGAATAAAGACCTGTATTACTCTTACGAATATACAGCGATCTCACAGCACAGTGGATTGTGCACAACTCACCTACGGATCTACTGCAGACAATGAACTGTGTGGGCTGCGCTGCTTCGTTCCATCAATCCACTTATTCATTCCAAAGACTTTATACTTTTCAATAAATCCAATTTATACTTTACCTTCATGTCTCCTCCCTTCCATTATACCTGAGCGTTACATACGTAAAACGGTGCATTTTATTTTGCAGTCCTATTTCCATATACTTACTATGTAAGGACTGGTATTTGTACTATAGTTAATGTACAGAATAAGTTATGCTGTACTCAAGTTGGGGGGTGTTAACGTGGATCAGGGTACTTCCAGTATTGAGAACTTGATGGTAGATGGTACATAGAAAGTATGGAAAGAGAACTGTAAAATAAATTGCAGCCTTTTACATAAACTTAAGGATTACTAAAACAATGAGTGTGGATTACATGTGGATAATTGGAATGTTTTTATCTGCTGTTTGAACTCTCATTCTTACGGCACCCATTCACTGCAAAGGATCCATTAGTGAGCAAATGCCTAATTTATCAGATGAATGAACAAAGTAACTTACATTATGGATGTCCTGAGGGTGAAAACGATCCCTTTAACAACAGTTTACTAAAAAGTGTCAATAAAAGTTGCTCTCATGAATGTGAAAACTAGCTGTAGATAATTTATAAGTTGTTAATGAAGTAAGGGCATGGCTATGCCTGTCTCTTACTGCAGACATGATGTTATTGCAGTGCTGGAATATCTCGGTTGGGGGGACATCCCATGACATGCTGCGTCTGCTCTTTGGCAAGCACACAGTTTTGTACACATAAGTGCTAAATCGTTTCCAGCACCATGTTTGAATTGTTCATTTCAAACAGCTTGCCTATAATTGCATCAACATCAGTGAAGACAGCCGACATCTGTTGGAAAGAAAGTACAGAACAAACACGGCTTTATATTGAATTTGTAAACATGACAGTAAAGGAAAGACAAGGAAAAGAGAGGTAGATGTGAACTGGAATTTGCTGATAAGGTGGATTTATAGTCTGTAGATGGGGACCAACATGAGTTATCCATCATGGCATATAGAGGTTGGGGTTAGGGAAAAAAAGCTTGGTGATTAATTATTGATGTGTGCTGAATGCTGGATTCCATTAGTTATGTTACTATGCCAAACACATTGAAATATATTTATTCAGAAAGACATTTGCATTTGACTATTTTGCTGGCTCATTCGGGCTGTTGTTTGGTGTTACAGTCAGAGTACCACTTCATAACTCATAATGTCTTTTAAAACAAGTTTGCTGCTGCAACTATTATAAAACATTTATCAAATTAATGATTAATCATTTTGGGTGGGAATTATTGTAAACGCAGATATCAGATACCAGTTGTGTCTGAAGTTAATGTACACAGGTGGGGCCAAAAATATGGTCAAGAGATCGGATTTGTGTATTATGACTTGTAGTGTAAAGCAGCCAAAATTATTCATAGTCAGTGGTTTGAATAAAAAAATCCATAATTTCCATGATCAAACATGGCAGAATTTAAATCTAGGGCTGTATGCACCAGCCAAGCAACAGCTATTGAGATCCTCCTCGCTTGGCTCCATTCTGTCGTGAGACGCACACTTCTCATGCTCAATTCCCATTGGACAAATTTAAATCCCACCCAACTTTATTTCTGGTTTCACTCAGAAGTACATCAAATTACGGAAGTAAATGGGTTGCGTGTTTCAAGTTGACTTTTAAAATGTCAAACCCAGTACGCCAACTCTCATTTAAATCCAGAATGCTGTTCACTCTCATTTATATGGGTCACCTTGGCCTATAATTCCCTCTGATTCTCATCTGTTCTCACTGCAGCAGAGGCTTCCACAGCCTGAAACAGCCGAAACACAAAGCAGAAGAGAGTGAGAATGAATGATAGAAAAGAAGAGGACGAGAGGAAAAAATGCAGATTCTAGGCACATGATAATCTATCTAACATAAAAAAAGTGGCATCACATTAGAGTCCCGTCTTATCTTTGGAGTAGCGCAGCAGATGCATGTAGATATCACCGCTTGCGGTTCAGAGCAAGGATGTGCTTTATCATTGCAGGAGAAAATGTCGCATTCATCTTCTCTGAATTGCCTCTCTTTTTATCAATAGATACTACGGATAGTGGTGTCAGAATGCAGGTGGTTGATTTTGAGACGGCTGTGCACAGTGGTGCTTTTTCAGGTCAGAGAGAAGGCTGCAGTGTGCAAGCTTATTCAAATTCATAAACAGCAGGATGGAGCACAAGAGAGTTTGTTGTCTTTGTATTGTCAAAACAGAACATTTTTCATGCCAGATATTAAAAAAATGAAAGTGATAAGGATGCAGAATTCACTTATATCTAATGAAAATAACTGATTTCAAATAATTGCATTAGTTTAATCAAAGGTGGATTATTTTTATTTTGAAACTGAACTTTAGTAAATTTTTAAGTAGCTGTACTTAATCTGAGCATCTGAGATTTTTACTCCACTACATTTCTTAAAAATATGTTGTTCATTGTTATTTTGAACTGAACAAATTATCACCTCCTTCATGACGCGATAGTGTTTTCAAATTCTAATGATCTGATCAGATTGCAGCTGTTGTCGAGTGAATTCACAATTTTAAAAGTTCACCCAAAAATGTAAATCCTGTCATTAAGGTCCCCTGGAAAGCAAAATTAAAGTTTTTTGGGTATCAATATGTTAGTCTTAATGAAACCTAACACAAGTAATGGGTAACACAAATCGTATGTCTCAAAAGTCCTTATATTGATTAGTAAACTATTATCACCAATAGGTTTTATCTTGTAACGCTTTAGGTGAAATGTATATATAAACTAATCAGAAGATTGCAGAAACGGCTACAGGAGGTAGTGGGTATGAACTGAAGGACCCAGTCTCTAGTGCAGTAGGAACTTTACTTTTAATAATGTTTTCCCCAAATTAAATAGCAGGCCTTATAAAAGAAAGGAATATGCAAATCAACAAAAGGGCAATTAGAACAAATCACTTTTGTCCAGTGTATAAAAAGACTCTTCAAATTCTCAGTGATCCCACAATCACAGTGACACCTGTCACCAGCCGCGCCTCTGTGGCTCCCTCCGGAAGTCAGCAGCGGGAACCCTCTCCAGAATACTAAGGTTCCTACCCGGACTATTTTTCCCCACGTACCTTGGGCGCTTCCGTTTCTAACTCCCGCCATTCGGCGGCCTACAAAAGCGGAGTTTGGACTAGAGCTTAGATCGGGCCCAAAAAATTCAACCCGATCCTACCCGAGCCTGTGCAACTTGTGTCCGAGCCCAACCCGGTCCGACACATTAACTGTAATTATGAGCCCGAGCCCGATTTAAACCCGACTATTTTTTAATATTGATTATTAATATAAATTATAACAGACGTTCTCAACTACAATTCTAAGTTGTTTGAACTACAGAAATTAGTTTTTCATTTATCTTAATGAAAAATGCAACAAGGATGAAACATGTAAACTGCATTGTTTGTTTATTCAGAATGGATCGCAAATAGATGACAATCAGAACACAGAAATTGAACAAGTAATGAACTTTGGATGACATATTTAATAAATATGATAAGTTTTAAAATATTTTTAAACAAAATAAATATTTTAAAGTCTATTATAAAACATGCAAAACCGCTTCATGACCCTAAAACTAGATTTTTAGCAATGATCTAAAGCATGCAAAACGAACAAGAATGAACTTGACCTAGTCTATAGGTATATAGCAAAATCAATATAAATCAAATAATTTGAATATAGGCATTAGTGCAAAAACGGGGAGTCACATCGAGGGATCATGGGGATGGGTAAATGATCCAATAAAAAAAAAAAAAACTTACAAAATTAACAGTAACATCTGATTAGGCTAAATAAAAAAGTCTTATTAAACTCAGATGATTCAAACACTCCAGGTTGACGGCATGTCAGTTCTGATGGCAGCCTCCTGTATGACCCTGTAGATGAAGTGTGGGGAATTGATTAGGCCAAGGTTATATGCTGCCTTCTATATGCCTATATAATGTAACCATTTTATAATAGCATATTAATCACAAAGTTATAGCCTACTTACATGGCTCTACATGTTGTCATGCAAAAACAAGATTGCGCCCACAGTAGCCGGTTTCAGAGCGGTCCTCTGCTCTATTGTCCGGCCAGCTGCGCTGAACATCCGCTCGCTACTGCTGCTGCTTGTTGGAATGCAGAGGACAGATCTTGCCAGTCTAGCTAGTTTTGGGTAGATCAATTCGTTGACTTTCCACTATTTCAGTAGGTCCCTGTTGTCATCCATGGTATTCCTCTGTGAATTGTACACGGCCACTTCATCCTCATCTGGTTCGTTATCCTCGTCTTGGTTCTCCCACTCTGCAAAGTCGGAGTCGGTCCTGGGCCTGGCTGCTGGTGGTGTGAAGCCAGTACTCTTCATCCATAGGCAACAGTAGGGTGCGAATGTATGTACTTCAGATATCTCTTCAAGAGACATCATCTTCAATTTGTCGAATTTTGGCCAGAGGAAAAGAGCAACTTTGTGCAGCATGTTCACCTTGATTTTTTGCAATATGAACTCGGCATGTCTCTGGCGCACAAAGGCTTGCTGCGGTGGGAGAGGGTTCGCAATGTTTCTTCAGTTTCTCTAGCCAAAAGCAGACCAGATTTAGGGTTGTATATTAATCGTCAGCCAACTCTCTCTGGCAATTATAAAATGGCTCCAAAAAGGTGACCAGAAAGCTCAATACGTCGGGTGCAATATTTTGGATGCACTCAAGCTCACCGCGGGTCTCCAGCTTCTCCCATAGTTCTGGGAATATGTCATGCACTGACTTGAGTGTGAGATAAACTGTGCTAAATCGTGTTTCCCCCATCTGTAGCACTGTCTTTGATAATTGCGCAGCCAGGCCAGACTGTTTCAGATACCTCACGAGTCCTTCAGTAGCAGATAAAGTCTCTCCTATATCTGGCGCGTTGTCGAGCAGTGCTTCAGCATGCAGAAGGATAGTATTAATTAGGTGATCAAGACAAGAAAGCCTTCTATATGGTTCCAGGGCTTTGCTTATGTTGCTGCCTTCATCTATTACCCACACTATTCGGCTGAGGGTGCTAGGGTCAAGGCCAAATTTGTTGACCAGGAGGCACACTATCACTATCCTCCATGGGAAACATTGCTGTGGTCAGAGTTTTACCAACTAATGTATAATTGTCAGTGATATAATGGCACGTTATTGCGATGTAACTGATCTTTTTGTAGTCGTCCGTCCACATGTCAGTGCTCATCCCTATATGGTGAGGCAGGATTGACTGGGCCGATACACGGCCATACTGTATGTACTGCCAACATTAATAAGTTCTTGAGCTAGCGCCTGGAAGCCGTGGCCACTTAAAACGTAAAATGGCCTTATGTCCTTCCAGCAAAATTCAATGCATTTCTCAGTGAGGGCTTGCCTCGCTCTCAGGGGTATGCTTGGAGAAGTAACAAAAGAAGACATTGAAGGCTGACTATCTGCCATGGCAAGCCTGCTCCATGTGTCTGTTCATCGTGGAAGTCCCCGTTTTTTTGCTATCATAAATTAGCAGCGTTCTGCACTTAATGCACTTCACAAAGCCGACACATTGCCGCTGCCCACGACTTGTCGCTGCCAAACTTGCTCAAAGTAAATTCCCCCATTTTATATGGCATAGCTCTCCACCCAATTAGCCTAATTAAGTAATGATTACAAAAAAAAAAAACATACACAAATGCTTGATCATGGCCTGGCCCGGCCCAAAGATGGTGGCAGGAAATATCGGCCCGGCCCGCGGTCAAGTCTGGGCTCGGGCAGAGATTCTAAACTCTACCCTGTACTTGGCCTCATTCATCTTTCCCTTGATTGCAACCAGTCCTGTCTCTGCAGCTGAAAAACACCACAGCATGATGCTGCCACCACCATGCTTTACTGTTGGGACTGTATTGGACAGGTGGTTTACTCCACACATACCGCTTAGAATTAAGGCCAAAAAGTTCTTGGTCTCATTAGACCAGAGAAACTTATTTCTCACCATCTTCAGGTGTTCTTTGGCAAAGTCCATGCGGCTTTCATGCATCTTGCACAGAGGAGAGGCTTCTGTCGGACCACTCTGCCATAAAGCCCTGACTGGTGGAGGACTTCAGTGATGGTTGACATCTCTGGAGCTCAGTTACAGTGATCTTTGGGTTCTTCGTTACCTTTCTTACCAAGGCTCTTCTGCCCCAGTAGCTCAGTTTGGCCAGACAGACAGCTCTAGGAAGGGTTCTGGTCATCCCAAACGTCTTCCGTTTAAGGATTATGAAGGCCACTGTGCTCTTTGGAACCTTAAATGCAGCAGAATTTTTTTAGTAACCTTAGTGATCTGTGCTTTGCCACATTCTGTCTCTGAGTTCTTCAGGCAACTCCTTTGACCTCATGATTCTCATTTGCTCGTAAATGCATCGTGAGCTGTAAGGTCTTATATCTACTGTAGTAAACATGCTGCTACCAAATCTTTGCACATACCATAGACTTACATACCAATATTTACACATACAAATAGATTAACATCATTACATATTGTCTGATTGCACTGTTCTTGTACAAAGTTTTGTCTTTGTCTTATATTTATTTTATTTATTGTCCTTTTTAAATAATTCTGGTCCTTCCATTGTACTAGTGTATGTCTGCACTCTAGATCCAGAGCTCTCGCCATTTCGTCTCCCTGTATACCTGTATGCGGCGACATGACAATAAAGCCTACCTTAAATTTTTAACAATGCACAATTGCACAATGCTTTGTACAATTGTGCATTGTTTAATGTGTTTGATTAGTCCATGCATAAATACCACGTCCCATGCCTTGTATCTTTGTCAGTCGATAACGTTTCATGTATGCTCGTATGTCCTTGCACTGCTCTTCGCGTTTTCTTTGTTTTCTTGTTTTGTTTGTTTAAATAAATGTTCCACTTAAAAGTTATTTTTGAAGAAGAGAACGTCAACCCGGCAATGTGGTTGCCAGTGCTGCCTAGAATCCCCGTGGTTCCAGATCCACCCCCCACGGTTGCCAGCACCACCAAAATCCCTCGCGGTTCCCAAACCGCAAAAAACGGGGTTGCAGTCCCATTTCATTGTGACAGGGGTTGTGTTCAGCCCAGTTGGTCCCGGTTTTACAGCCTAAGATGCTGTTTAAAGCTCTGTTGGTCCCAGTTTCACAGTCTGGTGTGCTATTTTCTGCTCAGTCGGTTCAGGTCCTACAGCTCGATGAGCAGTCACCCGTACTAGCGATCCCTGATACACTAGTGACGGGTTCTGACACCACCTCACAGCGAGAGGGGCTGTGTGGTGTTCAGTCTGGTTCAGTCAAACAGCCAGGAGAGCTGTGCAAAGCACAGTCAATGCCGGTGTCACCGCCAGTAGAGCGGTTGAAAGTCCTTGCAGTGCCCAGCCCACCTATAATGGGTTCTAGCCCCATTTCACGTACGAGGAACCGTGCGTTTCCCAGTTGGTCCCAGTTACGCAGCGGATACGAGAAGCTGCAGAAGGTTCTCACGGTTCCAAACCCACATGTAACGGGTCCCAACCCCGTAGTATGGTACGAGGAGCCATACTCAGAGATCAAGGTCTGCGATTTGGACTATGAGTGGCCGGATCCGCCAGACCCGGTCTGTGACCCGGACTCGTCATGGCCGGATCCGCCAGACTCATTGTTCAGATTCATTGTTGCCTGAGCTTTATGGAAACTGTGAGGCTCCATTGCCCGAGCCGCCAGAGTTATCACAGTCAGTTCAACCTTGAATATTGTCAATCGTTCAAACTATATATTTCAATGTAATTTTTGTGCTTATAGCTCTATTGTGAGTAGGATTATTTCTTCAGCATCTCATCCAATACCTCGATCCTTGCTCATTCCAAAAAGTCGCTTTGCAACAAATAACAGAGGCTTGAGCTGTTGATAGCAGTTTATTGCAGTTAATTAATGTATGAGTGTGTGTGAGTGAGAGAGAGAGCATGTGAATTATCTCTCTGCATCCCACACAAAAGTGTTTGGCTAATAGTGAAACTTTAAGTTAATTTTCTTCACGAACAGCATAGTTGTTTCTGTAGTTGTTAATGTTAATGATGCTAAAATATTTATATTAAATTAAAATTACTATAATATTAGTAATTTATTAGTGCTAATTAAGCATATATTAATGCCATATAACAGAAATTTAATTTCAGTGCCTTACTGTACTATTGGCTAGCATATGGAGGTCTGTGCGACTCGTAGAGTATATTCCTGCCCAGACCATAACTAAACCTCCACTAAAGCAGTCATGCTGGATGATGTTGCAGGCAGTTTAACATTCCCCCTGACATCTAAAGCATCTTACATGTTAGTCACATGTGCTCAGCTGGAACCTTCTGTCATCTGTGAAGAGAACAGAGCACCCATGGAGACCTGAAAATTCTTGCATTCTCTGGCAAATGCCAAATGAGCTGCACAGTGCAGGGTCCCTTAAAAGCCTCATAAAGTTTCTTACAGTTTCTGACATCTGGTAAAATCTCACAGTGCTCTTTCTGGTTCTCCTTGGACAAAGGAGCAGATAACGTTCCTTCTGCTGGCTTGTGGGTTTTCTACAGCCCTGCCCAGCTTTCCTCATGAAATGTAAGATAATCTCATGCTATCATAGAAAGCATGTACATATCATTTATTTTTTTTCATATCAGCTATGATTAAAATCCACGCTATTCTTAATTACACAATATCTATCTATCTATCTATCTATCTATCTATCTATCTATCTATCTATCTATCTATCTATCTATCTATCTATCTATCTGTGTGTCTGTCTGTCTGTCTGTATTTTGGTCATATTTTGGTTTAAGTATAATGGAAATAAGTATAAGATTGATAGTGTTATAGCATTGATATATATGCTGGAATTCGACTTCACTGTGATGTGCATGACCCTGTCTCTCTCTCTTTCCTCCTTTCTCTCACACGCGACGTGTTTTACACCCCTTTCACACAGGACATGTTTTAGGGGGTGTGGACGAGTCATAAATTTGAGAACATCTCTTAGAGTTTGACACTTTAGTCTTTGCAACTTTAGTGATCTTGTTTATGTACTAATAGCTTGTTACACCCCAAAGAGAAAGGAAAACTTGAAATGGCATCATATGACCCCTTTAACACAAAGTTAATTCAAAGGGTAGCCTACTGCTCTTATAAATGTGCTTTTGAATGAAATCATAACTTTGTAAATGGGATTTTTTTTTTAAATCAGAGTATTACAGTTTTTCTCAGTCGCTTGGGTGCATTTCTCACAACAGTACTTACATTTGCACAACAGTTAATGCATTTCTCAAAACAATTAGTCATGTGTACACATCATAGTAGCAGTTTCTCATTCTTTCCAACAATTGCAAATGCTTTTGGACATGCATCAATTGCTTTCATACAGCTCTCTGCTGTTTTATAACATTATCATTTGTTTATGTCATGTCAGTCGAAATTAACTCAACTTGTGACTGCTGAATAGTCATTCCATATAAAACTAATAGTCCTCATTTCATTGCTTGAGTCATTACATACGAAAATGTTGAACTAGTTGCCAAAATCTGTCAGGTAAATTTGAAAAAAAAAAAAAAAAAAAATTATGAAAAAGTCTTCTAAATTTAATCGTT
>JAUCMT010000039.1:9954042-9979066 GCA_032357475.1 Enteromius thamalakanensis | reverse complement strand
GTTAAGCTACATTTAATGTAGAGTAACTGATAGCTTAGCTCACTACATTTTCTAAGTAGCTTGCCCAACACTGCCAATTGGTCTGTTTCACTTGATGCAAATGTTCGTTTTTTTGTGTGTATGTAAAATATGTAAAAATGTAAAATATTACCCAAATCTGTCTTCCTTTGTGCGGAATCTGCGGATTGCGGAAATGTGTCAAACTAGCCAGGACAACAAAAGACATGCGTATTGAGCTACATGTGACATCGATGGAAGATGTTAAAAGTTGGCCTCAGGTGATTTTAAAACCACCAAAAATGAAGGAAAGTCAACTGTGTGCAAGTATTTCTATATAGTTGTCAAGGACAAGAGGACCAGGAATTCCGCCCTGCAGAATCATGTAGATAGAGGTTATAAATCACCTGGGCTACTGCAGCCGAGCATCACTGCCTTCACTAGTACCTCAAGAACCAGCAGACCAAACAAATCTGACTGAGAAATGCGTTGAGTACTGCTGTAAAGACATAAGGCCATTTCGTTCCATCGAAGGAAGAGGTTTCGTTGAGTTGGCCCAGCAGCTTATTAATATCGGTGCTACATATGGTTCAGTGGCAGCGGAGGATGTACTACCTGACCCCACCACTGTGTCAAAACGGTGCCGTGAGCTGGCAACAGAGAAATGCAAAAAGCTGATTGAGCAGCTAAATGACGTTCTGTGAATTCCAGATATCTGGATGGAGGATTACCACAAATTAAGTTATTTCGTCACACGAACATTTAAAATGATAAGCACCGTATTAACAACAGCCGCATTCCCATTGGAAGAAGCTAAAACAGGGGAGAATATTAGGAGAGAAATCATCAGAATTCTAACGGAATATGGCCTGGATATGAGTCTGCTAAATAAAGTGGTGTGGGTGACAGACCAGGGCTCAAACATCATCAGTGCCCTCCGACCATACCGAAGACTAGACTGCCAAGATTACCTTTATAATACGGTGATTCGTCACACCCTGGACCCCACACAACTGGCCCAAGATGCTCTTCCGACTGTTGCCGAGACTCTGCAAGCTACCAAGGCACTGGTCAAATATGTCAAAAAGAAACTTGCAGCTGTGTTTGTCGGAACAACTTTTTAGGTTTTATGGTTAAGTTAAATTTACAGTTAAACACCGTAATTTCATTAATTGATATAATGTTAATATACAAACCTATTTAAAGTACTGCAATCTGTTTTGTATCTTTGAAATACACTTATAAGCACCAAATGCAGGTGGTGATGAGAAAGTCACATGATGAACATATATAGAAGGTGCTCAGTTACATTTACACAAACAATAAACACAATAATGGTGAAACTCATTAAACTGAAATATATAATAAACATTAATTTAACAACATTACTAAGAAAAAATTATTGTTATTTAAAAAAATAATAATAATCTGGGAGTGTCAGTTTACGTTTTTTTTTTACCTGTACATTTACCATTAACCATAAAAAAGGTTTGTACCGTAGCATTTTTAGTTTTTACTGTTGAAATTATGGCCATTGTTTACAGTGTATTTTAAATGTTCTAAATTTCAGCTTTACAAAATTACAATATGGTCTGTCATGAGGAACAGCCATTGAAAGTCATTATTTTCTCTATGAGAGATTTCTAATAGTCATTGCAATAGCTCTATAGTTATGGATGGCAAGCTATTTAAAAGGTGTTAGATAAAACCCTACGTTATGTATGACGTTAACAACCAACATGCATTTAACACATAATACACAGCATGAAGTAACAGACCTGATTTTCTCAGCATGTCCCTCTCTAAGACCTCTGAAAGTGTGGTTTGTCCAGATAAGCCCTTTAGGCCTGTTAATACAGTGATGTTTTTTGTCGTTAAGCCTTTGTGCACTTTGAACAGACAGTACGCCTTTCGTCCCTCTAAAGACTATGACATGGCATGAAACCAACACCCTGGGCAGTGCCATCTGTCAGCATGGCAACCGCACACAGAGCACTGGAGAGCAGAGTTCCCTCTTCTAAAATCCAAGAATAATATTAGCTTGTATTTAAGGATGTGCATGTATATGCTTTAGGTTTGAAGTGCATTTTATGGTATGAGGAATATGATTAGGGTGATTTCAGATGAGGGTGATCAATCACTCATAGAAGAAATGCTCCTAGAATGACTTGGACGGTGGGCCGCTCTGCTTGCCAAGTGTTTCCATTAGAAATACCCTAATTTCCTCATACAGATTAGTGGGCCAGCCTTGAAATCCAGGGCAGAGAGCTTAATGAGGAAAGCAAGAGTGGCACTGTAATGTCACACAATTGGCATACGGAAGCCCAGAAGGATCGCAGAGGGTTTTAATAAGAGATCTGGAAGGGAGCCTGCTCTGACACTCCACTGTATTCCCTTCACGTCCTCATACACTCATAGTAAAGGTCCCTTATTGGCATCTACGGTTCCATTGAGAACCTTTAATATCCATAGAAAATTTCCATCACACAAAAGGTTTGTTATAGCAGAAAAGTGTTCCTTAGATTATTCGAATGTTCTTTATACAGATAAATACAATTCCAATTTACTCACTCTCAGGCCGTCTGGATGTAGATGAGGTTGTTTGTTTCTTGGAAACAGGTTTGGAGAGATTTACCATTATATTCCAGTGGATCCATTGTAGTGAATGGGTGCTGTCAGGAGTCCGAACAACTAATGAAAACATCACAATAATTCATTAGTATTCCACACCAATTCTGTCCAAAAATGTGTTTTGTAAATGATGGTTTCAACTTCTCCAAACCTGTTCAGATAAAAAAAAAAATTAGCTGCATCTTGGATGACCTGAGAACATTTTCAGCACACACACACAGCTTTCAGAATTTGATAAATTTAACAAAACAATGTGACAGACTCACACAGGACACACTCAATATCAAAATCGAGCAGTTACTGTTTATATAAAGAGATATATGGAAGCTGCCACCAGCTGATAAATGATTCCTGTCATTAACTTAAAAGATAAGAAACGGTGCAGTGGGCTATTGGCATTGATCCGTGTGGGGCTATCTGAAGGAATTATTTCCTGTTGTTTGACAGAATTTCATCGATTTAGGTGGTGACACCATTAATGAGACTTCCATCTCTGTTCTTTCTGTTTTATTCTATTACATGAAACACAAACACCTCTTCCTAATGATGATGGAATTGCAAGTGATTACGGTTTGCATTCATTAAGCCAAATTCCCAAAGAAACGTACATTTCATTATGAAACTGAAAAAAAAAAAACAGAAAATAATGTCCTAGCAGTTACTAATGAGAAATTGCACGCTTGGTCTGCCAGTTGTGACAGTGACCTGAGCCGAAGGAGCAGGAAGCAAGCAACAATTTCTCATTACTTTCTCTAACAAAATCAGATTCTTCACATGTTGAAGGGGAAAATATTCAAAGAAACGCATGCAAATAAGTGTATCTGCAAAGCACGGTTTGGTGGAAAAACTCTTTTTTTCAAATACAAGCACAGCAAAAGCAGAAAGGGATGGAACACTTACGCTAACATCATGATTATCCAAAGCCCATGGGTTTTGTTAACAATAAATTAACACAGAAGTCCTTTCCAGACCTCCAAAAACAAGTCCACTGAAGAAGGCTTTTAATAATCAAGTCCAGGAGGCAGACGCTAATAAGGAAAATAACAGACATAAGTCCAGTTCTTGTGGTTCCATTAGTCAAAAAGCAATAATGGCATCATTAACTGGTCACATGACATTTTTTGGTTCAAGGCGATTGGCTTAAAGTTCCGGTAACACTGTATAATAACGCCAAGTTGTTAGTACTTTATAAGTGATTAGTTAATGATGAAATGTTTATCTACAAAATATGAAATGAAATTTCATTATTACTAGCATAGATTTGGTGTTTCTGAATCTATAGTTCCTATGAACGTTCATATACAACTTCACAAAGTTGAGTGGTTGGAACTACAGCTCTTAAGCTGTGGTTAAAAGGATAGTTTCTTGTTAGTATGCCATATGGACTTAAATAGACCATGCACTTGAGCAAAATAAGCAAGCTAACATGTGGTGCAATCTATATATAGATTTCTTTTAACATCTTTTGAGAGATGGGAACCTGCAAAATACAGCAAAATAGCAGAGAACAAAAATACTAAAACATGTTCTGCAGAATGCCATGGTTATTGTGAACAGCAACAATCTGGCATTAATTTGAGCTAATTAATTTGCATTATCACCACCTGTTCAATGTCATTAACAACAATGTGGTTCAAATGATAGATATGCGACAAAGTTCCTTCCTCTTGTTTCTTTACATTGACACAGGTTTTGTAGTTATTTTTGGAACCGATTGATTGTAGCAATCAATGATTTAAGTTCTTCTGCACCTTAACTTTTAATTATTACTTGTGGATAATTTTGCCAACGTTCACTCAAAAACAAAGGTGCATAAGATCAGATCTGTGAGGGCTAAGTTTCAGAAAGCAATACAGAACCCATGAAAACTGAAGGAAAACAAGTTAATAAAAAGATTGAATCCAATTGTGTTTAAATGAGTGGTTGATAAGCCATTTTCTTTGTAGACTGGTGATTTTTTTAAAGGCCATGATGAAACAATTAAAATAATGAGTTGAGCATGTTTTTGACTGGATTGCAACATGAGGGTTTAAATTCATAGCCATAAAGGCCTGGGTTTATTGGCTGAGCTTATCCTAAAGCACTGTACACAATGGAACAAATAACGTCAGCATTGAACAATAGTGGCGCGCCAAGCCAAAAAAATGAGACAGAGACATTATTTTTTTTAAACACGGTTTTATGCTTCGATGTGCACACTCACATTGGCGTCCTTTATTTAGTTATGAGGAATTAAACATTACGATAGTCGCACTTGAAATTTGTCCTGATGTGAAAAGGCCTTAAGCCAGGATTACGCCATGGTTAAAATGACTTTTAAGTTATGTGTTTAAACTTGCCTCAGAAAAAAAGCATTATGGTGCATATGTTAAGACAAAACAAAGGCACTGACATGTTGCAACAAGGCCTAGCTTGACCCCATAGTTTTTTTTTTCAAAATGAATTTGATGACTGCTGTGTGAACGCAACTCCAGGTGAGGCCGTCAACACATTTTTCAATTTTTCAAAAACACTGACAACTGACTGATTTCTGTTGCTCAGACAAATCAAATTTGCGAGTAAAGCACTAACCTCCAGCTGCCGTTCTGATCAGTGAAAAAAGCTGCTTTACTAGTCCTCTTATGATGCTTCATCTCACAATGTCAAATCAAATAAGCTGTTTGATAAATGCCACAGAGGGTTTAATTATAGTAATGATCTCATCTCCCACATCAGCCTGCCTCTCATGGTGCAAAGCCACATCCACAGGCAGATTAAAAGCCCCCTCCCTCTCTCTCTTTCCCTCCCTCCCTCTGCTGCTCTCTCTGCCAGACACCTGCTGCAAGAGCCTCTTAACACTGCAAATTCACAAAAACAAATGAATATCTCTGCATCTTAAAGGAAGGACCGTGTAGAGAAGACACTGCAAGAGTTGTTTTGGCCTGTGGCACAACAGGAAAGACTTCCTGAGTAGATACATGGGGATTCTCAGACGATCTGCGGAAGTGTTGGTTCTCCTGCCAAGGAATTACTTCTCATTAGTGACTGTGCATGCTGTAGTCACTTTGAAAACACAACAGGAGAGGCTGGTCATAGTGGGACATCGGTGTGAGGTGTAAGCTAGAAAAACAATAGTACCAGCGGCCAAATGATTCATACTGCATCACAGTTTTTTAGTAACCATATAGGAAAGGAAATCTTTGGCTAGTTGAGGTTGCTCGATGACAAGATCATATTAAAATATGTATTTGACCTGCCAATAGAATAAGTGAGTATCAAAACCTGCCATCGGAGTGTACTGTAAGTGAAATGTCAGAGAGACAGTAAATTTTGTTGTTGTCAGTCTTTCGTGTTTGTGAAAAAGAAGTGCTTAATTGCATTGAACGTGCACTTGCAGTGTACATTAAATCTTAAGAGTAAAAAAAAAGTACTTTATTTAGATAATGTAATAATAATAAGCTATTTAAAGAACTCCCATAAGAAGTTATTTTATGATTCTAATAATAGCACTCTAATACATTTTATTATATAATTATATAATTACCTAATTAAATGATCCAATCATAGCGCTGTACAAAACCTGCATTTAGAAATCTGCCTAGCATTTGCTGAGCAGTCCTGGATATGTAATTGTTACGTGGAGACCCCCGTGCCGACAGGCGAGATACTTTTCAAGTTCGTCAGCAAAGGGATCTGCACATAACCTTCCCAACGCCTCTGTGGTCCAATAAGGGGAGCCTACAGAGTTGCTTTCAGTGGTGCTAAAGCAGTGGTTGAGGGCAGAGCACATGACTTAACACACAGTTCTCAGCATGTGGAATAAGAAAATGCAATATATCAATAAGATTATGAATATAATTGAAGGGAAACACAGCCTTCTGGCTGACTGTGGAATTTGTTGCCACACCTACTGGGCAAAGGACACCCAGAGGAAGCACAGCTGGAGCTACTCCGTCTAGGTCCAAACTGCGGGGCAGGGAGGACTCAGGTTACGCACAGTTAAGGGAATACTGAGAAAAATAGCACACGGATCCCGTAGGAGTGGCGCAGCAAGCCGGCACCAGCCGGTCCTCTCGCTCACCTGCAATCCTTGGACGCGAGAAGACATGGGCTCTACGCGGAGGTCGTAAAACCTGGCAAAGGTGTGGGTGTCACCCAGCCCGCAGCTCTAAGATATCTGCTAAGAGGTGCCATGAGCCCATCACATAGAACGAAGCAGCACTCTTGAGTGCGGTCTCAGTCCTAAAGGAAAGGCTTTCTCTGATATAACGGGAGATGACTTCAACCACCCAATGAGCCAACCTCTGTGTGGAGACAGCATTCCCTTTCTGCTGTCTGCATAGCAAGTAAACGTTGTCAGAGATTTTGATGTTCCGAGTGCGGTCAGTGTAGGCCTGATCGCAAAAGGACGTGTTAGGAACCTGGGCACAAGCTGGCCAGGTTTTTTTAGCCAGGCCGAGCTTTAGGCACTTTTTGTTGACAGAGAAGGCTTGTAGGTCCCCTACCCTCTTAAAGCGCTGTCCTTCAGCACCAGATACTTTCAGACCTGTTTTAGACTGAAGGCTCAACGGGAGCATGCCGCAGACCAAGTAGGGTGACGGCACGGTCCCAAGAGGGTATGAGGTGTGGTCTTGGGGTATTAACCCGAAACGCACTTAGGAGGTCACGCCCTCCACTGCATTGTGATCTGCAGCTATGACAACAACATACACTTTAAGAGTAAAAGGAACAGCCTGCGCTCCAACTTTTCCTGGAGGAAGAAAGCACAACTGCGATCGTGCATCTCTGTGGGTCCTCTGCGCGAGAGGAGACTAGTCAACAACAAACCTCAGAGCGAAAGCCAGCCTCATAGAGGAAGTTTTCACTTGGGAGATAGTCTCTATGACAGCGCTTGAAAGGCTGGAGAAGTCTGCTGCATCCCGTAGGATGCAGGTGCCTTATGGTGCCCTATCCCCTGAGAAAGAGCTCTTTCCCCTCAGGATTTTCAGGGAGGGGCTGCCGCGAGTAGCGTGCTGTTTACCGGCAGGATTTATTCCTCGTCCTCCCTGGACTTGCAAAGAAAGAAACAACAGGCAAGGGGCAGACTCGGGGGAGCTGATCACGGTTGAGTATACCTGGAATGTGAATGACGCGCAGCGATTATCAGCCTCTTGACTCCACAGGAACAGATGTCGGGCGAGTTGTGCCATGCAGCGGGATTGTAGTGTTTTTCTGATGTACACAATGGCCGCTGTGTTGTCCGCCTAGACCAGAGGAGAAGTATGGCCAACAACTCGAGGCAATATTATATGCCAAAGCAGCTTGATGCGTGGCTGCTTGCCCATTGCATACAGCACCCCGGCCCGTGTCGATCTGGATGCCTGTCCCCGGGGTACTCTGACCCAGGGGAGCAGGGAGATTGCGGACTGAATAGGTGGCAGTGTGCCAGGGTGCTGTGCCCATCTCAGGACCCGATCGTGTAACCAACGCTGAAGCTGTTTCATATGAAGCAAGCCCAGCGGCATAATCGCGGCGGAAGCTACCATACGCCCAGGAGCCTCTGAAAATATTTTGAGAGGAACCGCTGTCTTGCACCTAAACATAGTCAGGCATTTCAGCGTGGCCTGCGTGTTCGTTGGTGAGGCGGTCAGTGATATTGACCGAGTCCAGCTCCGACCGATAAAAGAGATCCTCTCCTTTTTTTTTTTTTTTTTTTAGAAGAGTTTGCTCTCTCTAGGTAGACCTGAAGTTACAGATGACTGAGGTGCCAAAGCACTATGTCCCTGCGCACACACAACAAACCCCGCGAGTGAGCATAATCAGGCAGTCATTAAGAGAGTTGGGGATGCGGATGTCCCTCCACACTCTTTTTTCAGAGAGAGAGACATCTTTTGAGAGGGACAGGCCAAAGGGTATTGTACTGTGCTTGACCCTTCTTGTAGAATCAAGACATGACAGTATGCGTCTTTCAGGTCAATGGCTGCGAACCGATCCTGGCTACGGAAGCATGTCTTTAGTATGCACTTCAGAGTGAGCACTTTGAACAGCAGCTTCTCGGGAAGGGGCCGGTTCAAGGCTCGTAGGTGCAGGACGGGTCCCAACCCACTTTTTTTACTTGGCATGATGAAGTAAGGGCTGTAAAACCCTGACCTCAACTCAGCTGGAGAGACAGGCTCGACTGCAACCTCCACTGCAGCCTCCATGCGGCAGCATTACTGTTTGAACGGCTGAGTGTAGCGAATGCAACGGTGCGGGTGCCTGGCGAACTGAATCGCATTGCTGAGACATACCGTCCATATCAACCACCGTGAGGGGCTGGGGAGCGCTATCCAGGCTCCGAGCCGCGTTGCTAGAGGCATCAAGGGAACGTTGACTGCCATGCCAGCAGTGGGGCAGCCTGTAGAGGGACAGGGGCAGGGACTTTGAGTCTGGCTGCATTGAGCAGCGCTTACCTTCTTCCCTGGATCCCACGCAGGCTGGAGGAGACAAAAAAACATTTGGGTCAGATGGGAACCGGCACAGGGCCTGGAGGTGATGAGTTTTTATTAAGACTTTCTCTTTCTGTAAACACTGAAGCTGCTGGCCCTCTTCCGGGAGTGGGGACGGAGATGTCATCAACGTCGACCGAAGAGTAGTCCTCATCACCTCCGGGCTGCCTGTGTCAGGAACACTTTCCGTCCCCTCCGAGTGTTATAGGTCCCTGAGCAGCAGGCGGCACTTCTCGTCCCGCGGCCAGCTCGATGACGGGCGGTCGGTTGAGCATCTAATGCCTTGGCGGTGGTCGGAGCAGGATCACTGGGTGCCACTGAGGTGAGACATCGCCTCAGTCTGCTCCTGAACTTTGAACTCCTGGGCCGAGTCCTCGACAGTGTCACAGAATAGGCCGATCTGGAAGATAGGGCGGTCGAGAAAGCAAGCTCTCTCTGTGTCCGGCACCTTTATCAGATTCAGACACTGATTTTGCTCATGACCAAGGGCACGCGCTACGACCATCATCATCCGAAGAGCGAGGTCAGTCGCAGCACGGAGTTCCTGCATTGCCCCCTGGTGAGGCCCACTCTCGTGCAGGAGTTGCAACACTATAGCCTGGTAGACTTGGAGCGTTGCTAATGTGTGCATGGCGTTGGCGGCCTGCTCAGCGGCATAGTAAGCATCGCCAATCAGAAACTCACATGTCGCGGATGGGAGATGCAGCTGATTACAACAGACGGAAGCAACGCACAACAAGCGCACCACAACAGCGTGCTCCGCCTGCGGGATCGTCAAATAGACCCTGGCCACACCGCCATTGAGAGTAGCGAGGGGTGAAGAGCCTGGGCACAGGCGTGACGAGTAAGGGGCTCGCCACGATCTGGTAAGCTCTTCGTGCACCTCCGGGAAGAATGACACTGGGAGAAGAGCACGGTTTAAAAGGTTTAATCATCTGATACAAATGTCCTGTAATTATAATTATAAGTCTCTATAAGTGTAAATATTTTAAGTCTCTTTATAAGAGAATGATGGTGATCCAGTGAATAAGTTGCTTATTCAAACTAAAGCTTAAGTTAAAAGCTACTCACATCATTCAGAAATAAATAATTACTGAAGAAAAAAGAAAAATATTTTTATATATGCAAGTTAAGTAATCAGACAAACTACTAACGTCCAGTTACTGTAAAAAGCAACTCTTATTTGAGTTATTTCTAGCTAAAGGTGGACAGTTTAACTAGTGTAACTCAAAAAAATTATCTTCCATTGCTCCACCATGACATTAGTTGGCTTGAAATTGAAAACTGACCATAACAGACAATTTAGACTAATGCCATTAAACCGGCCCTTGCGGCAAAGCTGAGAATGCAAGCAGTCGTGTTATGAATTCTGTTTTGACACCTTTCAGACTGCAACGATGCGTGAAATTGAGCTTTTGTAGCTGGAAGCGCTTGCATTCATGTACTTGCGTAGAGTATGTTGGGGTTTTATTCGTTGGAGTTGACGGTGTGATTTGAAGAAAGCAGCGATTGCTTTTATTTGTCTGCCATCCTGGTGTATATACCTTTGTCCAGCTGAGGAAAAGCCTGACATCATTCAGGAGAAGACTGGAAATGAGAATGTCTGACAGAGGTCTTTACTCTGACGGTGACTTCTTGGCCTCGTGAGAGATAGAAGAGCAGAGAGGAGTGCGCTACATCAAATATCTTCATTCAGAGTCCACCAGGTCAAGAGCAAGTCAGATTTATAACAGGAGTCTGTCTTCATTTCCCTCAGGATACAAGCTGCTAAGATGCTTTTTGTTTTTTTTTCTTTTTTCTCTTTCTTCCAATTTTGCAGTCTCCTTGCTTGGGCTGTGATGTAAAAACATTAGAGCTGTCAAAGCTGATGTATTAACTTATGAGATTAGTTAAATATTGAAGTCTGTTTAACCAATTTAATGCATTTACCTAATTAGCAATGCTTGCTAAGAAAAGCACTGCTGCACACTGTTTCTGCTCTGAATATAAATGTTACCTCAATTTTAGTACCTTATTGGGAAGTCAATCTAAGCAATCATTCTTACAATTTCCGACATATAATAAAACAAAGAGAGAAAAAAATAATTCAATGAAGAGTTAAACTCAAATGAATATCAGAGACCCTAACATTTTCTTCAGAAAAAATGATTCATTATGTTATGTACTTTTTCAGAAGATAAACATAACTAAAAGCATATAATTAAATGGAATTAGAACAGAATATTTTAGGATACTTAATTGTAAGTTACTTACGGTTAAACACCATTTTTTTATAATTGCAAAAAAATAATTGCTTTTAATCATACTTGAGTAGGGCTCATCTTGACATGTCGTTTCATAATTATTTATTTTGTCTTTGAATATACTGCCGAATGTACTGACAAACATTTATGGTAAACTAAAAATGTAGTAATATTTATTGAAATTTGTATGTAATTTATTTAAATGTGTTTGTAATAATAGCATTTACATGCATACCATACACTTTTAATGCAATAATGAATAACATGAATTAAAGTATTTTACTTTGGTTGGCCTGTGTTAGTCAACAAATCAAAATAAGTGTACTTTAGCGAACAACAAAAGATTATTTGTTAGCATAATTATTTCAAATGTACTTGAAACTGCAAGACAGTGAGCTGAATATAATAAACCTAATATTACTGTGTGCTTAGTAAAACTGCATTGCAATGATCTGAGTAAGTCAGGTGAGGAAATACTAATATTACTATGCATGGAGTTGCTTTCTAAAACTATTCTAATCAGTTGCTTGCAAGTTTCAGTTTCAGTGTTTTTTTAAAGACTGATTTAGGGCTATAAGTTTTGTAAGTATAAGTAGCCTACACTCTATCAACTTCAGTGTCTCTGGCGAAAACACAAAACATGATTAGTGTCTTATATTAAGTTTTTTATTATTTTTTTTAATGCCAGTTTGCCACTTCTAATGTTTATAAACACCTTGAAGAGGACGATTTTCATTTTCATTTCCAAACATCTGCTAGCTGGCACAGAAGTAGGGCATATGGAAACATGTCCTCCTTAACATCACAGTGAGTTATGACAGTTTCCATGTGTGATGTCCAATAAGCATAATTAAAGAACTATTCTCTAGGGTTTTGCTTTATGTAGCACACGTCTTTCATAGCAACAAATGCTTTTCATTTACAGTGAGGAATGACAGAGAACTAGTCCTTCTTCAGAAACTCAGTAACACTTCCCACCTGCTATTTATACTTTTGCACCTCTACAAAATGTTAAAGTGCACTTATTATGGGTAAAGAAAGGATTGGTTAGGAAGTCCCCAACAACAGGTTAACATGAATGCAATGTCAAAAAACACTTGTAATATTGCTCGATGATAATCTGCGGTGATTGGTCCGGTTGGTCTCGTTTTCATTTCATTGTGTCTGTGGCTGATAAAGCAGCACTGGTGAGCATTTACTTTGTTAACAGCACTACCAGGGCAAAAGCAACACCCAGTGGCAAAGAATGAATTTGCATTTTCATTCAGACCAACATGAAAAGACCAATAAGTGGGCGGCCTATATGCTAATGATTCAGGTTGACCTCAACAGGAAACAACTTGGGATTTGTTTTAAGAACTACTCATTTCTTTCTTTTGACAGACAATACCTTTATAGACAACACATTTTTAGATTTAAAACTTGGCAAGATGTGTAACACACTGCATTATTTTTTTTTTTTCCTTCTGTACACTCTTAAAGATAAAGGTGATTCACAATTCCATAGAATAACCTTTTTCTATCAGTTTTGTGTTTGTTAACACTATAAGGCAGGCTTAGGGTTGGATTTGGAGTAGGGCCTATTTCCAACATTATGTGATTCCAATACATACCAATATCAACGTAATAAAATGTGCCAGGGCTCACATATTGAATCTGTGTTTTAGCGCCACATGGCAAAATGTGCAGAAAGGTACATAAAAACGGTGTTGCACAAAACGTGCACAGAGATACATATTTTTATGAGAATGGGTTGCAACATATGTTGTTTTATGGTGCACAGTCAAGCTGAGAAATGACTTGAACATTAGCAAAAGAAAAACTTCATGACACTTTTGACCTCAGCAAGCTCTGTTAACCCCACAATGAAATCTGTGTAATATTGATCTACAGTTCTTTATTTACTGCCTGTGCTACACAGAGTGTGAAGGAGAGACGACAGTGAAGGAACAAACAGAAAAGCACAAATCATGAGCTCCTGTTAAACGTCAATGCAGGTGATAGAGCAACCATTGCTGGAGTGGATTTCAATATCAATATCGAGCAGTCAGTGTTGAGCTGGGGATATATTTGGAGGCTGTCACCAGTTGATAAATGGATTGTTTTGATTCCTGTCATTAACTTAAGAGATAATAAACGGTGCAGTGGACTATTGGCATTGATCCGTGTGGGCCAATCTGAAGGAATTATTTCTTATTTGACTCACACAACAAAAATGTATCGATTTAGGTGCTGACACCATTAATGAGAACTTCTGTCTTTGCTCTTTCTCTATCAGTCAAAGGTCTGGAATAATTAAAATTTCAGTTTAAGGAATTCTCTTGAGCTCACCAAGACTAGTATTTGAATTTAATGTTGAAAACATTTTAAAATACAATTTGTCAGTACTTCTGTGGAAATCATTACGTGCAACCACTCAGAGTTTGTGTTGAGAAAATGAATAGTTTTAATCTACAATAATATCTTCAAAGTGAAGTCAAAATTTAAACATATAATGCTACAAAAATTTATTTTTCAAATAAATTAAGTTCATTGAATTTTGAAGAAAAATTAAGTTTCACAATTTCCATAAAAATTTTAAGAAAACAAATCCTGTTTTCAACATTAAAATCAGTATTGAAAAATATTATTAATAATTGAGCCACAAATCTGAATAATTATGGTAATGAATTCTAAAAGTGCATGTAACACTGAAGACTGGATTAATGAAAATTCAGCTTTGCATCATATCAATAAAATAGTATAAAATATGTTAAATAGAAAACTGTTGTTTTATAGTATTTTTACTATATATCTTTGATCAAATAAATGTAAACTTTTTGGGTGTAAGATACTTTCAAAAACAGTTATTTCAAACTAGACCAGTAGTGTATATTTTCAGTTTTCATCTGTTGTATTGAACACACTTTTTCTAACTGCAAAAAATTATCTGGAAATGTAGATTCCATTATGAAGGAGTTACTCATCAGTTACTATGAGCATTGATAATAATAATAATAATAATAATAATAATACAATCAAAATAGGTTTGGGATGCCCCTGCTTGTAAAATCAGAGACTCGTCTGGGACTTTTGGAATCAGCACAAAACAGCATTTTACTTGCCACTGACTTGTATCTAATGAATTATTCAAGCTTGAACATGTTTCCTGATGTGAGTCCATTTTCTAGATTGTTGCTGGGACATCCTGAGCTGCAGCGCTCACACCGTGAGCAGAGTTTCCTGTAATGAGCTACTGGGTAGAGTGAATGAATGCTGAAAAAGCGGCTTAAAACTCTTTGACTGTGTGCAATGGATTCTGATTCATGATGTCATAAAGGGCCACTTCAGGCGATTACACATGCATTAGCCCACGCGGCGCAGGAAACAGCCCTCCACTCGCTCTCAGTGCTCCATTTACCGCAGCCTCTCTCCTGCAATAGCCGGAAATTAACTTTGTTTTAACAGGCGTCAAATCCATTTGGAAAACAATTGATCAACTTCAACCCTCATAACAGCTGGATTGGCTGAAGTCATTTGCAGTCAACATTTAACAGCAGGTGTACTGTAATATCTAAAGCAGGGGTCTCAAATTACAGCCCAAAGGCCATCATTTATCTTTACCAAAAAAGAAGAAATAAATAGTTTTTTTTTATATATATATTTCAAAGCCAATTTATTTTTCCCACACTTAGGTGCATGTAAATAGCTTATAACTGAAAATGCAGTAATCTGGAATTAAAAGTCCTTTTTTGACTTGAATTTAAGTTCATCTTTATGTGAAGTTACTTATATTGTCTTTGAAATATGGTTAAATTGCCATCAGAATAAGAGTCTAAACAGCCCATAAAATAGAGTTCATCAGACCATATTGTAAAGCATGTGTGTAAGATGGTTTTAACTTCAGACTTTTGACAAATACAGTTTTTCTATCCTTATTTTATTTTTATGCAGTGAAAAGGCATTGTGTCTGAATCAGAAGAAAAATATGTGCAGATTAAGCACCAAGCTAAAGGAAGCCTTGTTATGGATTGGATATTTGGGCTTAAAGTGACAGTTTAAAGTTTACAGGGACTGTTCACCCAAAAATTAAAATGATTCTGTTTTACTTACCTTCGAAAATTGTCCAAACCACTCCAAGCCTTTGAATGGGTTTAAATGGGTGATAGCCATTCATGAAAACGCAGAGTTTTAAAGGAAACAACGCAAAGTAAAACCAGTCTCTTCTTGGCTTATATCGAAATCCTACTACAATTTTCTTTACAAATCCTCGGTTTGTGTTTCTCATTCATGACTGGTGTTTTGTTTTGTTTTGTTCTCTCTCTGCGCTCGTCACTAATCACGCAACACTATGTGTCTTACGTCATCTGACGGAACTGCTTCCAGTTTCCAAAGACAGCAGACATGAGAGAAAGTTGAAATATGGATATTTATCACACAAAAATGCATGGATTCGCTACAGGAGGACGGTATTCACCCCCTTTTTCACATTTTATTATTAATACATGCACGTTATATGTATGACTCACTTCATCCGATGTTTGTTGTGCTCAGAGCAACAGTCTGAAATACTGAAATGAAATATTTTCAGATCTGTCAAGTGTTCAAATAATTTTGGCCACCACTGTCAATGTCCTTATTTAAGATTTGATGTCAACATTGCACATTCAATGCAGTACTTTTTTTTGTATGACTAAGAGTATGACTAAAGCAGCTGACTAATATGTTGTTTTTACATTCAACCTGACAGATCTGGTCTATGAACTGCTTTTGTAAAGAGCTACGCTAAAAAAAAATACCCCCTTTTTGGGATAAAGTTCTCTTTTAGCACACTTCTATGTGAGATTAGTGTGGAGGAGGAGAAAAAAAACATGGACAAGGTAATGCTTTTTTCCTTATCAGCACTGCCCTGCATTGTAGACCTCCTAACTATGAGTCACCCGTGAATCCTACAACAAACTCAAAGATAGGACATTCAGTGAAAAGCAGAAAGCAACGAGTGACTCATCGCCTCTTGTAAAATAAAAAGCACAAGAACTTTGGCAAACTATAGAAACAGGGAGAATTTATTTAAAGCACTTTGTCCCCTACATAGAAAAATATGATTGATTTAAGTCAACAATAATAAATAGAGTACCTGTATTCTTGCAGGCCCCGCTGATGCGTACAGTAGTACAATCAATATCCAGTTTTCGCAACACAGCAAAGGCACGGGTATTTACCGTAAATCTGCAGTCTGATGGAGCGGAAGGGCATGGGAGGCGTATGAGGGGTCAACTCAATATGACCTGGAGGAGCGTTTCTTTATAAAGACGGGACACATTGCAAATTACATTGCGACAGCAGCGACTGGTACACTGGATCGTACAACCTTTGACTTTTTTTTTTTCTTTTTCTTTTTTACAAATACATCTTTGAGTGACTGATTTTGAATTGGACATTGGATTCTTGTTCCAGGGCTGACCATAATGTGACATTTCACAAGATAAATATTGTTTTCAATAACAGTGTCAGCAAATACTCAGTCTGTAAGAATCTTCTGCAACGGATGTCTCCTTTGTTTTTTTAATGGTCCCTTGGGTGGATCTCAATGCAAATGTACACAGTCATGTTTTTGTAACAGTATGTAGTGCAATTTTTTTTTTCTTGAAAAGTGAGAAAAGTGATTTGAGTTCAGCGTCCTGGTATACACTATGTTCAAGCACGTCACAATATGCGCCATTTGTTATGTGACAATTTTAAATGCAGCAGTTAAACGCACTGATTTAATTCTTACCGAAACCTTGCACCGCATTCAACCTCGCTACAAGCAAATCAGTGTTTCTAAATTAAAAAATAATGCAATTTTCGATTTTACACCGTAAAACATATGTAGGCTGTAGGTCGTTGTTCATAAACTGTTTCGTCTTCATTAAAAACAAAGAAAAATATTTTTAAATATTTTAAATATCCGTGAAATTCTAAGGCTTTAAAGTCCCTCGTCTTGATGGCCTCCCCACACTTCAGTCCAGCAGAAGAGTCTTTGGAAAGCTCATTCAGTTCTCGTCCTTTCGATACTCCATCGAAGGGTTTCAGAAGGTTCAAAGCTGCATAGCGCCATGGACCGCTAGCTGTAGATCTTTAGTGAAGAAAAAGCCCTGATTGTCAAAAAAAAGGTCTTTATTGTGACCGTTCGTTTTAGGCTATAAAGCAAGTAGGTCATCGCAGACATCTACCAATGTCTTTTATAAGCATGTTTGGTCGAGTTTTCACCACCAGTCTCATGGGTGTGTTGCTGATGTCATTGGTTTTCTCAGTTCTCTGCCGTTTGACTTATCAAAAAGAAGAATTAAAGCTTTGATTTCATAGTCTTCAGCAGAGACGTGGGCTTCAGCTTCTTCTGGACACACATGTAGCAGAGCAGCATGTTGGCTGTCGAGCCTCAAATGACTAGACCGAGCCGTTCTCCTGTGCGCTAAAGTACATTTGAAGCAGTTTTCAGATGTTCCTCTGTGCTGTGAGGTACTTGAGAGCAGCAGAACCGTACTTTCGAGAAAGGTCTTGGTGGAACTCGTCCTTCAGAGTCGTCAAGCAGTAGCGGTAACTCGGACTGGAGCGAAACTTTGAGATGTCAAAGCTGGGCGCGTGGGGCATGTGGATCATGAAGGCATTTGGTAACACGATAAGATCGTACTCCTTTGGAACAAGAAAATGTGATAGGTGATTAGGGACACTTGAACCGGTTGTAGAAACATGCCTTTGAATGTCTATTAAAACTTACCTGAGCATCGAGCTCCATGATGTGGGATACTTTGTTCCAGCCAAAGCCAACAAATCTCTGGTCATACTCAGGACAGTCTCGCCGCACCACAACGTACGGCTCAAAATCTGACTCCCACTCCACCTTGTATGGCGTCGTGGCTGTTCTCCACTTGGCGTAATTGGTTGGTGCATGACCCTTTGTCCAGACGTGATACCTATAATTTAAGGAGAGCAGTAAATTAATGTGTTTGCTAATGGGCTAAAGACTTCAAGCTCATGTTTTGATTAAATATCCATACATTTACATATTAATATATATTTTTTTTATTTTTTGTTCAAAAATCTTGTTTTATTGTGTTAGTCAGCTGTTTAAGTTATTTTTTTAACCTAGTCAAAATAACCCAACTGCAGTTTGATAGAGACTAATTGGAACAAACAGTGAAAAAACATGATTTCTGAGAATAGTTAAAAACGGAGTTATCTGTTTTTGCAAAGTTAATTCTTCATATTTATCATTCAAAAATATATTAAACATCATCTTTAAACAAAACATTGTTTTTGTTAGATTAATCACAAGTACCAACTTGTAAATAATAAGGCACAATAATTTAACTAATAACTGGTCCTCTAATGCTGGCTAATGGGGACATGACATAAATAATAAAATACAAAATAAATAAAAATGCAAATAAAATGAAATACATTAAATAATATTTTTTTAAATAAATGTCAATTTGTAAAATGTTTTTTTTAATAAAATATATACAATACATACATATTTTTATTTTATTTTAAAATTTTACAATTATTTTAATTGAAGGAAAAAAGCAGAAAGAGTTAATTAAAATGTAATATTTATTATTATTATTATTATTATTATATAAAAACTGCTACACTGATGGTTGATGTTTGACATTTGTCCACCAAATCAAAACCAGCATGCATAAAAAGCTTAAATGTAAACAGAAAATGCAATAAGATTGCAAAAATGACCTCTGTCGAAGTCAATATGTCTCTTAAAATGTCAGATTAAAAAAAAAAAAGAATTAGGTTAGCCCACTTTTTTAAAATGTCGTGTGGTGTGGCTCCTTTATATGGCTCTATTATATTATACTTAAAATCTTTTTTAAATGTTTAAGATGTGTACACTCACATACGTTCAATGTGTAAACATAATTTCTTTATCGGGGATGCCCTTATTAGTTTTTCACCCTAATATTAATTCTAAACACCCTGTAGTTTGATTATGAGAAGACTATTTCAAATGTCTACTGTACCTGAAGGTGTAGAGAGTCCCCATGTCCAGCATAGACAGCAGCTCGGCCTTGGATTTAGGGAAGGACAGGCGATATCTTAGCGTCTCAAAGGCAGGCACAACCAGAGCCTTCTTGGTATTGGCCATGTCCAATTGCACTATACTTTTTCTAAGTAAAAAAAAACACAGAGATATATTACAGAAATGGGACCAGTACATTAACAGACAAATCACAAGAAATTCACAGCTTACCTGAGGTAATCGTAGAGACCGTACATGGGCAGAAAATCCACATCAGTTAGAAAAACGTATGGTGTGTTGACATTGCGGAGCGCCACATTGCGTACCAGATTGACAGGGTAGAACTGACCCTCCTTATAAACTATATGATAGCCCACATTCTTACGGTTCTTGAGGACTTCAGAGGCCTGAGCGTAACGCAGGAACTGCTGGGCCTCGGCATCAGACATGTACAGGGCCAAACTAATGGGGCCCTCCCAGTGTTTACAGATAGCCTCCAGCATCTGCAGTCTGTGGACAAACAACATCTCTGGTAAATTTTTCTTGGGCAGTAAAGTGAGGTAAGATTATGGGCTTTTTTGATGCATTTTTTAAACCCGCAGGGCAAGCTTTCAGCTGCTGGTATGGGATGTTCTGATCTTCACCACGCCAAGCGATTCTAGTTGGTACTTGTTTTAAACAAACAAAACAAAGCTGCTATCCTGCATGACAATCACCCCTCTGAACATGCCAGGACTGCTTCAGGCTAAAACTGAGGCTTCAGTGATATCAAAAAGCTTGTTATAGTATATTATAATAGTATCAATAGTATATTATAAGTAGTTGAAATAATCACAAATATCAGAGCATGTCCAAACATCTAAATTTCCCAAAAATGACCTCAGACCCCAGAAGGTTAAATAGCTCAGTGGAAAGACTTAAAAGAAACTACAATGAAAGCTAATAGATTTTTATTTTCTTACTCAATCAGTCTTACAGAAAATATGAAAGAAGGGCCTTCAGTTAAATACATTCTTAAGTGAATAAAAAGTCAATTTATTAAATCAATTAATCACAAAAATCTAAATGTACTACACATAGTTATCATTTACATAATTTATTTTATAAAAATAAAAAAGTCAGCAATAATAATATAGATTGATATTGAATTTATTTAATTTGTATTCAAATGTATATTATTTATATATTATATATTAAATATATATTTATATGTATAAAATAGTATTTTTTCTTATGTGCAGTTAGTGTTAAATTTTATCTTTATTATTTTATTGCTTTATTTTACATGCCAATTTTATATCACAAGTTTTATAACTTTATATATATTTTTCTCAAATTATGTGTTTTTTAATTGCTTTTTTGAAATGATATACTTTTAAATATTATTATTCAGGTTCACTATATATTTATTTACTTGCTTTTTTGTGTGTATGTATATACATTATTCAGGTTTATTTATTTATTTTTTTACTTATTTATTTATTTAGTTACTTATTTCTTTATTTTATATATTTACTTTACTATTTACTTACTTATTTACTTAATTACATCCTTATTTATTCATTATTTATGATTTAGTTTTGATTAGTTTATTTTCCAGTTAGTCATTTTAGTGCTTCCAACTAAAAAGATGCTGCATTGACTACTCAATTAAATAATTCTAATATTTCTATTTTATTTTATTTCAACTTTGTTTCAGTTATCAAAAACATTTAACTGTCAACAATAATCACTCTATTTTGAAAATGGCAATGCTTGTAGTAATCTTTTCTCATTTTAATCAGAGTGCTGCACAGGGTTCATTAAACACAACATTACATTTGACAGTTCTGTAATTAAATTGGCTTGGCATGAGCATGAGTGGTCTAAACGTGACAGCAGACTTTTGTGGACAGTCTGTCATCCTCACCTGTCCATGGAGAGCTGGGCCACCAGTGTGATGTCCGTGCCGTCATCTGTAGGTGTGTATTCATACTGCAGGAAGTACAGATGAACCCTGTGCACCATGATTCGCTCCCTGCGGAAATCATAGCACTGGTCATCCTCATCTAACTCCTCCAGTGCTTGCTGAAGCTGGAAACAAAGAAGAGTATGTTTTATGAGCTGTGCTGGGAAGGACACATCAAGCAGGTTCTGGTCGAGTTGTCCCCTTCGAGACTTCCAAAGAAACTGTTTTTTCTTGTACAAATCCAAGGCCAAGCTGCTCTTAGGATGGATTCATTACTTATTTAGATTTAAAGCAGTATTAATATTACAGTGTTAGTATTATAATTTATTATTATTATTAATATTAGTATTATAGCATGGCAAGAGTTTAAAATATTTTATATAATTTATATAGTATATATTTTTTTATATATTAAGGCCCAGTTTCACAGACAGGGCTTAGCCTAAACCAGGATTAGGCCATAGTTCAATAAGGACATACAAGTCATTTTTTAAAACATGCCTTAGAAAAAAATCACTGGTGTGCATTTTAAGACAAAACAAAGGCACTGATATGTTTTAAGATCAGTCAGTGTAAGTTTCTTTCAGTTGAAACAGCTCAGATTTACATTTTAGTTTAGGACAAGGCTTAAGTTTTATAATTTATTACATTTATTATATATATATTTATATTTTTTATTAGCTTTTTGTATACCTTTATAATCTTTATTTTCATTAATGTGTTTTTTCATCAGTTGTTGTTTCAATATTATTATTCAGGTTTATTATTCATTAATTTACTTATTTATTAAGTTGTAGTTTTGATTTATTTTATTTCCAGTCAGTCATTGCTTTCACTTAAACTAAAAAAAAAAGTGAGATGCTGCACTGAATAGTCAGTAAAACCAATTTTTCATCTAATATTTATTAAAAATTTAATTTAAGCTACTTTATTTCAGCTTCATTTCAGTTAACAAATATTTATCTGTGTTCAAAATAAAATATCAGCCTGTCTGACTGTTTGATATACAGTCCATATAGAAGATGTATATGTATTTCATTGTGTCTTTAAGTATTTCCGTGATATCTGTCAAGTAATAGAGTGATCATTTGAATGCCACTCCAAGATATTTGCTAAATAAACTAACTCACCACTGTGCTCTCAGAGCTGGCCTGACTGGGACAGCCGAAGAGTTCCCGTCGCAGAAGATTCCCATCGTACTCCAGGAACGTCAAGTACAGATTGCGGAAAAACTCCACGTGCTTGTTTTTTACCCTCAGCTTTTTAGGAGAGTTCCAGTGAATGACCTGCAGGAGGAAATAATCAAAGTGAGCAATAAACAGCTTCAAAGACATCATTTCCAGGCTGAAATGGAAATTTGACAGGAAATGAGTGTGACGGTTGGGCGAACATTTGCATTAGAGACCATTTGTAAAACAAACACAATGAATTTGGCAATAAATAAAGCAAACCCTGCACCAATTAAGGGCCCCTTTGAGCAAATCGTTAGTCTTAATTCCTCTGGGTCAATTTGGCAGTTTATACCCAGTATACCTAAAAAACTACTTGAAATATATTGTTACCTTTAGATCTGACACCTCTGTGTAGCACTGTTCAGAGCGAGTGTGATCCGATAACTGTACGTTCCAGAAGCACGGCAGCTGATGCACCAGAACTGGGTTCTGTTTTATGAATGCATTGAATATATCCTGTGAACATAACAAAATAATATGACACACCAGTTGCATTACACAACATTATTCAGGCACTGTTAGCTTAGATTTCTTCATTTGGACTACTGTTGCACAAAGCACAATCTTCTAAGGCTTATGAAAACAATTTCGTCTTCTTAAGTGTTTGGGTATTGTTCATGAAGGACACAGACCTGGTCTGCCAGGGATGTTGAAAGCATGCTCATTAGCTCTCTCTCAGCCGTTAGTCTCCACATCTGCTCCCAGCCGATCCGACGCAATCTCTCAAGGTAGAGCAAAATAACACCTGCAGTTCCAAAAAGAAACACCTGTTGTGAAATGTAGCCCAGCCCAAACTATTCCCTTTTTCATACTGAAATGAAGTTCTCAGTTGGACATAAGCATCGTGCTCCATTCAGAAGTGATCATGTCTGATTGCTCTTTCCTGCGAAAGCTGCAGGTTCTTTTTATTTCAAAGAAAATTGATTTTAAATACTTCTTGTATTACTTAATTTACTTTATTTAGTTGTGAAAGTGAAACTACTTTCTTTGCGCTTCCAACACTGTTCCAGAACATTTCAGCACAAACATTAGAGTGTGTTCAGTGCATTTACAGAGAATTGATTCCTAAAACTTGGGGAGTAGTCTATGCTGGCTGTACACAGAGACTATAAAGTGAGACAATTCTGGCTCTGCAAGGACAGTCTGGTGCTTCTGACTCACAACCTTTAAGTAAGTTAACGTGTTTTAGAGTTGTTGTTTAATAGCGGCAGGACGTGGTATCATGTTAAGGCAGGGAGAGCAACATTTCAGCCAATCACAAGCACTGGATAGCTGGCCAATCAGAGCACACCTAACTTTTTTAGAACAAAAAGCTTTGTACAAAACAATGTTCTCTTCGGCAACATCATATGACCCCTTTAAGATTGGTTCATGTTTTTGTCTTTTTGCTCACCAATGCTGCATTTATTTAAAATAAGAAAAAAATATATATCAGTGCAATTTCATTAAAAAAAAAATTATTTTGTTTTATTTTATATATCTTCGTATTTTTGTGGAAACCGTAATATTTATTCAAAAGTTTGGGTAAAAAAGAACTGATATAAATACTTTTATACAGCAAAGATACATTAAATGGATCAAAAGTCAAAACAAAACAATCTTACATAAGTTACATCTATTTTAACCTTTTCTTAAAATGTATAATAATTTAAACCAGTATTTGTAAATGAACATAAAATAAAAGCTATAAAAACACTAAACTGATACTGTAATAATTGCATAGTAGAACACTTTCTGAAAGATCATGTGACATGAAAACTGTATTAATGATGCTGAAATAGTGTACACGCACAGCGCAATTTATTATTGCCCAGCACTAATATACACAGTTATTTTAGAGTGTTTAGACAATTATCAAAAAAATGCAGCCTCTGTGAGCATAAGAGACTTTTTGCTAAAACATTAAAAATTCATATTTATTCTACACTTTCAACAGTGTTCAATTAGTAAAACTGTACCCTTTTCCTCACTTATCCCTTTTTTTATTAGAATCACCTATTTTACCAGAAGCACCATCTCGCTAATTTGCCTTGCAATACCAGTGGCTATAAGCAGTTATAAAAACTGAACTAGAAGTGAAAATGTCCTCACCTGTGTTAAAGCCTCGTCCGAGGGCTGGCCAGGGTTTGTGATTTTTCCACAGATTACCGAGGTACCAATCGCTCTGATTCTCCACCAGACCAATCACCTGTTTCTCTGCAATCACAGAATCGGTGTTAAGGTTAAATTACACTGTCCAGATGCTTTCTGCGACAGCTGAAGGAAAGCGACTGATTACCTGTGAACTTCCGGAAGATGGCCCACAGCTCGGCGATGTCAGTGGCAAAGGTGATGTCTGTATCGAGGACGATGACCTTTGAAAGGTTGGACGGCAGAGCTTTGGTGAGAGTGAGCTTCATCAGGCCATAAATTCCTGAATAGTGTTTGTTTGGTATCCATGATACCTCCGACTAAAAGAGAGATACAAACACAGAAATATGTGAGAAACCAGCAAAAGACCACAGCAGTGACTTTACCAGCCTTCTTTTTTT
>JAUCMT010000039.1:9942983-9953571 GCA_032357475.1 Enteromius thamalakanensis | reverse complement strand
TAAATTCCTGAATAGTGTTTGTTTGGTATCCATAATACCTCCGACTAAAAGAGAGAGACAAACACAGAAATATGTGAGAAACCAGCAAAGGACCACAGCAGTGACTTTACCAGCCTTCTTTTTTCTACGTTTTCAACCAGCTCTATAAATTACAATATTGCAATGTTAAAAAGAAAACAGAATCAAATCAGCAACAATTATTATTTTATATTTATATATTTCAACATTATATATTTATATAATGTACGTACACTTCTAAAAAGTATTTATATTTTTAAATATTAATGTATTGTATTTTTCAGTTAATCAATTTTAGATTGAGATACTTAATATTCTCAAGTAATTAATGTAATATAAAATCAATAAAAGACTGCAATCACATTATTATTGCACTGGGAGCCAGATATCAGTATAATAGTAATAAAAAATAATGAAGACGATGATGATTATAATAATAATAATCATGAACACAAAATTTAAATGTATTCCTGGGTGCAGCGACTATTAAAACTAATTATAAATTATACCTGACTAGAATATAGTTTTCAGATTTTTCTTACAACCCTGCATGTGTTCACCATTACCTACCAGAAGTGTTCATTGTGCTCTTCTAGCTTCTAGCTGCACCCATGGAAATAACCCTCTACTGTTCTTATTGTACGCTTCATCTTTTCAGCATACATCCTTAATGACCTGAGCTCAGGTTTAATAATAATCTGCTGGAGAGGGGTTGATTGAAAAAGACTGGATTTCCTGCAGCTTAGCTTTCATATACTCAGGAGACCAAAGAGGTCTCTATGCACAGCAGAGACACAGGATGTAAAATCCGCGTGATTAGAGACGGCTCCGAGCCAAACAGCTGACAATCAGAGGTGAATGCAGTGCAGGAGGGGGCGGGAGCACAAAACGCGACAAGAATGAATGTTTGTGTGTCATTGTGCATGTGAGAGCGTGCATGCATTCACGTGAGTGTCCTTGAGAGAGCAGTGTAATGTAAACTAGAATTCGCTCTCCTAGAAAATGTGTGCATGTGTGTGTAGAGGAGGATGCATGGTCTTTGATTGTCACTTCACTCTTTCAGTGTACCGTGCACTGCATAAAATAAAATAAAAATCACAACAGACAGTGAATAATTCAGCGCCACGGCACAGGCCAAGTTGTAAAAAAAAGAAAAAAAAAAAGAGGCGCACTGTCACTTTAAATATACGAACAGAAATGAATAATTCTGTGTTTTCTCTCTCCCTCTGGAGCGTGAAAGAGTTCTCAGAGAGCGAAAGGCTCTTGAGATCACTGGAGTGTAAACAACCTCAATGTTGTTGTCACAGACAAGTCATGCTGTCCCAAGGGGACCTTTGCCCCCTCATTACAATCCATAAGCTCGTATGACACGTCTTTCATTCCAGTTGTTTGTGCCTGAATGAGCTTAAAGAGGAATGCGATCGACATCATTCTTCAGACTTGTCATCGTCAACTGCATCATTTCAAAACTATCGCTGCTCATGACCTCCTATTATTCCTGTATTATGGTACTCTGTGACATGGTCATTATGTCTCAGTCAAAGGCCAAGTTTGGAGTCATGGAAACATGATGAGGCGGGTGCTTACTTTAAGTTCATCAGCGTCATAGAAGCTGACTTGCACGGACGGAACCATCCATGACTGGAACAGAGTGCTGAGGATCTGATTGGCCACTGTATCTGTGATGAAATGAAAGTGAAGCGGATTTCTCCTGAAAAGAGAAATGTTGACTTATTAGATGTAATACAGTATAAATGCATAAAGCATTATATAATTAGAAATGTGGCTTTTTTTTTAAAGTTGAATTTTAAAAGTTTTTCTAAATGTTTGAAATGTTGAAATGTTAAATTTGAAAATTTGAATTTTGAAATCTGGCATTTGAATTTTGAAAATTTCAATATTTTCATTTTGTATTTTAAATAAAAATGTATATATTCTAATGTTGAAAATACAAAAAATAAAATGTCAATTTTTAAATGGTTTAAAATGTTGAATTAGAATTTTTTTATTAAAAGCTGAATTTTGTATTTTAAATGTCACAATGAAAAATAATAATAATAATAATAATAATAATAATAATTCGGATAATAATCCTTTTTAACATAAAAATTTATATCATTTTTTAAATTAGACATTTTTAATTGTGGAATTTAATTTCATGTCAAATGCAATAAATGTAATCTACACTCAAACATATTTATACATTTTAAATATATATATATATATATATATATATATATATAATCTACTGGAGAACAGCTAAATCCCAGTATTTCTTCGTACACCTTTTGCATATTTAAGATTCCATGAACAATGCAGCGTTATATTAATTTTCCTGTGCTTGGTTCTTACCTGTGGAACAGGATGGATTTGACCAGAGTGACCACGTCCCGACTGGCGTTGTGACCAGCACACACACATGCCACGTGAATCAACTGTGTGTGGAGAGAAAAAGCAACATTTTAGATTGGGCTGAATAGCTTTAGCTTTGTTAAATTATTCTTATAATTATAGTGTAGGCTTGAAACATAATCTAACATGCAGCGGCCATCCAGAAAAGAATTGAGCACATATGCCACATTACAATTAAAATATTGATTCAATTAATACAAAATATCAAGTGATTGGTTTCCACAGTTCCACAAGTTTACTTTTTAAAGCCAATATTTCTACCTGGTCTCATGACATAAATGCACCTGGGAGCTTTTTATTGAGACTCAAAATTCCTACCAATAAGTACATTATTGCAGTTTCCAAAGAAATGAACAGTAAATCTCTGACACCTCTTATTCCTTTTCACACTAATTTACAGAGTTACGATTAAAAAAGTGTAATTTTTTTTTTTGTTATGGCTTCAAAACAGTATTAATGTGCTGGGAGATTTCATATCTACAGGTTTTCATAGACTACAGTTTGATAAACAGTTCAAATCTGTGTAAAAGGAAGTTGAAATGACAATATTGCATCAACAAATGCCTTTTCATAAGAGTTTTGCATTTGTTAACACTAGGTTTAGGGTTGGATTTGGTGTAGGGCATACTTACAACATGATAGATCATTACATTTTAGCGACAGTCGCAATATATACCAACAGTATATCAACATAATAATATTGTGCCAGGGCTCAGGTATTGGACCTGTGTTTTAGCGCCAATTAGGGGACATTTCTCTTTGAATCTGTGGCGAAATGTGCAGAATGATACATAAAACCACAAAAAGTGCACAGAGGTATGTATTTTAATGAGACCAGGATGCTTTATTTAGTATTAACCAATGGAGTTAAGGTGATTTTTAGCATCTCTTTTCATTTCAGACTGTATATCATTTTGTCATTTCAATCTTTCAAACTTGTCTTTGTGAAACCTTTCACAAACACTTTTCCAGAAGCCTGATTTAAATGCTTTTTGGGGCCGCTGTATGTTCCTCTAAAGATTTGTTCTCACATCTGACAGGACCTAATATGTCATCTAACCTCACACTTCTCGGCGGTGGGCGAGCGGGAACACTCGCTGTGATTGGCCCGTTCCTCGGCTGTGTTCTCCACGTCTTCTGGACCGGTGTCTGCCGATGCCACCCACTGCTGGTTGCCATAGTTACCCTCGGCAGGCTGGGCAGCCAGGCCCTGAGATTGGCTCAGCTGGAGTCGGATCTGCCGGTTCTCTTCCTCCACCTCACGAACCCGCGTTGCCAGGACGTCCCGTTCCAGCAGCCGTGCTTCTGTGGATTCCACCAAGCATGCGGAGAGGAGCAGGGAACGCCCGTCTGATACGGCACAACAGATTTCATTTCATTCGAGTGATCTTGACAGATTACACCCCAGAGATGGATGGATGAGAGGTAAGGAAATAGGAAGCTTGAGGTGAATTCGCACAGAGACAATATACGTGAATGTCATTCAGATTTAAGACAGACTCCAAGAGTATCTCAATCTACACGCTGCTCTCTGCTGGAATGATTAAAGTAGCAGAAAATTGGGTGTGATCAGGGAGAACAAAGTAACAGGCATTGAATTTATCGGAACGATTTGATGGATTTTCTTGCATTGCGCTCATGTAGAAGCGAGTGCAGATCACTCATCCCTGTTAACCAGAGTTGGGAACCATCATACTGAGCGTGATCATGTCGTTTCTCATGCAGTGGCCATTAGCATTCATATTCATCTCAGGCAGTTGCGCACAGGGTCCCTGGAAGTATGTGATGTGTAATCTACATCTTTGCTTATGGGCCCTCAGTTCTGAGTTTTGAGCCACTCACCTGAGCCGTAAATGCCAAGTGATTTATAACTCTGGAGCCACAGGAAATTGACATACCTTGATTGGCTGACGGCACCACAAGAACACTCACACTTCCTTTATAATAGCCTCTCTTATGAGCTGTGAAGGCTGCAGATGGAGAAATGTTTTTCTGAGCCATCCGGAAATTATATAATCTATAATTATGTTATTTAAAAACAACAACAAAAAAAACAATGCTTATTAAAATAATGTACCATAAAAAAACACTATAAAGGGCAAATGAACTGATGTAAACTGCGCAAAAAGAAATAAATACCTCCTTTTTAAAATGCCAACTCTATTACTAAGATATTTTATAATAGAAATGTAATAGTTGTTTTTTCTGTCAGTATAAATTACACTTTCCCCAAAAGCAGCATGTAGTGCAGCCATTTTAGTTGGATTTATAAAAATGAACCCTGATGATCCACAGCTGTTTTGTTTTGTTGTGTGGTACTTGTTCACGAGTCCCTTGTTCATCCTGAACAGTTAAACAGCCCGCTGCAAGTCCCACAAATTCTTTGGTTTTCCAGCATTTTGAAACCTTTTCAACAAAGACTGTGTGATTTTGAGATGCATCTTTTCACACTGAGGACAACTGAGGGACTCATACACAATTATCACATAACTGTACATGTATTTATGCAAAACATGATTAATTCTTTGATTCCAGAAGTTTATAGAACTTTACATTCTTCAACAGTGCAGTTATTTATTTATTTTTTGTTATTGATTGAATAGTTACTGATTTTAAAGGGCCCCTATTATTGGTTTTTAAAGTTCATATTTTGGCTTTTGGAAGTCCCAAACAACAGGTTCCAAAAAATGCTTAAATGTGTATTTATTTTTACCTTATTTGTTCAACGACTCCCAAAAGATTCGTTCAAATCCCTCCAGTGATTGGTAGATTTAATTTAAAACAGTGTTTATGAGCTTTTAACGCACCTAGTGGCAAACAAGGAATTCACATTTTCATTTAGACCAACACAAAAAGACATTCAAGTGGGCAGCAATATGTTAATGTTTTATTTTGATGTCAACATAAATCGGCTTGGGACTCCTTAGAGATGCAATAACTTCATACATGGTGCACTTCCAGATTTAAAACTTTACATGAAGTTTTTATTCCCTTTTCAGCTGTGTTACATGAAAGGTCATTTTCACAAACCCATAATAGAGGCACTTTAATTTGAGTTATTTTACTACAGGAGTTTTTCAATAAAATTACTTTTTAGTCATCCTGTGGCCCTATTAGGAATGTGTGGGTACATCAGAAAATTGTGAATATGCAAATGTGTTGTTATATTCCTGAAATACTAATCGCATGTAAAGTCAAAGATCTCTATCGCAGAGGAACGCAACTTTTAAATAAAGTGGTTTTTAAAAAAGAATCCATAAAAAGACGATCAGTAAAAAAATGTGATCAGTAATGCTTTATAAAAGAAACCACTTTTATCCAGGCTGTGCTGTGTTGTGAAGTCACAGCTGACGGGTTTGCACATGCTCTTACCTACTGCTTAAATATTTATTTAACTTAATATGGCACAATTCAGCACAATGTATTAGCACTTGAGAACCACCTTGCTTTAAAAAACACCTTTTCAACAAATAATGGCCCACAAAATCCTTTTGAAGTTTAGAAATATATCCCCAATATATTTTCTAAAGGGAAAAACAAGTCTTCTCTTACACTCTTTCAGTCTTACAAATACTGATGATCATGCTCTGATTATCTTCCTTTCTGTGTGCTTCATAGGTCTATGTGTGCATTTCTCATGATAGAGATAGATATGTTCACAAGCCAGACAGAGAATGAGAGAATGCGTTTTTATAATGATTAGCTTTCTAAGATCTGGCAGCAGATCAGTTGCGTTATCAGCACTCCACAGTGTTATTGTGCATCTCTGAGGATGGCAGACGCATCAGATGAGGATTTTAGCACACAGACCGAGATAAGACTATGACTGACAGCCTCAACACCCAAGTCACCCTGGCTTAAAAGGAAAACTCTTTGTCAGTCCAGCTTTTACATAAGGACACAGAAAAATAGTCTCACTGAGATCGCTTCTTTCCAGAAATCTGAAGATCTGATGATAGGAGTCTCAATACTCACTTTCCGAGTTCCCCACGAGCAGGTAAAGCCAGGTGAACAGGATGACGAAACTCAGAGACACCACCAGCAACTTCAGCTTCCCTCGGCAGGGGCAGAGCATCCTGGGATTGTGGAGGACTGGGCGGGGGAGGGAGGGGATGGAGCGATCAGGTTGGACTTGCCCTAGAGCTGGTCTCCTGCAGCATCCTATCTTCTGGAGGAGAGAGAGAGAGGAAGAGGTTGTTTGTTAGTACTGCACAGGGCCATACGAATGCTACAGCTGTCATTCACAGAGCTCTGCGCTTCCACTGTTGAGTGCAGATTTGTCGGTTCTTTTTATTTGGTATCTCAAGCACAAAATGTCTCCACTACCTGACAGATATCCCTGTCATGGGTGTCATGCATATGTGACAGCTCTAGCTCTAGACTGTAAATAAAAAAAGAAAGAAAATTTTAAGGATTCACCCGACTGTGACTCAATTATTTGTACACTAGCTTTTCCTCACACAGAAATAAAGAAATATTATTTATATATTTATATATATTCATGTTAAACCATTTATTTGTTTAAAAAAGTAAGATATTACAATTTAAAATAATTGTTTGCTACTTTAATATATGTTAACATATTTTTTTTCTATTGATAACAAAGCTGAATTTTCAGCATCAATACTCCGGTCTTCAGTATCAAATGATCCTTTTAAAAATCATTCTATTATACTGATTTGCTCGATAATAGTTTTTTTTTTAATTATTATCAGTGATGAAAACTATTTTTTTTGCTTAGTATATTTTTTGAAACTGTGATATTTTGTAAGGTTTCTTTGATGAATAGAAAGCTTAATGAACAGCAATCATGATTTCCACAAAAATAATTAGCTGCAAAAATTATTTTTATTAGTAAGAAAGACCAGTGCTGTATATTTAAGACACAAAGATGGTATAAATCTATTTATTATGAAACAAAAAAGGCAAATCATGCTAAACAAATTTTCTGTAACTCAAATTATGTGTTTCTTCTGGTGACAACAATTAATAGCTAATTTAAACATAAAATTAAATGTTACTACTGTTTATCTACAAATTACTAAATAAATTCTATTAAATTAAAAGATTTTTTGAAACCACCAAGCTGTCATAACTTAACATATCCTTAAATAGCAAATATTTGGGTTAATTATATAATGTCTTGAGCTGCCAATAAAACAATTACAAAAAAACAAAAAAATCGGAAAATCAGTAATCTAAGTAATACAGCACTGCAAATTCAGCTTCTTAACAAATGCATTTCAACTGGTCTATAAAAGCTGCAGTACAGCAAGGCAGATATTACAGATATCGGTATAATAATAAATATTGATTTGGTGTTGTTTTTCTGTCTTTGCGCAGCATTGTGTCTGCATTAAAAGCACCACTGGGCTCAGGTCTCAGGAAGCTCCTGGCTCGCGGCTGTCCTGAGTAACTCTAAACCTCTCTGCATGTCACTTTACGGCACACGTTCATGTCTGTGTTCACGCCATGTGGGCAACACGACAGCCATTGTTGTTTACACCATTCTTAATTAAAGAGCGAGCCGTGGGAGGCTCTCCATCACCCCAGCAGACACAGATTAACGACAGAAAAAAGAGAAAGAAGGAGAGGGAGTGGGAGAAAGGAGACAGTAGAGAGACAAAATTGTCTTTGTTTTATTATGAGCTTAATTAATCATGCTTCAGTATAATTAGACATATGCCTGCAGGAAGCAAGATTGGATGCTGACAATAATAAAAATAAATAAACTGAATATATATATATACATATTCTGTATAGAGAGTGAGCTGTTTTGAGATTATTACATTTTGCCCTCCTGGGAATTCAGAGGTGGTATTTCAGGTGCTGACTGCGTTGACTTTCATATGTTTATTAATGACTGCTTCACTCACACAGCTGCAGTTCAAGGCTTTTTTCTGCACTTTTCAATATTTTTTTTTTGCATTTTTTGTTTTATTTTGCACGAAATCCTATCCAAGACATGCTATTCTAACATTTTAAACCAGCATAAAATACAAAATAAAAAATCTTTATACTGAACTAAATATAAAATATAAGCTTTGTGATTATTAAATTGTATTGTACAGCTAAATAATACACCAAAATAATAACATATGAATTAACTGGGTTTATTGTAGTCAAAATACTATTTAACATCACTTAACACATTTATATACATTAACCTATAGCAAAACCTATAGCAAAAAAAGGGTTACATAAGATGAAAATAGCTCTTTAAGGTAAGAATTGCAGAGTAACACTTTGCAGTATGCATTATAATAACTTTTTCCGTTTCAGATTTCAGTTCCCATAATTATAATGTTGTATACAGTATATAACATTACCGTTAGGCATTGGATTGACATTGAATTCTGATCAACTGACATGGCAACTGAAATTTGACCAAATATTAAAGTCCTGTGACGTTGTGTGTCTGCTGGGATAGTCATAGTAAAAAAAAGTTAACTATGTTTCACTGTGAAAACAAAACAAAACTTACTCACTTATTTCTTTCAATCAAATGCTCTCAAATCCTGTTAAAAGGTCCAAGTAAGTCAACAAAAATGTATCCTAAAAATGGGCCTTTACATAATTATTTAGCCAAAGATTCTAATGCATTTGTAAAAATACACAAACCAAATTTTTATTTAGGCTTTATAAAACGCTAGCCTTAAACACCTTATTTCCTCCGCAGAAATAAACAAAAAGCATACAAGACATACAAGACTGAAATAGTCAGCTCTGCCATCAACAGCTGCCCATTTTAATTCTAGTGGAAAGTGACGGTGTGTGTGTTTTGTTTGTCTCCAAGCTTGTGTTGATCTGTGCTGTGTGGTCACCACCGTAACTCTTTGATAAATGTTGTCCTTCATCACCTGACTCTGCTGACACCAGCCTCTGTTTGTTTGTTAGTTGTCTCTTATGTGTGGCTCTCTTGAACACTCAAGGCCATTCTAAGCTCTCCACCACTCGTTACCAGATTACATCCGCCCACACACACACACACACACACACTTGCCATGGCTGTATAACACTCTCTCAAACTTTAGGGATGAATGCCAAGTATGTTTGGCTGGTGGGAGAACAGATAAAAGAAGAAAAGGTGTGGAATGATTTTGTGTGAACTACACAAATGTGTCAAGAATGTAAGTCTACTCCTCTCGAGTCGAAAGACGCTACATGAGTTAGGATAACGCAAACACGAACATGGTGGGTCTTTATAAACAGGCTGCAGTCCTGTAGACACACAGTCGACCTTCATTAATGGACCTTGCGAAACGTAACCTCAAGCAATTAACCTACAGAAGAGGCAGCCGTTTCTGGAGTGCGATCCGAAGCCTTTTTAAAACCAACAGCACCACTAAAAACTTCTCTTCATTACACAGATGGAATTCACACTGACAGGGATACAAAGAGGTTAACTGGAAAAAAATTACTGACTGTCTCCTTCAGTTGTACATAATGTTTAACTCAGTCACCCACAATCGACTAGTGCTGCAACGTGGCTCTTTCTGTCTATTTTAAACTGACAGAAATCCATCAAAAATCTTCATGGGTCAATTATGCAACCAACTTTTTGTTTCTAGATCTTTTAATACAATCTTTTTTTTAAATAAAATGTTATTCATGCAAAGTATAAATCATTGATTTCTGAATAAAAAGCATGGATTTCATAAAACTGTACTCTTAAGCATACAAATTAAGGTCATTCATTGGAATCAAAGATTCCATGAAGAACCTTTAAGATCAATGAAATCTTTTGGTTGCACAAAAATCTTTTATTTTTAAGACAGTATGACTAAGAAAACAAGACTAATTAATAGAATTTAACATTATTTTATGAATAAAAAAAAAAAAACGCTTTGAATAAACATTTTTGTCCATTAAATCTGGTAACTGGACGGTCAGACCACTTGACATTTTGGTAACACTTTAGAATAGCGGATGGTTATAAGTAATTCATAAGAGATTAGTTAATGATGAAATGTATATCTACAAAACATTCACAAATGATTAATAAGTGATTATTATGTTAGTTAATTAATTTAAAAGTTGTAATATGTTGAAAAGCACAAAAAATATATATTTTTTAATTTGGTCCCACTTTATATTAAGTGTCCCTAGTACCGGTGTACTTTCATAGTAACTAGATGTGTATGTAGTATGTAACTAC
>JAUCMT010000039.1:9911711-9936280 GCA_032357475.1 Enteromius thamalakanensis | reverse complement strand
TATTCTCTGAAACGCCTTTGGAGACGGCTTATGGTTGAGAAATGAACATTCAATGCACAAGCAACAGATCTGGTTGATATTTCTGCTGTCAGCATGCCAATTGCACGCTCCCTCTATGCTTGTGGCATCTTTGGCATTTTGCTGTGAGACAAAACTGAACATTCCAGGGTGGCCTTTTATTGTGGGCAGGGCAGAATAAGGTACACCTGTGCACTACTCATGATGTCAGATTAGCATCTTGATGTGGCACACCTGTGATGTGGGAAACATTTTGGGGAGAAGGTGCACTGGTGTAAAGAACAACTTCAAGTCTCGTGACACTTACAAGCAGAGAGTTTGAAAGCTCAGTGCGTCTGTCACAGGTCTGAGGTCAGCTGAGAGCCTTGGAACAAACAAACAGAGCAGTCATCATTTTCCTAAGAAATGTTCTTCACACTTGCAGTCTTCTTGGCCGTCAGCCAGTTCTGCTTCCACATTTGCATGTTTTCTCTCGCAAGAACTCAAGGTCAGGCTATGTAAACGACCATTAGTGCATCTTCAGTTTATTATTATTTTTATTTGTTTTTAAAGAAGAAGAAAGAGAATCAAAATATCCACCAATGCCATTTGAGGCAATCTAATGTAATGGGTTAGTTTCTTCTTAATCTTGTCTCAATCTTGTCTTTGAGTGTTATGAGGAGCAAACATCATGATTTGTCATTCCACAATGGAAAAATACATTGATCAAGCCATCAGCTCACAGGACTCCTGTTGTGTTTTGTAGCTGAATGCTTTCATTAGAAGGATTGATTACTGTATACCATACACATACCTTCCCAAGACACAGCATTTGTGCTGGATGGAGGGTCAGTGCAATTCATTTCCTTTGTGCTGTGGATTTCTTTGTAGAGGCTTAACAAGGATAACTGTTGCTAATGCATGGCCTAATATATGTCTTGTATACATCCTGAGAAATCCTTGTGGCAGAGTACTAACAGTGACATTACTTTCTTGTTCTATATAATTCATATACTTAAGAATTTAATAACTTATATTTCAGTGATATATAAGACTGACTGTTTCCTAACAGATACATTTAAGTTGTCAAAAATCATAGTAAATAAAATAATATACTCTTCAGGAAGTTAACCAGTATATTAATCAGCTTTATGAAAGTGGATGTAACAGTCACTCAAAAGACCTTCAGTTAAAACTGCAACATGATAAACATCACCAGCTCTGTTTACAAACCTCTGCAGGTTCTATAACGCGACAATAATTGCTTCTCATCACTTTAGCATGAAGAGTATTAAAGCCCTCAATGACATATATTAGTATCATTGGCTAAGGTTAACAAGATTCGTCAAGAGTCATAACTTATTTGATTAAGGCTCCAAGCCTGTCCTCTAATAACAACCACACACAAACAGACCTGATTAAAAAACTAATCAGACATATTTTGATTGCCTTCTGCACTTCTCAACTCTATTGTCATGCTCTGTGTTCATTCAGTCCCAATTAAATGTTTAAGAAGGATCAATGTGTTTCTGAGCAATTGAGGCAGAGGAGTGCTGTTAGACTCCTGCGCCCTCCGGTTCAGATAATGAACAGGATTTTTTGCTCTGGTCCTGCGCAGATTCGCAACCCCCTACTGAACAATTGGCCATCTGATGGGGTCATCGCCGATATCAGTCACATCCGAGCTCTTCCCAACATCCTCTGTCATTCTTTCATCCCGATTACAGTAATATATATTGTCCCGAGCTTCTCTGTGAAGCCTTTGTGAAGACACAATCGAGCCGAATTGATTGAATCCATCAAGACAGAACTAATATTGCAAGCGATCAGTTACGCTGTTACACTATAACGGTTTTGCTGTTTTCAAGCAAGCCACATACAAGCTGGCGGTATCATATTTATTATTTTGATTGAGATTTTTCAAAAGTGTGCTTGAGAGAACAAGGGTCTTCATCTGTTGTCTGCTGCTAGCACTATTGCTCTCACCTTAAGGGTTAGGGATTTAAAGGTACACTAAACGTTTTTTTCCAAACGATGTTGATATTTCAAAGCACCAAAACAAACATGCCCCTATTTTTGGAAATGTCCACCCCACACGCATGCATGCAACCACTGCAATGACGATCACAGAAACAAGCCAAGACACACAAGCATTCAAACAAAAACCAACACGAATAAGTTGCGAGAAACAAAGCAAAATCAACATTACCCACCTAGAAAAACACTCTAGAAGAAGAATAAAACAATTTCTTTGTCCAATTCCAGGTCTTTCCATCTTTTATAAGAGATCAGATTCATGATTTTCACCTGACAGATGGGTGACAAATCTCACATATACTATACACGTACACTTGACAAAATATTGAGAAATCCTCAACGTCATTCAAACAAGAATAGTGTCATGTTACAAATTCAAGTGTATTCAATTGATATCATAGGCATACAAAAGCAAAAAACATTTTTCATTCTATTTGGTTTGTTTGTCACCCGAGCCATTTTGTTATAGCAAATTCAGGTTCTGTTTGAACTTTGACCAAATTACAACCATCCAGGATAAACACTGGTAGACCTTAGCAACCATATATCATCACCCAAGCAACCAGCTCGGCCACCTACACCCGCTCTCAGTCACCAGACTATTAATTGAACTCACCTGCGATCACTCACCTGCACCTGTTATAAGCCTCAATCTTCAGTAACTTGATGGCTGAGCTCGAAGTAACACCTCTACTGTTTACCTCTGGTTACCTGTTTCCCGTACCTCGCATTGCCTGGAATATCAGAGTGCTTCCCCACGTTGTGTCTGCCTGCCTAATTATTCACTTGATCTTGAGATCCAACCTGTCATAAGATACTTACCTTGAATACTTAACCGTGTTAAAGGGGCCGAAGACGAAGATAGCGCTCCGCCAACAATACTGTGTTATGACTTGATTGAATCCATTATGTGGAACCCTCGCCCCAATCCTCAGTTGATGTTCTGTTTAAAAGTGTTTCAATAAACCCTGTTGCTTTATTTCAGTCCGGACTCCTGTGTTCATTGTCTGAGCGTTACAGTGTGTGTGTGTGCGTGTGTGTGTGTGTGTACTGTGCCATCTACAAATACCAAACAATGCAAATGCAAATGCAAAAAAATATATATATATAGCACAGCAATGAAGGGGTGAAACTCTAAGACATCCAGTGTGCAAAATCAACACATCTACTCACACACAGACTTGAACTGGTGTGCCTGTAACACAGCAACTATGTAAAATAAAATAAATTACTTAACTACAATGCGGTAAATGGACAGCAAGGAATATAATCAAGAGTCTAAAACAGAAACATCCACTCACACACACATACAAAAAATATGCACAAAAATACACTCTTAAATGAATTGGTATGTCTATAACCATAAAGCCAAAAATAGTTAGAAGATTAAAATAAGACATTGAAATCTGATCAGACCCAGAAGGATTAGGCTTTGATGAAGGATAAATATTAGTTACTACCACAAAATTCTCTCAAAAAACAAAAGAAAAAAATATTACATTGATTTTAATGAAGAAAAAAAAGTTACAATTCAGCTGTCGATCACTTTTAACCATTAAGACCATCAGTGTGACTTCCAAATGAAAAGCACACAAGGTTAAAGCAATGTTTTTTTTAACTACCCTCAGTGCTCTAGCAGCCCTCGAGCACCAAACACATTCTGCAGAAGAATGACCATGCTAGCATACAGACAAGAACACCAGGTTTCAGCTGAGTCACAGAAGCAATTGAGTGTGTGCTGGGGATCCAGAGATGCAGTAAAATACACATTTCCCTGTATTTTTTCTTAAAGCATTAAACCATTGACCTTCTTTTTTTTTTCTTCCCTTTGGAATTTGGTTTGAATTGGGATTAAAATCTCCTTTTTGTTCTTACAAGGAGATGAACTAAAGGTCACCTTTTCAAGGCTTGATCAGACTGTCAGTATTGTGCATTTAAAAGGGCATGGCGTCTCAGAAGAGCGTCAGGCTCCGCTATCTCATTCTCAATCTGTGCACTCTATTTCATTCACAGTGGGCTCTTGTACTGCTCATGTAATCTCGTCTGCACGGATAAGACCACCCTGTGACATCTGGGTCTCCTCCAGAACACCGAACCATGACCCAAAGCTCGAAGTGAAAGGTTCTCTGCAGCCCTCGCTTCAATTTCACCTTTCAGTCTGCTGTCAGTCACCTGACTCACTGTAGCTTTTTTGAATATGCACGGGTCTTTTCTTCCCTGTGCATGCACAAATGCATTTATTGTGCATTGCTAAGAATATATTTGTATCTTTTTATTTGGTACTTTTTGAGCTCACTGTAAAGCTCCTTGCTGACAAATTTCAATATGAAAACCGTTCCAGCATGGATTTGGTTCCGAGTCCCAGAGGACACCATGAAATGTGGTTTTATTTAGAGAGCATTCCTGAGCCGCACTGAGAATAGCCATGAGATTATACATGCATCCAAGATTTGTCATTCAAGTGTGCCCATTGTTGGCATCAAGGACACAAACATAATCACAGAAAGGAATTGTCTGCCTCCAGACATCAATGAGGCACGATCAGACATTATTACGGCTTTCTGCTTAATTTGTCCTTCCATGCCAAATTTAATTGCTAAATGTGTTTGTTAGTTGTCATTCAAGAGCTTGATTTCATCCAAAGTGACTTATGGTACACAAATCCCCCTGTGGCATCCAGAGGTCAAGTACCTCATTGGAGGGAATGGTGAGGAGAAAGCAGGTGTGTGATCTCAGTAATTCTAATTTCAGGCTTTGGGCTGAACCTGCAGCTCTTGTTTTAGCAGCTAAGATCCTGAAATATAATGCATTTGCCCCCATTTACAGCATCAAAACATTGCTGAAATAGCTGTTTACTGTTGAAATCCATGTTCATTTGATTTAAATATATATACTAAATCCTGTGATGTAGCCTGTAGTTTCTTTTTCCTATACTGTTTTGTCTATTCTCGCTTCTACTTATTAATGCAAAGTGGCCCAAGGATGTGGCCTTAAACAGCAAGGCTGCGTATCGGTTTATCTTTTAAAAAGTAGGTCTTATTTAATTATAAATATTATCACAAGCAAGTCTGTTTGATAATCTATGCTTCCATTTTAGAGAGAACTAACCCAGATGTAAGATTTAAGTAAAAACAGTGCCATCCAGTGGTAAACATTTAACAGTTTCTGGATGTAAAGTCACAAAATTCATTTTATATTTTTCCAATTCCCAATTAGAGTGTGTTTGCACTTAGGGTTGTTTTTATTCTTCTTCTTCGTTTATAAATGTAATTAAATTTTATAAGATTTATATGAAATAAAAAAAAATATTAAATTGACAATTAACATATACTGTATTAACTGAATATTATTGGTTTTTTTTTCTTCTTCTTCTTTTTGTCCCCAAATAGTGGAATGCTGACACACTACAGCAAAAGATAGCTGCTGAAAACATTAGTGGCCTAAGACTTTTGAACAATACATTACTGTACATCAGTATTAAACTGCACAATTAAAACTCAGTCTAACAAGCATATCTTACGTGAACAGTTCTTAAACTCTACCACAATTGTTAATCAATTCACGGGCTCACAGTATTTTCAGCGTAATACAACATCAAAGTGATTGTAGTGATCACAGAGCTGTAGCATGCGAGTGAAGGAAAAACTGATTCCAGCTCTAATATTCACAGAGTTGAAATTAATTTGTTTACATCAGTCACAGCTCTTTGCCCACCTTTAATGAGTTATGATAATTAGTTTGCAGCTTAATGGGTCACTACAATCTAAGCTGTGCTAATTACTGTTACCTGTTGTTCTTTCTGAGAGGTGCCTTTATCTCAATAATTAAATAATGAGTGTCTGATAAAGTGTGGTATGTGCATTACACAGGACAGGTAACCTGTGATCTTTTTAACAATAATAAAATATTAAAGTTGAAATGTTAGCTACAGCAGAGGTTCCCAAACGTTTTAATTCCGGGACCCACCGCAAGTAAGTCAATCTCAAGACCCACCATAATATTTTAAAATAAAAAAATGGGTAAAACAAAAACAAAACAAAACTTATTAACAGAGCAGTTTTTATGTTGCTTCATAAGAATTAAATTTAAACATAGCAATACTAAAAAGCTAATGGGAAACACAGTTGTGTTAAGATGCTAAGATGTAAGAGAAAACTGAGTGATGAGTTACAAAGTCAGTTACTGAATACTTATTTACAAATACATACATTTTAAGAAGTGAAAAGCTTAAAAGAAAGCAAAGGAAATTCATTAGTGAGAAGGGTGTGCCTACTTCTTAGAACACAACATATCTAATCTAGGAATTATTCTGGACAGACTGACACACATATCTTGTGATGTCCTGTATGTTTTCATTGCCGTCAGAGCAGAAAATCCACTCTTGCATAGGTAGGTGGTAGAATAGGGCACTAAAACTGTGCAGCAGCTCCTAGGTTAGGGTATTGCTTGGCAGCAAACACCCAGAATTGTCCAAGATTCTTTGAATCTCTGAAAAGAAGTTGAATGCTCCTATCTAAATCCATGTCTATCAGCTCCTCCTCTGCTCTTCCTGTCAGGACACAGCTCTCTATCGCCGCACTGCTAAAGGGATGCCATATCCAGTCCCATTCTGCCATACCTACAGATTATTGATTTGATAGAAATAGATAAATTTAGTATTACAATAAAGTAAACTAATAGTGTCTAAACATTAAATGTTTAACATATGCATAATAATAATAATAAAAAAAAAATGTCTTACCTCCGATTTCGGGAAAATATTAATGGAATTTCTGAATCAGCGTGCCGAGGTGAGTATGTACAGTCTCCCGGTTGCGTTCACCGTCATTGAGGCACAGTGATGGAAACATATCCCACACTCCTTTTTCCACTTGGGATCTCCACAATTTCAGCTTGCTGGTGAAAGCTGCGATTTTGTCTATGTATGTCAGAATGAATGATGAAATTACTTGCATGCTCTTATTCAATTCATTTATATGAGTGAACAGGTCCGACAGATAGGCAAGTTTCGCGCACCATTCATCATCTGACAAGTGTACAGCAAGAGGAGAATTAACATTTGATAAAAACAGCAAGACCTCTTCTCGCAGCTCAAGCAGACGAGCTAAGACATTGCCCCGCGATAGCCACCTGACCTCAGAGTGAAGAAGCAGGTGCTGATATTCTGAGCCCATTTCCCTGCATAGCAATGCAAAAAGTCGGGAAGAGAGCGTGCTGGCCTTAATAGCATTTACTTTTACAACAGTCTGCGAAACATCGTTTAACTCTGGGTGCAGTTTCTTACTTGCAAGGGCTTCTTGGTGTAAAAAACAATGGGTGAAAGTAGCTAAGGGGGCAACCTCCTTTATGCGGGCAAGAAGTGTCCTTTCTTGCCCGTCATCCCCGCTGCTTCATCCGTGCAGAGGCCCACACATTTTTCCCACTTTTCTGTGTTGCTCCTTTTTAGATCTGGTTTGATCTGAAGATGTATCAGAAGTCTGCGACGCCTTTAGTTTTAAAAAAAGTTTTTAAAACCATTTTACCAAACACTTTGCGGCTGCGGTCATGAATGCTGTACATTACTGACAGTTCAACACAAATGAATCGGAAATTAATTCAGTGAATCATTCAATTAATGCTGATTCAGACTCTGTTTCAGCTTATGTGTTTTAACTTAAGCTGCAGCTTAATAACTTTGCCCGACCCAGCTTTCCTCACTGTGTGATCCACAGTTTGAAATCCCGTGAGCTACAGAACGGAGTCAAAGAAGTTGGTGACGCAATAAGACATTTAGTTCACTTCAAGTATATTCACATTTCACAAATATTCACATTTCACAATATAAAACGTTCATAAGCAGCTACGCAAAACAAGATCACCAAAGACAAAGATGGTAAGGCAAGAAAAAGAGGACTTACAGTACATGAATACACATGCACAGATGTTAATTTACAAAATTTTTAACAGTTACTGGTCCATTTGACAGCCAACAAATGTAATGTACTATAGACTAACATATGTATTATAGTGAGTTAGCAAAAAAGATTTATTTTACATCTAGTCTGCCCTTAATACACGCCACTATCCTGGAGGTCTGTGACATTTTGTGTGGTCTGGAGAAGATATAAAGACATTTTGAAAGTGAATATGATATGATCATCTTTTGAACAGTAAGTTGTTTAATGTGGCTGAGCAGTGGTGCAGTACTGCTTTCATTTAACTCACATAGGAATACAGTGTTCTGTTGTCTAGGTAACATTAACAATTATGTTTAATGCCTATTAAGCATTTAATGGCAGATAAAAATATCATACAACATGATACAGTTGCTTTCTTTAATCAAAACATTGTTTTTCTGCAGTGTAGATGTTTGTTTTTGGCTCAAAGCATTTAAATTCCCTCATGAGCAAGGAGAGAATAAAGAACCATTTTTTCCCAGTATTTAGAGTTGTTGTCTTGCCAAATGTTTGTAGGCTGGCAATGTCTTATGGCATAAGTGAACCTTGGTTTACTTTTTACCAACAAGTACATACCGCTGCAGTTTGCAAAAGAAATAAACACTAAAACTCTCACACCTTTTATTGCTTTTGATTTGACTAATAAAACATATTTTGCACAATTACTTGACCGTAAATTTGTAGTTATGATTTAAATGTTATGACTTTTAAACAATATAAATATACCGGGATAATGGAAAACTGATGCTTTTGAATGTTAGCATCACACATATCCAGCTTCATATCTACTGTATGGTTTAAACCGGAGCTCTGGCTCAATCCTGTGTAACTACTCTTTGAAAAATAAGTTCAAATCTTTGTAAAAGGAAGTTAAAATAGCACTGTAACGTGGCTCGGTGTCTCTTGGAGACGATGGAGTACGAGGACGACGGCGAAGTCGGAGGAAGGGGGGAGACCGGCAGAGCCGACAGGACGGAGCCTCGAGGCGTAGCCGCAGAGATGGAGTCCTGAGGCGGCAGAAGGTCGACTCCCGACCGAGGCTGAGCTGGAGGACCGAGGAAGCCCGGAGACGCTGGTGGGTCGACGAGACCGGCTGAAGGCGAGGGAGCCAAGAGGCACAGCGGAGCCGCCGGGCTGGAGGACTGAGGGGACGTCCGAAGCTCGACGTCTGTGGGCGGAGCCAGGGGAACCACAGACGCCGACTGGAGGTAGGACGAGGAGCTGGCCGGAGTTTGCTCCGATGAGCTGACCGGCATCAGAGGCTCTTGAAGAGGGAGGGTGGGAGGGAACTCGGTGCCGGCAGGACTGGCCGGAACCAGCGGAGGAGAAGGAGTCGCGGGACTGGTCAATACCTCGCCAGACCAGTCAATAAGTTCTAATAAAGAAATCTCTAATAAATCCAAGAAATATGAACTGCAGTTTTCAATGGGCTCACCCTCAGCAGTTCCTAAGCTGACTGTGCAGTCCTCAACTCCCTCAAGGTCCACCAAAATCCCCTCCGGCACTGCCACCGTCACCGGTAAAGCAGGCGGTGGTAGTGTGGCAGGCTGTAGCTGTGCAGGCGTGGGTGCACGCTGTCTCGGGGCAGGCTTGGGTGAACGCTGTCGCTGGGCAGGCGTGGGTGAACGCTGTCGCTGGGCAGGCGTGGGTTTGGCTGGGCTGAGGGTGATTGCAGGAAGGAGAGTGGAGACAGTGGTGGTGGATGAAAGCGTGGCACGCCGTGGCGCTGGTTGTGGCGGCGTAGCACGCCGCGGCTCCGGCGACAGCGGCGTGGAGTCGATCGGCCTCCGCCGAATAGCCAGGCGGGAGCCCGGAAGCTTCGGCACCGAGCCAAAGCACTGCTCGCCTGGCGTGGGGTACGGAGGCAGTCCGTGAGCGAGGCGCTCATACACAAATTCTCCCCACGTCATTTTGCGGTTCTTTATTGGTCGATCAATCTGTAACAGTAGTAGCTAACGCAGGCGAAGGAGAACGAGGAGTCAAACGATTGTATAAAAATAAACCACTTTAATAAAAGGAAAACAAAAGTGTGGAGCAGTATCCATAAACGAGTCTTTCACAAGCACAAACATACATCAAGCTACATACCAACATTGATCGACACCAAGAACTCAAAAGACACCATACTAATAGACAGACACTGATTACAAAACTAGACACAGCTGGGGAGACACACAGGTGGATGGAATGATCACAAATGACAGACAGAACACATGGGGATCAAAACAAAACATCACATGACACGGAAACATAGACTAGAAACAAAACACGGATGTTACACATTAAGCTATTGACTGAACCGTTACCATTTAAACAGTTACACGAGCTGACTGGTTAAAAGAATAACCTAACCTATAGTACACACTTACTCACACAGCTATTTATATTAGGATCTACCATAGATTTCTAAAGTATTTTATTTACATATATATATATCAATAACAAATTGTTATGTATGTACATGTACACAATAAAATAAAGCCCTTTAACTAATACAGACTAATCTATATTTATATATATAATATAGAATATCATATTCAGGTTAGTCTGTAAGGGCTTTATTTTATTTATAACATTACTGTGTACATGTACATACATAATATTTTGTTATTGTAATAACTGTCTTCTATTCAAATATATTCCCATGCAAATCTGAATTTTCAGCAGCCATTACTACAGTTTTCAGTGTCACATAATTACTGCTACGATATGTTACAACTGTGTTTTTGATCAAATAAATGCAGCCTTGGTGAGTATCACATGCTATATATATATATATATATATATATATATATATATATATATATATATTATTTGTAAGATTTATCTAATAAGGCTTTCCTGGCCTAAAGTAACCCAACCCCCTCAGACACACAAAGGACCTCACCTCAACAAACACCACACACCCATTAGCCATTAGACAGCAAACACACACACACACACACACTGCTGTAAAGTGCTGCAAAGCCCGAGTATCTCTGCACCACAAAAACACAGCAACTTTTACACAGCAGAGAAAAAGTAGGAAAATACCCCACACTACAATAGAAGACAGACTCATATCACCAGGGAGAAAAACAGAGCAAGAAAAATGAGCCACATACACAAAGCCTGCATTCAGAGAGCTGAAAGGGGGAGAAAGAACACACTTATCTTCACCTCTGCTCAGCGCCAAGGCCGGCTCTCCTTTTCTCCCTCGCTCTCTCTTTCTCTTTCTGTTCTTCTGTCCGGCAGCGTGAGCGCACTTTGACGACGGTCTGACAGCTGAATGAAGTTACAGCACCCGGCATGCATGAGATTTCAGGCTGATATGAATTTCTAGTGGCAAATTTTCAACTGCTCTACCTGTGTCAGTTCATGTCTGTCTGAGAGGGAAGGAGGAAAAAAAAAACTCCTCCCTCTTTCCCTCCACCTCTCTGTGTAAGCGTGCCACGGCAGGTTTACGTCTCGCAGTCAGATCAAAGCCAACTTTCTCTTTTGCTCTTTCTCCAAATCTCTCTTTGCGCTCTAAAGTATATTGTAATTGCTTTTAAACTCACTCCACGAAGGAAAAACCTTCAACCCGCCTTTGAGCCTCTGCTACACCTGATTTAATAAATGCCCTGACCTCCACTGGCTCATTCACTCTCACTCCTCCTCCGTTCCTCCCTCTCTTCCTTTACTGAAAGATGACTGGCATGGACTTTAGGAGGAAGAGGAGGGGGAAGGGTGTCACCTTCCAAATAACTGTTGCTGCATGACAAAAGATGGGTTGTGCAGGAATGCAGGAGTCTGGGAAGCTTCGCCTCTTTGCTGACCGGCAACGTGATCCTGCAGCACAGATTGTCACACGCATGCGCTCGCAGACGGCAGCTCCAGACGAGTGTAATCAAGCATTCTTATCAGACAATGAAACGGCTTGTTTTGTCATTCAGATTTCTACAGGCTCTCATTAGAAGCTCTTATCTCAGTGGAAGAGCTGGAGAGTCTCTTAATGAATAACATCATCTCTACGCTCTGCTCAGTATCACTAAGAGAATTAGTGTTTCAGTGATTTACACACTTCCTGTGAACTTACACAGTACGGTTCAAAGATATTTGCTATCCCAAAAGAACAAATTGGATGAAGATAACATGGAATCAAAATTACATTAGTGTATGCTCATCTAAAGGCCCCTTTCGCATGGCTAACACACTGCTCAACAGGTCCTTTGACCTCCACATGGTAATTTTTGCATATAGAAGTGAAAAAGTCATGCTGAAAAGAATATTGAGGGTAAAGCATAACTGTAGAGTCCATAAGAGGACATGGTGAATACATAAATCGTAACTGACAAAAATGTATGTCTGTGCTTTTCCACTTTGTGATCAAAAGATGCAAGAAATATTTGCAAAAGCATTGCAATAAAAATTCTCACTCGCTACATGCAAAATAAATTATTGGGTAAACGCAACGCAACACAATGCAATGTATCATATATAATATTTTTTGGTTTTGTTTTGTTTTATTCATTCAATTTAAGTTTTTTTTTTTCTTACAGGTTCTCATGTTAATTTAAAATCAACCAAATTACTTAAAACTCTGTTAATTATGAATATAACAAATTAATGGAAATTAGACATAGTGCATGTTACCATTTTGATATTTTTAACATCTCGTTTGTACTATAAAAGACATTGTTTGAGACAAATAAAACAATGCGTAAAAACCACTTATGTGTGAAGCTGGAGCTCTTAATGCAAAACAAACAGTGCATATGTCCTGTGAATTAAATGCTTGGTGTTAAATGTGCACCAAGTTGTTACATGTTACACCTCCTTATTATTCATCACAATTTAATATAGTCAAACATATTAGTCAATATTACTAATTCAGTAAACAAAACTATCCAGTTTAATTGCAAATGAGCTATTACGGTGCACCATACACTATTATTTATTCTTTCACCAATATTTGGTCATTGTGTGGCACTCAGAGATGGTCATTCCTCCTTGACAATAAAGCTGCACCAGCTTTGCCTTGCCTCAGTTGTGCTGAGGATAAGATGACAGTTAAATGAATGTTTGATAGGTTAACACCTCATGTTTTCTCCTCGTTAAGGATGTAAAGGTCACTGGAGAAGCCTGGGGTGGAACTGGAAGGTGTGACAGTAAACTAAGACACCATGGAGGGAGATGGGACTAATCTATCACTCCAAGGGGAGTCATGTGGTGAGGAGGTGGGGTGTGTAGAATGAGGGGCATTGGGTTTCTCTAACAACTGTTTAAGCCACACACACACACACACACACACATATTACAGCAACTGGCTACAACTGATGAATCACATCACTATACACAGTGGCTTTCATATACTATCATATTTTATCCTGATTTTGATTTTGTTTTGAAAAAACACTTTTTACACTTCAATATATATATATAATGATAATTAGATTCAATTTACGTATATATAGCGTTTTATAAAATCGTCTGTTAATATACTGTTATATTAATTAAATAAAAGAAAACATTACATCACTATAAATTAGAAAAATAAATTGTAATTATCCCACATTTTCAGTAGTAGTAATAATAATAATAATAATAATAATAATAATAATACAAATTATTAAACCATTATTTTAAATGAATATCAGACAGGATTTTTTTGGGCAATGTTTTAATTTAAACAGTAAACTAAAAAGGAATTGTTTAGTTTAGTTTTACATTTGAAAGCTTAATTAAATTGTTAAAATCGTATTCATTCGATTTACCACTGCTTTTGATAAAATATTTGTATGAAATCATAAAACACAGAATATAAAAAAACAAAACAAGATAAAACACATTTAATAACCTCAATAAATAGGTTGTTTATGAATTCTGAATCTAGGCAATTTTATTTATTTATTTATTTTTTAATTGGATGGGGGTTGGCAAATATAATAAAATGGATTTCATTGCTTCTAGGGTTTAATTGTTGTGAAAATAATGAAACAATGCGAAACTATTTGATTTTCTTATCGTTATTCCATTACTTTCATTGCTGTATATTATACTGATTATTTATTTTTCAGAAATCAAAATATGAAAAGAAGATTTCTTTTAGTTTTGTGATTCGCAGATAGTAAAAAATAAACAGCACATAAATCATGAAATGACACGAGCTGAACTTGCATCGCTTGCATGAGTGGCACCACCCAACGCGTCGGCGCATATGTGTTTACGGCTGCGACAGCTGCATATTTATAATCCTCGTGAACACAAACTCACAATCTCTGTGACGAATTCGCTGAAAAATAATAGCTGTAAAAACCCAGAGCTTAGCATTTAAGGACTAATCTCCGGTTTAGTCATTGTGCGAGGGATAAACACTGAATCATCTGGAGAGTTTCCTCTGTTGTCCGCTACTATATCCACTAAAACACTCCGCCTGGCACTTGCCGTATGAATTTTCTTACTATTTCTTACTTGCATTCGGCTCATCAGTCTTCCCCTCTCGCTGGAATAAAGACACCAGCACATTTTATGACTCATGGACATGAGTAGGAAACGATGTTAACAATGCCAACCTGCAGTAAAAACACTCTCTAATCCTCCTGCCTGAGTGTGAACAAACTCGTGAGGGCCGGCAGGACTGAGGGCTTTGACCTGACAAAACAACAAGAAATATAACACCTAGGCCACCACAGAGGATTTGTAAGGGTCAAGAGGTCAAAAAGCCTCTGCACCGCGCTTCGCTTGGACTCTCAGTGGCTGATGGGAACAGAATATTGCTTGAGAGCCATGAGGTGCTGAGCAGAAATGATCGATACTGACACACGCAAGCGCACACATAAAGCTGATGGAAAAGTGACAATTTATTTAGTCCTGACAAGTGCAGGATGAGAAGCAAGGGAGCTTGGCTTTGGAGTTAGCAAACTCTACTAAGTGCTGTCTCTCTTCAGTCTGCGGTCACTCCAATGTCTGACTCCAGACAGCTTTTCTAAATGGACTTCCACCCAATCGCAGCGTCAGCTGCTTGCATCCCGAACGGCGACTGAATCTGAGACAGCAGACATGACTAAAATAACACAGACAGCATCTTACCTCCGCTGAGTGAACTTAATCAGTTCGTCATACACCCACAGGTCCACACCAGAGGCTTAAACGAGACAAACCATCACGTTAAGCCAACGGCTTCATCATAAAGAACAGAATGTTCTCTTTATGCTCGTGTCTCCTACTAATTGTGCTAATCACACTAATTAAGAAGGCCGCTTTTTAAAAAGGTTGACCATTGTTACCAAACTTGTTGCTATGGTGACGGGGGAAGGTATTATGTGAGCTTAGCAACTGATTGGCCAGCGCAGTGTTCCCACACACTAAACTTCCAATAAGTTTCCATGAATATTTAAAAATTATTTTAATAGATAAATGAGTAAAACTCCACTATTATCTTTATTACCTCGCACTGACAAAACATTGAACGCTTAGAGCGAAACTATGTTTTATGATCAAAATAAAATATGTTATTAGTATTATTAATAATTTATTTACATCTGTATCGCCATATGACAATTGTTCTTAAAAAAAAAAAAAAAAAAAGCTATGATTCTCTTCCCTCTTTCCAAGCCATTTCAAATTCCCTGTTGTTTCTTATTTTTTCATAACTGTGGGAACCCCACCAGGGAGGGAGATGAAAATGCTGATCATGCACTCAGTGTGACAGATGGAGAGAGTTGTTATTAGTGTGTGTTATTAGTTATTGGCTCTGTGACTCTTCTGAGCTTCTCACGCTTAATGAAGGGTTAAAGGTCATATGTAGCTGAGGGGTGTTGAGCGTGTGAGAAAATTCAGTGGTGAAGCCATCCATTAGCTAAACATCCCTTTCATTAGCTACACGTGACCTTTAACCCTTATTGCTGAAGAATAAAGAGGTCAGAAGCATCGTAGTATCAATAACAGTAATCCATCCATATTAGAAAAATGTGCCTGTGGGGTATTTCTGCAAAGTGATATTCTTTCATGTTTCCGATGAGTGGCACAAAAAGCATGTTCAGTTTTATCCAACAAAACATTATATGTTTCTGGCAATGTTTTAATAGGTTAACTGTGGTATGGTGGCCGTTTGGACATGAAATGTGATCAAAAATCCAACGCAGGCTCCATGGATAAATGTGTTGATACTTCAGCAAAATTGTTTATTCGTTGCTTCTTTTATGTTTTGCAACACTCTCATTGTGAAATATCCAGTCATTAAAACTAAATGAAATAAACATTAATATGGCAATGTTTTATCATGGTACATTACACTAAAAGGTTATTGCTCTTTCGTGTTCAAAAATGAACATAACACCTATACTAAACACTACTTGGTCTCACGGCATAAACATACCTTGGGGCACTTTTTATCGAGACAAGAAATAATATATTATATGCTGGGATATTTGATATCTGGCTTATCCAACTGCATATAGGTTTTCATAGACGGTAGGTTTGTTCTGTAGGTCACGGAGTACAGACATGTACTGCTTCAAATCCAGTGTATATCAACGTAATAAAACGTGCCGTGTTCATGTATTGAACCTGTGTTTTAGTGCCACTCAGTGGACATTTCTCTTTGAAAATGGGGCGAAACGTGCAGTAAGTCACGTAAAAATAGTGTTGCACAAAAAAGTGCACAGAGGTACATATATAAACCAGGATGACCAAACACAAACCTAAACCTAATCAATAAGGCTAACAAAAGCAAACATAAGATAAAACACAGTGATTCAACCATGTGATTTCAGCACCCTTCTTTAACGTCTTTTACTTTGATTTACATTTCAGAGGACTTATACCTGAAAGCTGCATATCATAAGTGCAGTGCTGTACTACGTACGTGTGCTTCGGAGCATGTACTGCATCAGAAAAGCCACACATATGGAAAAGGTTATGCAATGCAAGCCTAAAATGTCTTTGTTCACAAATCAAAAAGTTTTGGAATATAATAATATAATATATATTTAATATTGTGCAAGGAACGATGCGAAAATATTAATTATTTCTGTCCCAGCAGTTTGTTTATTATTAATGTTACTATAATCAGCCCAAGAATGTTTGACCAATTTTTTAAGAGATTTGCAGATTTTACTTATATGATGTTGAATGAACAGCTAGCATGTGTGAACATATTTGACTCCAGAGACTTCATTTGAGAAGTTGCATAATAGTGCCCCCTACCACGTAACACTAAAAACATTGACTGATGGAAAATTCCATCAATTGCAGTGAAGTGTTGTGAATTGGCAGAAAGTTCTATCAATTTTGAAGAAAGAGCTAACTAATAATCTGCCCTTGTGATCATAACATTTGTGAATAGGATTAAATGTTGCTGGTGTTTGATTGCCACTAGTGTTCGTTTTTCAGCTGGAAACTGCAGTGAATTTTAACTATATATATGAGTTTTGTAAAAAAGTAGATAGAGGTGTGTCTTTTTTTGTTTTGTATTGTTTGTTTGCTTTTTTGACAAATCTCTATCTATCATATTGAGCAAGGTTCATCTACTCACTTCATGTCTGGTGGTCCCTGGCCAGTCTCCCACGGTCATGCAATTTTAAAATCTGCGGTGATTTCTGATGTGTTCTGAACAGCCGCCTGGGAGAGTGATTCAAACCACCAGCACCTGACTGTCATGCGTCACATGACTCTGTCTGTGAAGGTCTTTGAAAGGTCTGCAGTGCTAACACCTCACGTCCAGGGCTGTAGCTCTGCTGGACATCTGCTGTGACCTTCTGAGAATTAATCACGACCACTTATGCAGGATATCTTTTGTTCTGGTCCCAGATGGTGTGGCGCAAGATCCAATCAGGCTACACGGGCATCGCAGCAAAAGTCGATAGACACATTCACAAGCTGTTTAAAAAAGTCTATTGTATAAGAATGAGTCGGCAGTCTAGAAGGTCAGAGGACTCTCCATCTCGCCCCGAGTAGACCTTAATCTATATTCTTACGCATTCATTTTCCACAAAGACAAGCTGGAACTATCTTACATAACAACAGTGCTTTGAACCTGGGAGTTTGCGCAGGCAGCCTGGCCTTCAACTTGGTAAATAAACAGCAGATTGTGAGCGGAGGAACGGAAGAAGCCAATATTGTTTTCACCCAGATCTTGGGTTCACTAACTATCTGTCTACTGAGACGCCCCTTGTCTGGCTGCTGAGACTAACTCCTCTCTTTAAATCTCCTCGATCTCACTATCCTACCGAGGCGTGCATGTCTCCCAGTCTCATACCCCGCAAAATAGCAGGAGGCTTGGTGCACTCACTTCCCCTCACAGTAAACACACCCACGTTCACGGAAGCAGCACATGCATATCAATAACAAAGACTGAGCTTATTCTGCATCTGTGACATCATTTAACCTACCTTTGCATTATTCATGAGCCTGTTTGCACATAAAAAATACGAATCGGATAAAACTGAGAGGGAGCTGTCATGTCTCACACTGTCATCTCTCATTTACAAACGGCATCTCTAACTCTCTTTCACCATCAGTGACACAAACACACACTCTCTCTCCAGCTCAAACGTTGAAGGATTTTACTGGATCTCACAGGAGCCAGTTAGTATTATCAGGAACACCAGATATGAAAGCTTTTTTGGATGCCATCTTGTGTTTGAGGATGCATTACTGGGCGTGATATGTTTTCTAATAAAAAAGGACACAAGGACAAAAAATAGCACTACTAAAACAGACACACAGTGTCCTTAAAAATAATCTAATTCAATGAAACAAAACATCTCTTTGCACTTTTCATGTCCCTGACCTCATTTTTGTCCATTGTAGTTGTGACTCTAATCACGACTACTTCTACAATCTTAACAAATGTATATATTTATATTATTTATTTATTTATTATTAAATTATTTATAATGTTTATTATCCTTTCTAAATGCAGCAACATGTAATAAAGAATAATTAGTTAATATTAATAATAGTATTTCTTGTTTTTATTATAACTATAAAATGAATAGATTCCAATAAAACACTACTAATAATAATAATATTAATATTAATTAATATAAAAGCAATATGTCCATTGCAAAAAAAAAAAGACTGCAAAACTGTGAAAATGCCATGGTAAAAACCTGTTAAATGGTTAATAATCAATTCCTGTAAAATTTACAGGGAAAAAACGTAAACGCATTTCCCAAAATTTCCTGAATTGCAATTAAAATTTAGTTTGAACTTTTTCTTAGTTAGGGTTTATTAGGGTTGCGTGTTACATTTAATGTTGCTAAATTAATGCTTCTTGCATATTTCAGAGTCTCATCATGATGGTGTTTGTAGCAGCACTACAGCTGCCTTTTTTTTTTGTGTATTTCTGTTGCTCAGCTGGCACAGGGCAAGACATCAGCAACACCAATGTGCCAGTAAAATGCATAAAAATCATTTATATTATATTGCTGTTGTAATTTCATTAAATATTTCTTTGATAAAACTGAAAGAGCGTCTTTTTTAGGGCACAATGTTTTTAATATGATTTTTAACTGCATAATTATTCACGGCATCTAAGGGACTGCCAAAGCTATATTCAAACATTGATTCAGAATATCTCCCAAGACTTTCAAGTTCAGATAACTTTAAAGAGGTCCGAGTCACAATTCTTTCAAACGTCTCGCAAACCCTTGCAAAGAACCGAATTTGAGAAATCACATGTCAGTCAAATGCTTAAAGGAGTTTGTTCTTCAATTATGCGAGTGAAAGAGGAGGGAACGCTCATTCTACTGAGACACGGCTGAAAGAACCGCAAATTGACCTGGTACTGCTAAAAAGGCATCTGCTTCTGTTTCTTTTTTCATCAAACTGAAGTCATTTGCATAAGACACTCTATTTGAACTCCTATAATTTGATCAGAGATGCATTTTAGGCAAATGGTGATAAATTTCATCAAATTGTGATAAAGAACGACAGCAGGAGCCTTGACTAAATCCCTGCAGGCCACTATCTGTTTTCAGAAGGCAGGGTTCACATGGTGTCAAAAGATTCTGAGGCGTTTATGAGGCCTGCACGTGAGGGAAAAAAATGCTCTGTTCCTATACCTTTTAAAGGGGGCAAGAAGAGTTTTTCCTGTGGATGAAAAGGGGGAGTGTGTTGTACTGAAGTGTGTACTCCAGGGCACCTGAGAGCTTTCCATTAGGGGAGCATGAATCACAGTGCGTTCCCCTCCTCTTCACCGCCCTTCAAAACAAAGTGATCTCCAGTAGGCTCATCTGAACTAGCTCCTGCAATCTCTCATTCTGTCAGAGACAGCTCTGCTCCACACCAGCACGGCCCTGGGACAGTCTTTACAGCTTGCATCTGCCACGCTTATCCGAGTTTCGCCGCCGAAGGCCTAAGCAATCCAATTCGGCGTTGAAAGAGAACACCACCAGGTATTAACACAGGGTGTACCGGCGGGAGACTGGGATAAAAGTTCCTTTTACAACTAGAAATGGCTATAAAACACCCTAAAAGAGCATATCCTGTTTTGAACCCTAAGGGCTCAGAGATTGGACATGATTTATTTGGTCAATTTTATGGAGGGCCTTTTCTTATATGTGTTGCACACCTTGTGGGTGAGCAAAAAGGTCTGCTGACTCACAAACAATAAAAGGTGAAAGGTCAGAGCAGGATCAGGTCAGGCTACAATAGGAACTTGTGAGGTAATGTTTTCATGACTATCTTCATGGTTTCTCAGAATTGGAAATAAATGAAGAGGAAATAAACACCCCAAATAATCTCATATGTTTCTCCTCAGAGACTGAACTTATCACGTTCTTTCAAGCAAGTTTTTGACAAATTTAAAATTTATAGCTTTGTACGCTTTATACTCTTTATTTCTTCTAAGTAATTTTATGGTTGAACCTGAAATAAAGTTGAAACATCAGGAAAAAGACTTCCAAGTCTCCTGAGCGATGTGCAAAAAGATTGTCTTGAAGACAGTGTAGAGTTGCATAAATGCAGATATATTCTGATCTGCTCGTATTTCCATTATTCAAAAATATATTATTTAAAAGCAACAGCCAAAATTTCATTGTTGCCTAAAATGTAATCTTGTTTAAACATAAAAAAAAATTGTTAATTTAACCATTAAAATACAACAGAGAAGAAAATGTGGGGAAGGAAAAAAGGGGATGGGTTATGGGTTTGTGTTATCAACAAAATATGATAGTTTACAGATATTAAACATTTTGAGATATAAACCTGAAACAAAGTTGATGCATGAAAAACAACTGCAGGTATGGAAGAGCAAACTCTGTGCACATTCCTTTGGGAACCAGCAAGACTTCTAGTTTCATCAGAAAAAACAGCTTCACCAGCTAAGTTTTTTACAGTACAGTTAAACAACATGGCCTTTCTGGTAAACATTTTTTTTATTTTGGAAGTTTTCCTGCTTCCAAGAAAAACTCTGTATTGCTCAGAGGTTGATCTTCCATTTCCAACTCTAACCCACACAGACCAACCTGGACCATCTGCCCCCTCTCAGTAGCCTTTATTGTTTGTCAGCCTCCTCGAAGCCAAGGGTAGCCTGTGGGTTGTGGTCTGCACAACCTCCACACACGTTAATTCTCTAGCAACCTGCCTACACTCTTTAGAAAGCGTAAGCATCAGTCGCGTTCCAGCACAAAAAAGAATCTCTAGGTTCTTCACGATGAAACAAGTGGCACATTTGCGACAGATTAACTATTAGATGCTTCTAATGCATCAAAGCTAAACATTTCGATATGCATTTCTTCCTGAAAGCGGATGTAATTTGAACTCCAATCCAGAAGATACACAGCTTAACCGGAGACCTAACAGATCCTCTACAGAGTCTGATAGCAAAGCACCTAAAATACATTATCAGAGATAAAACTAAATAATGTGTAACAATCAATATTTCATGAGTTCGGCTAATGCACCCTTTTAAATGTTCTGGTTGCACGTATTGTTTGTTTGTGGATATAAAAGTATATATGTGTGCATCTCTGCCCTTTAGGTGGGAATACATAATATTTAAGTGAGTTGATTATGGCTTTAGCATTGTTATGATTTGTTTTCCTGACAACCACTTAAGGAAGGATGATGACAAGCTTTATTCTGAGCAAATGAACTGCTTTATTTAACATTTGCTGATCTAACATGTTGACTTTTTGTATCATTTGTAGGTCTTGGGCCCTTTCACCTGACACATGTCAGAGCTTCAACGCATCTCTTGACAAAAACATCATGTGCATCTTTGACCTTCGCATGAAAAACTTTGCATCACGGCAGGGCTGCTACGTAAGATGTCTAGACAATAAACCTTGAACACAGACAACAAAAAGAAATATTTATGAGCTTAGAAAGGAAAGTGCTTTTCCGATTGCTCTGAAAGCAATTAAATAACTTACCAACACATTGTAGTAACTACAAAATCAAAACAAACTGTGTACTGAAAAATGATCTGCCAGGAAGGTTAATAAACGCTAACAATCAGAAGAAATTTCCAGATGAAATGAACACCCATGTTGCTTTAGTCTTTGCTTTGCAACCTTAAAACACATTTATTGTTTCATAGTGAATAATTTGTTTTGTAAACATAAATTTTAATGTGCATCACATATAGTAAAATTGCTCGTTAGTGCACCTGGTATAGCATTGCACGAATTGTCTTTGTTTAACACCCAACAGTTTGGTTTACTGTAGAATTAGTTCATTCCAAATGCGAGAGACATTTTATAATAATATGTTAACACAGTCATGTTTTAAAGAAAGTTTAACATGCTTTTTCCACCCACTCACTGGACTGCTCACTTTTAAACTACTAAACATGCAATATTGCCAATAGAATTCATTTTTCAGAAAGATTCCTCACAGTAAGCCACCCAAATATAAAATGCTGGTAAGAAGCACAATGTGTCCAGTCTTTTTATTCCCAGGTGCTATTTTCCAGATAGAAAGAGACTGACTCATCTTGCATATCTGTGATTGACACAATGACAGTGGTGCACATATTGTCTCAACTATGAGGCTAAATAATACCATTGTGACAAGGACAAAAATATATTTAATCCTAAAAAATCGCTAAATACTACAAAACTACATTTCAATGGTCCTAGCATTGGCAGTTTGCAGCTTATTGGATCTAAACGCACATAATCAGGGTCTCTATCCATCTTGTTCATCTTCATGCTAACACTGCCTACGTAATCATGTAAATTGTCCAGTAATCTTTGGCTGTGCTTCGAAAGGTCAGCAGCCAATGGGGTCAAAGTTTAAGTGTTTGACCTGCGCACAACATATCATCGAAACAAACTATGGGAAAAGGACTTCAGAATAATATTTCAGATAATAAAAAAATAAAACTCCACCGATGACTCACCAAAATGCGTCCTGGAAGCTCTGTGATGCAGAAGAGACGTGTTTGCTGACCCAGACTGATTAATCACTGGAAAACCTTTACTTTCAACCTCTCTGAAACCTGCAACAGAAAGTAATAACAGATTTTGCCTCATTAAATAGGGAGCTTTTGTTGTACTTGAAATATTACATAAAACGAGGCTGCAATGTAACTTGGATGCAAAGGTGAACTCATTGTATCCACTCCCGCGCACACCTACAGTACTGTTTAAAAAACAAATCTTTTGGAACAGAAAAAATGGGTCACAAATCAAGAGATGTATTTAAAAAAGCTCTTTTAAGGCACCTCATTTTGTTAGGTTGCAACTTAACAAGTAAGATTAGAGATATTGATTGAGGTCGACTTAAAGAAAGGTCAAAGCGAGGACCATGCAGTGAACAAATCACGAGTTGATACAGCATCTGTGCTCTGCGGGAGTCGTCTTTTCATCACGCAGCTCTGACTCACAGGTTTGTTTGGCTGTAAATTAAACGTGCTTTATCTCTCAGTGTTTCTCTTCATGCAGAGACATATTGTGTCCTCCTACCTAAAACAAGAGCCTGTTGAACTGAGGATAGCACATCTCAGAGCTCCAGCTGAGAAAGTGTGATCAGCGTGCAGGACAGAGACTGTATAAGCAGCAGACGGACCACTTGTAGAAAACCAATGGGGGGTGTCAACTGTAGGCATGCTGGTCTAAGCTGGTTAGAGCTGGTTTAGTGTTGGCCTCGCAGAGTAATGCTATTTACCAGCAAAGCTTAGTCAGCGGACCTCCATTGTCATTTTGATGAAGCAAACCAACCAAGGAGGTCTCGCTGCTTAAGCTGGGCTAACTAATACACAAAAGACATTCTGAAGAATGTTTTGTTCATACAATGAAAGCCAATGAGGTTCAGTGTTGTTTGGTGCTTCAGAATATCTTTCTGTATTTCTTTTGAAAATCGGTTGTAGGTTTAATTGTCAACTTCTTTTGTTTCAAGCACACGTTTGGTGTAACACTTTATTTCAAGACATCCGACTAACATTAATTAACTTTGCAACTAGCAGTCATTACAGTACTAGTTGTCTGTCAGCTTAATAACTTCTAATACTTGAATTTTATGGGTCTACTAACCCTAAACCTACCCTAGCAGTCTACTCTAAGGGTCAGTAGACATGCATTTGCAACTTAATGGTAATTAGCTGATATTTCAACCTGATCTCACAGCAATTCGTACTTATTTTACGAGGTGGCTAATTCGTACGAATTTGTACGACCTGACTCGTAC
>JAUCMT010000039.1:9860822-9880740 GCA_032357475.1 Enteromius thamalakanensis | reverse complement strand
ACTAATAAGCATTTTAGTCAAAAGACTAAGACTACGACTAAATCTAAGATGGTTGTCAAAAACAACACTGTTCTGAGCATAACTAGTAAAAAGTAGTAGATAGTGTGTACATCACTGGGGTTTCCCTACTATATTAATAGTGTACTTAATATGTCCCTGACAATCCTTGTGAAAAAGAAGTACATTTAATTGCACTGAATGTGCATTTGTAGTGTACATTAAATATTGAAATCTTATAAGTTTATTTTACAGTCTTATATAGTTTATTTATAAATTACTTGCAAATATAGTTGTCAAATGCTTGTAGATGTTTGTCAGTACATTGAGCAGTACACTTTAACCATTTTTTTAAATTACATATAAAAATGTACTTAAGTCTCACTTAAGTCTTACATATTATTATTACATTTTTAATTGTATAGTTTTCATTCAATTTCAGTTCAAATGTAATTAAGTATCCGAGACCATTAATCAGGTCACCCTCAAGTCTAAAGGCGGGCATACACAATGCGATTTTTGCTGTTGTATTTGCTGTTTTTTCTCTTGGGAGAAAATCGCAGATGCTCGCATGGTCACGGCTCGTACCTGGTCAGAAGAATTACAGAACGATTACGAGCACCTTCCTGACCTAATGTGCTGTTTGGCTCATTCAACCACACATATAAAAAGGAAACACAAATGCATATATATGTACATGTGTGTGTTTCCTTTTTGTTGTTGTTTTTAACATTATTATAATTTATTGGTGCTACTGAGATTCTTGCCTGTCTGCAGTGCTTACTTGCCCCAAAAACTTCGACACAGTAATAGAAAAGACAGTAATCTATAGTTTATTATATGGCTTAAAAATAGTTAAATAGTGTAATCATACTGCTCTGTTTTTTTAATTTGTTATCAATAATTCTGTCAAATTTGGCGTTCATAGGAATTAAAAGGTAACGTCATATGTCTGTTGAATTCAGCTAACCATGGGGTTTTCAGTGGTCTATCGCCACAATCTGGCCTCTCTTATAGCACATTTAGTTGTTACTTTTGTGTCTGTGCAGCAGGTAAATGACGCAATAAATCAGCAGGCTGCTGTTATAATGAATAAAAGTCTCTGCACCGCAAAAAAGAGATCATGTTGATTCTAGAACAAGTCTGCACTAAAAGCACACAGCTACAAAACTAAATTGCTTTTATTTTTTTATGAATAAAGCTATACTTTGCTTATAATGAAACACTTATTTTTAATTTTATCATGCTGTGTGAAATTATTCTTTTGCACTGCATAGAGGACTAAAACTAGGTAAAGTAACTTCACATTTGGTTTTGCAATTCTTTATATATTTCTTAAGAACAGCATCAGAATATGCATAAATATTGCGTAGTGTCAGACTATGCACTTTATATTTTAAGAAATGTGATAACATCCTCCAATTATCTAAAGTTTGACTGCAAAATGCATAATTCAACACTGTGGACTAATTCCTAAACCACTGCATTTAATCAGTGTCGGCTATCAGGATTTTGTTTTCTGAATATTAAATAGACAAGAATGCTATCTAAATGTACCTAGGCGGACTTTTAGCGAGACACAAAATACATACCAATAAGTACATAAGTGAAGTTTCAAAAAAAAAAAAAAAAAAAACTAGAGACAGAAATTTTTTTATGCTGAGATATTTGAAAACTGATGCTTTTGAACATTAGCATTATATATATCCAGTTTCATATCTATGGGATTTGGAGTAGGGCATTAACGTTTAGCTACAGTTCCGGATAGTTAAATTCTGAATCTTTGCAATGTAAAAAAAACAAAAAACACAGCAATACTTACATATGTCAACGTAATACTAATGTGCAATGGTTCACGTATTAAACATTGTTTTATTTAATTGTTTTAGCACCACTCAGTGGACATTTCACTCTTAAACTGTGGTGAAAAGTGCAATAAGTTACATAAAAATGGTGTTGCACATAAAATGCACAGAAGTACACATTTTTATGAGACCAGGTTGGAGGTATTAACTAAACATTACACTAAAAAAAACACTAAACACTAAAAAAATTCTGTAATTATTCACTCCCCTGTAAGTTTTTTTTCTTATATTTTAAGAAAAATATATTTTTATAAAATTAATAAATTAATTAATTTAAAAATATATTGGTTCTAATATTTTAAAGAAAGCCGGTTCCCAAAGTGTTGATGGTTTAGCCATTGACTTGCATACAGGTCAGTGACTACAAGCAACTGTTTTGGTTTCCATTATTCTTTTGGGGGAAATCAGCTTACTAATTGCTCACTAATAATTAACTCCTCAAATTAAACTAAGATTGTAAAATATATTTTTACAGAAAAAAATCCAGTTCCAACATGCCATTTTTAAAAGATTGCCTCATAAAACACATTCCCAACGGTTAAATGCACAACGGTACCCTGGGAATTATGTTGGAAATTTACATTTGTTTTCTTGTTTGCCCCTCTGCTCAAGTCTGACTCATTCCGGTATCACTCAAAATGTCTCTCACTCTTCCTTTCCATTCCATCTTTGCCTTCCCCTCGGTTCCTGTTTATCTTTCTCCTTGCTTTAATAGCTGTCTCTGCTCTCTTCATTTGTCTCTCTCTAATGGCTTTCTTGTTCCTGCTCTTGCAGCGTCTCCGCAGTTCCTCCAGATCTGCTCTGATTTTGGTCCAAAGGCTGAGTCCTTTCCTGAAACTCAAGAGGGATTATGAGCCCAGTTAATCAGAAACCTTTCCACTCTTAAAGCACAGTGTGTGTGCCTGACAAAGCGTGCACTAATCTGCAGCTTTCCTTTTGTGTTTTCTTCCTCTGATCAAGAACCCAATTACAGCTTTAAGGAAATGCAAACAAACAATCAGAGCGCCTCAGAACACACCGTGCAGCCGTTTCTCACCCTCTTAACTAAATCAATCACCGGCTTCATGAGATTCCTGATTAGCAATTAGCATGAGCTGGAGGGGAGCTGTCGATACCCAAGCGAAGTGAAACGGTATTGATAGCATTAGAGACTGTGATCCTTTACAATTCAACAAAGGCATTGTTCTTTCATTGTTTCAAAAATTTGTATCTGTGCTATGAAACAAGAGTTTTTGTTTTTTTCTGACTTTTGATTTGCAAGCTTTGACTGTTTTCAGTCAAATATCTTTTGTGATTATGCTTCCAGACATATTCCAGCATATGCCATCTATGTCTCTTGCTATGTCTCTTTCCTACTTATAATGGGAAGTAACTCAAAGTGCAACTAAAACAAGCAATTCTACCTCTGCAAGAACCGTCTGAAACCTCTGACTCACAACCTTTAAGTAAGTAACGTTTTATTATTAAAATAACCTGCTACTTACTGTTTTGAGCAGTGTAAGGGTGGTGCTTTAGTTTGTTGTTTCTCCGATCACACATGCAGACATGTTGTTATGTTTACGAGGCATGATGCAACACGATGCGTAAAAAGACAGAACTTAGTCATTATAATCAGTAATTATGTCTCCACACCTCGTTTGTAATGTGTTTCACAATGCACTGGATAGCTGGCCAATCAGAGCACACCTTGCTTTTTTAGAATGATGATCTTAAATCAACCCATTTCAGGAGGCGGAGCATAGAGGTGAAACAAAAATGCACAGTATGTGGCACCTTAAACTGCATAAACACATTGCATTTAAACATATACACAAAATAATGTTATTTTTAGCAACATCATACTGTATGAACCCTTTAATCTTAAGTTGTGAACAGAACTATGAAAATGCAAACAGTGGATCCTTTGGGGGAAATTCCCCATAGAAAAATAACTTTAATTGCAGAGTTAATGACTTGTTACATGAATAACCATACTGGAAAACCAGAGAGAAAAACTCCATTGACATGGGATGGTTCAATACGTTTGTCAATGCAATTAAACAAACACAAGCAATTTCACACCTCAACGAATCTGTGCTTAAAATTCTACACTGTACCTGCAGTGTGCAATATGTTTGGTAAACCCTGGAAAGCATTATAATTTTCCTATGCCAGGTAAACAAAACCCAAAAAATGCCTTTACTCTTTTCCTGAAATCTTGGTGTCAGATCAGTGTATTGATTGTTAAATAGTTCCCGTGGGAAAGAAACTGTCGTCAGTTATTAAAACACCAAATGCAGCCGTCAAGCAATTTACTTCAATTTAAAAAGAAATGTCTTTTTGAAAAGATACTTTCAGTTCAACAGATGGTCATAGATCAGGCTATTTGGTTTAATGTAACCTCAGCCTAGCCTCTCTGATCATCCAGTAACATCTCTGTGTAATAGCTTCATTCCATCAGCCGGCAGTAGCAGCAAACGCTCCATCAGCTGCTCAGACCGTCCAGCACCATCTCCACGTCTCCAAACACTCAATTACCTTAATCCTCTTACTCACAAAATAATCTCCATCCTCCTTAACTTTGATGTCCCATTTTGAATCTATGACCGCAAACTGTATTAGATATTTCTGCAAGCTTTTTTTAACGCTATATGGTTTAAATTTATGAAATAGTTGAAAAATTATCTCAAACAACCATCTCTGTATTCAGTGAAAACCTTTAGTAAAAGGGAGAGTTCAACTAAAAATCAAACTTCTGGCATCATTTACTCAGCATCATGTCATTACAAACTTGAGTTGTATGTTTCTGTTAAACACCAACATAGAAAGTTTTAGTACATTTTGATGTAATAGTTAAAAAATAGCATATTTTTAATCAGTATTTTAAAAGAACAAGCTTTATATATATATATATCTATATATATGCTGTCAAACAATTAATTACATACAAAACAAATGGTATATGTGTTTAGATGTCTATATTTATATTCGTATAATTTCTATTATAAAAAATATATTTGACCCATAAACATAACCTTTTTTTCTAAATATCTACATGCCTGTGTATTTATATAAACATAGTAAATATACATGAGATACATACATTTATTATGATGTAAATAAAATATTTTTTTATTTTGGATGTGATTAATCATGATTAACAGTTTGACAGCACTAATATATATATATATATATATATATAGTATTTATATACTATACACTAGGGGTATAGGATGTGCACCAAAGCAAAAACAAACTTCGGCCAGCCAAACGGGAAGAAGAGGTGGGGTTAAACACGCATTAAACACCACCAATTCTTGCCAATTGTTTGGCCGAAGTTTGTTTTTGTTGTGATAAACATCCTGTGCCCATAGTGTTTGTTTTGGTATTGCAGCCTCTGTGTTGTCTTTCGAGAGCAGGTTTTTTTTTTTTCAATGTTCTGTATTCAGAGGGCAGACAGCAAGATGATCAAGGGGCGATGCATACAGTTTGAGATAAAAATTAAATCGAGCTGAAATCCTGCAACATCGCATAGAGCACCTTTAAAGCACAAATTGCATAAAAAACATTAAAAAATTAAGCAGGACAAAATATATTACAAATAATTTAATAAAATTATAAACAAAAATGGATAGATGTTTAGTATGCAGCAATACTAAACATCTACTACTACTAATACTGATATTATTAATAACATTTTTGCAAGACAAAAGTTTAAGATTCAGAAAGAAAAACTTTAAAAAGAAAAGAGTGACAGTACGGACAAAAGAAAGTCAGTTGGAGTCTTATCAGCGAAGTGCAAAGGGCATCTGCATTCTCACTGTCTCTAAACCTTGTTACTTTGTCCTCTCTGTCTTTCCTTCTGCCCCTGTTCTGATTCATGGCACTCCTAAATCCTCTTCCTCTTCAGAAGCATCTTATCAACCCAAACCGACTCTCTTCACTATGACATTAATTAACCCTGCTTAATTAACGCCTTTGTTAGGAAGCCAAGAACTTGACCCAGTCTTTCACAAAGCTCCAGTCCAACGCAAGAATATCAGCCAACATTTGACCAGTTCTCAGAAGAGCCGTGTTTATCTGCGGGTAGATTTGATGCTTTACAACACCCTTCAAAGCCAATGATATTTATGTACTTCACCCAAGGGATGAAGACCTTCCTGTATCGCTTTGGCATGTTTCATCTACGCTCACGGGAAAATGAATAATGATTTTTAATTGTCTGTCTTGCTAGCTGATAATGCCGAGACTGATTTTTAAACGGCCAACTTGCTTGCCAATTTCAGAGGGAACGATTTTTTGCTGCCTGAAGTAAATATCAGTGGAATAAAAGTGAACAATACTTCAGAAATCTGCCTCAGCTCGATCTGATGGGTCGCTCAGTTGAGTCTGAAAACTACTGCAGAAAAGCACGCAAGGTCATAGACCGAAGCACGTATCCACCGCCAGCTCCTCGCGGGAAAATGCTCTCAGTTCACCTTTGCATTCACACTTTATAAACTGTTTCAATTGCTGAAGGTTTTTGCAATCACTCAGGTCTCCTCTGAGACGGAATTTCATCCAAATGATTGTTCGTAATCTCGACTGTGCAGTTTGTCAAAGGATTTACACTGGTACCAAACTAGCAATTAATACCAACTAATTAAGCAGCAATCAGATGTATGGCTGATTGAAAATGCTTATTTTGATAAACTACTGTGCTTTTCATTATCATTCAAATGTTGACACAGTTTAAAGACCGCATGAAAATTACAGTTTCAGTGTATTTTTATCTCTGAAGTCATATGCCAGAGAACTTAGAAACCAGAATGAAATAAACAGAAAAAAATGTCTGCTTTGTTAAAACTGAAAACATCAACTCCCGTTAAAACATGCTTAAACAATAAGAAAAATCATCTCAATGAATGATGAGAGTTTATGGCACCATGCTGGATACACTCAAAAAAAAGGGCTGGGTTGAAAACAGCCCAGTTCTGGGTCAAATGTGGATGAATTGTGTTGTTTTGACCCAGCGGTGGTTTAAAAGTTTAATGCAACCTTCTGGTAGATTTATTTTTCTCTACTATTACCTAAATTACTTTATTTCTTGCTTAAAATAAACCTGAAATGTTTGAAAGTACCATTTATTGATGTTCAAATTATGTTCAATAAATTAACAGTCGAATAAGGTTGAAGCAATATATAAGGTTGAATAAGGTTGAAGGTTGAAGGTAAAAAATAATAAATCAATAAATGTTTACCTTCTGATTATTGCTGATGCCACTAGTTATAATTATATACGTGAGATTATCTGTTTTGTGATCATTTTAAGGCAGCCATATACAGTAGCAACAGTATTTGAGTTGAATAAAACTCAAAAGATTGGATTAAACACTGGGTCAAAACAAACATTGTCTAGTCACTGAGTTCATCCATATACTTTTGAAAAAGCGTCTTGTATTGAATTTGTGCTTATATTTATATAAATATTAAAATTTGTAATTATGTCAAATTAAGTCTTACTGTACAGTACCTTTCAGATTTTGTTTTATAACAAAAATGTTTAAAGTTGAATGTCTAACCACTAAAGCACATTCGATTTTAAAAGTAGTGTGCAATTTAATTTTACATTTAAAGTTAATATATTTTACATGATGTACTAAATTACACCCTTTTTTAAATACAAATATAAAAAGAAAAAAATGACAGTAAAGTATTAAATGACATTTAAATATATTTAACTTAACTATAAATGCTCAGTACATTCAACATATTTCAAATTTTTAATTTATTTTTAATTATTTGTTTAATTTAAACTTAAATTAAACAAAAAGCACTCTTAATTGTAAATAACATGCAATACAGTATCTGAAAACACTACATTTCATTATTTCCCTAATAAGTACTATTTTTTAAAAGTATACAAAAATGTCATTCTTTTTCACGTAGTAAGAAAACTGCACCCATAAACCCTTTCATGGGCTCTTTAACATTGTGAAAACCTGGAAAAGCTTTTATAAATCACAAACCTTTCTTTTTCAAACTGGTAGACATACAGCTGAACTTAAAGTGCCCCTATTATGGGTTATGAAATGTTTATATTTTGGTTTTTGGAGGCCCAAAACACAGGTTGACATGCATGCAAGGTCAAAATCACTTTTATTTTCTCATAATATGCCTTTATTTTATTTTCTTTGATCAACGACTCACAAACAGTTCATTCAGTGATTCATTTATCCAAACCCCTCTGTGGTTGGTCAATTTCATTTACAGCAATGGATGCTTTGGGCTTTTAATATTCCAAAAGCAGCACCTGGTGGCAAAGAATGAATTTGCGTTTTCATTCAGACCAACACAAGGATAACAACAAGTGGGCGGACAATATGCTTATGTTTCATGTTTGATGTTGTCAACATGAATCAGCTAAAAACAACTTGTTGCAATGAGTCGAGTCTTTCTTTTGAGAGACAATAACTTTATACACAATGCACTTTCAGATTTAAAGCTATTTTAATTCACCAGCTGTGTTACACACTGTGTAAAAGGTACTGTCATTTTCAAAAAACCCATAATAGGGGCGCTTTAAATTCTTACTCCAATCTGGGAAAACAACTCTAGCCTATAATTTAATGAAGAGAGCCTTTGCTTGGAATACAGGGATTTCTGTCTGTATAATCATCCCTGCTCAGCAGAAGAAGCCACAAGCTGAAAATATAGTTGTGAGGAGACACTATTCAAAAGGAATATAACAGATTGAAAAGATATGCGTTCCTATAGCAGTATTTGATTAGGCTTTGCTGTTATGGTATGTTTCCGCAAAGCTATCTTTCATGTCTTCCTGAGTCTTCTGCACTCTACTCTCTGACTTGACTAAAGAAAGAGAAGCTTTTGCATGTTAGGATCTCCAAACCAGACAGGCAGGGCTTCAAATAACACCTCTAATACTTATGCTTTTAAAAGCATGTTTGATGTGATCCAGCTGGCCCGCTGGAGGTTTAATAAAATAGATAATCTATTTGAGAGTGACTTTATACTGAACGGATCAACCACCATCATCTACGATAAGATGGATGCATCGCACTTCAGCTAAATTGATTTTTGGTTTTACCCTGCAGCATTTCTTCCTTTTATAAAAGTACTCTGCCTGCTTAGTAAAAAAAACAGTGCACACACATGTATAAATCTAGTACTCTGGCTACTTAGTAGATATATGCAAATATCTTAACCTCCCCATGGCTATTTATTATTAATACACAATTACAATTTAAAATGATGGTTTTCTATTAAATATATTCGAAAATGTTTTTTTGTTTGTTTGGTTTTTTACATTGTAAACATCATAATTTAGTTGATTTTATTCTCGGAAATGACAAGTGAGTATATACATACATATATATATGTATATATATTTTCCATTGCGCTAGGGATGCAAAAAGGAAGGTTCTTGTGCAAAAGTTCCACGGCTTTTTAGTGCAGTCACCCAAGTAGATCGGAGGGAGGAGATGGACAGTAAGTGTGGCTAAATGTGGACAAATGCATGAATGCAGTGGTAACAGTAGAAAGTGCTGACAGTGGAAAACACAATAAAGCCTGAGTGCTCTATTACACTGCTTGTTAAGTCCAGTAATGTTTCTCCCCCGGAGGAAAAGAGGTAAATGAGGAGAGCTTGTCCTTCTATTTCCCTCCTCCTATTTTCTAGTCAGCATCCTGAGCCCGGAAAAAGAACGGATAATCAATCAGACTAGAAAGCAGGAAGTGAGGAGCTAAGGGTGGGAAAAAGTCACAATCCAAAGTGGGAGTGTAAGCAGAAGATTTGATTTTGAAGAAAGCAGACATCATTCATGAACATGAACAAATAATGATAAGGGATTCCAGTCAATAGAAACTGTTTATTAAGATGCATCCAGTTGAAATGCATTAGTTTAAAAAACATGCTGGACTTACGAAAATAACGTAATAAATGTGTCCCTGGCACAAATAAATAGATTAAATTAAATGATGTGACTAAATCACGAACTGCCATGAGACTGGGTTTCAAAATCCTAAAAAATATACTTAAAAACTGCACAAAATGATAAGTAATTGTAGTTCTTTTGTTCATTTATTTATTTGGCATGTTTGTTTAGATACTGTTATTGTACAAAAATGTCTTTAAATATATTATTTCATTAGATATATTTTTTATATTTTTAGTGGAAAAGAAAATTAAAATACTAGTTTTTTTTCATTTTCAAAAATGTTTTAAATCATGGTTTGTTTGTTTTTTTCAAAATAGCCCAACTGCAGTTTGATTGAGATTAATTGGAATGCACATTAAAAAAACATGATTTTTGAGAATAATTAAAAACAGAGCTGTCTGTTTTTGCAAATTAACTCTTCATGTAAGTCTTTTTTTAAGAAATATTCCGAGATCAATTTTAAGTCAGTTGAAGAATAATGAGGATATGAAATCTCTTAAGAACACTCTTATGAGCCGAAATAAGACAATAACTCTAAAAAACGGATACAATTAAATGACAGACTGGGCCTTTGAGTTTTGTTTTAATGAAAAAAAAAAAGTTTTGCTGTTTGAAGAAAATTTCAATGTTACTGTAAAAGGCAGCCACAAATGAGAAACAGTCATGTATAAGGCTTACTGCCTAACTCCAGAAACACAAGCAATTATTAGGAGAGTGGAGAGCCTTCTCTTTTAATCTGCCTATAAAGAATAGAGAGATAGAACAGAGTGACTTACGGTTGAACAGATGTAATCAAGTTAGTTTAATTGACTGAGAGACTGCTCGACAGGCACTGGGGATGAAAACATGGGGCAAGAATGTTGGAATATGTGCAAGAAGATGAAAATTGAAGCGGATTTGGTCATCGTACAAGTCTGCCGCATCTGCTGCTCTAATCCGTGGATGGTGAGCAGAAGTCATACAATAGAGGACAAACCTCAAGCTCTGTGTACCACATGTGTTCTCGTTAGGACAGTTATTTAAAGTGGACATCGGTCCAAAACCCCATACGGAGAGTAACACAATTAAAAATTGTGCCTGGGGTTGGGCTCGTATGCGAGTGCGTGGTGGCCGGGTCTAACCCCACGAGGCCCGGTCGGGTCCAGCCCGAACCTGAAGAGAGGTCTTCAACTCCCACCTCCGACATGCCGTCAAGCTGAAGAAGGAGTCCTATCAAGCCTGGTTGGCTTGTGGGGATCCTGAGGCAGCTGATCCGGTACCAGTGGGCCAAGCGGACTGCAGCCCAAACTAACTGGCACCTCGGGAGGGGAAGGCAGATACCCTGCCAACACTGTATATAGTGGGGGTGGGAATCTGCTGACTTCAACTGGGTATATTTTCTGGCGGTAGAAGGAATACTTTGAGGATCTCCTCAATCCCACCGAGGCGTCTTCTGTGGAGGATGCAGAGGCCGGGGGCTAAGGGGCGGACTCGACCATTACCCAGGCTGAAGTCGCCGAGGTAGTTAAGATGCTTCTCGGGCACCGGGAGTGAATGAGATCTGCCCTGAGTACCTTAGGTCTCTGGATGCCGTGGGGCTGTCTTGGCTGACACGCCTCTGAAGTGTCGCATGGAGGTTGGGGATAGTGCCTCTGGACTGGCAGATCAGGGTGGTGGTCCCTATTTTTAAAAAAGGGGAATTGGAGGGTGTGTTCCAGCTATAGAGGGATCACAATACTCAGCCTCCCCAGGAAAGTCTATGCAAGGGTACTGGAGAGAAGAATTTGTCCGATAGTCGAACCTCCGATCCAGGAGGAACAATGCCGCTTTCACCTTGGTCGTGGAACACTGGACCAGCTCTATACTCTCTTTAGGGTGCTAGAGGAATGAGAATCAGCACCTCCAAATCTGAGGTAATGGTTCTCAGTTTGGTGGGGAGTTCCTGCCTCAGGTGGAGGGGTTTAAGTATCTTGGGGTCTTGTTCATGAGTGAGGGAAGGATGGAACGGAAGATCAACAGGCGGATCGGTGCAGCTTCTGCAGTAATGCGGTCGTACCGGTCTGTCGTGGTGAAGAAGGAGCTGAGCTGCAAGGCGAAGCTCTCAATTTTCCGGTCGATCTGCGTTCCTACTCTCACCTATGGTCATGAGCTTTATGACTGAAAGAACGAGATCCCGGATATAGGCGGCCGAAATGATTTTCCTCTACAGGGTGGCTGGGCGCTCCCTTAGAGATAGGGTGAGGAGTTCGGTGACTCGGGAGGAGCTCAGAGTAGATACCCCGGGAAGAGCTGGAGAAAGTGTCTGGGGACACTTGAAACATACAATGATAAGCTTTATTTTGCTTCTATTTATTTTGCTTCTGCTCATCTTTGCTTATTTCAGGGTTATTATATGAAAAATAAAATAAAACAACAAAAATTAATTAATTGCTTGAAACTAAAAAAATGTAATACTTCAAATAAACACTAGCTAACAAGTCAACATTTCTCATTTATTAAACAAAAAAAAAACTAAAAATAAAGTAAATTAAAAAATAATTATAATAAAAATTAAAGAAATTACTAGAATTTGAAAATATGAAAACTAATTTAAAATCATAAACATATAAAAGTACCTTAGCATACTGATATTTGTTTGTCTTTTGAAAAAAGAAATCTGTCAACCTACAAACTTTTCTCATTTTCAGTCACAATGTCTTGTTTTCTGCAGCCGTGCATGAGAATCAGCATTTGATAATGCACTTTATTCTGTCTCAATTCTTTTGAAAAGCTTCTCATCACAATTACAGTATAATTTCATCTTGTGGCTTCTTCTGCAGAGGGATGATTATACAGATTAAGACTAGCTATCTCTGCATTCAAAGCAAGCATCCACTGTACTCTTACTTTGCGAGTCATAAATTTGTTCCACACAAAAAAGACAAACAAAAAATATTTTTCCTGATTTTTCTGACCTCACTCGGACAAATTCATGCTTTTTTTTTTTGCCAAATCATACATATTTTATATTTTATCATACGTATTCATATGAATATGTATGAATTAGCAACACCTAACCCCACCCCTAAACCTACCTATCACTGGGGTTTAGACAAAAATGTTATGATTTAACACAAATGTGTCACCTTGTAAAATACATAGAAATTGGTCGTGAGACTGTGTTGGATATGTACACTGCTAGGGTAAAGATGGACTACTTACAGCTCACCATCCATTTAAATGTGACTTAACCAAAGTGAACAAACAACTTTTCACAGGAAATAAAACCCCAAAGCTTTCTTGGACACAGAATCCGCTGCATCTACTGCCAACCTCCACATTGAAAATGTGTAAAAACATCTCACCCGGGCGATAGACTGATTCCTCTATAGCGAGGAAAGGAAGTTAATAGAAATGCGAGAGAAGGTCAACTTCGCCACCTCTTATAGATCAGATAGAGTCCACAGTACAGCAACAGAGGAATAAAAGGAATGAATCAGCTTGTAACTCCAGCGCTGCAGGTCCTGCTGTGAGTTTTCGATTTGAGAAAGTCTCTCTACCTGCAAAACACTTTAGCAAGTTGTCACTTAGCAACCTAAAACTCGCTAACTCAAAATATCTTTTTTACTTCACAAGGCGGAGGAGAATGCACTTGGTTACCAGGGACGGATTTAATATCTGTTGTGCCCGTTTAGTCCACTCATCGTATCAGTGGCAAGTGTTCATTGGTCAATAAATGCAGAGCTGACATGAGTGTATGTGCATACATAAGCTATCTGCTGACATTTGACCTACTTCAACAACATCAATGCGCCTCTCGAGACTCTTCCTGTGTTTTCTAAAACTCACAGCACTACTTGGCCTTGTTGTGCTGGCGTCCTTAACTGCCTCGAATCCTCTTGCATTTGCAGTTGCTGTGCAATAAATCATTTCTACTGTCTTGGAGAAGTATCAGTAGGAGGTGCACAGTGCATGGCTGCACACTGCCATCAAGCATAAGTTTGCTGTCTGACAAACTCTTTTAAAGGGGCGGTTCACCCAAATTTACTCACCCTCAACCAAAAGAATCTGAAGAATCAGCTTGTTCGTCCAAACGGTCAGACTTAATAAAGGCTAAGAGCTATGTTACATGTCTCCTAAAGCCACATTATAACTTTGTTTGAGGAACAGACCATAATTTATGTTGCTATTTTAATCAGTTGTGCATAATCACATCCACAATAAAGATAATGTAAGAGTCTTAGAAACTTGAATGAAACTAAAAATGTAATGTGGTGTCACCATGTAAAAAAAAAAAAAAACTAAATTAATATATTTTGCAGATACTTCAATCCAAAGTTATGGACGAGTGATGCATAGAGATAAAACCCTGAGAAGAATGCATTTTATATTCAACAGTTTGGGAATGGGAATGAAGATTTTTACACAGTTTTGAAATTATTAAAATATATATATATGGAACAGAAGCCTTTGTTAACAATTACAGAGATCAAACGGTTCCTGTAGTTCTTCACCAGGTTTGCACACACTGCAGAAGGGATTTTGGCCCACTCCTCCATACAGATCCTCTCTAGATCTGTCAGGTTTCGAGGCTCTCGCTGAGCTAAATGGAGTTTCAGCTCCCTCCAAAGATTTTCAATTGGATTTAGGTCTGGAGACTAGCTAGGCCACTCCAGTAGCTTGATATTACTTAATTTAAGTTTTTTATTAATATTATCTATTGTAGTTCATTAATATTGAGGTTGAGTTGAATATAAGGATATGTAACATTTTAGAGGTCCAACTGTCTAACATTGTAATTGAGTCATACTAGCTTTATTTGTTTTCTCATCAAAATTAAGCAAAATAAAATAAAATAAAAATAATTGTATTTATGCAAATAGAAGCGCTCAAGTAACACTGTGTCTACATCGGCTGTGACATAATACAATAGAACCTATTCTGCTGACTATACTGGATGCAGTCCCAACGTGGCATGACCAATTTCTGGCAGGAAAACTAATGCTGCATTATATTTAAGACATATTGACACAAGACTCAAATGATTTTCAACAGTTGCTTTGTCGCGTCCAGTCCAGCGTAACACGGTGTAAACACAATGTAATGGTCTGTTTGGTGCACAAAAAGGTGCACAGTCACATTGTTCCAGGACTCATGTCCTTGATGTCATTCATGATTCATTTTCCATTTATGTTCCACAGACAAAATAACAGGCTTGTAGGAGAACTGCTCCTTTAAACAAGTCCTCCTCTCAGAGTTAAACTTTGTGGATCCATTTTCAAGCACTGCAATGTACTTTTAGAGACTGTCTCCACAACTGTGGCCAAATTCAAAGGGTTTCATTGGGCGTTGCGCTTCACTTTAATCGAAAGTGCTTTGTCTGCAGTTCTGCAGGGAGCGAGGAGGCCGTGCCCGACGGCCAGTGAAGTGTACTAGCTGTAAGGAATTGCAGAAAGGTGGGGGGGTGGACAGGGTCAGCTCGGTCAGGAGAAACTCTCCATTTGCCTGAGTGAGTCCTAACACAGAAAGCGAAGCACTCATTCAGGTAGAAAACGGCAGAGGAGAGTTGGCGTCTTTTTTTAACGACTTATTGCTACCCACGCTTCCCTGCTCACTGATTGAATAATTCAGCGGGGAAACCCCTGGGGGTAGGTGGTGACGAAAAAGCAAAGCACTGTTGCTTTAAGAAATATCTGTGGCAAGAGCATTAAATGAAACTGATCCAAACGCTTTCCCTCTATCATTAAATTGAGGACAGTTACACACAGCAGGGGGTGGGGGGGAATATCTGCTTGAGTGGCAAAATAGGGTTACACAACTTTACACAAATATGTGCAGCAGGGTGTGTGTGTGAGGACCAACACTTGATACTCTGGCTGCTCACAAATAATTCAGCGTGAAATGACAATAAAATGTGTGAAAATTAGTGAAGTTTGCTTCTAGGGTCAGTGAAGATCCCTGCATGAACCCAGCTACCTTCTTTCCCTTGTAATATCTTTCCGCAGTTTTTTAATGGAATAAAGTTGAATGGATGACTCGGAAAACATTTGCTGAAGAAGCGTTTGAGAGCATCTATAGACATAATTTCTCAGGCCTGCTGAGTTAATGTTAAAAGATGCCATTCAACCTGTCTCTCTCTGCAGCGTATGCCAGCCAATTTTGCCTTCCGCTAAATGGGTTACATTAATTTTTTTCCCCCTCCCATAGTTGATAACTCAGAGCTCAGACATGCCTCTCCAAGTTAAAAAGTGAGCTGCTCTGAAAAACAAGATCAAATGCAATCTGAAACACTGAAAATGAATAATTGAGGAGCCTTGATGAAAATTTTCCAAATTCCTCATTGTGAGAAGCTGCGATACAGTTTCATTTGGATGCTAATGTGATTATATCCTTAAAAGTTTCCTGTGCATAAATCAGCAACGTCAATCAAACCAGTGGCAAGCAGGAAACATAATTGTAATTAAGTTTAAATGCACGTCTTGGCTTTCTAAACGGCAGCGTAATGTAGTTTCTATTACTTTTCTCACTTTTCAATCCATAAAGGTGTGTTAGACCTGAACTCAATAATAAAACGGCACGGCAGCAGGCGCAGAATCCTGACAAGCCTACAGTATCTCGTTATATATCTGATCTCAATCATGCCTCTCGCTCCTTCTCAAAGATGTTGGCAACGGCTCTAACAGAGCATGAAATGTGTCATGACAGTATGTCATTCCCTGAGACAGTCTGAGTATCGCTCACACATAGAGAGTAATGGAGGACGGAGACGTTCAAACAGACATCGTACATTCCTTGTGTGTCCATCAGAAAAGACTGCAAGTTGACATGTAGTTGCAAAGTTACTTACTGTGCTATAAATGAGCATGACAATGTACTATGAGAGAAGTCACAAATGAGATCTCTTTAATAAAGATTTTTTTGTGTCAGTACTGTGTCTTAAGACAGCAGTCATCTACAAATAATGCAAGAAATGAGTATAATTAGTATTTTTCATGAATAAAGAAAAACACAATTAAAAATGACTACCTGAGTTTAGATTAATAAAGCATCATTTTTGCACATTTACTTGAAGAATATCATATTATGACAATTTTAATGTGCTTGGAGATTTGAAAACTGATGCTTTGGAACATTAAAATCACACATACCCAGCTTCATATCTATGGATTTTCAAAAACGATAGGTTTGTTCGGTAGCTCACGGAGTACAGAGGTGTACTACAGTTTAACCTGTGTAAAAGGAAGCTGAAATGACTTGCATGAAACAATTTGCATTTGCACTATCAGGTAGGGTTGGATCTGGTGGAAGGCATTTATCCAACATGATAAAGAATTAACTTTTAGTGACAGACCTCGGAGATTTGAATTCTGAACCGCCGCAATACATACAGTACCTATATCAACATAATAAAACCGTGCCAGGGTTCACATATTGAACACGTGTTTTAGCACCACTCAGTAGACATTTCACTTTTAAACTGCTAAGAAAAGTGCAGTACGGTATGTACTATAAAAACAGTGTTGCACAAAAAGTCCAGGTTTGAAAATGCAGTAAACACTGTAACCAACAATGGGCTTTGCAATAGTCACACAGCAATAGTATTTTCTCAAATTCCCAAAACAATAACGATACAATTCTATTCTATTCTATCCAGATGCTAATTTCACCTCAGGAGGCACATAATGTTATACAATGTTGATATTTAGTTATTTTTTTCATTGTAAAGTAGAGTGAAAAAAAAGTCAATTTCAAAGACAATTCAGTGTCAATGTTAATTTGATGTGTAATATCAATGACAGCTTAAATTGATATTTGTTGTATTAAGGTTGCATAACCAAAATCCAACATTAAAGTTAATATCAAACTGCCATCAAATACTGACATCAACTCAATTTTCATTCTCAACCAAAATGAAACATCTGTCCTACACCATGCCTAACATCAACCTGATATTATATTAACAGAGTACACACATTTCTTTAGCCTTCAAATGCACATGTTTGGTTAGATATGCTAATATTTGTCAGGTTTATGAAATTCAAATTTGATCACATAAAAGACTTGTTCATTGCTAAATGCCACCAAGAAAGTACTATTACTGTTTACTGTAATAAAATGTTTGACAGAGCTGTTAAATAAACACATTCAAGTAAAAAAGACAGATAACTCACTGTTCCCCTTAAGCTTTGACAGACCAACCAGCAAGGCATTTTTCCTGTGTGATCACATGAGTGTGTATAATTACAGTCTGTAATTTCACCTCCATTTCATCCAAATCTTGGCCTGGATCCGCTGTTCCTTTGTTTGTGACATGGTGAAACATCACAGCGTTTATGTACAGTCTGACTTATAAGTTACATTTTTTAGTTGTTTTCACAATAACTACTGCAAGTGGATGTTAAAATTTAGCGATCAGGGGCCAAATTAAGTCCGAAGGGTCACCTTTCGCTTCAGTAGTCAGTCTAGTGCTGATCGCTCCCTGATTGTGTGCTGTACTGACTCATTTAACGACATCTCGAGAGTTCACTTTGATTGCAAATTGGGGACGTGGTGACCCTCATCAGCACCATATGCCACTTAGGATCAACAATCATCTGTGAGAGATTACAAACATCACCGTAAAAATTCAGAAGGGGTCAGCCGCAGCCTCTCCAGTTGGTCATTCACACCTCAGGCGACTGAATAGAAGAAAGAAAAGAGCTATCAAAAGAAAAGCATTAACTTTGCCTCAGACGCTCCTTTCAAAATTCCTCAGAAGAAATGAAATTGTTGGCATACAAATAGCATACAAAAGCTATAAAATGAATGTGAAGACATAGTTCAAATAATTTCTTCTGAGAATCTGACCAATTTTTACACATTAAGACAGAATTTGGTATCTTTGTACATCTGAGCACAGTTGCAATTGCTCTTAAAAGTCTTTATTCCCAACATAAGAAACCTTATATATAGAATATATTTACATTTGTTTTAATGCTAACATATTAACAGTATCACAAACATATTTGAAGCTTCATAAAAGGTGTATATTTGTCTTAAAAGTGCACATTTGTAATTTCTATGAAATATTACTATTTATTATTGCTTTAAAGATATATTTTTACGAATACAACACAAGCAAGAAACTGACCAAATTTCTATTTTTCTTTTCTAAGCAACTGCCCTGCAACATATATGACAAATTGATGTATTTTTAATTATAAAAGAGTTATAAAAGAGTTATTAAATCAATGTGAATAGCATAGCTCAAATAATTTGTTTTTGAGAAAAAAAAACGTTATAAAGCATTGTTCCAACATTAATAGTCATTAGTAAGCAGGTTATAAATACAGCTATAAATGCCTTGTTCTTGATTTATATGCATACAGTATTTAAATGTACAAAGGAGATTTAAATATTCAGTTATCTTCCTAACAGAAAAGAAAAAAATATATAAAACTGTTTAGTTTTTTTCTATGAAATTGAAGGTTTGTTTTTCATTTATCAAGTGTACAGCTGTACAATTACATTTTTTTACATCTAAAAAAAATATGTCTGTGTTCTGTATCAATCTGTGCTGTGTTTGATTAACTTTGCTTTTTGGAAGATAAATGAGTGTTTACATCTGCTTTATTAATGCTTTACAAGGTAATCAGTTATGAATTACAGCAGGAACATGTGTTAATAAAGCCTTTATTAACACACTGAACAACTATTATCATGTGTCTAAATAATACGATTTAATAATGAACATTTAATTAATCGCTCGTCTGCGTCTCGCTCGGAGCACGTGATATATAAGTAACAATATTTTCATGAAATGTAGTGAAGTAAGAAGTAGGATTCTTTGCTTAGGAATGTAGTGAAGTAAAAGTAAAAGTTGCTAAAAATAAAACTACTCTAGTAAAGTACAGATACTTGAAAAATGTACTTAAGAACATTAACTACTTCGTTACTGTCCACCACCGGGCTGAAAAGGGGCCGTTTCGACTGACGCACATTCCCCATGAAAACACTCGAGGATTAAAACTTTCTGTGAGGAAGAGTTCCTTTACTAGTGCCTCGGTTATTGAGTAAAACAAAACAAAACATTTTTTAGCCAACGTCTTTATTGAGACATTCATGAGAAAACATTCACAAGCCCCTGAAAGGACTTGCTTTCTTTGCAGGGCTTGTAATGGCTTATAGAGACTAGATGGTCAT
>JAUCMT010000039.1:9835187-9848381 GCA_032357475.1 Enteromius thamalakanensis | reverse complement strand
ATTTGTGATTATACTAATTGTAATCAATCTGAATGACTATAGCAATGCACGCATACAGAGCGCGTGATCTCTGTGACTCCCAGATGTACAAAACAGAAACTCTCACCTCTGTAATAAACACGGAGGTGTTAGTCCTGTCCGAAATGGTACATGAAGATCACGGACGACAGGTGATAAGAATCGAACCTCACACGTACAGTAGTTTAGAAAACTAGTCCCTTCTGAATTTGGCTACAGTGTAATTCGGCTAGGTACACATCCGCGCTAAACTATCAAGGTGAAAATCATCATAGCTTGCGCAGTATAGACCCAGCTCCCAACCCAACTTTGTGAATAGATTTTTTTTATTGTGCGTATTTTGTAAATATTTAGATAAACACACATTCATATGTGCATGTGTGTATATGTAACTGTCTATGTATGTGCATGTATACAGTATGCCATTTTTACTTACCTCAGCATTACATTAGCAGTACTAACAGATGCAGACCTTTGTACGTTCTCTCCAGAATCTGCACAGATCATGATTAAAAACCTGTTTTTAAATGTCGATTCTCATACATGGCAATGGAATAAAATACAGAATAATATCATACATTTATATCATAATTGAAATGTGCTCTTTTCACATAAAGTGTAGGTAGCTCATAAAAGAGCTATTGATGGCTTTTAAAAGTGCCTTTTGGTGGGCTCTGAAAAGAGCATTTAGAGTGCTCTATGCACTCGGCTGGCATGGCACTGCCCCCTCCTGGCTGAGATAGGCGCAGTATGTGTCCTGGAGTTGGCTTGCATTGTTGGAGCCCATCCTTGGTGCATCTCTCAGGCCCTCTGGGGCTGAAGGTGCATCATTGGCAGGTGCAGCTGTGGGTATGCATCTCTGACCTTCCAGCATTTTCTTTCGGAGTAAGTTGTGCAACACGCATGTGGCCAGCACACATGCCTCAGCAACCTTTGGACGGTGATGCATCTGACAGTAAGCAGAGAGGATGCCAAAGGCACACTCAACTACCAACCTAGCATGGCTGAGGTGGTAATTGAATGCTCTTGACTCTTGCGGGATGTGATGTCCAGGATATGGCCGCAGGAGGTTTGTAGTAAGCAGGAAGGCCTGATCTCCCACAAAGACACAGCGAAGGAGCCCACGATGCTCTGCTTCAGGGATAGCAGCAGCTGGTGGTAAGTCCAGCATACCATCTCACAGACTCTCTCCAAACACTGAATTCCAGAGTGTCCCACCGTCACTTGTCCTGCCATAGCCACCAACATCATCCACAAGAGCCAGGAGCACCAGCGAATAGCTTGACTTAGAGTTGAAGAACAAGGACCCTGAATTCACTGGTTCTTGCAAGAGGACATGTTTCCTATAGATTGCTCCGAGACAATTGGGAAAGTTCCTCCTTTTTTGGAAATGGCATAGTGTCCTCCTAGTGCTGGACGATTTGGCCTAAAATCAAAATCTTGTTTAAATGAACATTTTAACTCGATCATGATTAATGAACGATTATTTGATTTATTTTTGGGCCGTCATATTTCACTAATAAAATTTTGTACAGTAAATCAATGCTCACATATTACAAGCAAGAGATTTTTGAATGAAAGGTGCATTACTTTTACATTTTAAAATGGTTTTGCATGAGGTTATCTTTGTGATCTTGTCATTTCACTATATGGACATGAAGTTCTTACTAAGAAACACAAGCATGTTAACCTTTTCAGGTTATGTATTGTACATGTCTGGCAGCGCTGTTTTTGAAAAATGTGATTGCGGCGGCAAAGAGTATCTTTTGTCAAGAGTTTTAACGAGAGGTCATATCCTTTGCGATGTACAGAGACTGGAACCACCTGGCAGAAGCTCCTCCTATGACGCGAATTCGCGTTTGCTGAGATGCGAATTTCACGTGCGAATGAAGCGAGTAAACTCAAAATGTTAAAGCGACCAACCACTCACGAATAGCGTGAATAGCGTTTATTCGTGCAAGTCGCGTCTGGTGTGTAACGTAACAGGGCGGGGTCGTGTGACTCTTAGACACGGTAGTGTTTTTAAAGGGAAAGTAATTGAAATATTCAACCTTAAAAAAAATTTAATCGATAAGAGGTTCTGAATGTCGTTTTCGACCAAGCCTCCCAGATTGCACTGGCCACATCCTGCACAATGTCTGCAACAGTAGAATGGCCCACTCGTTAACTTAGGCCGATTCTGAATGAGTCTCCAGTTGTCAAGTACCTGGGTTGAAAAAAGCTTTATACACTCAATAAACTGCAATCAACGATTATTTTGATAATCGATTAGTTGGGCGATTATTTTTTCCGTTAATCGGATAAAAACTAAAAGTTTTTTTAATTTGATGTTTTGTTTATAAGTATATAAAACCACAAATCACAAATTTATGTATAAAAGTTAACTTTAAAAAATCCAAAAGCCACATTTAGAGTTAAACAAACAGCTACAATTATATAATTTTCTTATAATAAAATGATATATGCATAAGTAAATCGGTTACTGTGATCAGTTGTCCCACCCTGCCCAGCAACTCGTCGAAGGTGTCCGGGGACATCCTAAAGTACCGCTCAAACAGTACCCCATCCAGATGCAGCTCCTGGACAAGTACTTAATACGCTCCTCGTTGTTTTCGCTTTCTGAGAATTGAATGTACCCAGAAGCGCCAAGTACCATGTTGTTTAAACTTGCGTTAAACGTTCACAATAACCACACCAGCTATCACTAATAGAACCAAATTGGCATCCATGTTGAATGACAATGAAGCTGTATCTGAGTTTTTGTTGTTGATAACAGTCTAATTTCACTGGCTGACGCTGATATGACCATGGCATGAGTGCCGAACTTCAGCCACGCCTTCCATCAAGCGTTGACGCTGATGCCCCGTTTGATCACACTGTAAGATATTTTGCGATATAGCTTCACAAAGTCTCTGTGGACATCAGAGACTTATTTCATATTGTAAAAAGGGGCATATTAGGGCACTTTTAATATGTCAAGCCGTGTAGCCTAGTATTTTAATACTTTTAATACTTTACTTTTATTTTAGATCTGATAGACGAGAAGAAAATTGAAGAGGGGGAGAACCATCATGTCAAAACTGAAGAAACATCCTTGGAACATCCATCTTGCTAGCAAAATATTGATATTGACATGAAATCACATCTTGCAAGGAAGCTGAGCTTCAGGCATGAGCAACGTCTTAAAGAACACATGAAGATCCACACTGGAGAGAAGCCACACACATGTGATCAGTGCGGAAAGTGTTTCACTCTAAACCAACACCTTAAAGAACACATGAGGATCCACACTGGAGAGAAACCTTACAAGTGTGATCAGTGTGGAAAGTGTTTTAGACTGAAGCAACACCTTAAAGAACACATGAGGATCCACACAGGAGAGAAACCTTACACATGTAATCAGTGTAAGAAGAGTTTTTCACGAAAATCATCCCTTAGGGATCACATGAGGATCCACACTGGAGAGAAGCCGTATACATGTGATCAGTGCGGGAAGAGTTTTAGTCTCAAGCAACCCTTGAATCATCACGTGAAGATCCACACTGGAGAGAAGTTATATAAATGTGATCAGTGTGAGAAGAGCTTCATACGTAAGCAAAGTCTTAAAGAACACATGAGGATCCACACTGGAGAGAAGCCTTACACATGTGATCAATGTGGAAAGTGTTTCAGAAAATATGGTACTTTGAAAAAACATCTGCTTGCTCATTCTAGAGAAATACTAGAGAAATGTGACCAAAAAAATAGAACATTTTTTAGGGCAGACTTACTGGAAGACCAGCTTAAAGCTCATACAACAGTGAAGCCTGTATGTTATACATGCGGGAAGAGTTTTAATCAGATGTTCGCATTAAAGATACACCAGAAGAGACACAGTGGTGTGAAGGATCATGCTTGCTCTGAGTGTGGGAAGACTTTTGTTACACAAGATGCATTGAAAATGCACAAAGCAGTCCACACTACAGAAACACCTTACAAGTGTTCACACTGTGACAAGAGATTCAAACAGTCAAGAAATCTGCGATTACATGAGAGGATCCACACTGGAGAAAAGCCATATACATGTGATGAGTGTGGGACAAGCTTTAGACTAAAACAACTGCTTAATGTACACATGTATATCCACACTGGAGAGAAGCCACACACATGTGATCAGTGTGGGAAGAACTTCCAGCAAAAAGCACAACTTGACAAACACATGAGAATCCACACTGGAGAGAAGCCACACACATGTGATCAGTGTGGGAAGGGTTTCTTAGAAAAAGTAAACCTTAAAGACCATATGAATATCCACACTGGAGAGAGGCCTTACTCATGTGATCAGTGTGAGAAGAGTTTCAAAAATAGTGGAAACCTTTCTGCACACATGAGAAGCCACACTGGGGTGAAGCCACACACATGTGATCAGTGCGGGAAGAGTTTTGTGGAAAAGTCAACCCTTTCTGCACACATGAGGATCCACACTGGAGAGAAGCCGTACACATGTGATCAGTGTGGGAGGAGTTTTACTCAAAGAGGAACCCTTTATGAACATATAAAAACTCACAGTGAAGAGAAACCATATACCTGTGATCAGTGTGGTAAGAGTTTTAAGCGAAAAGAAAGCCTTTGTGATCACATGAATCTCCACACTGGAGAGAAGCCTTACACATGTGATCAATGTGGGAAGAGTTTCGTACGAAGAGTAACCCTTTATGTACACAAGAAAACCCACAGCAGAGAGAAACCATATACCTGTGATGAGTGTGGGATGAGTTTTAAACAAAAAAGAAACCTTCGTGATCACATGAGGATCCATACTGGAGAGCAGCCTTACAGATGTGAGCAGTGTGGGAAGAGTTTCAAGAATTCAAGTTTTCTTAAAGTACATCTGTGTATTCATTCTAGAGAAAGACAGTATAACTCTAAGCAGTGCAGTAAAAAACAAATCAGGGAATATTTAAATTATCACCAAAAACCACACAGCCGTGTGAAGAATCATGCTTGCTCTCAGTGTGGGAAGACTTTTTATACATATGGTGCTATGAAAGTGCACCAGACCGTTCACACTACAGAGACACCTTACAAGTGTTCACACTGTGACAAGAGCTTCAAACGATCAACACATCTACAAATACATGAGAGGATCCACACTGAAGAGAAGCTGCATCACTGTCATTCATGTGGGAAGAGATTCACTCAATTATATTCATTAATCTCTCATAAATTATATGTCTGCGTGTCTGAAATTACAGTAAATATTTGAAGTTAGTTCAGTTCAGAAAAAGTTCCGTTCAGTTAGTTCAGAAAAAATAATTAATCAGAGATTAGATCAACTACTTTGGATTATTTCTCAGTAGTTTTTATTGATTTTTGTTGGCTTTTGGAGGATGTTAAAATGTTATAAAATAACTGATAAATAAAATTAGGGAATCCCTTTGCAAGTGTCTTTTTTAATAATCTGGATTACTTTCCGCTTCAGGTATTCCTTCCCTTCTCAGAAGTCATCAATATAGCAACTTTGCTCAGAACAGAAACTCAAAAGGTCATTTGTCAATGCATAGAAGGATGAAATATTTATCATTTCATTTCTTTTGTGAGTGGTTTGACCAGCAATTCTGAGAACACTGAGGCTTGTGGGAGTCTGGGCAGATAATCTTCCACACTGCATGCTAGTCTTGTCCAATCCGAGATGGATCCAGGGGTAGCTATGACAGCTGGAGTCCTTTGTGAGCCAAGCTCTATGGTGGAATTAAGTTTAGGGTATGGTTCCCAAAATCAGACACTTTGGTCAATGGTGTGAGGTGAGAATATAAATAATAATTTACAAAAAAAAACTCTTGGGAAGATAATCTTGAAAAATTTAAGTATGATTGGTCAAACCGGACAGATTACCCCCTACAAGATCCACTGTAAAGCAGTTGTTCTGAATGAAGGTTTGGAGAAGAAGCCAGAGGAAAGGATCTAAATGCAGCGGAGCTTTTAATAAACGGACTAGATTTAGTCCGTGTCAACACATACAAAAGTATTTTTACAAACTAAGATTTTCCTTGCATCTTTACCACGCACTCAAATGCTTATGAAGAACATTGAAGAGTACGTATGTGTTAATTAAAGCATGCATTTACAAAAAAGGCTTAAATAAAAATATACAAAGCATTTATTCATGTAAGTTGTTCATATGTATTTGCACCTCACCTGAGAATCAATGTATCATAAAAAACCTGGATATATTGCTGTCATGAGCCAGGATTTATTCTCTTGTTTTGTTCTATGTCTGTGTTTTGTGGTTGAGTCTGTTTTCTTAGGCGCGCTCTGCTGATTGCTCCGCACCTGCGACCGCGTTGCCTTGATTAGTTTCTCTATTTCTCTCTGTTGTTGTACCCTGTCTTTTGTCGGATGATTGTATGTGCTACGTTCATGCATCTAGCTGATCTGTCTACACGCTTCGTCTCGTCTTATTACGTCTTGTCTCATCACACCCTGACCGTTGTGCGTACGTGAAACCTCATCTGTTTTTTTTTCCTGTGGCTTAATTAATTTTTGTGCCCAGAGTTCCTCTGAAACACTGTGGATGGGACGCCGGCCGCGGAGTACTCGCCGCCTTGCCTTTTTCATTTATTTCCGCAGAGGTTTTGCCTGCTTTTTGTCTCGCCTTTTATTTCTGTTTTTCTTTATTTTTGAGAGACTGCCCCTGGCTATTGTTTCTGTTTTTTGGACTGCTTCCTGCGCGCTGTGTGCGGCAGTGGTATCTCTGTTTCATTATTATTAAAGACTATTCTCATTTACCAGATCTATTTTTGAGCCCTCTTCATTCTACACACCTGTTCGCACCTGACATCAGTGGCTCAACTTCAGTTTTGTGACACTACGAGATTACTTTTTTTTGCACAAAGAAAACAAAAATAACTATTAAAAATTAGTTTCATTATTAACTAATAAAATAGTTGTTCTTCTCCTCTGACTTATGCCTTTCACCATTTTAGAGAGATTTAGTTTTGTTTGCAGAAAAATGCTTTCTCATGGCATCACAAAACTGAAGTTGATCCACTGATTTTTACTACATTTCTGGATCTGGGATCAGTTCAGTTGTGTTGCTGTCTATGGAGGGTCAGCTGAATCTCTGATTTCATCAAAAATATCTTCATTTGTGTTTCGAAGATGAACGAAGGTCTTATGGGTTTGGAAGGACATGAGAGTGAGTAATTAATGACAGAATTTTCATTGTTGGGTGAACAAACCTTTTAATACATGTTTTAACCTTTGAATCCTCTCAGATCTAGTGAAAACATTTCCATTTTTGCCTTCCTCCACCCAAACATTTAGAGTGATAGTTTATGCAAAAATGAAAATTAGAAAATGGTTTACTCTCACAACAAATATTGTGTGTTCCACAGAAAAAGCCGGGCAGGTTAACAAGTATAGAACTACGTGAGTTTAATGAAATTACAGGAGGATTTTTATTTAAAGGGTTACTCTACACCAAATTAAAATTTTGTCATGAATCTTTTAATCCCACATTGTACCAAACCCTTAAAGCTTTGTCCATCCTGGAATCACAATTTAAGATATACTGGATGAAAACTGGAAGTCTTTGATGCATGGTTGCATTATGAGAGTACAACAACATATGCATATGTTGGTAGCCTACTTGAGAGATAGCTGTGTTTCCATTTACACATCATTCACAACATACTCTTTCAGAACCAAACTGTGCGTAAAAATAACCACATTTAGCACTTCAAACTGGCCTGAAACCTGTATTTTGTAACTGGATGAAAATATCCCTTTGTAAGAGAAGCCAAGGAAACAAGGTAGAACCAGAAAAGTAGAATCTGTCCCTATGAACACACACACAAAACAACAAACCACTTCAGCAAAAAGACAGCCACTGAAGGAAAACACCATTAGTGGAGAACATACTCATCCTTAAACAGTAATCAAAGAGCAAAAAAAACTGGGCCAAAGCAACAGATCTTTAATTTGGGTGGAAGGGTTTGAGATGATAGCATTGGCAGGGAGCTCTGAGCCTGACAGGGAGCTCCACACAAGCAATCTGCACGGCTGAATTCATATGGAGCAACAGAAAAGATGAATGGCAACCTGCGATGGGTCAGAACCTGAAATCTGTCGTCTCAAAGAGTAATCGGTTTTGAGGAATCAGTCACCTGGCTACAACACACATGAATAAACCTATAGAGCTCAGAAGAGGTAAGAGAATAGAAACTAAAATACTTTTTTTTTTGGAAAATATTTATCCTCAACCTTTTAAACTTTGCCTTGTCATTGCAGTAGCATTCATTCATCCATTAAATTTGAGTTTAAAGTCTGCATGAAGCGTAAACCGATTTTACTTCCATATTGTGACACATTTCTGAGAGAAACCGAATATTGAATGAGAAAAAGGAGTTTCATTTAGTAATTAATATTGGCAGTTAGAGAGGCGTGGTTAATAATGTCATGCCCAAGCCGTCAAACTAACATTGTCAGAGATGGCCTGTCATTTTCGAGGAGAGGAGCATTTTCAGGTTGAATGAAAGATTACGAAGGTAAACTATTTTTTTATTTTTTTTGTGGATTGACTTACATGAATGAATTGTTCACCAGCAACTTGCACTAACAAAATGAATATAGTTATTTTGAAAGACTTTAAAAATGCTAAAAATACTTTAAAGTTGCAACATATTAGAAAATATGAATGCAAATGCATAATTAAATAGTAAATAACCCAAAATTATTTACTGTATATAAATGTATATACACTTGATTAAAAATGCTCCATTATACTGGCCATTTTTACCATAATAAAATAAATAAATAATCACAAAACACATGCTGGCTTGCATTAATGCAACAGTCCCTTTTTTAAGGGAAGGACAGAATTCTGTTTCCTCATACCCAACACAGTCTCATGAGCAATTCGTACATATTCGTACAAGGTGCCAAATTTGTGCCAATTCGTACTAATTTGTACGACCTCACTTTATTCGATTTGTCTAAAATCACGTGAAGGGTAGGTTTAGGGGCGGGATTATGTTTAGTTAATTCGTAAAAATTCATACGTATGGCCATCTCGTAAAATATGTACGACTTAGAATAAATCGTATGAATTCGTACGAATTAGCCACCTCGGAAAATACGTACAAATTGCCGTGAGATCAGGTTGTCATACCTGACTGCAGTGTGCATTAAGTTATTACCAGTGTTACATTTATTGAGTGTCACAATTATCCTTGCATTCCTATAAAGCAGTAGTGAATACTCCAGGATTCCTATATTCTGACACCCTGAAACCGTGACAAAAATCCATGCAGCATAATGCCAAGAAGTCTTTCTGAGCCTCTTTGGATTAGACTGTCAGGCACTTCTCAGCTCTCCTCTGCACTGGAGTGAACCCAGCAGTTCGTCCAACGGTATGAACGCTCGGTAAGCCGATCAGAGGTGGAATCCTGCACTTACAGCTCCATTAGGATTAATTGTGAATGCTAGACTATATTATTACATTTTCCAAATAAAAAGTGACTGATAATTGCCCATGTAAAACACTGCTGGCTGGTTACATTTTATGAATAAAAAAGGAGCAGGTTTTACTCATGGATGTGAGTGCGGTGTGGTTGATTGTCATGCGGTTGCTATGCTCTGAATGACATTGCTATGCAGTTCCTGGGTGGTTGTTTTGAGTGATTGCTATGGCACTACTAGATTACTTGCTGACCCAGTTCACAGAGCCCAGCCTCTAGACTCTGTAGTTGTGCCTCAAATAACTATGCACTTATACTATGCACTCTACCGTATAGCGTATAACGTATTTAAGGTTATTTTCAGAGTCTGAAAGGCCCTCCTCCTCCACAACAGAAGGAAACTGTGAAAGTTGAGTGCATGAAGTGTCCAATGTTCCACACTTCATTTTTCGGTTCATTAAGTGCATCATCTGGGTGTCTGAAGTGCACTTTTTCTTTTTTTGTAATTTTCAGTGTGAACTCACAATTTGCTAGAATGGCACAGAATAGTGCATAAGTACATGGTTTTGGTGTGTACTTTCTGATATTCTGGGTTTGGTTGTTTTTCTTCTGTTGAACACAAAAGAACTTATTTTAAAGAATTTTAAAACACTTCTTGTAGTAGGAAAAAAAAAATAAAAGTCAGTTGGGACCATCAATTACCTGCATTCTTCAAAATGCATCCGATGCCATTCTTCAAAATTCATTGGATGCCTATTTTCCACAAGTTGATGTGATTCTTTAGGGTCTTAATGAAAAGTCTATTACATACTTTGGTTAAAATTTCTCAATGGTAAGGCAAAAACACTTTCGTTACTTTGACAAAATCAGTCCTGTTTTTTATTAAGCTATTCTAGGCCATGTTGCTTTAAATGCTAATGAGCTCTTCAGCCATGAATCTGGCTAACTAGCGTGTTATTAGGAACGGTGATTTGCAAGATTGATAAAAAAAATTATTTTGCATATGAATGTCTCTGCGTCTTCAAAAGCTCGGATGTCGGGAGTAAATGACAAATGCTGTATTTATTAATTAATCCAACAACAAAACGCCTCAGTCACTTAAATAGAGACATTTTTGTCTTTCCCTGCACCAGAGTCAACACAATGGAGGTCTAAGGACAGCTCACTCAGGGCGGTGCTAAGGTAAGACGGCCTTGTCAATTAACTATTGTGGGAGGGGCTTGTGCAGAACTATGTCTTTCTGCCAGGAATTTTTCACTGATTTGAGGGGATTTTAAAATAACCATTTAAAAAACAAAACACTTGGTGGATTTTTATTATTGTAGGATGAATGTGCATACATTCTTCCGTGATCACTATTAGAACATTTTTTTAAAAAAGCATATATGTAGATTAATTGTTAATAATAAGGTCTATATAGAAAATAGAGGATGAATTTTAATTTAATGCAGACTACAACTTTCAAATAATGTTATTAGCCAGTGATGAAACTATTCTCTAAGCTCTTTTTTTGCCGTGCTTAAATTGGAGGTCCGTGGCTTACACATAAGTAAGAATTATAAAATATATGGCACTTGTCAAGCCATGTGCTTTAAAGGAATAGTTCTCCCAAAAATAAAAATTCTGTAATCATTTACTCAGCCTCAAGTAGTTCCAAACCTATTTGTATTTCTCTGTTCTGCTAAACACAAAGGAATATATTTTGAAGAAAGATTGTAACCAGGCTGTTTGGAGTAGATGTTGGGTGAATGTGCTTAAAAATGATTAATGATGTTGACATATCTAATACTACAATTCCCAGAATGCTTTGCATGGGGAAAGTTAAAATATTGAAATAAAGTATAATTTCTATGCTTCTAATGCAACTTGAGAAAAGGGAGAGGCTTATGGTGTTATGTTGGGTGAATCACTTGAGTACACAGAATTTTGCAGATTTTTCACCAAAATGTGCGGGAACAGTGTCACAGGGTGTATTGTGCCTGCTATTCCTGTCTCAGATACTGAAAAAACACCCCAGAATGTGAAAACCAGGGAAATGGACATTATGATGCTGTACGAAATTAATCACCACATGTTATCCCATCTTCTCATAGGCTGCAAGGAAAAAAAATACCCTGAAGGATTAACATTCTCTTCTCACAATGTTTCTAGGCAGCTGTGGGTTTGAGTTAAAGCGCTGAACTGCAGCTGCATTAGCTGTGCGCTGTGTTCGTAACGGTACAGAAATATCCACAATAATATGAAACAGACAGTTTGCATGACTTGCATACTTTAATGGTTCCTGAAAACACAGATCCATACCTTTGATTAGATGTTACTCAACTAAGTGTGTCATAAGCAATGTCATCCTATCAGCAGTGTTGTCTTGTGAACAGGAAAAGCATGTCTGCATCTGCAAACACACTTGATCAGGTGTAGTTAATGATTCCCGGCCCAGGCCTGAGATTGGGGCGATCTGTTAGCAGCTATTATTGAGATCAATGCTCTGAGTGTGTCAGGCAGAAGGACTCCACATGTCGTGCTTTTGCAATATTTGTGTAATGTTGTGGCAACATGAATATGCCTGAAGAGCATTATTTGAATGTCAAGTGTCGGTTGCATGGTGCCAATTTGTCTAGAGATGCATCTCATGCTAGAAAACATCATTTCTGAGTGGGGTATATGCTATGATAACCAATCAGATCGGCTCTGGTGTACCGTGGTGCATATATTAATCTGCTGTTGGGATTGCAAAATGTCATCTGTTCTAATCTGACAAGCATTTGAGAGCTTCAGGACAATTTATATCATGAAATATGTTACAAATTCCCAAGTACTTTACATAATCAAGCACTGTTGCCTTCATACATTATGCATGGCTGTATGCTCAGTGGTTGCCCTTATATGTGTTTTTCAGAATTTGTTCCATTTTGTATATTATTGAATTTGTTAATGATTCTCAAATGTGCATTGTAATATGAAAAACACTCTTACTTTGATTCCTGCGATTCTTATTCAATAACGCTGTAACACTGAGACGGAATCTACAATGCAAAACAGTCCGATGTGCAAATAAAATATTTTAATACATGGCTTATTTTTACTGAATCGAAAACATGCATTTCAACAAGTGTAGCTCGATTCTTATGAATTGGTTCTTTCCACTGAGTACAGCAAAAATACAAAGAAATAAAAAATGGCTTTCATGAGCCGGTTCTTTTCAGTAAATGAACAACATAAAGTAGAGTCTGATTTCTGCATGAACAACTATTGAATCTGTTCTGTATACTGAATCAAAGACATACAGTGAATCCAGAACAAACAACTCTTTTGAGCTGGTTCTTTTCAGTGAATCAAAAACATAAATTAAAAAAAGAGTCAGATTTCTGAATAAATGAATCGAGTTACATTTACTGAATCAAAAACATACAGTGCAGCCAGTGTAGTCTGATTCCTGAATAAATGACTTTAATGAATCACTTTACTGATTTCAAAACATAGCACAGAAGCAATCCAGTCTGATTCCAAAATGAAGGACTCTAATGAATCAGTTCTTTTTACTGAATCAAAAAATACAGAAGAACCAGGCGATTCCAAAATGAAGGACTCTAATGAATCAGTTCTTTTTACTTAATCAAAAAATACAGAAGAACCAGGCGATTCCAAAATGAAGGACTCTGATGAATCAGTTCTTTTTACTGAATCAAAAAATACAGAAGAACCAGGCGATTCCAAAATGAAGGACTCTAATGAATCA
>JAUCMT010000039.1:9799211-9818701 GCA_032357475.1 Enteromius thamalakanensis | reverse complement strand
TCTCTTATACTCAAGCCGTGACGAGATGCACCTGGCTGTAATTATTGCACGCCAATATTCATTGGCCTTTTCCAAAGAACTCGAAGGCGATAGGTCTCTCATGCGAGATCCCATATGTAACGTCTCCGTTCCCTTCTTCAGGGAACATGGGTTACGATAGTAACCTAGACATTCTTTAGACAACTTTTGTGTCTTGCACACTTTGCCACTGTTTGACCCTTGCTTGTTTCATGACCACACATTTAAATAAAGCTTGCAAATGGATCCGCACATCTCTCGTCTCCGTAACAGAATATTTGGCCACACTAGGATCCGGCAGCTGTTTAAATGGACACTGGCCAGGTATGGACACTACAAAAATATTCAAAATATACAAAAAAGACCGCACATCCTACCGTAACAAGGTTTGCCACATCAGCGCGGAAGTTATCGGTCTAAAAAGCAGTCAAGGTGGAAAAAAAGTATTTTTAGGTAGCTAAGTTCATATTTTTGAAGTAAAGTTAAATTATGCAGACTCATGACGAGCCATGCGTTATTAACTTATTAACTGCAGTTTTTATTATAACGATGAAGAAGAATAAGCATCAATGTTTTTTGCTAATGTGCTGTAAATGAAAGGAAATGCTGGTGACGATGCAGTTTCATCCTCATTCATAGCTGTTAAAGATGGCTCTTTTAGCACTCTTGATATAATTTGTAAATAAAGGTTTGTCATTCGACAGTTCAATTTTGATGTGAGCTTAGTTTTAGAGTTCATTTATAAAACATTTCCAATAAGGAGGAAAACATCTGCATGTATGTGCTGCGTTGAGGTGAAACACTGGGCCAATTTGATAATAATATAGCCCAATAATAATAGGCAGTCTAATAAAAATAATACTCTAATAATGATAATAATAACCATAGTTTTATATATTAATAGGAGAATGAGCCTAATATAATTTTCACTATCAACAAAGACATCAGCTATCGTCTATATCTCTGACAATCGTCGATACTATCGTCTATCAACACAACCCTATGGGCAGCTTTACATAGGGGCAATGGGTGCTATATAACCTTCTGTTTTTTTACAGTTTTTACAGCACTATACCATAAAAGATACTAATGTGAACCTTAAACTTCTTTTCGGACATCTAAAGAGGTTTTGAAGGAAACGCCATGTTTTGTGTATTAGTATCTCTAAATATATTGCTGTCACCTGTATCTGGGCTCCTCTGATGTTTCCAGCACTATGTCTGATGAAGAGTTGAAGCAGGATATGACATAGCGGACATGGCGCTCAGTAAAAGAGCGCAAAAGTGAAGTCTTCACAGCCAAATATTCAAACGAGCTGTAAAGAAACAATACAAATATGATCTTATTTCAACTGTCCCCCAAACCTTATAGCAATGTCATGATCACAGACTGTTTGACCTGCGTACCCTGTCTGCATATCTGCTGGGCTTGGGGAATGGAAGGGGCTGCCATTTGCAGGCATCTCTTTGCTGCCATTATCTTTTACCAAAACCAATGGAGTCTCCATTTTACTCTGTAAAAGAATAAAGATAGCAGGGAAGTTACTGTACAACATGCTCCATTCCTTTACGGATGGGGTTTTGGTTCCTTGCCGCTGTCGCCTCTGGCTTGCTTAGTTCATCATCTTGATTACAGAGACCGTCTCTGCATTTAATAAATAAGTAGTTTTATCTTGTTGTTATACATTACCATCACTCTGTTCTCCTATTTGATAATGTTCAGTGCTTTGCTAAAATCTGTAGCGCTAAAAGCGATATATAAATAAAAGTGATTGATTGATGTTGTGTAAGAAGTGGCATGATTGTAATGGACATTATGATGCTCCTTACTTTGGCATCAGGTTCTGTATTTTGGCAGCTGCTCATGTCAGTATGAAGTTCCTCTCTCTGGTGAAGAGCTTCTGCGTTGATGATGTCATCAGACAGTGTTGGCCTGAATGTAACCTGGACCAGACACCTCTGTGATGGCACACAAATAAATGCTGAAATTAACAGAGCCAAGTTTATTTTCATACCAAAACGTCTAGGTTACCTATTGTAACCCCGTTATGTCGTGACGACAGACTCGGGTCATTGACTTGGGAGCCCTGATTCGCTCTGGTATAGATAAAACACCAATCAGAATTCTTTCTTAATGGCTAGTGCATGCTAAGCCACTCCCCGCCACGCTGGGTATAAATAGGCTACAGCTGCATCCACTCTTTAGATATTGCTGAGGAGCCGAGAGCCAGGCCCATCTGGGCCCTCAGCGATGGGGCCCGAGGTGATGGCAGGGGGACATAACGTATCCGTTCCCTCCATCAGGGAACTGGGGTTACAATAGGTAACCTAGACGTTCCCTTGTCTGTCGGTCACTATGACGTTATATTGTGACGACAGACTGGGGTCCACTATGGAAAGCGGCATCACCGAAAGAGCCCCGTCGCGACCTGACAGCTAATCGTCCAGGACAATGCTGTACAAGTCACAACCTTCCCACGCTCCTACGCAAGACACTTAACCAAGGCGCCCGTAGAGACCACTGGTAGGTCTTTGCAGCTGGAGGGAGCCAAACTGTGCCTTCCTGAACTAGAGGGTATTTTAAACTCTAGAGAAGGGATTTCAACCTTCACGAGGTTTGATCAGATCCTCCTTTTTGTTGTTACAGTTTGGCAGACCGAGGGGAGCGCTCTGAGGAGCGCTACGGAGGACCGCACCCTGCCCGCAGGGAGGTAATGTGTGGTATGCCATATGGAATGTCCAACTGGGCACTGTCACATACGCATATGCCTAAGGATCTAGTTCTGCCCGCAGGGGGAAAGACTAGACACACATAGGTGGGCCAAGGGAAGACATGAGCTTACCGTCTGGGAAATTTTCTCATAGAAAACCATTGCATGAGATTACCCGCAGAGAATTATACGTGCGGCCACCTATCCCAGTACAGGGGCTGACCTTTCGCATTGCACAATGCTCTTACGGGACACAGCAACGCCAAGGCTGGGTTTGCCTCCTCCGAAAGCATGGCTTGCAGGTTCACCACCTGGTCCCGGAAGGGAGTAGTGGGAACCTTTGGCACGTATCCAGGCCAGGGTCTCAGGGTGACCTGAGAGTAGGCCGATCGAACACAAGGCACTCTTCGCTTACCGAAAATGCTTGGAGGTCCCCCACCCTCTTGATGGAAGTGAGCGCGATCAGGAGCACTGTCTTAATCGACAGATATTTCAGCTCGACTGATTCAAGTGGCTCAAAGGGACCTCTCTGTAGGCCTGCTAGCACAACAGAGAGATCCCAGGAGGGTTTCAGGGGCGATCTTGGAGGGTTAAACCTCCTGGCGCCCCTTAGGAACCTCACAACGAGATCATGCTTTCCAATGGACCGGCCTTTCACTGCATCGTGATGGGCTGCCATGGCAGCCACATACACTTTCAAAGTGGAGGGCGACAGCCTGCGCTCCAACTTTTCTTGCAGGAAGGAAAGCACTACTCAAATCGCGCATAATCAGGGGTTCTCTGCACAAGTAGAACACCAGTCAGCGAACAGACGTCACTTCAAAGCATAAGCTCGCCTCGTAGAGAGGGCTCTGCCGAAGTGATCGTGTCCCTCAGAGGTATCCACCAGGGAGGAGCTGTCACGAGGAGCATGAGTTCCACAAACCAGGTCTGGGTCGGGCAGTATGGCATGACCAGCACAACCTGTTCCTCTTCGTCCCTGACCTTGCACAGTGTCTGTGCGAGTAGGCTCACTGGGGGGAAGGCGTACTTGCGTACGTTGTGTGCCAGGGCATCCGTGCCGAGGGTCCCCTCAGTGCGCGAATAAAACCACCGGCAGTGGGAGGACTCGTGGGAGGCGAACAGGTCCACCTGTGCTTCCCCGAATCGACTTAAGATCAGCTGAACCGTCTTGGGATGGAGACGCCACTCTCCCTGGTACGTGAGCTGTCGTGACAGCGCGTCGGCTGCACAATTGAGCTCCCCACGGGATTTGTACAACACTCAGTGATTTCAACCGGTGCTGGCTACAAAGGAGGAGACGGCGGGCGAGCTGGCACATGCGACGTGATCGTACACCCCCTGCCGGTTAATGTACGCCACAGTTGCAGTGTCCGTACTGTCTGTACGGACCAACACGTGCTGGCCCTGCAGTAGCGGCCGGAACCGCCGCAGGGCCAAGTGCACTGCTAGCAGCTCTAGGCAATTGATATGCCAAAGCAGCTGGGGTTCTCCCCAGAGCCCTGAGGCTGCCTGCCTTTTGCATGTGGCGCCCCAGCCCACACTGGATGCATCTGTCGTGACCAAAACGTGCCGAGACGCCTGTCCCAGGGGCACTCCGGTCCGAAAAAACACGGGGTCTCTCCAGAGGCTAAAGGTGCGGCGACACTCTGGGGTGATAACCACGCGGAGTGTGCCACGGCGCCATGCCCATCTCGGGACCCGGGAGTTCAGCCAGTGTTGTAGTGGTCTCATATGGAGCAATCCAAGCGGTGTCACCGCCGCTGCGGAAGCCATATGCCCCAGGAGCCTCTGAAAGTGTTTCAGTGGAACCACCTTCCTGCCTTCGAGGGAAATCAGGCAGGTCAACAGTGACTGCTGCAAACCTTCTGTCGCTGAACACATTTTGCAATGCGTTTCTGTGTCAACATTCTGAACGGCAGCTTGTATAAAGCGCGGTTCAGAACTCGCAGGTCCAGGATCGGCCGGAGACCAGCGCCCTTTTTCAGCACAATGAAGTACGCGCTGAAAAACCCTGACTGCATCTCGGCTGGAGGTACCGGCTCTATTGCATCCTTTGCCAGAAGGACAGCAATCTCTTTGCGCAGTACAGAGGCGTCTCGGGCTGCCACCACAGTCTTGAGCACACCAACGAATCTGGGAGGACGCCGGGCGAACTGAATCGCATAGCCGAACCGGATCGTCCGAAGGAGCCATCTCGACGGGCTGGGAGCGTAGCCCACGCCTCCAGTCTCGTCGATAATGGAACCAGTGGACTCACCAGTTTGCCAGAAGGGGTGCAGCGGGACGCAGAGCTGAGTTGGACAGCGGACTCACTCAAGATAGCACTGCGTGTGTCCCCGGAGGGACTGGCCGAAAGCCCGGGAGGAAGCGGGGCTTCCAAGGACCGTGACTTTCTGGCCGCTGGCAAGCGGGGTGCTGCACATGACCGTGAAACAGTTGTTGACTGCTCACCATCGTGTGACAGACACCTGGGCCCGGAGTGTCATGTGAATATTTCTTTGAATATTTTTGACCAATTTGACCAAGTTCTCCATGGTGTCGCCGAATAGACCGGTCTGGACGATCGGGGCGTCGAGAAAGCGGACTTCATTTCGGCCAGACCTAGCGCTCCTGGGCCACGAGAGTGGACATCATCCGCCCGAGGGCCTGCGCCGTGACTCTCGTCGCCCAGACGAAATCAACCCCGGGTCAGCACTTCCCTCGTCTAGCTCCTTCAATGCTTTGGCCTGATGGACCTGCAGGATGGCCATTGCGTGAAGGGCGGATGGGGCCTGTCCAGCCGCATTGTAGGCTTTAACAGCCAGGGCTGCCATTGACCTACAGGGGCCAGACGGGAGACAAGGGCAAGGCCGCGAAGGCACAAGTGTACCGCCACAGCTTGCTCCACCTGGGGAATGTCCTCATAACCCTTAGCTGCTCCCCCGTCGAGTGAAGTCAGGACGGAGGATGGTGACGAGACGGTTCTGGCTGTGAAAGGAGCCTCCCACGTCTTCGTCACCTCCTTATTAATGTCGGGAAAGAAATGCACCCAGGGTGAACGTGGCTGTGAACCACGGCCGGCCAGGTACCAATCATCTAGCCGAGAAGCCTCCGGGCTGAGAGGTTTTGACACCTCCAGCCCGATGTTCTCGGCTGCCCGAACGAGCATAGTCATCATCTCGGAGTCAGTCTCAAAACGAGTCGCACCCGAAGGTGGCAGCTCATCAGAGACGTCACTCCCCGTAGATGCTGTGATCGGCATACGATCATCTAATGGCCCACCGAACGAAACGCTGGGTCCTCCCAGAGGAGGAGCAGCCGCTTCGCCGGCAAACAAAACGGGACTGACATTACGGGAGTCACGAGAGGTCCCAGAGCACATCCCTACCCCGAACGTCTCTTCAACGAGCTGGAGCCCCAGACACTGAAAGTGACCACAACCAAAAGGACATGGTCGGAAAGGCATCTTTTATCCCAAAAAGAAAACCCACCAACTGCATCAAAGACTGCTTATCTTGTAAGACGCTCAAGGGAAATACTGTGCGCACAGGAACTCCGTTGAAATGCACCTTTACGCCACTAAAAACAGACTCCGCTCGAAAAGTTTCACAATACTTGCAGCACTTGCGTTCAGTTAGACAACCACACATGGGTAGCTCTCAAATCTAATGAGTGGATACAGCTGTAGCCTAATTATACAGGCATGGCATGCAAATTCCACTAGCCAGTCAGAATAGATTGTTTGGCGTTTTCTCAATACTAGAGCGAATCAGGGCTCCCAAGTCTATGACCCAGTCTGTCGTCACGACGTAACGTCGTAGTGACCGACAGACAAGGGAACCAACTTTACTAAGGTTTAGCTTCAGATTCTAATTGAAACCAGCTGTGGTTACGTTTTATAAATAATAACCCATTGGGTGGACAGATATATGTCAGTGATACTGGGGATTGAGTGCATGAATGTTTCAATTGTAGATGATGAAGGGTTTCTTCCTGTTCTGCTACTATTTTCAGTATTTTAAGTTCACCCAAAACAAAACATAAAAATCTGTTATTAATTTCTCACATTCATGTTGTTCCAAACCAATAAGACCTTTGTTCATCTTCGGAACACAAAGTAAGATATTTTTTATGAAATTAAAGAGCCATCTGGCCCTCCATAGACAGCAACACAACAGAGATAATCCCAGATCCAGAAACATTGCAAAAACATCAGTAAAACAATCCATGTGACATCAGTAGATCAACTATCACATGCATGTAAACAATGCAGATTACTAGTGCTGTCAATCAATAAAAAAAAAATATATATATATACATATATATATTAGAGATGCACAGATTGCAAATTTCTTGGCCAATTCCAATTTCCAATTTTACAGTAAGTGTGACCTGGCGATTCCGATTTTTGCCGATTCCTTTTTTTTTTTTTTTTTTTTTTTTTTTAAAGAACTGCAATGTAAGCATTCATTTAAATGTATTTTATAATAAAATATTTAAATATATATATATATATTTAAAAAAATATATAAAAAAAAAATTAAACTTCACAGGATCTTCTCACAACAAAATAATAATAAAAAAAAATATGTAAGGTATAAAATAGGTTCCGGTATATAACTAACATTAGTATAGTTAAATTGTTTTATAATAAAATAAATAATCAATAAACATTACAGATATTCTCACAACAAAATAAACAACAAAATAAAGTGCTTTGCAGAGTCTGCACCTTGACAATGTGGAAATATATCCATAACAACTTACTAACAATAAATAAGCTTACTAACAAATATCTACTTGTCTAATATTCTAATATCTAATATTCTACTATAATGGAAGAATTTTTTAACATTAATTACACAACTGTCTCACAACAATACTTAATAACAAAGAGTGCACTCTCTTAAAACAGGTAGAAATAAGAATGCTAGTGCCAAATACTATTACTTAAACATTACCAGATTTAGCATGCCAAATATCTCACGGGTGTTGGTGATTCTCTCAGATCCCGTCTTTGATTATACACACTGTGTGACTGTCACTCGTGTGAATGAGCACAGATTTGCCTGTTATTTTGGGCATTTGTCTGCGATTTCTCAAAACCTGTTTCATAAACCAGGCAGATGTGAGCCTGACCGGCCGGTCACCAATCTGGGCCGGTCACACAAAAAATTAATTCACCAAAACAAAAACAACCTATAGTTATTGTTATTTATCTCAATCTAATTCTAGAATAAAACCAATAGTCTGTGATGATCTGTTGACTTTTGAGTGCCATATCCATTTAAAATTTAAATAGAAAAATCTGAAAAATGTGAAAGATTTTCTCTCAAAATTGCAATTAGTAGCCCTCAATGGATCGGACAAAAATGAGTCAAAAATAATCTATGCATTAAGAATATGACTTGCAATTAAAGCTTTTTAATTTCAAATTCCAACAACTAGGCTAAATAAAACTAATAAATAACTCATAAAATAAAACACAAATTATAGACTAATGGCATTCATTATACAGATTATAAAAGTCTTGCGAAAACTAATGTATTTAAAAAGAAACTGAAACGCAACATAAGCCTATTCAGCACGAATAACAGATGTTTCCACGAGGTGCTCCGGCGGGGTCGGGTGGATTTACTTTTATTTAGCTCTACACTCACAATAAAACAAAAAATTTTGCTTAAATGTGCCTAAAAGAAAGTTTACCAAAAAGCCTTTCCATTCGATGATAAACTCATTGGTCTGTGTTAAATAGCAGGAGATCTATCGCTGCAGTGTGTTATGAGGAGCGCCCGTGTCCGCTGTTATATGTTGGTGCTCGTGCACAATGTGCGTCTTCACACAGAGGATCAAGCGCTTCGTTCTGATAAAAGCACAAAAAAACATTCACACGAACATGCCCTTGCTCTTGATATACAATGACTTAAATGAACACTGCTTTGGTTTTAATTAGAAAAAAGACCTTTACGAGGGTGGATTAGAACTCGCAGCCTCAAAACATTAATCATTAATTCTACCACTAGACCACCAGATAACACATATTACATTAGCATATTTATGGTATAAGTTACTGGTTACTGTTGTGGTTCCCCTTTTCTTTCTTGAGAAGACTTGGGTTTCGATATAAAAAAAAACAGACTTTTATTTGTTGTCGCAACAATAAGCAAAAGCCGAGCTTTCACAGAGCAATCTCTGATGAAACCTGTTTCACTGCTGACCAGAGTGGGTTTAAATACTCTTCTTGCTAGCGTAAACATGTTATTCAGATAATTTTTAACATATGGTTTCTATTCAAAGGGGCCCGGTTTCTATATGATCTCATTCTCAATGGGGCACCGTTTTCCTGTCTGTTTCTCTGTGAGGCCCCTCAGACCAGTCTTGTAACTTTTACAGTTTTTACCCATTGCTTGAACACGTTTTGCAAAACTTGGCTCATCATGTCAAAACTCTACACACAAGCAAATTAAGACACAACACTGGGAAATATACCATTCACATCTATGTCAAATTGAAACTCTTTTATCAAAACCTAACAATCCTTTGTCAAAATGTCACTCTAATGACAAAATGATGCACACTTGCATCATATAAATAAACTTTTAAATCAGCAGCAACACATTGGTCTACTTTATATAAAACACTGCAGGCTTTTGTTTGCACTGTTTTTATTCAGTTCCACAGAAGGCACATTTTCACAACACCCAAAAAAAATGAAATACTAAATACTCTACAGCACAGTCGTAAACTTTATAGTACAGTAAATTCAGTTATAGCAAAAATAAAATACACAACTGTAAACCCAGAAAATCACAATTCTGCGTAAGTTCACTTATGGATCCTGCCGTCTGTTGGGGTCTGGCCACAGGATCTCATCAACATCACAAGCAATGTCTTCTCTCGCTAAGCATCGGGGAAAATATCTCCTTGTGTATCGAATCCATCCATGGATTGATCTTACCTCAATGTCTCCACAGGCCTGTTCCATTGCCTGCAGAAGAGGCATGCGGGCATGTGGTTGGCGATCATATACGTGCCATCTCCAAGCAGAAAAAAACTCTTCTATAGGGTTGAGAAATGGCGAGTAAGGGGGCAAATACACTACTTCAAATTGATCATGGTTGGTGAACCAGTTCTGGACGATAGCAGCCCGATGGAAACTGACATTATCCCAGACAACAATAAACCTGGGCTGCTCTGGTCTGTCTTGTACAACTGCATCATGAAGTGCATTTAGAAATGCGATTATGTGTTGTGCATTATATGGACCTAGTTTGGAATGATGGTGCAGTAGCCCTCGGAGGCTAATGGCGGCACACAATGTGATATTTCCCCCGCGCTGCCCCGGAACGTGCACAATCGCCCTGTGGCCAATTATATTACGTCCCCGTCGTCTTCTTTTGCTAAGGTTGAATCCAGCCTCATCAATGTAAATTAATTCATGATGCTGAGCAGCTCCATCCATTTCCAAGATTCTCTGCAACAAAAAATACATATTGTACATGGTAGTACTCAAAACACACCATTACACATACATAACTGCCCCACCCCACCACACAGGTCCCTGTGTAGCTTCTTGAATATATCTCTGTGGTACTTATTCAATGGTACATATTCAGATGTCACTGGACTGCACCTATTCTGTATTGTAAATGTAAAGGACTGTAACACTTGACCTGACACTGTTCCTCTCAAATGGGACCCTGTACAGTTGCTTCATGGTCATGTTGTGCTTTACCAAGATGCGTCTGATAGTTGTGATGCTTACTCTATTTATGTTGTTGAATACCTGCCTATCTTCAAGTATTTGTTGCTGTAGCTGGTGGAGACGGATTGCATTATTTGCTCTAACTAGGTTCACAATGGCAAGTTCCTGCTGTTGGGTGAACAGGCGTTGGCGTCCACCCCCAGGAGGTCTTCTAGCCATTCTGTAGAAAAATGCAACAACAAATTGTTATTGGTTTACTTTTTTACATTACTGTATATGCTGTACTTTACTGTGTATACCATGCACAGTAATGAAACATCTCAACAAGTTATCACTGTATGTTTCACACAACTACTACTTTTGTTCAAAAAGGAGCATTAGCCACCCTGAAATACAGTAAATGTGACATGACAATGTGTTATGGTACAGTACCGTAAATACTGTAGATACAGTCTGAGTAGAGAGTTGAAGACATACCTGTTTTCCAGTCGGAATGTCCTTATTATGGATGAAACGGTGAAACGGCTTAGATGTGGGTGCACTCTCTGCCCAGCTTCCCTCATAGTCAGGCCATGGTTTATTACATGGTCCACCAAAGTTGCTCTTATGTCATCAGAAATAACTGTCCTTGCGTGGCCTCTTCGACCACGTCCTCCTCTATCTCTCTGTCTTCCTCTTCCTCTGCCTCTAGCTCTCCCTGCTTCCATCCTTGCAAAGTTCTTGAAATGGCTAAACTGAGGGCTTTTTGTAGTTGGCTAGTTGGTGTTTAGTTTTGCAAGTAAGTGCCTTCAGGTGTGTATTTGAGTGGTTGCAATTACCCAATGTGTTTTGTATTTTAAAATAGATGTGTTTTCCCAATGGTACTCTGAGATTTCATTTTTGAACAAAGTGTCTTCTGTATGAAATAGTGTGTAGTGTTCAGGAGCAAGTGTGTTGTAGAAAGGAGCGAGTGTGTTGCAGAATTGCAACTAAAGTGCTAAGCAGCACTTTTGTTTAAGGTATGGTTACACTTTGTTTAAGGTATAGTTACAACAATTTCAAGTTATGTTACTTTGGTTTTAGCATCTGTCTTAAGTGTCCAAACCCTCTAATCCGCCACCATCGAACCCGAAACCTTGGATACTCTAATCAAGAAAGTCCCGCCCCACCAAGTTTCATCAGCCCTGTACGAACTATACCCCATAGTCGTCGTTGCCACCCTCTGGGGCAAAGAATTGACTGCTTCTTGCATTCTAGTTCATTGCGACAATGAAGCTACAGTCCACAGCATAAACAAACACAGCTCCCACTCCCCAGCCATCATGCCCTTGCTCAAACGCCTTGTCTAGATTTCTGCCATCAATCAATTTGTCATTACTGCTAAGCATATTCCCAGTAAAGACAATACCATTGCTGACTCCCTCTCTCTCTTTCTGTTACAGAAATTGAGGATGCTGGCGCCATATGCCAACCCCCTACCAACCCCAGTGCCTCCCTTTTTCGCAACTGATATTCCCCTAAATCACCCATTAAGACCCCTTTACGATTTTTCTCTCAATGCTATGATCCAAGCAGGCGCCCCCAGAACCCTACAGTCCTACATCACAGCCTGGAAAGCTTTCCAATCTTTCCACACTTGCTACAACCTCCCCTTCCCAGATTTTTCCCTACTATCTATCACCTCCTTCATCTCCTCGATTCCCTCAGGTAACTCCAGGCCAGTTCTATCAAAAGCTACCTCAGTGGAATTCAATTCTTCCACAAATTATTACACGGCTCCGTTTCCCCTGCTATCTCCATGCCCAAACCAGCCTCATTATCAAAGGTTTCCAAAGAGAAAACCCTTCCCGCCCCGACCAGAGGCTTCCTATAACTATGGAGATCTTAACTCGCTGCATGTCCTGCCTCCACCAAGGCTACTGCAACCCTCACATTGATTGCACCCTAGACGCTATGTTCACCCTAGCGTTTTTCGTTTCCTACGAGTCTCCGAATTTACTTCTAACCCCCCTTTCAACCCATCCATCCATCCATCCAAAACACCTCAAAATCATCCTCTCAAAATCCGGAATCTCCCCAGAAAGATATTCCTCTCACTCCTTCCAGATTGGAGCCCCCACTTCAGCAGCCGAAAGAGGCCTCGCTCCTAAGCAAATCCTTAGTTCGCTGGACTTCTGAAGCTTTCAAAATTACATCTGCTTAGACCCCGCTTCCATCCAGCTAGCCATGCAAACCCTCTCCTGTCCAAGCCAAAAGCCTCCACAGAGGTCCTAAGAACCCTAAGTGCTCTCCTGCAAACTAATCCCAACACCACAGAGGTCAATCTTGCTACCTTACTCCGTCTCCTCAGAGACTTAACAACCACATCCTCCACAGAGGTCTATTCTAACCACCCCCACAAAGGCTAATCCCCAGCCACCTACCTTGTCTCCACAGAGACTCAGCAACCACAACCTCTGCAGAGGTTCTTTCATAATCGCCTCTACAGAGAGTAATTCCTAGCTATTTCCATCCCTTTTCCGCAGAGAGCTAGCTACGGCTACCTCACATAGGTTCGTTCATACCCACCTCCGCAGAGGTAATGCCCAGCTACTTCCAACCCGTCTCTGCAGAGACCTAGCAACCACTACCTTGGCAAAGATTCACCATTTCCACCTCCGCAGAGGTTAATTCCCAGCTATATCTTCCCCTTCTCTGGAGAGACCTAGCAACCACTACCTTCGCAAAGGTTCACCATTCCCACCTCCGCAGAGGTTATTTCCCAGCTATCTCCTCCCCATCTCCGCAGAGACCTAGCAACCACTACCTTCGCAAAGGTTCACCATTCCCACCTCTGCAGAGGTTAATTCCCAGCTATCTCCTCCCCATCTCCGCAGAGACCTAGCTACCATTACCTTCACCGAGGTCCATTCGTACCCATCTCTGCAGAGGTTAAATCCTAGCTACCTCCTTCCCGTCTCTACAGAGACCTAGCTTCCTCCGCAGAGGCTTCCAGGCACCTAATCCCTCCTCCCTATTGCCCTTTTGGGGGGCCGCATTCTGGCTGCTTTCCTCTCTAAGCTCTTTTGGGGGGCAGCAGGAGTTCGAGCCGGACGCCGAGCCCTTACCCTCGCTAGGGTTCGAGCCCGCCATTCTCCCAGCCCGCTTCCTGGACAGCACGACAAACTCGCTTATCAATATTATATGAGGAAGCGTGAACACTTAAAATAAATGTTTTGATAATAACATAGTTTACGAGTGGATCGCTGGACGAATTGTCCGCAGCTGTTAGCAATCAGCTAATCAATCCCCTTGTTACGATTGCCCAATCAAACCAGTTCCAAAGCAATATAAAACCACAAGCTTTCCACTCATTCCCATCTCGCTTTTTGCATGTTTAGCTTCCAGCACGGTTCGTTGTTTATTTTTTCTATTCAGTCGTGTTCTTTGTGTTCATTATTCTGTTGATTGGATTACTCATGTACCATTTCTGCCTGGGCCTGGACCTGGACTACCCCTCTGCTTTTCCCCAAGGACTCTGTTGTATGGTATTTTGGACCTTTCGCTGTGTTTTCGACTGTCTATGCTTCGCCTACGTTATTGTGTCTGCCGGTGTACGATCTCTCTCATTCTAACTCTGAACCTTAAATAAATCATCGTTTTGCACTTGAACTCGCATGCCTCACGTCTCATTCGTTACACCGCCATTCTTCCGGCCCACTCCCTGGACAGCACGCCAAACATGCTAAATCAATATTATATGAGGAAGCATGAACACTTTAAATAATTAAACATTAATCCTTTTTTGACATGCTATACAAAAGTACACATATATATTAATGTATATAATATTAACATACTAAATTAAATGTAATAAAAAATATATAAAATAAAATTAAATAAATAATACAATTATTATTTCATTATAAGTACTCTTTTTAAACACATATTCTTAAAAATAAAGGTACAAAAGCTGTTACTGGGCCTGTACCTTTACAGAAGGTACATGTTTGTACCTAAAGGGTCCATTTTGGTACCTTAAAGTTACAGTTTAGTACTTAGAGTGTATATATGTGAACCTAATACTAAATAAGTGTACTGAAAGATACTTTGAAAAGCCCCAGTGACAGCTTTTGTACCTTTATATCTCCTCTAAAGAGAATAAAGGTGTAAAATAACTTTAGTATTAGAAACGAATTTCTGGTTTACCGGGCTTCCAAAAGTAAATGCAGCTGTCAGATATATTTTTAAAATAGGCATCCTCCAACCTCCTGTTTAATTTGATTAAAAGTAGACTGTGCCTTTCCCCTGAAGGAGGGCACTGAAAGGCATTACAATTTGTATTCACAAACATGCATGGCATTGAAATAATGGGAAAACACACACACACACACTTCTTACTAACAGGAACACATTGAGGAAAGTCGAAAGGTGAGTCTGGACACTAGAGCTTTGTGCAGTAATATATCCTATGTCATTATGTTTTAGATGCTTTCGTTTGATTTCAGTTAATATGAGACATCCTGGAATATTATTAGGTAGGTTATATTGGATATGTCTTATTTCTCCTTGTCTAGAGGATGACTCTGCATATTTCAGCTTGGCACAAATCAATGGCATCACTGACGTCAAACATGGCATATGACATATGTATCTGAATATGCAGAAGTGCAAATTAGAGTTTCGACATATAATGATTCAAAAAATTACGAAAACAGGGGAATATAACAATTAACTATTCAATATCGACTACATCCTTACTGACTAAAAATAAAAATACATAATATCATCAGATAACTTATCCAGTAGTGATTTATAGTGTTTAGTTTCCATTTTTATTTTAGTTTGTTCAGTTTAAGTGAACTGGGATGTTTGCATTTGGACAGATTTTGGTGAAAGTCTGATCAAACTGTGAATTTTAAAATTAATCTACAATTTTAAATACCCCTTTAGCAGAGATTTACACGGTGGTCCACGTGAAAAGCCTTCAATATCACTAAAAACAGACAGCACAAATTTGACAAAACAAATGAAGCAAATGATAATTGCACATAATAATAATGGGCCCCACAATCATGACAGTGATAATGGGTTGGAAATGACATAAGTATTGTGTATTTGACATATTTGTGTTTGTGTGTTTAAGCATGTAATCACTTTATTTATTAGACACAGAAGAAGACAGAGTGATGGACAGACAGAGAGGGACAAAGCTTTAGAAAATGCATAGATAAAAGAAACAAACAAGCAGCTGTGTGTATCTAGGTGTCATGCTAATTGCCAGTTAATTACATGTAATTGTTTGCATACTGCTAGTATATCATCATTCATATGCAAGACACACATATAGTAAAGAGGTAGGTGGTGGAATAAAAACATAGCGCACAAATGTGGATTGAACGACGCAAACAAAATGGAAATCCATTATGAGTGATGAATCTCATTAAGTCAAATCCCACGATGCAAAGCACCTATAACTCCCACACGTGCCTCTGCTAATGCTGCATACTTTACCTATGTGACATAATCATATGTGGTGCATTAGCACGCTAACAACACACATTTGTATTTCCCACTAACAGGGAATTTCTTACACTGCATGATAACTAAACTTAACACATAATAATAATCAGCAAATTAAGAGTCTACTGAGGCAGAAGTTTGTTTCAAGTGAGAATCGGAACTTAAAATGAAGTGGGGCTGCAAAAACATACCGTGCAAACGTTTTTTCGTTAGCTGGGTTCCTTGGCAAACAACTTTTTTTTTCATTTAGTAAATCTGACAACAGGAGCAAATATGAGTGGAAAAAGAAACAAACCACTACAATCAGTCCAGCTTTCATATTTATTTGTTTCTGTGAACTTGCACTGTTGAACTACGGCTGTAATTTAATGTGGTGTTTAAAAACGGAGCAAAATCCAATCATCCCGTCTACAGATGCTGTTTCTGTCGGCAGCTCTGAAATAATGATTTGATTGCAGCCGTCCTCTTGCCTCACATGCCCCCCGATCCACCAAAAGCTAAGCCTGGATGAAGCTTAGTGCTGACTACCCAGATGGACAATCCCTAAATGCATATATATGCACATTTTCGGTCAGTGCGCTTATGTATTTGTGTATGGGGGAATGTTTCTGTATGTTCTGCTGGGTTAAAGATTTTATTTTAATTACATAGGTCCAAAACACGCTGTATGGCTGGGGTCAAGGATCCGTGATTAAGGTTTCCCATCATGCCTTGCACATATAGCCTCTGGCATTCACTGGAAGCGTGCCTTGTTTACTGTAGTGGATAATCAAAGTCACCAAATGTTGGTTATTTCCTCCAATCCCTCCATAATATTCTCATGGTGGCAGATGTGCAGATATAGCTGGATATATTAGAATGCCTTACAGGAAACAAGATTCAGATTCATAGCAGAAAATCCCTGGGATCAACCTGCATTCACTCCTGGCTTACAGTGTACAATAAAGGATTTGTAAGGAATTTGTCTGGTAAAGTTGAATTGATGAGGAATTAAAAGATGCAGTTTTGAAATACATTTTGTTAAATACCTTAAAAAGTTTTCTTTCCTATGAAATGCTTGCAATCACAATGCTTTTTGCTTTTTTCAAAGCATAAATAAAGTACTACTAGCACTTTACAATAAGAGTCATTAGTTAACACTAGTTAACATTTTTAGTAAACACGAACTAAGAATATACAATACATCTACCGGATTTATTGATCTTAGTTAATGTTAATTTCAACATTTAATAATTAAAATTACAAGTTGTATTTGTTAACATTAGTTAACGCACTGTGAGCTAACATGAATAAACAAATAAACTGTATTTTCATTAACATAATAAATGTGTAATAAAGGCGTTATTGTGACTTTGCACCTTATTGTAAAGTCCACTATAGCTTTACAGTACTAATAAACAATCAAAATGCTAGTAATATTCATGCTAATAAGCAGTGAGAATCCTAGGACTAATGGACCTAAACTAAAGTGTTACCCGTTTTATTTTCTAAGTTTGTTTTGTAGGATTTGAAGTACTCTGCTAATGCACATCCAACACAAGGGTTGTTTTTGCTCTTGTTAGACCTGCTGACATACTAACAACCAATGTATTTTATTTTTTTCATCCTAAAAAATAAACAGAACCATGCTGGATAGTCCAAAAAAATAATAATCAACTTTTTTTCAGACTGTCTAAAAACAGCTCAAGTCCCTCATCTGTGTGATCTCTATTCCCATTTTTATTATTCGCCAGGATCAATTCGACACTTATGAAACAAACAGCACATTCCTACCTCAACAAGCCAACCGATTTATCATTCACGTCCATAACACAAACAGCACTGGATAAGTAAATGCAAGTTTAATACTCAGGGTTTGCTCCAAGATTGAGTTCTTTACTGAGTCAGATCATGTTCATTACTGAGTCTGAGTCATTTTTTACAAACTGCAATAAACAGTTAAAAAGGTCTTCCCATTTCCAACCACTCCATGTTGATCATTGGCAGGCAGTGCACATAAACCCCCTCTGACCATAGTAATGGTCACTTTTTATTTCTACACTGGGTTCTGGTGAGTGCTGGCAAACAGAGATACGTTTGTCCCCATAAACTGATGAGCTCTTCACCCCTCAATACCTTTTAAAAATGTTTCCATCCGGCCCTCTATGAACCTGAGCCAATTGCTAATGGATCTGAGACTTCTCCTTAATAAACCTCTCATGACCAATGACCTGACAAAGCTACAAATTAGGTGATTCAGCTTAGATGTAAAACAACTCTTAGAGCATTTAAAAGCCTTCCCCGCCGGAGCTTCCGACTGTTCATTTAATTGTGGACCAAAAAAAGACCTCTTATTAAGGCCTCATCCTGCCAACAGACCACCACCACAACAACAACAACGACAACAAAACTTCTAAAAGAAACTTAATTTGGTCTCTGAACTTTCTCCACCATTCATCAATACAGAGACAGGGAATAAATTGAGTTTGTCCGGGACCAGGGTGGTCAGACATGGGTCTTTTACTGGAGTGTTAAACACAAGCTCCGGGGCCGCTCTCTCTCTGACTGTCAGGTGAAGGTCTCGGCTTAAACTGCAGCTGGGATACTGATGAAGACTGGCACAGTAATAGCTGTCGCCGGGCAGATGCGGGATGTGTGTTTGTCTTTGCAGAAGTTGAGATGGAAAGACTGGTATGCCGCAACAGAAATGTGTGAAGATTCAAACTAGGGCCAGTTTACACCTGAAATTAACATCTGTCTCAAGTGATCCAGCCATCTAAATTAGGATTGACACAAATTTCACAATTCAATAACGAATCACAAAACTGTTGTTCAATTCAGTTCCAAACTCAACTGGTTTCAATTCATTATCAATATACGTGGAAATATGTCAGGTACAGCACATGTCAATCTTTTTCAAATCTCCATCAGCTAAGGCTGTATAATAGACAGAAATCGAAAGCATAGACTTTAACCAAATCATATTGCAGATATCATCTTTATCCTATTCGTGATATTTCTGCTCTATTCGCGTTTAATATATCAACACGTATCAGACCACATCATTGAAATTGAATAATAAACAATTGTTCCTTTACTTATTGACTGCTGCTCAATTATTTTGTTCATGTATCCACAGACCAGATACTTGTGCTAATAGATCAAGCAAGTTCTAATGGAGACAAACAATTTAAGAAAACATTTCACCTTGTATAAAAGCACTTCTCCTCAGCCGTTTGTTGTAACGATAATTTAGATGGCTCCAGAGCTCCTGGTGCGACTGTGAGTGAGCAGGAGGTAAATACAGCCTGCAGCCCTCAAAACAGTAGAGGGGAAGAGATCCCTCGGTAGCATTCACGCAAGAACAGCTTGACCCAGCACAAGTCTGTTTATAGAGCTTTGAGTTACAGCCATGCAAGGACTCGACAAAGTTTTGGCACAAACACATCTGTCACTTGGTAGAAGACGGACGAATTAACCAGACACCAACATGGCAAGTTTACATGACAGACCATTATCCTTAATATATGAGGAAACTCATTAAAGGGTCACAACACCCCCCTGTTTCAGGAGTGCTTTTTCACACCTCTGGTTTGAAAAACTTTCTGAAAAGGG
>JAUCMT010000039.1:9771697-9783133 GCA_032357475.1 Enteromius thamalakanensis | reverse complement strand
GAAGAAGAAGAAAAATTTTCCAATGTCTATTATATTTCATTCGCTGAATTCACTCGTTTTACAAAGTCATCTTCAATGTTGCATTTTCAATATAACTGAACATCACATATGCCACATAAGAGTTTCCTAAAATTGTATTATTTTTTTTTACTTACTATTATAGTGATTAGTGTTCACTTTGGTTGGACACTTAGAACTTTGTCTATAATGGTATAGTTTTCTTATTTGGTTTCAAACCGAAGAAAAGTGATAAATCACAACAATTTTATTTTTATTAATTGTATAACTAAAAGAAAAAAAAATATTTTTGTTGTGCTATTACTGACACAAGACAGCACAACTGTGAAACAAAGCAATTATATAATTTATTCTTCTACAGTGCACTACAATTCTTTTTTAGTAACTCTAACTCTCGTTTAAGTAAAATATACTAAGCGTTTGTCAGAACAACATACTGTTTGGATTTCACTTCACTATAGTTTTTTTAAGGCAATCGGTAATTTAATGCAATTAGAGGAATGGAGTAATTAGACAAATTAAAAGCATTAAGTAAATTCAATTTAAAATGGGTGTTAAAATGACTCTTATTATTTAAGAAATGATTACTTCAAGTTTTCCATAAAATATTACTTAAATTTTTAGGGCAACCAGTTTCCTTACGTTTTTTAAGTAAATTCAACTTAATTGGGTTTATTTTTTTTATATGTTTGTATATAATTGTGTATTTTTGTATTTGTGTGTGTATGTGTACATGCAGCCATAGAGTGTATCAATTATATTAAAAAAGCATGTGCCAAAAGAATATTCCATCTGTACTTTATTGTGTAAGACGAGAGAATTTGTGAAAATTCACATTCAGAATTCAATCAGTGAGCATTTGCAGTAAACAAAGCTACTCCGACTGAGCATTACATTTATAAGCTTAAACAAAATGTGTGTGACTGGTTAAACACTGTAAAAACACATAAAATGAAATCTGATGCAACATGAGCTGATCCAAATGTAATGCCACAGTCACTTTTCATTCACTTTCACATTTCACTTCAATTGCAACAGGCATATAATAGATTGTTGAATTGTGCAGAGATATTTTTGGCATCCTTGTCTTGAATTTGGGTTGCAGTTGTGTTAATTTTCACTGCCTGACACTGCGCTGGCTTCGCAGAGTAGTTTTGCTCCGGGATATCAATGCAATTGGATATCAGTTAAATTATCAGCATGTTTGTTTTAATGAGCTCCTCAGACAGGTTTCTCTGTGTGTCAAAGCAGGACAGGAAGTAAATTTTGGCACATTGATTTGCGCTCCATATTTTGACTTTTGCTTTGAACTCGTCCGTTGACAGCTCTCAAAGATGAATGCAAAACCATGACTGAAGATGGCAAAGAAGGCTGAGATTAAAGTAAGAGCCACACTGACAATTTCTGAAGAAAACGTAAGGAGCAGCTTGCCCGCACCAAAACAGAAGAGATCCGGGGGAAGCGTTGAGTGGAGAGAGGGATGTCTAATCTACGCTCGTTCCCTTCATAAGCATCACTCATGTCTGACGAATGACCCTCAACGGAGCGCCGGTGGGACAGAGATGTCATCAAACTGCTGTGCTAAATCATGAACACCATTGCTCACCTTCAAATCTGCAGACCACAGGCTAACGGGAGCTCCGGGGGGAAAGTCCTGGCTTCATGGCACTCACTATTTTAGATAAGAAAAATTAGATTTTTGACCTCTCTAATCTTCAAGGGAAGCGTCTATTAAAGTGTATCCTTTCCCTCCTAGAGGTAATAATGAACCTGGCCCTTTCATCTGATCTAAAGATAGACTGAAGCCATTTATTCCAACAGAGAATCAGACTCCAGTCTTTTCATTTGAAATTCTGCAGCCAGGTCGTTCCGTGACATTTCAAGAGGTTGTATTATATATTTTCATTTCTGACTTTTAATAAATGTTCTTTTTAGTAACACCTTCCCAAAAAAATGTGGCATTAGGCAATTTTAGTTCATATTAGCTAATGCAGTTAAATAATGTTAACCAATGAACCTTATTGTAATGCGCTACCTCTTTTTTCAGATAAGATTAAGTGTTTTTTTTTTAATTAAGTTAGTTTTTAGGGATGCACAATATTAAAATGCTGCAACTGAAAAGCATTTTTACCAATTTGTAATAATTATCTAAAAATAAAAAATATTTAAAGAGTAATTTTTTTAAATGCTAGATTTAAACAATCACGTAACAATCGTGAATTTAGGCAGCGCAAACTTCATACCTACAGCATTTTGACATTTTAATATTTGCAGCATTTATTACTGTTTGTGGTATATTTACGTTCAGAGATGTCAGTTAAGGTAACCAAAAAGAAATGTCGAAAATGAAGAAAAGGAAAAATAAATGAGCATTCACAAATAAATGAACAATGCTGATACATCAAAAATAAAATAAATAAATAAATAATCTGTGAAACCTTTAATACTGGACGATACATATGGTACTAATATATTATTAATATTTATATGCGGTTTAAAAAAAGAAAAAGAAAAAAAAGCACGGATTTCAAATTATATTCCTCACTTTTTAAAGGAAACATAAAATAGCATCATGAAAACATTTCTATGTCTTACTGTCTATTCATTGATTCATAGTGGGGGAAAAAATATATATTTAAATCAAAATTGTTCCTTTTCAGCTGACAGAAGTGAAAACATGTAGACTTTTACAATGACATTGTACAATCATGAATTAAAAAGACCTGCTCAAGCACTTAAAACGTCATCTTCATTCTCTCAGTATGCATGAGGGATATAACAGAGAGATCAAATACTAAATTAAATCTGTAGTTTTGATTAAGACTGCGTTAATCATCACAGGACAGTGGTGAACCGTGTGCCAATCAAATTCAAAAACCGCCAAGAGGATGCAAGATATTTAAATAAGAGAAAGAAAGTGAGCCTGACTAAAAACAACAACAATATCATCACTGTACATGTGCGAAGTGAATCAACTCCCTCTAACTGTGTCTTGTCACATCACGTTATTTCCAAGAATGCCTTTAATATACAGTCAACACTCATATATAATTAGCCATGCGATTCAAGAATCAAGAATCTGTTAAAGGACAAACAGTCTCGTCCTTAAATATAGCTGCATTATATTTACACACAGTGACCAAATAAACATAACTTAAAGGTATAGTTCACCCACAAAGACTTTCACTGTATGCCTTTCTCCACATTATCTATATATTTAGATTTAATATACTTGATATATTTATTTATACATCAGTCTTCTGTGTCTTTATGTTCCATCAGAAATCCTCCTCCTATATAATATGCTGATTAGCTGCTTAATTATTATTCATTCTTAATTATTAATAATGGTTCTTATGATTAATAATTGAGCTTATATCATTCGTATTAATATTTAAAAACATGTTTTGCTGTATTTTTCATCAAATATATGCAGCATCGGTGAGCATTGGAGGCCTCTTTCAAAAACATAAAAATATATGAATTAATCAAACTTTTGATCAGTAGTCTATTTTATAAACATCAAGTTCAAAGAAAAATTTGAAATATTGTTTGTGTGTGTTCCACTGACGGAAAAAATAAATGAATAAAAGCAGTTTGAAATGACAAGATTGGAAATAATGGCAAAATATGATTTTTTGGAGGGGGAAATTTCATATTTCATGTATTTTCCTCCCTTTCATGAGGGATATAACTGTGGAAGAAGCAGTGAAATATGCCTTGAACATTTTCTTTAAAATATGTTAATAGCAGAATTCAATTTAAGATATATTTTAAAATCTGATTTATGTCAAGTCAGGGGGTAATGCAGATTTGATCTATATTCAAAACTAATTCATGCCTATAAAATGAGGTCTCGTTCCCTCTCATTTTATCCAATTCCTAATCCACTCTTGTGATGTTATCCTGTTTCATCCTTCAGCTGATCTGCAGTGGTCTTCATGACTGTCCGCTCTGCCCATCTCTAGCAGTGCCAGCTGGGCCTGTTTTCTGTTGTTCTGCCAATAAACACAGGCCACACTCTAGCAGTGATGCTTGAACTTATCTGTGAGTCTCTGCAACCTCTAGTGTTCAGTTATTAACATAGAGCGAGAAATGGATCATTAACCTTTTAAAGAAACCAAAGTGGATTGCTTCTATAAACGCACATGCTCAATTAATTCCAGTTCATTTGAAAGCGCTGATGATGGTTGTGGGCTATATTGAATTTTTGGGTCATGCATCTGGAGGTTTTCTAATCCCTGTCTGTGCTGTTGACCCGTTGAAGAGGTTTTAGAAGATTACCGGTTTGAAGAGAGAACATTTTCAGACATGCATACCGCTTAGTGCAGTAAGCACTGTAAAACAAACAGCTGTAGTCAAAAAAAAAACGGTATTATGCAACAATGTTATAAACTCATTGCTATCTGGTCACTAAAAAATATCAAACCAACCACAGCATTTACGCAGGTTTTTGTCGCACATCGAGGTATTTCATGCAGTCAGAAAAGGGGCATACTGTGAATAAGCATGTTATGCATACATTACAGGGTCTGACACAGTAATTTGTTTTTGCATAATGTGTGTGTGTATAGTATTTAGGGGTTTAACGATATACTACAATAAAATAGTACTCTAAAGCACATTATCAACAATCAAAAAGTACTGATAAATAAAATACTAAATTTTGTACTGTATCCATAAAGGACCTGGAACAGCTAATATTCATATTTATATTTAATATTCACATTTATATTCAGGTGACACCAGACTATAAATATTCATGATTCTCCTTGGCAAAAATGCAGAGCTATGTTAGACACATATGCTTGAGCTCCGTCCTTGACGATACTAAATTAAATCTAAGTCTAAACTTGTCTGAACTAAATTATACACATTCTTGCATATTAACCATACAATACTGCTAAGAATAATTCTATTCTGAATACAGCAACTGTTCCCAGAAACTACAAAAACACAAACAAATAAAAAAAAATAACTAATTAACTAGCAATACAATAATTGTGTTGAAATCCAAAATACAAGTAAATAAAACAAAATACAAACAAAAAAGAAACAAACTCTCACTGGTTTTCATGCTTTATGAGGGCATTAGGCACAATGGTTTTTGTACTGTATAAACTGTATTTTCTTTACTGTTAATCAAACCCTTACAGAAAACAAAAGGTCATCTTGAATCTGTATGATTAATAAGCTATTATAAGCCTCATGCCGACAGAAAACATCCCTACAAAGACAAAAAAATTCTGGTATTACTATCCTTGTGGGGACACGCTTATTATGTACACTTGCATCTGTTCATCTCCAATGAACCGCTTTGAATTGACGCATCACAGACGCAAACGTAAATAGAATTTAAACAGGTTACTGTGACTTTAAATGGCGCTCGCGTTCGCCGTACAGGAAGTGGCGTCAGAGGAAGACGTATGCATATGCGGAAGTGTCACTCTCCGTGTGTTTTCTGCGATGTGATGTGTGTGATTTGCAGTTTATTAATTTGTTTGTGATGTCGGTCCTCTACATGGATAAATTAAGTCGCGTTTACGAGCGTTATCAGGAGTATGTGAGGTCGAACCCTGCCGCCGCGTCTCATCTGGAGAGCGCAGTTCGCGCGCTGAGTTACCTGATCGCAGGTGAGAGAGTCTGCATGTCGAAGTGAAAGTAAACATAACCGCTCACGTCTTATACAACAGCACCAAAGTTAGATGTATCAGTATGCAAACTTCTGTTTTATGTTATTGTCTTCTGTGTCTGGTTACTTGTTTTCTTCCAACAACATTAAAATATGTCAGATGTATGCGGGAGGTGACTTTTGCATGCAAATATTTCATGTAGCCTAATACATAGGAGATTATAAATCGCATTAAAAGTTTTAGTAGTTTTAGGTTAAGATATCATGCTACTTTGTTTGACTTGTTATGCCAACGTGTTTATTATACAATGAGTTTTTTGGACAAGCCTGCAGTTTTTATTAGCTTTTATGTTCACATATTAGATTAAAAGTCATCAAAATTATGAAATGGCTCATACTGAAATATGTAAACTTTACGCTGACTGATCAGTGAAGTCACCTTATTCATATATGATTTATATTATATGATTACGTAAAGTTATTGCTTTTTTCATTACAGGTCGCTTCTCAGACTCCCATGAAATCTCAGAGTTGGGTAAGGATTGCTTTACTTCATCATATTTTGTATTAATGTCGTTTGCATTAATTAATTCTCCTGTGATGTATGTGTTTTTCCTCTTTTGTTTTGCAGTCTACTCAGCATCTAACCTTCTAGTGCTGCTGAATGATGGTATCTTGAGAAAGAATCTCTCTCGGACATTGCCCGTGGTAATGCAAGTCCCTTAAAGGGGTTTATAAATTATTATGTTTCTTATTATGTCAATAAATGGGGGGGGGAATGATCCACTCACAGTCCTTATATTGCATCGTACCAACAATTAAGGCCTGTTCATACATGCACAATAACGATAAAGATCTAAAAATCGTTCTCAGTATTAAGTAATAGCAGAGCTCACACCACATCTATAATGATAAAGGCCCAGAGGGACATTGGGGTTATTTTCAGATACAAATATAGGCAGCCAATCAGAATCCATCCTGCTATCAGTAGCTGGAGAATTTAAAGCTGCAGACACAAGAATAAACAGATGATATTGTTCGCAATACTGTTATCTTTATAGTTATCGCCCTTGGTAGAAATGGACCTTTAGACTGAAATGAGCAGTGACTTTGTTAAAAGTAAACGATTTATAGTCTTAGAGTTCTGACGGTTCTATTGTGTTTTGAGTTCTGGCACTTACATTATGTTTTCATGTATCAAGCTCTCTTGCCTATTAAAGATTGATTTTCTTTCTTTTTTTTATTCCCTGCTTTATCATCACACTTGCATAAGGACTGATATGTGCATGTGCAGTTGGCATGGCAACCACCATAAAATCTACAACTGAGAGTTTTCTATTGTGGAACTGCAGTCTGTTTCTGCATCAAGAGAGAAGATTCAGAGTTGTGTGTTCAAAGGCGCAGCATGCTGCTTTGCCTGCGCATCGTCAAAAATGCATTTTTCTCCAACTCTACCACTGTTCTGCAATAGACTTGTTGTAATCCACCTTTTTCGCCTTGCTGTTGACAGCCTGGTGTTGCTCAGAACTACTTTGAAATGGGCAGTGTGTGTGGAAAAAATACATCTGACCCCTTCAGACAAACACGTTTCATTTTTGGGAGCAAGCAGAGTTTACGAAGCTCATTGTTTTTTCCCTTTATGTTTGTACTTGAGAGGCGTGTTTAACATTGCGGGTTGCAAAGACCGCTGCTTTCTGAGCGGCTAAGCCATGGGCACAGGAAGAATGAGTTTGCATTTGAGCCATGACCTTAATGGACCTCCTCAGAGGCTGTTTGACTTTAAAATGAGTTTAATAGTTCAACTAGTCTCCAGCCAACACCATAAAGTCTAGTCCTCACTGCAACTTATTCTAACCAAGAACTGCTATTTACATGACTGACAGGTGAAGCTTCCAATCAAAGCTTATATTATGAAGGTCCCAGTCAGGTTTTTTGTGCGCTTGATCCAATCCTAATCATTGAATATTAAGTATATGCTGATACCGAGTCCCGATCCAATGCTTATTTTCCTAGTATTTTGTGCACATTAATGGAATAGTTCACCCAAAAAAGAAAATTCTGTCATCATTAACTCACTCTGAAGTAGTTTCAAACCTGTATGAATTTCTTTGTTCTGCGGAACCAGGTTGTTTTTGGGTCACCACTGTAAACGATGGTTTTTGGGTGAGCTGTTCCTTAAAGTAGAGACTGTATGGTCATAGTTATGAATTTGGGACTGTTGTTACCAAAAGTGTGCTACAGAATTACCAAATGTTGTCATAAGTTAAATATATTCCGTTTCTACAATATATAAACATAATTAATTTCTCGTAAAGCTGCTGTGCAATGAAAAAATATGTTTTAAAACACTGAAATTGAATTTATTGTATTTTATGTACAATATTTAGACAAATTGCAACGTAAAGGGAGAGAATGTGCGTTAATTTAGTATTCATCAAAATGAATAAACACAAACTCAGAATATGATGCTAACCTGCGGTAATGAAATGTTTCATGTATATATTGTATTGAATTGCATTTGAATTTAGTTTTCTGCAGCCCGGGGTTTATTCATTACACTTTTTGGGGTGAAAGGGCTTTTACGTTTTCCGCAACATTTAGAATAGAGGTAACATAAAACCAAAAAAAAAAGAAAGTCAGCCAAGTTCAAAGCAAGACACAGTCCATCTCTCAGATCTAGTTTTAAATCTACCAGATGCAGCGATGCATAATTTACGTTTGCTATGAGCTAACCTTTTTCTCTTGAAAGACACATTTAGAAAAAATGTGTTTTGTCCCGATCTTACACTTCTGTGTGTTTGTGTAGTCTCTCTCTCAACAGAAGCTGTTAACCTGGTTGTCTGTGCTGGAGTATGTGGAGGTTTTCACGGAGATGGGAGCCGCCAAGCTGTGGGGAGAAGCTGGACGCTGGCTAGTTATTGTTCTCATTCAGATTGCCAAGTAAGGACCTTGTTTCAGAATACTTAAGGGTAGTTCACTAAGAGGACATTATCATCATCTGCATGTTGTTTCAAACCTGTATGACTTTGTTTTGTAGAACATAGAATGGTCCAAGTGCTGTTTTCTATACAGTGAAGGTGCACTCTCAAAGAAGCTCCATTACAGTCACATAAAAATAGTCCATATGGGTTATGCAGTTTTTTAACAACATATGATAGTTTTGTGTGAAATTTTTTTTTTTTTTCTATAAGTTCAGCTGATAATCATTGCTGTATTCTGGTTTCCCATTTCTCCATTCTGTCCTGTGTTTTTAGAGCGATCCTGCGTTGCCTCCTGCTTTTCTGGTACAAATCAGGCATCCAGACGTCACCGCCTATAATTCCTCTGGACAGGGATTCTCAGCTCTGTAGTCAAGGTGAGATATCGTAGACAAGAGGCTCAAGGGTGTTAATATTTGAAAAGATTTTTTCAAAACTAATTGGAAAACAGACAATGAAATGTTTACTTAAACTCTTGTCTGACAAATAAACTTTATTTGCAAAAACAAATGCAAATATTTGTACAGAGACGGCCCCTTTCACATTATTCTCTCCCCAATCAACCTAGAACAAACTGCCTTAGAGGAAATTCATTAGTTGTAGTTATTAAAAATTATATCAGTAAATAGTAAAGTAATACTCCTAAAATAAAAAAATTATAAATAAATAGTAATAAAATGTATGTATTTTATATGTGTATGTACCTCTTTAAACTTCCAAGAAGGCAACAGGATGTTTTCAAATTATTTAAAAAAAAATCTAAATTAAAATGCTAAAAAACAGAATCTTAAAAAGTTTAATGTGTCAAACTTTCAGAGAATAGAATTGTTATAATTCCATCAGAAATGTCAATGGAAATGTCTAGGAACCACTGCTTTAGGTCATTGTAGTCATTTTTATTATGATATTGTTATGACGTGATTTTATAAAATTTAACCACATTGTAAAATTCCAGTTGAAGAGACCTGCGGAAATAAAGTGCTATGTTCTGTTGTTATTTTGATGCTTATTAAGTTATATACATATAAATAGTGTATATACGTATTGTTTAAGTAAACATCAGTCAAGCTATGTGTTTATTTGGTAAAAAAAAACTGTGTGGGAAAACCTTCTGTAGCTAAATAAGTAGAGCGCTTGTGCTGTCAACACCAAGGCCAAGGGTTTATTTCCCAAAGAATGCAGGAAGTGAATACCTTCAGTGCAATGCAAGTCTCTTTTTACAGTAGTCTGCCAAATGCATAAAGGTTATTATACCAAGACAGAGGTTTCAAACGTTGAAGTCAAAGTTAATGTGTTGCTTTTTTTACTACATGACAGGATATTAAACAAAGCGAAGCGTCTCTGGAAACTGCCATTCAGGACATTTAGCACAGCCACAACAAACAATTAACACACAGCAATAAGTACAGAACCACTCCCCCTGATGACAATAATAAACGGTGCGTGAGACAATAAGTACGGTGTATGGCCTGTGCAGATAAGCTGTGATTGTGTTGTTGTGTTGAGCCAGAGCCCGTTGAGTTTCAGAGACGTGCCCTTGAGTGTGACACCGGGAGACTCGAAGGAACCGTCTGTTTCTGCAGTCAATGTGCTGTGGGTTCGTTGTCAAAAAGTGATTTCCTGTTCAGTGCTCATACTGTGATCTCTCTACACAGAGAACAATGTGGAAGAAGAAGATGAGGACACTTCTTTCGTGGGCCAGCGTTCAGGAAGAGTGGTGAGACCACTGGGAAGCGGTAGGACCTGACAATACAACCCAGTCTATCAAAAAGTTCTCTCAATGGAAAGCTGTATTGTGTACTTTATCTCTCCATAGCTCCATCATTGCAGTCTCGTCTTTGGGGTCTCCCTCAGAAAAACAAAAGTAGGGATCGAGCAGAGGAGCTCCACTCAAGCCCCACACCTCTGGGTCTGCAGGAAACTATCGCAGAGTCCCTGTACATCGCAAGACCGCTTGTGCATTGTATCCTTTCGGCTAATTTTCAGTTCTACCTTTTAGCCAAAATGGTTTATTTATTCCCAAAGGTGTAGGAAGAATCTGGAAAAGATTACTACTTGCATGTTCAGTCCACTTCTGCTGCTTTTAAGAGTTATTTTATGTGACTGACTACATTTTTTTTTTCTCTTTATAACAAGGTCAAAAAAAACTCTTAAAATAAAAAGAAAAACAATGATTATTTCTTACAAAAACAAAATTGTTCCAATACAGTGATTCTCAATTATTTTGTCTCCAAGGCCCTCCATTGTTCAAAACAATAGTTGAAGGTCGATGCTTCTAGTTTCTGCAAATACAGGATGGCAGGATTTCAGAAGTTTTAAGAGCTGAATGATTTTCAAGGCTCCCACTCTAACACTAATAAGTGACTTGACATTGGCTTCTTCAACCATGATTTTCTGGAAAAAGATTAAGGATAGGTATTTTTAATTTCAACCTAATTAAATATTTAAAGTTTTGTAATTATACCAAAATGTATGTTCATTATAAATTGTCCTGGTCTGTAAATCACAAAAATAGGGTCATGTATCCAGGTTTTCCAGGATAATTGTGTGAAATATTGTGATTATTAGTTTAAGCTTATTTTAGATTTTAATTCATTAAGTTACATTAAGGCTTTCACAGAAGTTTCATGATGCTGGGCCCATTTAATAGAGTCTAGCATGAATGCTGTGATCTGAAGTACAGGGTGGGCCATTTATATGGATACACCAAAATATACACAATAAAAATGGCCACCATGGTCACCACCCATCTTGAAAAGTTTCCCCCCTCACATATACTAATGTGCCACAAACAGGAAGTTAATATCA
>JAUCMT010000039.1:9754462-9771597 GCA_032357475.1 Enteromius thamalakanensis | reverse complement strand
GTGCCACAAACAGGAAGTTAATTCTTCACCAACCATTCCCATTTTATTAAGGTGTATCCATATAAATGGCCCACCCTCTATATATGCAAATAAACCTATAATCACTGTAAGAAACTTATCGCAAAGTGCCCCTGTTATGGGTTACGAAAGGTTCATATTTTGGTTTGGGAGTTAGAAACAGCAGGTTGACATGCGTGCAAGGTCAAAAAACACTTTAATTGTCCAATAATATACATTAAGTTTTACCTTATTTGTTCAATGACTCCCAAACAGTTCATTTGAACAATTCCTTTTCCAACTTTTACCACTCCAATAGTGCATCTAGTGGCAAAGAATGAATTTTTATTTTCATTCAGACCAATGCAAAACCACCAACAAGTGGGTGGGCAACAGTAATGGGAAACCTTACTTTTTTCAGTAACAAGTAATCAAACAAGTAATCACATAAAATGTGGCGTTACTATAATGTATTATAATATTATTAGAATTGTATTTTTCAGTCCATCTCAATGGATGCACAGTGTAGCTGTGTTTGACGTACCATAAATTCTGTGTAGACACGGGTCGCCGTCACACACACAAAGAAAGATACAGAGCAAGACAGTCTTTCATAACTTTGTCGTATTTTCCTGTCAAAATAACAGATTTCTTTTGAAATTGTTCAGCTTATATTACTAATTATTTTTTTAAAGTAACATGCCAAACACTGACTATATATGTGTGTATATTCTGTAACACTGAGTCGAGGTGTTATACAGCGCAGATGGAGTTAATAATGCACGGGAGACGAGAAGATGGCGTACTTTACAGAGTTTAATAAAATGCCTCAAGCGCTGAGGAGAAGGGGGAAAAAATGCACATAAACACTCCACTCAGGTCACAAACAGAAAAGAACCAAATAAAAGAATGTGTACAGAAAATAAAGTGGTCGGTAGAGCAAGTTACCTCTTCAACTTGTACTGACGCATACTATGCGCAGCGCAGTTGTTAATTATTCATAAAATTACCATAAAAGCCCTAGTGGGCGTTACAATTCGGAAACATAGAAGTTTAACCTGGAAAAATATATATATTTTTTTTTAGCAGTGGTGATGAAATTTATATACATGTATAGTCCTTAACATTGGTTAAGTGGCCAGTCTTGGAATTTGTGGAAAACGTTCCTGGAAACCTTGGGTCATCTCTGGTCTCGTGGAGATAACCAGGTACAGAGTACTTTGCATCCCTATCTCTCTTTCTGTCTTCCTCAGTCTCTCTCTGAAGATTTAAAGAAGTTCTGACGGATGATGTTTTCTATCCAGTTTCAGTTTGTTGAGCGACATCAAGACGTTGAACCGCAGAGAGAGGGCTGAGATGAGGAGACGGGCCTTCCTTCTCCTCTACTACCTGCTGCGCTCCCCCTTCTATGACCGATATTCTGAGTCAGTGTCTCCTTTTATTTCTCTACTGTACTTGTGTAGACGGCTTATATCAGGGGTAGGCAATTTGGGTCCTGGAGGGCCGGTGTCTTTCAGAGTTTAACTCCAACTCCTTTCAAATACACCTGAAGAAGCTAATCGATGTCTTCAAGATCACTAGAAAGTTAAAGGCAGGTGTGTTTGATTAGGGTTGAAGCTAAACTCTGCAGGACACCGGCCCTCCAGGACCCAAATAGCCTACCCCTGTCTTATATGATGCACTTCTGGGTGGGTTTTGCTAAAAATGTACTTTACCCTCAGGCCATCTGATTAGTGAACTAGGGGTGTGTGATATAAATCATCTGGGATAATATCGTAATTGCTGTTTAAATGATGTGTGACAGGACGAGTATTTTGCAAAAACCATTTAAACAACAGAAATATTTCCAAACACAGCCACAGCATCTCGGAGGAACATGACGATGTTGTTCCTGAATGATCGCAGTGATTCATTTATTCACAGCATATGATTGCTGTGGCATTTATAATTTAACATTTAATTATTTATTTTTTAAATTTCAAATAACAATATTTAAGGTAATCAAAACATTATTTATGCATTTGTAACTAAACTGCACCAAACAATACATTTAGGCCTAAATGCCACTTAAGAGACAGCTTCTGTGTATCCTATACGTTGCAAAAATGTATTTTATTATTACTGTTTTCGTTTGGTTGGAACAGCCCGAATATCGTATTATAATTCACTGATTTAATGTAAGAATTTGATGCACAATGGATTAACAATGGTAAAAATCCCCATAAATGGTAAAGTTCTCCAAATCCATTGCTATGAAAAAAACCCGCACCAGCCAGACAGTAAAATTAGTCAAATTAAATCTGATTTTAGCTGAACAGCTGATCAGAACACCCTACCATCCACTTATCCACTTGACAGCATCACAGCTGGCATCGCACGGTTATATTTTCTACAGAAAATCTAAAAATTGAGTTATACGAATGATCTATTTAGATTTTACAATGCAGCGGTGCTTTTTGTTCCCAAATCTAATGTCTCTTTTACACTCACAGGACAAAGATCCTCTTCCTCCTTCGCTTCTTGGCAGATTATGTTCCCGGAGTCGGTTTGGTTGCGCGTAAGTGCCGTATCCATCTCACCCAACGGATGCTCAATGCTGTCACACTAAAAGCTTTAAAAAAGCTCAGAGATATGTGCTGACTGGATTTTTTTTTTCTGTCCTCTCAGGTCCACTGATGGAGTACTTGCCCATTTGGCAGAAGATCTACTTTTATAACTGGGGCTGACGTCAAAGTGAATCTTTCACAGGTCAGCGCAGCCAAAATGTTAGCAGAATGAGAGGAAGCCATTTAGAGGACGCTACAGCGACACTCGAGGACTCAAATCACACCTGTGCCAGAACATTACCACATTTATTGAGGAGTTTAGCAGGCAGGTAGACTGCTGGCGTATGAGAATATATATCTGGATGATGATTCTCCGAATGCTGTTTTTGCTTATCTTTTAGCTTTGGCAGTTGCATCTGAGCCTTTGTCCGACACGTTTTTTTTTTGCACTTATAAACATCTGTTATCGAACGACTTTTGGCCAAACTTTGAGTTCTCTCATCCCATAATCTGTCTCTCGACACGAATGCCTTCTTTTTAGTTTAGATGTTTATTTCCAAGGAGGATAGTTTTATTGAACACAATAATTGAGTTGATGAAATGAAGTCAATTAGACAGATGTTTGGTTTTTCTGTACGTCTGTCATAGATGAGATGAAGCTGATGAATTGATGCTTTTAATTGTAGCTATAATGGAATGATCCATCAGACAGGTAAAGGTAAAATAAAGGTCCCCGTCGTTTCACAGAATGATACCTAAACCAGCATTATGAGTGTTTTTTTTCACTGTGTGAAATGCATTCGAGTCTGTTTTAAACCCATCGTTGTTTTGATTGAAAGACCCAAAGCAAAAATGAAAATCATGACTGTTTTGAATTGCTGAAAGTGTGATATTGGATAATTGGTTTTGTATATACCTCTATGCATTTAATAAATCTTTAAATAATAAGAGTCCTCATGCCTCAAGTGTTTTCCATCAGAGAGCAGAATTTATAATGCTCCTAAGAGCTGCTCGGACACACATAAGCCATAACTCAAGGTCTGATCTCACAATGTTTTCGTTCAGCTTTTCAAATCAATGTTTGAATTAAACATAAATGTGATGTATGTCCTTCAGATTCACAGAGTCCCAGCAGCCTCCTCGCTGTGCCGTAGTGTATACGCTCATGGAAAAAAAGCCCTGAACTACAGTATCAGCAATGCTGAAGATGATAAACTGCTTCCTAAAAGAAGGCGAAAAAAAATGTCCGCATGGACCTCGGAGTTAGGAGCAGCCAAGCTATCCGTTATACATCCCTGTGGGGTTAAAAGATATCTCTCTTGAATTGTGCCCCTAGATATTCACTAGCTCCCCATTGCAATCAATCTAGCACTTTTGCTCTTTTCATTTCATGCTGAGCTCACATGTTATGGGAACCTCAGTGGTTTTGTAAGATTACTGCACACAACATAGTCATGTAATCTGTCTAACCATGATATAACGCAATTAGTTTAATAAATGCAAAAACCTTTTCACCACTAGCAAATTACCTTCGGTGTTAGGAAGGGATCAATGTCTAAATCAATTTAAAAACAATTAGACCTTTATAGAGTATGTTAATCACGCCTAACATTGATTTCCTGATAAAATGCATTTGCTTTTGTGGTGTTCTTTAAATTATTTTATTGACATGAATGCATGTAAAGTAACACATAGGCTTTGTCAGGTATATATTATACTTATAGACACATTGCTGAATGGGCCAAAATAAAAATATCTTGTATCAGATATCTGTATAGTTCAAAGTTTTATATAAGGCTTTGCATGGTTGCATGTTTTCTATCTATCATCTTTGTAGCCATCCCTCCATCCTTATATCCATCCAATCAGTTTTAGATCTATCCATCTATTCTTATATCCATCCATCCACATTTATAACCATATATCCATCCTTATATCCATCTACACATCCGTAGATTGTTATGTACATCAATCTATCTATCTATCTATCTATCTATCTATCTATCTATCTATCTATCCAAAAAAGGAAATTGTTTTAAAAAAGTGACACAAAAAATGAAATGGAGATATTTTTTATTTTTAATTTTATTTATTTTTAACTGAAATTAGCCTATTAGCCTAAATGAATGAATACATTACGTTATTAGTATTATTATCATTAATGTAATTTATGTATTAATGATTTCTTTTATTATTGTCGGTGGTTGAACTTGTGACATTGAAATGTCTGGAGTTATGGGCGGAGTCATAGACATTAAACGTGCTGGGTTGTTTTGTCTGTTACAGTAGTTGCGTACACGAGCGTTAATGTCACAGTAAGTACATTACATGCGTCATTTTTTCTCCTTTTTTTACTTTTCACATTATATGCCGGAGTTTGAAACAAGAACAAGCTATTAGGATTTGGTAAATAAAGATGGAAATGTTTTTCACTGCTTGCGTCGTCATTGCGCTTTTTCAAGTACGTTCACGGTTAACGTTAACTTTCTATCGTCGTTAGCAGGGCAGAACTTATGTGTAGATTTGCTATTTTGCTATCATTTATTAGAGTTTAGTGTACATATAGGCTATATCTGCTGTACTAAAACGAGTCCTTCGAATCTAAATCAGTTCCTCCTCAGACAAGTTTTAACAAGTTTATTGTGTTTCTTCTGTAGCCTCATTTAATGGAATCTGATTATTTGTGCGAATCGAGAAATATAGAAGAAATGAAACCGGGAAAGTGTGGTCATTTTGTCTTTTCCGCTGATTATTCTCTTCATCCTGCGTCTGTTACAGCACACACACTTCATGCTGAGACTTACAAACAACACAAAGCACACTAAAGCCTGTATCCTAAGGCATTATGCTGCTTTATAGTTATAGTAACTACAGCCATGCACGACACATTATAATACATTTTATATTTACAATACTGTTGTTATGCAAATACTGTATGCTTATATATACACTAATAACTACTGACTGAGTATGTATGCATTAAAACACATCATTACATTTCATGACTTAGGATAGCCTGAGTTAAATTATGGGCAAGAATAAATTTACTGTCATCGTACACAATCATGCACTTTATTTTGTACAGAAATGTACTTTTCTACATTATAAGGCTGTTACAGTTATTTATGAAAATATTTTTATTGCTATGTATATGTATAGCATAGTACATGAATTGCAATTTGTATTATAAAGCATCATGAATAACTTTAGTATGCATTATAAATAAAAGCTTCACAGTAGTTGCATGTTTTCCCTCGCACCTTCAGTTACATTTTATGTCTTTGTAACTATGTTCAATTTCAAAAATAAGTTTTCAGCATTATAAATTAACTCATTAGGGTTTTGGATTAGGGTTGGTTTCTTATAAATGTGTATTTAATTATACGGTAACAGAAAAATGCATTAGTTAAGCATTAATTAATGGTTAATTTGTTCACAATTAAGCATTATTTGAGCAAAAACACACTACTATTTAATGAATAAAATGTTAAGTGAACACAGTATAAATACTAAGTATAAATAAAAATACATGCATGTATATATTTAATTTTAATTTTTTTTTATTAAATATATTTATATATATCAAATATAAGAAATGTATACATTTTCAAAATATATACTGAATGTGTGTGCATTTTTGTATACATAATAAATGTACACAGTACACCTACATATATAATTGTAAACAAAAACTTTTATTTTGGATTTATCCTTTGACAGCACTAATTAAAATATATATAAAAAAAAGTTATTTTAAATTGTAATATTTTAAAATATTTGTATTATTGTAATTAATTTATAATCAGAAATAACAGTTCATAATTAGTTTTTTTTTCATGTATAATATGTATCGTTTTCATTTCAGTTTTTCATTTAATGAAAAAAGAATCTATGTATTTTCAGACATTTGGACCTTTCTATATATGTTAAGCTAAAAGCTGACCCCAAAAATATGTCAGTCTCAGAAATGCAATTTGGTCTCTCTGGATTGACTTCCACTTGTGTTTACTCTTTCTCTCTCACAGAAGGTAGAAAATGAGTGAGGATGTATATGAGGTCCCTGAGGGGACGGAGTATCGTTATCTAGTGCAGGACGAAGAAGAGGAGCAGATACAGTACGTCCGTCGCCACTATGTCAGTCCATTCCTGCTGGTGTCGCGCAAGTGCATGTTCCTCATCGGCTGCGGCGTGATCGCTCTCCTCTCACTCGCGGGATACCTGGCTTATGTGGCTGAGACTCCTCCTCCGTGGGTGGCAGAGGTGAAGACAAAATGTGGTTGGCTGCGAGGGAGCTGGAAAGGCGGAGCTTATTCTTTCAAAGGCATCCCATACGCCGTACCACCAGTGGGGGAGCGTCGCTGGCGTCCCCCGGCGGACCTAATGGAGACGGGACAGTGTTGGCAGGGCATTTACGACGCCACTCGATTTCGTAACATCTGTGCGCAGGTGCAGCCCCTCCGAAAAGACGGCGTGGTCATGGGACAGGAGGACTGTTTGCATCTCAGCGTATGGACACCGAGTCTAAAGCCTGCCAAACCCCTGCCTGTCATGGTGTGGATCCACGGAGGGTACCTGCACATGCTGAGTGGCCAGGAGAGAGGATACTCGCCCACCGAAGAGCTGGCGGCCCGCACGCAGACGGTGTACGTCAGTCTTAATTACAGGCTCAATGCTTTCGGCTTCATGGCTCTGGAGGTGCTCAGGGAAGGCTCCCCCACCAACTCCTCAGGTAAGGCCCGTACCTGTCCAGTGCACTCAGGACTGCTGTCCGTCTCGTTAGCTCGCAGCTTATCATTAAAGCATATTGAAATTGATCAAATGTCATGACATGAATGGTTTGAATAGTAGTTCATTTACTGGTGTCTTTCTGTTTGCTGTCAAAGGGAATTATGGCTTCATGGACCAGATCCAAGCACTTCAGTGGGTCCAGAGAAATATCCATAACTTTGGCGGCGATGCTGGAAGGGTTACCATATTTGGTCAAAGCTCAGGTACAGCATATAATGACACTCAAAAGTATTTGGACACTTGAAATGTTTAATGGTCATCACATAAGGTTTTTTTGAGATTGTGAACACATGACAGCATGTTTCTTATTTCATTTCATTCCAAAATCTCATTTCAGCATGAGTAGTTTTATTTCACATTAATGATTTATATCACAAAATTAATACTATAAATTTAATCTAAGTAAAAGGTTCTCTGCTTAATAAATGCAGCAAAAACAGTTTACTTGCATTTATGGATCAGTACGGTACTCCATATGAAAACATATGAAACATGAAAAAAACTAAATAAATAGTTCAGAAATTAAGTTATGTATAATAAAATGGAATGACTGAAATGTATTTAATACTTTGTAAAAAAGCTTCAAGATGCCTCCTGTATGGAGAAACTAGTTGCATGCATTGCTCAGGTGAGATGTTGCCCATTCTTCCATAGTGTCTTCAAATCTTAAAGTTTCTGTGGGCCTCTTCTGTGTTAGGGATCATTGTCTTGCTGAAATGTCCGCCCTTGTTTCATCTTCATCATCCTGATACATCCTGATACTTAGCTCCATCAATTCCTTACCACCCAAATAGTGAGGAATTCAGAAACCACCAAACACTTCCACATTTTCAGTATTTAAAGACCGTTATACAGTAAGTATGGTGACACAAAATAAAACGTGTCCATTTTTTAAGCAGATAAAAAAGATAACTATAATGTAAAGATCTCAGAAAGAAGAAAAAGTTGGCAATTATATTGATCAGAATGTCAGCGATAAAAGAGAAGCACATTAGTACCAAAGCCATCCCAGTCAAAGCTTGTAAAGTCCCCACACTGTCTAAGGATAGCCTCAGGAAAGTGTCCACCTCCCCCAATACAGAACTGCATCACAAACAACAAAACACATGCACTGTTAACAGCATATCACTAATGCTGTCCATTTAAATCCAGAATATTTAGTTAACTCACATGTTTAGTGTGACAGGCGGTTGGTTTGACACCTGAACAAAGAGCCATGGCTGCTCTTTCAGTATTCTAGACTCTGAATGCGATGAATCCAGACGTAGATATTTCTGGGAAAAGTGCAGAGAAATGATCACATACAGTATGAGATAGCTTTCATTCATTAAACTGATTAATGAATCTCAACAAAGATATATTGTGCAAAAAGCACTTATTTTTCAACTAATGTAGCTCCTTTCTTTTCTTTTCTTTTTTTTAAATTGAAAAATACTGGCTCAAGAGAATTTGACAAACATCATCTTGACTTGGGACCATACTCATTTTTATTGTGATCCACGTTTCTGTTATCATACACTATTGGAATAGTAGGTCTAATGTCAGTGATGCATGCCCCTAATCCAAACCTCACAGGGAATTTCTAAAAAAACAGAAATCAAAATTAACAATTTTTTTCACAAATTTCAATTTCACAAAATCGTGATCTTTGACTATATTTTTGTGTTTCAAACTCAAAACTAGTATCCAATTTCATCTTACCTTGAACAAACAGAAATGATTTTCAGTGTGGTATCTCAGGATGGATGAAGCAGACCACTGTTCCAAATCTATATTATTAGGAGCATGCCAAACAGACACATCTTGTGCTGCAATATCATAGTATCCAGTTCTGTGACATGAAGGAAACAGACAGTCATTTCAAATTCTACAAAGACATCTTTTGATTGCCTGCCTAGTGTCTCAGTGTCCTTTATGTTGCTCCTATTTAATCATACATGTAATAAAAGTATCTGATAATCATCTCTTGACTCTGAATGCTGTTCTAAATGTGACTGTGTTCCCCCATGTCCCTTCACCATCAGGCTGGTTTGGGTCACTGCCCTGCTGATTAGACCAGTGATTACCAAGAGTTCAGTTTCGGTACATCTTGTCACATCACTGGCAACCAGTGTCCAGCCACCGCTAGCAGTGGTCATATCCCACAACATCTGGTAAAGGACTCGCTTAAATTAATGAGTCGCTTAAATTCGGTTCTTACTTAAGATAACACATTAACATAAAATTTTCATACAGTTCCTTGCAGCTCCGAGCAGCTAATTCTGCCCTAAAGTATTGCATCTTCAAGTTTGGATTTGGTATCATCAGTTTTGACATATGGAACTTCTTCTTGATCCACTACTACAACATAAAGACTTTGTGGAATATATTGTGATATAAAATGTACAAAATGAGTTTTCAATGCTTTAAAATAAATAAATTTCAATCCAAACCAATGATTACATATATTACTTAAAAAGGATCACACTTGCAGCCTCATAAATTCAGTGAGAGACTGAGAAGGTTCCCTAAAAACACTGTTGTAAGAAGCAAAGTCTGCAAACACATGGAGAAAATTCTTCACAATTGCACTGAAAGCTAAAATTAATGTTACTGATTCCATGTTTCTGTAAAAGAATATAAGCATATAGGCTACTTTTATTTTAAATTGCAGTTTTTATGGTACATCTCTTACATTTGTTTCTTGTTTTCTTTCCTCTGAGTTGGCAAGCACAGTTGAGGCTTTTGGCTTCTTGGGGCAGTCGTGGCCTTATTGATAGGGAGTTGGTCTTGTAACCCAAAGTCACTTTTATTTTTTTATTTATATAGCGCTTTCAACAATACAGATTTTAGCAAAGCACTGAACATTATCAATAGAGGAACAGAGTAATGGTAACCAAGGAACCAAAACCCCATCCATGAGAGAATAGGGAAAAAACCTTGTGAGAACCAGGCTTAGTTGTGTCCAGTTCTCCTCTGGCCAGACGCCCAGCACCTAATTTCCAGTTCAATTTTATACAAAGGTCATGGGTTTGAGTCCCAGGTCCGGCAGGGATTGTGGGTGGGGTTAGTGAATAACCAGCACTCTCTCCACCTTCAATACCAGTGCTCCATGTGTGTGTTCAACGGTGTGTGTGTGTGGTTGTTCACTTTTTGGCTGGAAGGTTTTTAGTCACACTTATTCTGGTATTTTCAAATTATGCATTGTGAAGTCCAAAATTTGTCATTTGAATTCCTCCCTGAGAAAAGTACATTTTGCATGTTTTCTTAAATCCTCCTAATTCTAGGCCTCTTATTTTTAAATTTGTTTGTTTATTTGAAAGTTGTGTCACTACCCCTGATGAGAGATTTAAAGTGTCCAGGGAGGATGAACTGGTAGCTGAGCTCTCCAACGAAACGTGAGATAAGTGTTTGACGGCTTTATCATCCTGTTCAGTCAACATCAAACATCAGTTGATACAATTCAAAGCCATTCATCACTTAAATTATGCTTAAATCAAACTCCATTCAATTTTCTCTTCTGTTTCACCTTTGTGTGACAAGTGCAAAGTCACAGGTGCAACTGCTCATGCTTTTTGCCCTTTACTGTCCTTCACTGTCAGAATTTTGGGCAAGCATATTTGATTAGTACTTTTAAATAAGCGTCTTGTCCTGGCAAGAGAACTTATTATCTTTGGCTTTTCACAACACACCTCTAGTCTTCCAAAAACTATTAAAGTTCTGTATGATCATGGCCAAGAGGCTTCTATTAAAGCACTGGAAGTCATTCTCTGAATTTGGTTTATGTACCTGATCGCTGTCATTCAAATTGAAAGACTCAAATTTCTCATTTGAAAAGTTTTCCACTGTCTTATAACTTTTAACTTTAATGTGTTATTTATATTTCATTCGACCCCTTATGCAACTAAATGAAGTAAATAGCTCTAACCTTTTATACCATTATAGTTTACTAGTAATGTAAAAGAAAGTTGCTCCTGTTATAACTGCAGTGGTCTGTATGTTTATGAAATTGTCTCCCATTCACTAGTGCTGTGTCCCAACTTTCCTAGTTATACTACACCCTTAAAGTTCTTAATAAAAAGTACACTTTTGAGACTTATTCTAATCTCACGTACTATTTAGGATGGACACATTGAACATTGAGGTAGAATTCGATCAAATGGCTTTCCCAACTCATTTTTGCATCTGTCCTGTGTTTGGCATATTATTTAAGAATTATTTAAGAATTATTAAGAATTGAGCAACCACATGCATGCAGCTTAGAGGGAACATTGTCGTCTTCACTGTATGAATTAAATACACAGACATTCTTATTAAAGCTGAAAAGGTTATTCTGTTTGATTCACGTTAATGGCTGCTGTCACTTTAAGACCTAATGCACAGGTGCAATATATTGACATATATCCATAGAGATGAAATAAGAATTTTATCCCACGGCTTATTAATTAATTCCCTCAGAAGACAACATGACTGATTGCATTAAGGTTGTCAAAAAGGAAGATTACCATCAAGCAAACAGTGGAGAATAAATAAAGCTCTATCTATAAACCGAAAGGTTCATTTGCAGTGTTTTACACATCCATATCTTCAAACATTTGCTAAACATGTTTTATAATAAAATATGCCATAAATCAGCACCAAAACGCTTCTGCTATGCTGTGACCAGTTTATATGGCCAGCAAAATAAATTTACACTGCTATGTTTGTTTATATATATATATATAGTTTATATAATTAAAAAGGAGTGCATATTATGGCAATAATATAATTTAATATATTTATAATATAATATACAGTATAAACTTTAAGTTTAAGTTTTTAGACACTTAATTACATAGTATTAACTAATGAAAAATCAGTTTTCGTTTAAATTTATGTTAAATGCAATTAAACTTAAGAGTATTATTTTTGAACCATTGAAACGTGGCTTAAGTACATCTTTATGTAATTTCATAATTATATATATTTTTTAATGTAGTTAAATTGTACTAGTGAACATACTGTCATGCATTTATGGTACACATAATTTGTACTGAAACTTGTATGTCGTGTATTTAAATATATTTCTAATGATATTTCTAATGAGTTCAGTTGCACACAGGACATTTAAATTATATGATATAAATTATATCACTACAGTAAAAATAAAAGTATACAGTCTTTAAGTACACTTTAGCCTTGTTCAGACTGTCAGTCCAAATCAGATTTTTGTGCATATCCAATCATATTTCAGTGTGAATGTCAAAAAAACTACATGAAAACCAATTCAAATTGCATTTATGGAAATGTGTTTAAGTCTGAGTGCTCAGATCAAATTTTGCGCCACGGGACACACAAATCCAGTCATACACAGGGCAGACAGTAAAACATTTCCAGTCTGGGCTTCAAGACTTCAGGTGGCCTTTATTTAATTGATATCATAAAACATGGCTCTTATTAATGTATATTATGTATTTCTCTCCCTGTGTGATCATAAGGAGGAACTTCGGTTTGGACCTTGATGATGTCTCCACTTGCCAAAGGACTCTTTCATCGTGCAATTGACATGAGCGGTTCATATGTGTACAATGCTTCCCTGGAGTCAGCAGAAAAAGACAACTTAGAATTCCTGACGAGAACTGGCTGCAAGAATGCCATCTGCCTGAGAGGACTACACATCGCTCAAGTCCTTCAGGTGAGAAATTTATGGCCGAGCTTGTAACCTTCCAAAGCAAGGCAGCAGCAGAGTCACGGCTGACTAACAACAGCCTCAACCTATCGGCCCCTTCGTCTGTAAACTCTCTTTGATAAATCATCAAACCTCGACCGGCTGCCAGATCTCGCCGAACGCTCAATGAATTCTCAATGAAAATCTGCCGATGAGGTTTAATTTCTCTAAATGGTGGTAATAAATCAGAAATGGGTCTGTGGTTGAATTAATGTCAGTGATTTGTATCTGACTCAGGCGATCCCGTGGCAGCAGTACCCAGCATGGGCAGCCGATGAGTTAACCAATCTTCCAGTCAAAGGTGTTTTTCTTGGCCCTGTTGCAGTAGTTGACAACCATGTTCTCAAAGCTCCTCCGTTCGAGACCTGGGAGAAAGGAGTAGCCGGAACCTATAACGACGTCCCGTTTGTGGTTGGAACAACTGAACAGGAGACTGATTTTGGGTAACCTGCCATTGGTTGTAAATTGAAAAAAAATGGTATCACTTTATAATAACTACACACTATGAACGATTAGTTAAGCATTAGTAAGCGTTTATTTCATCCTTTATAAACCATTGTTCCAACATTATTATGCATTAGTAAACAGTTTAACAGTGCATCTATAAATGCCTTGTTCTTGAGCATCTATATAATGTTTAATAATTGTATTTTTATTCTTTTTATTTTTTTAAATTACTACATTATTTACAAACCAGTTATATAGGAGTAGTCAGTATTTAATAAGATCATTTAGAAAGTCTAAGTAAATTATTAATAAATTATTTAAATTTACATTAATAAATATTATTATTTAGACACATGATAATAGTTGTTCAGTCTGTTAGTAAATGCTTTATTAACACATGTTCCTGCTGTAATTCATGATTAAGTCAGGTAGTTAAGCATTAAGCATTTAATAGTTGCCAGACGTCTGTTTTTGTGACCTCATCTAAAATGTGGACTGTTTCTATCTTGTAAAGCATTAATAAAGCAGATGTAAAGACTCATTTATATTTCAAACAGAAAAGTTAAACAAACACAATACAGAGGGATACAAAACACAAAATCTTTTTTCAGGATGTACAAAAATCTAATCGTAAAAACTGTACACTTTATAAATGAAAAACATCTTGAAATGAATAGTTCTGTAGCTCTCTGTGTTGTGTTTGTTTATTTTATCTGTTAGGAAGATAACTGAGCCTTTAAGTCTCCTTTGTACATTTAGATATGCTTATAAATCAAGACATTTATATCTGTATTAATAAACTGCTTACTAATGACTATTAATGTTGGAACGATGCTTTATGAAGAATGAACTGAGTATTTACTAATGCTTAACTAATGATTCATAGTGTGCAGTTATTATAAAGTGTTACCAGAAAAATGTTGGGATTATGTGCAGATTCAGAATTCAATTGAGGATGTCTTTAAAGTTCATGAACTTGAATTGAATTAACAAGAATTAAGTGACAGTATCATTTGGATTTAAATTCAGTGAAAGAAATTTTAAAATATATACTTTTACTAAATATATATAATTTATGGATTATTTGTAAAAACACATGCAATTATAATTTATATTTTTTAAATGCCAGATATATAAATGTGCATTTAATAACTGAAATAATTATAGAAACTTAACATATTTCTTTAATTATAATTTTTTTGTTTAATATGTAGAACGTTGATAATATATAAAATGTTGTATATACAATACACTATATATATATATTTGTGGGTGTGTTTATATATAATGTATGTGTATGTGTGTGTTTATAATTATAATAATACTATATGCTTACTATAATGTATACACTATACTCTCTCTCTCTTTCTCTCTCTCTCTCTCTCTCTCTCTCTCTCTCTCTCTATATATATATATATATATATATAATGCATTATTTATTACTTTGAATTAATATATAGAACCTATAATCTTCTTGTTATTCAGTTAATTCTCTTCTTGTCATTTCTATTCAATTTCTTTTTAGGAAACCAATTCATTGCTTTGTGATTATTTCCAAACCTGGTAAATTACATTAACAGAGCATGCATGCGTTTTTACTTTAGTCCTCCATATGAAAACATCTCAGCATGGACTTGGGGAGACTACCGGTGGATTGTAGAAAGTAAGTCCAATTTTAACAGACATTCAAAAAATGTATGAATAAGTAACTATGTAAGTGGACATGTTTTTCCTCACCACGTCTCTGTTGATCATTCATTCAGACAAACTGACCCCTTTCGGAGAGGTCCTGACCAAACAGGCGCTGAGTCTGTACAATAGCTCAGCCCCGTGCCCGACCTCTGACCGCTGCCCAGAGAGGCTCTTCACCACTATGGTCTCTGACATGAGGGCCACCTGCCCCAGGAACGACCTGGCTAAGAGAGCTGCAGGTTCAGATGAATTTTTCATAGCACAATTCACAATTAAAAGCAATTGAGCTTTATCAGCACTCTGAATATTTTATCATTTGTGAGCTCCAATAAATATTTCATGGTAAGTGGCTGTGTAATAAGCAGATAATGAACAGTGAGCTGGTCATTATCTCAAAATAAATCCATTCAGGACGATACAAAACCACTTTGCTAAAGACCGTACATTATGTTTAAATTTGTGGTCCATAGTCAGTTGTTTGAATCTAAATCTTGGCATTGATGTCTCGTGTATTTCAGAAGCCTTAAAGAACCCAGTGTACCGTTATCTGGTAACTTACACTCCATCAAAACAGGCAAACGCCTCCAGCTGGCTCCCCTTCCCGAGTCGCTTTGCCTTTCATCTTCTAGACAGCCTGGCCTTCTTCAGGGGTCTTGAAATGGTGCTGGGGACCCTTTCACCGGCTGATATCAACTTCCAGGAAATGATCACCAAGTATTTTGTACATTTTGCCAAAGAAGGTAATGTGAGATTCCATAACACTTGAAATCTATAGCAAATGCTTGACTCTGTTTCTTGAGGTTTAATGTTGAAAATATTCGCTACCATTGGAAGGTTTGGGGTCAGTGAGATTTTTTTTTTTTCAGCAAGCATGCGTTATATTAATAAAAAGTATAATATTACAAATTGACATTTTAAAATATTTGTATATGAAGCAGCATGCTGTTTTTTACATTAATAATATATTTTTATGGGCAGCATATTGGAATATTTTCTGAAGGATGGTGTGACACTGAAAACTGAAGTAATGATGCTGAAAATTCAGCTTTGAATCACAGGGATAAGTTACAATTTAAAGTATATTACATATATATGATACAGTTGATACAGTTAATTTTTTTATCTATTGACCCCAAACTGAAGTGGTAGTGCTACATTGCTTTCATCTCTGAAAATCACAAGAGTGCATTATCAGGGTTTTTAAATTTTTTATTGATATTTTTGTTTGATATCCGAAGCTAGTCAATATTTAGTTTACTTTACGAAGTTAAAGGGATAGTTCACCCCAAAACGAAAATTACCGAACAGTTTCTCACCTTCAAACCATCCTATCCATCTTTCAGACAAATCCAGTCAGAGTTATATTAAAAAATGTCCTGTTCAAACAGTTGAAACAGCCTCACAGTGTGAGCTTACTAAAGCAGATGATAAGTCTCGGTTACATGATGGTAAACAGTGCTGTGTGATCCGGTGTGAAGCACATGAATTCAGTGGATCTGTGATTTAAACTAATTCAAAGTCAGATGAAACAGCACTGACACACAGAAGGAACACTGCTCAGCTGTGCAATTGTAACGGAGGCCAGCAAGTGTGTGCTGTGCAGGTAAACCTCACTCTCTTGACCTCAAAAAGAGGTCATGGTCATGGCCTTTAGCCTCCTGGTTAGAGCACCTGCCTCCCATGTCGGAGACCTGGGTTCGAGGCCCGCTCGGAGTGAGGACATGTTGCGGCAGTTACATTGGTGCCGTGACCCGGATGGGAGTGAGGTTTAGGGGGGATGAATGTTATGGAGTCCAGCAAGTGTGTGCTGTGCTGGTAAACCTTACTCCTCTGACCTCAAAAACAGGTCATGGCCTTTAGCCTCCTGGTTAGAGCGCATGCGTCCCATGTCGGAGACCTGGGTTCATTGGTGCCGTGACCCGGATGGGAGTGAGGTTTAGGGGGGTGAGTGTAATGGAGGCCAGCAAGTGTGTGCTGTG
>JAUCMT010000039.1:9736651-9753025 GCA_032357475.1 Enteromius thamalakanensis | reverse complement strand
AAGACTGGAGTAATGATGCTTTGTATCACAGGAATAAATTACATTTGAAAATATATTCACACAGAAAACACTTATTTAAAATTGAAATAATATTTCACAATATTACAGTTTTTTCTGGATTTTTAATATAATAAATTGCGCCTTGATGAGCAGAAGAAACAAGAAACATAATCAAAATGTTAGACAAAATTCTGATAGCTGATGTAAATTACATGACATAAAATGACTTATATGTATATATCTTATATATATATATATATATATATTATAAAACATTCTAGTTTTTATTTTGGGTCAAAATATACATTGCAAGATAATAATAATAAATGTTCTTCAAAAGTCTAATGGATCATATTTGATATTTTAAACATGTTATTTCTAAAGATGGTGTATGTAAAATAAGTTGTGTCAGTCCAGTAAGGTTTCTTCTTGAAATATTACAACCAGCATAGAAGTCCTTCTTACATTGCTTCAATAAGACAAAATGTCTCTGTACAAATTTCACAGTAAAAAACATCAGTCAGAGCCTGAAGGTACACATACTTTTACTTTTATATATTATTAATCAGACAACAGCAGGCAAATACCATACCATTTGCTTTACAGGGTTAACATCAGTCAGGCCAATAGTCTACCGATTTCATTTTTTATTAGGGTTGAAGGGTCAATATTTACTTTGTATGCATTAATTATTCCATAACCACTCTTGTTTGTTTTGCACTTTATCTGTAATCCTTCTGTCGTGAAATGATTGTTGCGTTTATTAAATCAAAGTCTTAAACAGCTGTTGTGGGGATTTCAATCTTTATTCACACAAATCTCAATAGATTCTTCTCAACAGGCTACAATAAATAGCTTTTATTCCAGACGGTAGTTGGATTGTTGTTCTTTATTTTCAAATTTAGCATTGGGATACAAACGGACAGGCAGACAAATACCATTCGCCAGCTCCCGGTCTGGCATAAACCCAAAAGAAAAAGAAAAGAAAGGCTGTAACGCATGTACTAGGAAACAGTATTGCACATGCAGATTACCAGAAAACAGACGACAGTGGGTGAACTTTAAATAAAATATCTATTTTGTCAGCTGTCATTTCATCATCTAAACTGAGGGCGCCTGATTAAATCACATCACTGTAAACCTCCTCAGCCCGCTTGGTTTCTTGAACACTTTCTTCGTGAACACGAGTGAATGCTGGAAATCGAATACAGCACCAGTGTCTTATGCTGGCATGCAAAACAAACAGGGCTGAGTTTAAAATCATTGTTCCTGGCAACTCAAACTCCGGGGGTCACTCACACATCCGCATCCACAAAAAGCCTCAAGAACTCGTCCTTGACATGCCAGGACGTATTGCACAATATTACGGTTATTTTATCACTTAGTCACTCAAACTTTGCCATAATGTAAATTCATGATAGAATGCATTTAGGAAATGGGCTTAAAATATTCCAAATGTATAAATATAACACATGGGTTTCCCTTTCCTTGTCCACCGAATGAACCACGGTCTTCAGACACCGTTAAAATACAAAAAGAAAGCCATGAGAACAAATTAGCGCTCTAAGTTTAGTTATACATTTAATTCCAGACAGAATACTTTTCAATTCCATACCTATTTGAAATCAAAGACCAGTACATGGCATAGAAAACAGGACTGTTAGTTCCATTCTGCGATTCTGAAAACAAACTTTACACTCTTCCCAGTGCTTCTGCTGTGATCGGAAAATAAAAGAGTCCTCAAAAAGAAATTAAAATACTGTCAGCAAGAGTGTCTACAGTGGTCTGGGGAGAGATTGGGAGCTCGTGGGTCTTGGTCTTTCTCTCTCTTTGGCTCCCTCTCTCTCAGATGTGTGTTCATGTAGGAAAGACAGACCAGAGCCAATCAGCAATGAGGTGCGTCCTGTAATGCAACTTCTGTTTCATTCAAATGCAGTCCTTTCAGTAAGATCCATAGCGATCCTGAACACACACGATCAGATGGAGTTAATACAGCTGCTGTGGACATATTAAACATATACAGTTAAGACTGAAAAATGTGTATTCACCTGAATGGTGTTCATAACTCCATTAGCCAGCACTGCCATCTTCCCTGCAACAGTCTTTACACCTTGCTTGAACTGGGCGATGTCAGGACCGGAGGGAAGCACGCCGTCAAATCCTGCTGATCCTACAGCCATGTACATATACACACAATCTTGTTATATAACACACCAACAAATATAAGAATTATGTGTATTTTATAATCTAATTAGCATGAAGTAAATAGTAGCTAAAGGCAGAAGTGTTTACCAGAGGAACGGACGCTGCCATCGCCAAACAGGTCAGCAGAGCTGATAGAGGTGCTTCCAGACATGCCTTCTAGACGAGTCTTTGCTTCATACTAGTGGGGGAAAAAAATTATATATTTATATACTTTTAAAAAAAAGTTATATTTTATAGTGTGTGTGTGTGTGTACTGTGTATGTACATACAGTATATTTTTTTAAAACACACATATATACATGTATATTTAAAGAAAAAGGTTTATATATATATATATATATATATATGTGTTATTATATGCATGTACACACACAGAGTACAGCCTGTATAAAAATAATCACAATTAATCGTGACAGTACTAACTAACGCACACATACATATACCTAATATAACCTTTCTGTAAAACTATGATACACTACGATTTAAAGTAATATATAATCATTTGAATCTAGTTAGAAATAACTAAAACGGTGAAAATGTAAAAAATAATATACAGAACATTGTCTATATGTTTATGTGTGTGCAATGATAAAAGAGTTATTTTATAGAATACAAATACATATTAAAACTAATCCATACATTAAAATGTTATTAAATTATATTATATTTATGTATTAATAAAAATAATTCACTAACAACAACAAAATATAGACAAATGTATCTACATATCTAATATATGAACACAAAATCATTTACAATGTTACATAATTACAGATGTTATATATACACTGCTCAAAAAAATAAAGGGAACATGTACAAAACACAAAGTAAGTCAATCATACTTCTGTGAAATCAAACTGTCCATTTAGGAAGGAACACTGATTGACAATCAATTTCACATGCTGTTGTTTGGTGGAAATTATAGACTATTAGCAAGACACCCCCAATAAAGGATTGCTTCTGCAGGTGGTGACCACAGACCACTTCTCAGTTCCTATGCTTTCTGACTGATGTTTTGGTCACTTTTGAATGCTGACGGTGCTTTCACTCGAGTGGTAGCATGAGACGGAGTCTACAACCGACACAAGTGTCTCAGGTAGTGCAGCTCATCCAGGATGGCACATCAATGCGAGCTGTGGCAAGGAAGAGGCCATTGGGGGGCAACAACCCAGCAGCAGGACCCAGCAGCAGGAAGAGCACTGCCAGAACCCTGCATGACCTCCAGCAGGCCACATATGTGCATGTGTCTAATCAAACGGTCAGAAACAGACACCATGAGGGTGGACGTCCACAGGTGGGGGGTGTGCTTACAGCCCAACACCGTGCAGGATGTTTGTCATTTGCCAGAGAACAAAGATTGGCCATTCACCACTGGTGCCCTGTGCTCTTCACAGATGAAAGCAGGTTCACATTGAGCACACGTGACAGAGTGTGAAGAACGTTCTGCTGCCTGCAACATCCTCCAGCATGACCGGCTTGGCAGTGGGTCAGTAATGGTGTGGGGTGGCATTTGTTTGGATGGTCACACAGCCCTCCGTGTGTTTGCCAGAAATAGCCTGACTGCCATTAGGTACCGAGATTAGATCCTCAGACCCCTTGTGAGACCATAAGCTGGTGCGGTTGGCCTTGGGTTCCTCCTAATGCAAGACAATGCTAGACCTAATGTGTCTGGAGTGTGTCAGCAGTTCCTGCAAGATGAAGGCATTGATGCTATGGACTGGCCATCCGTTCCTCAGACCTGAATCCAATTGAGCACATCTAGGACGTCATGTCTTGCTCCATCCACCAACACCACGTCCAGGTCTGAGAGGAGATCCCTCGGGAGACCACCCCTCACCTCATCAGGAGCGTGCCCAGGCGTTGTAGGAAGGTCATACAGGCACGTGGAGGTCACACACATGACTGAGCATCATTTTGACTTGTTTTAAGGACATTACATCAAAGTTGGATCAGCCTGTAGTGTGTTTTTCCACTTTAGTTTTGAGTGTGACTCCAAATCTAGACCTCCATAGGTTAAAAAATTTGATTTCCATTGATAATCTTTGTGTGATTCTTGTTGTCATCACATTCAACTACGTAAAGAACAAAGCATTTAATTCATGCAGAAATAGGATGTGTTTTAGTGTTCCCTTTATTTTTTTTAAACAGTGTGTGTACATATGTGTCAAAACTGCCAGTCATTGTCACAGAACTCAAGCTCTTATGGGCTCACTGTACCTCTGGGTTGCTCTCACGGCCGAAGAACATGTCTGATGAGATTGCTTTAGCATTGGCAAACTTCTGTCGTGCTTCGCTGGACTCAGCGGCTGGCACAGACACCTCAGGCTTCCGTCGGCTGGGCAACCTGAGACACAGGTCAAGGGTCATAAAACCGGTCACAAATCAAATCACTGTCTACTGCATCAGCCCTTTATTCAACGAACCTTTCTCCGATTGGCTGGATGCTTGAGATGGTGACCTCGCTCTCTTTAGGCTCCTCCTTCTCCAGAGCCCAGGAAGAGAACGATGATGCTCCATCATTGTCCCACCTCGAGCCAAAGCTGTCTCCGGAAGTGAAAGGGTTGTCCTTGTACCTGAGATCACAATGATTGATACACATCACACACATGCAAACACACATTCACAAATGCTTTCTAAAAACAAACATACTTGGGTGGTCCAGAGGCGAAGCCGGGCTCATCAAACATGTCTAGCTTAGAGCGAGAAGAGGATTTGACTCCGACCGGGGTCTCCTGTTCGATCACCTGCATCTCAGCCATCACGGAATGAGACACGGCACTGCAGACCATCAAAGTCACATCATATCAACCTCATTAAGCAGAATGTACAATAAAATTAACAAACAGACACATCGCTCAGCATTCTGGGCTATTAATTTTGCTGCAGACAGTGATGTCATGCTTGAGGGGAGTGATGTAATTAACGTGACAGTGGTTTAATCGAGGTTGCCGCCGTGTCTTTACCTCCTGTTGCCAAATCCCATGCCCAGCCTCTCCGCCTGTTCCTTTTTCTTGCCCTCAAAGTTCTTCAGTTTCTTCTCCTCCATCTTCCTGTCAATCTCCAGCTCTTTGTAGGCCAGTCGCATTGAGGCGACTCTGTGAGAGAAGAGGGTACTCAATCAGGAAAAGAAAAACTAAGCTACAGCTCTGATAGCATTGTCAGAGAAGCCATCGTCTTACTCAAACATATGCTTGACCATTCATTGGGTTCTAATCTAAATCTTTTAAGAGAAAGCATTTTAGTTTACCAGCATCTGCAAACATCTAAGAGATTGTGAATGTGTGGCATCTGGAGACTCACATGGACTCTTCGGCATGTTTCTTGGACTCGGCGACCTGTTCCTCTCTCATTTTCTCTGCCACCTGGGCTTGTTTTTCCACCTCAGTGAAGCTCTTGCTGCTCACCTTCTGGGCACCAAGACCCTTTTTAGCACCAAGCTAAAATCAAATAGAAAATAGAGTGTCAAGACATTTATTTATTACAGTCTGAACAAAGTAGCTGTAGCTTCTGTATGGTGCCTGACACAAGCCTGACACCTACTGAAAAAAACTGAACACTGCAGAATCAGGAAGCACAACTCCCATAACAGGAAGTGACGGAGAGTGCTGATTGTTCACATACCCCTTTCTTCGCAGCAGCTGGCTTCTTCTTTCCAATAATGGAGGGTTTCACTTCTGAAAACAGACAGCATGGTCAGAGAAAAGTAAACAGGAAACCATTTCTTCCTCCTAGATTATTCCAGAGAAGGCACCTTCTCCAGAGAAGGATGATTAGTGCATGGCGATAGAGGCCACAGCCTGCAATGCCCTGAGAAATATCATGCCGGCAAAGCCTGAGGAACAGGAAGGGGTCACATCTCACACTATCAATCTGCTTATCATAGAAAGAGTGCGTTTAAAGTGTACACATGATCACTGGGAACATCTGTGCAGCCATATTATTGAATATTGAGCCAGTGAGTGGTAGCAGAAAATTGGGCATTGAAAGCTTTATGCGAATGCTGAAAACGGTCTTAAGATTTACACCCACTGCATCCTGATCAACAATGAAAAGCTGCTCTAATCTCATTCCAGGGCAACAAGTTAATCCAGACTGGAAAACACATGGTTTAAGATCTGGGTCCAGACTGGAAAGTGCCAGAGAACTGTTTATGAGATTAGAAAACACTATATTACATGTTTTTAGCCAATGAGCAACTATATACAGCAACTATAGGAGAGTGGGGCAAGATATGCCAATTTTGAGTTTAAGGAATATATCGTACACTTACAAAAACACTTGTGCAAAGTTACATGTCCTAACGTCACAATAATCCACACGACTCTTTCCGCTTGTAAACTGCATATTTTTCTGCTGACTCCAAAAAAATGACTTTCACTGGAGAAAGCAATGAACTCTTACAAAGACCCCACTTTTGGCTTCACAAGATGTTTATTGTTGTACTGGAGTGGTGTGGATCAGCCGTTCGGTCTCTCATTCTGACGGCACCCATTCACTGCAAATGGTCCACTAGTGAGGTTCAACAGTGCAGCCCAAAGTATACCTCAGTTTGTGCGTTTTAAACTATAAAAATACTATGAATATGAATAAAGTATAAATGAGGTGTACATAAAGTTATGCACAGCTCACACATGTGAAACAAAAGTGGACCCGTTCCACAGTTCTTGGATTCTTAGAAATGTAACGGAAACAACGGCAAACACAACTTTGGGGTAACTATTTTCCCCAATAGCAAAAGAAAAATGTTTCCGTGAGATTCCAAAAGAGAGAGAGAGAGAGAAAAAAAAAACGGAAAGATTGATTACATTGGGCAGAACAGAGAAAGATGTCAAATCTGCCATCGCTCCTTCAGCCAAGCGATAAAAACACCCACAGAGCAGCAGCTAGTCTTCTAATATTCATCCCCAAGGTAATATAAAACCAAGTACAGTGTTATACATTTACATAATTCTTTTTTGGATGAAAATATATTTTAAAAAATTGGCTAGATTTATTCTGTTAACATGATCAGTTTGTGAAAAGGGTCCATAAACTACCAGAGACAGCAACAGCTATAGATGGCAGTGTTGACGAAAGCCTGTGTAACAGAATTAAGAGATACTCACAACTCATTTTTAAATGAGTAAAAATACTTTAAGAAATTAGAAATTTGGACTACGGCCTATAGCTGTATGCATTCATTTGTCAAAACTGAATTATACCTTGGGCTTCAAGCTCTATTAACAGCATATATTTCAAGTTGATCAGCACTGAATTTCTCCGATTTTAAATTAAATCATAAAATGGTGTAAGTGCAATACATACACAGTCCCTGATGACACCCTGAATAGATCTGAATCAGTAAGAAAATTAATTATCATTAAAAAGCAGATTATTTTTACAGTCACATCAAGCCTGTATGAGCAGTTTTGCAGTAATATTACTATAAAGAGAAAGGGGTGGAGCCAAAGCGGCGCACACACTCAAATTAAGTGTCAGTCAAGCGCAGAACCATGCGCAGATTCATTCGGATCAGCCAATAGGCATCCTGCCACTTAAAAACCATTCAAATCACCTTTAGGAGACTGAGACTCCTCAGACGTCAGTCTCATTGAGTCATCTACATTAACAGAACAGACAGCAAGGAATGTTACATTTTTTAGCTTGTTATTACACAATTTGTTTAAAGAAACTTAAGTAGGTAGTTATGTGCAGTATTATTTATTTTATTCTTTCTGTTGTCCATAAAAAGGTTGATGTGTTTTAGAACAGGTCCTGGAGCTTGACTTAATGACTAATCAATGTTTGATTTGAAAATACTTCCAAAAATAACATGGGGAATCGGGTGATGAAGGGAGAAACAGAAACATGGGGATGTTGTGATGATTACATACGCTCTGCCTGAGCACTAAAACACACAATCTGGCAAACACTCACCTATTGTGGCTTGAGGACTTGTGCTCAGTCCTTCAATGCTTGGACCCTCTTCAGACTCTGCATGGCAAGGACAAGAAATGACTCCATGTAAAGTACTGGCAATGAAATGAGTGTGTTGTGATGTGTAACGCGGTACACTCACGAGTGCTGGTCTCTGAGCTCTTAGGATTGCTCTGCTCCAGTTGAGGGGTCACGGCTCCATTCTCATCTGTTAGGGATGGGGACGCCATGTTCCAGCTGTTGGCCGGCTATAATAAAATTGAAGCCATGATAATAATGGCGTATGTGCATGAGCAGACTTCATTTTAGATTCTCTCCATTATCAAACAACGACTTTTTAATTTAATGCAAGGTAATAACACAAATCAATGTCTGTGAATAGGGTTCAAAACTTACAATTCCTAATATTTTAGTTTTCTTTGACTGTGAGAATCTAGTTACCAGGTAAAAAAAAAACTGAATAAAAGAAAAACTCAAAACACAAAACTCCTACCTGTGTGAGCTCGTCAAAGAAGTCAGTCTCTCTTTTCTCTACAGGGGACGGCTGAGCACAGCCTGAGTTGTCAATCCACAGCTGAATGAAAAACGAACATGTCTAAATAAATGTCCTGAATGCAGAAATCCAAACACCCCGGTTGTCTGTTGTGCCGAGTCTGGGATGATAAAGCTTATGGATGCTGTGTGACGTGGAATTTGTTCAGTGACTCAAGTTCAAAGTTCATTCAGTGTCACAAACATCAGAGCTGCATATAAAAAGATGTGATCCAAAAATCTCTTTGCATTACGTAACTAAAACAGGTACATGCATGCAAAATATGAAGAAAAATACACATTAGTAATAAAGTGCAAGTGGATCATAATGAGTTGGTTGCATGTCTGTTTTCGACATTAAAAAACAAAAACCCTATCCTGAAAACACTACACAAAACAAAATAAAACATGACCCAGACTACACTACAAATATGTTTCCTTCTAAAGATTCCAATTAAACTCATAATACATTGAAATAAAGCACTGTTTCCATCCAATGAGTAAGAGAGAAAAAAAACATCACTTTCTTCACATGACTTCTTCAACGTGCATGGAGGAATTTAATTGGTAAATGTATTTCCATTTTTTCTACCTGAATAAAAAGTTTTAATTAAATGCACACATTTTTTTTAAATTGTAGACTTTATGCTCATATTGATGCGTCCATCCAGTGTTTCTTTCATGATATTCCAAAACGCACATGAAAATAGGTGGACGGAAACATAGCTAATGAATACAAGTTGCAACAAAGTGATAACCACAAATGACTGCGATTAAGAAACTAAACATTTAGGTTGCTTATAAACACAGGTCTGTTGTAATACAAATAACACATTATGACCAATGTAAAATCTTGACGTGAAGCCAGTTTGAAAGACTCTGCTTTTAGTGAATTACATTAAATATATTTAATAGCCAAGAAATTCACAGGGCAGAGTTCATTTTGATGTGTTGTGATAATGCTGGAACAGTATGAGATCGGTATACTTACATCAGTGCCATACTTGGAGAGAGCAGCGTTGGCAAGCTGTCGAATCTTCTCTCTGTACATCTGAGCCGCACGACTGTTATACTTCGCATTGGTGTCATTGGTGGTACAGCCATGTTGGCGGAAAAACCCCATCTGTGCACAAAGAAAACATGGGACTGATGAAGTGATGTAACATGCCTACAGGTTAAGCAATAACAACCCTGAACTGATGCAAGCGCATGGATATTATAGAGCAGGAAAAAAAAACTAACCGCGTTGGTGTTTCCTCCAACCTGCATACATCTCAGCTGAAACCAGCTCCAGTTGGAATCCAGCTCGGTGGATCTGAAAAGACAATAGCATACACTTATCTAACCCTTTGCGTAATGATGAACGAATGTGACATTCTGGAAGACGGCGGATGATTGAAAGCTTTGACAGACATGCACATGACAGCTTAACTGAATAAGAGAGAAAAACAATAGAGATCCAGACTGACCTGATAAAGCTCAAGTGCACTCCCAAGGAGCGATGTATCCCAGAACAGTCAATGCACAGAAACACTCCATATGAAATACTGGCCCAACTCGGGTTCTTAGCAGCACAGTCAAAGCAGGCCTATAAAACAAACATATCATTTTATCACACTTCCTTCATAAAAAAAAACCTCAGTGTTAAAAACAATCCAGTGCTCAACAACATTATCATTTTGCTTTTATGTCCAGCAATGACCTCCATGGCTGAAATGCCCTCGCAGACAAACACATGTTCCAACATCTGGTTCAAACATGTCCATAAATGTATTTATTTATTCACTTTTTAACACCGTGCCAGAATCAAGGCTATTTTCATGGAGACCTCTTAACAAATTATACAAGATTAGGTTATAAAAAGACATTTCAGATGTACACTAGACAAACAAAATGCTCATAAAACATCAATACTAAGTGTGAATATGAAGGAATGCACTAAGGAACTAAACATTATATAAAACTTAATGTATTACTAATTTACACACACTGTATGTTTCGATGTATACGTTTCCAGATACTTCTAACTAATCTATACGTACATTACTTCGCGATTTCGTGCTCTAATATGCATAGGAATGAGTTGGATGCATCTTTGGGACATCCCAGCCAGGAATCTCCGTGGGTTTTGAGGTATATTATTACAGGATGAGTCATTTTCCATCGCCACTGCGTCATTCTCGTGTAACAGACAGCGCAATCAAGGGATTTCTTTCAAGACAGCTCGTTTAGTCCGAATAGCTTGTTAATATTAAGTCATTAGTGTTTGACAGCTGTAAACAGGTGTGTTTTTCGGGGGTGATGTTGACCGTAAACATGATGTGTTGGACGGGACCCAGGCCCCATCAGCACCGGCTTAGCGAACAAACAAATGACACGTAATCCCACATGAAACAAACACACGGTTGTCTCTGAATAAGATATAACGATAATAAAAACATTCACAGATGAATTACAATAAGACCTGGTGCGTTACCTTGTTTGTAGGTACGGAGCGCAAACGTTTAAAAATGGTGAGAATTTCTGTCTTGTTCGGTTCCGACGCCATCTTGCCAACTGAGCAGAGTGAAAACAGAAACCAGAAAAGACCTACAAGACCGGAAGTGACGTTCATGGAAAATACAGGTCGCTTGACGAGACTCAAATACAGAATAAAATTATAAAATATATGTCATAAAAATGTGAACACGCATACACTACGGTACCACGCACATAAACGAATATCATAAATGAAATAAAAACATAAAATCCAAAAATATAAACGTTTGCATCTGAAGTTTTTTTTTTTTCAGCATAATAAATCTGCTTTTCTGATTTAAACATTGATTCACTTATTTAACGTACTCATATAAATCTAAACCAATGTCAATAAATTAAAATGCAACATTTAAATTATCACATTAATGTGTGTGTTTTTTTATTTTTTTATTTTTTTATTTATTTATTTTGCTTTAATGTAATAAACAAGAAACCCATAAAACAACGTTAAGAAAAAACGTCAAAAGATTACATAGTTTAAGGGCTTTCTTATGACGCATAAGTTTGAACGATTTAAAGAAGATAATTAAATCTTTCTGAAAAACCGAGAAAGTTGGAGGGGGACATTAAAAATTATACCTCAACTTCGTTCGCTTTACACTGGAAGTTGCGTCACTTCCTCATTGTGCCACTGACGTGTCTGATCGTGAGTTGAGTCTTGATTGTGACGGCAGACAGCGCTGCGCACGTTAACTCAAGCGCAAGCCAACTTATTTATTTTTTTACACGTTTTCGTTTTCTTGTTGAACGGTGTTTGTTCTGTTCCTCCTAGTATTGGGTTCGCTCGTGACTGGCAAAGATGCTGGACTTCTTCGCCATCTTCAGTAAAGGGGGGATCGTGTTATGGTGTTTCCAGGGGGCCGGAGTGACTGAATCCTTCACCGGGCCCGTTAACGCTCTCATCCGCTCCGTCATCCTACAGGTAAAGTCTCAGTACGGTTGTGCAAACTGTTTCTACATAAATCAGCAAGTCTGGCTCGACACACACACGTGAGCTGTGATAGGGTAATGTAGGTTACTATAGTTACTGTGTGTGTGAGTCGGTATTTCACATATTGTAAAATATTTATATACAAATGTTTGTCTTTTTGCTTGTAAAACAAAGAAAACTGTTAAAAATCAAAGTTTGTTACATAATTATAAATAACTAGGCCACTATTTTTATATTAATAGAAAATACTTTAAGTATATTTTAGTATTTTTATATTTCTAACTCATAAATCAAATGAAATACAAATTCTGAAAATAAAAGTTTTTTATTGTGAGAGATTAAAGTTTTTCAGATTTAGATTACTACAACCATATGTATGTTAAAATATTTGAATTTAAATATGTTTTTTGGCTTTCTTTATGCAGGAGAGGAGTGGGAATAACTCTTTTACCCACAATGCCCTCAGTCTTAAATACAAGCTGGACAATGAGTTTGAGCTTGTGTTTGTGGTGAGTGTTGATTGTCCTTTCAGTGCAAATAATGTGATTCATCAGAAGTGACCCGTGACTCCGTATCTCTGATTGTGTGCTTCTGCTGTCTCAGGTGGGTTTTCAAAAGATCCTGACGCTGACGTATGTGGACAAGTTTATAGATGATGTCCAGCTGCAGTTCAGAGACCGATACAAGAATGAGCTGGAGCAGAGAGGTGCCCTAAAGTTCCTGCTCAACAATTTTGAGTTCGGAGATGACTTCCACGCACTTCTAAGGTGTGACACCTCTTCCATGGATATATACATTTCTATCAACAAAGCATATTTTTGTACGAAAAAAGTAATTTTACTCACTAAAGCTAAACCTTTTGGTCAAAGTATTTTTATACTAATGTTGAAATGTATACAGTAAATTGATTTTAAAACTTTCACCCAAGTTTATTTCACTTGACTTAATTCAGTTGTTGCTATATCATCTGTAAAAAGAGAGTAGTGTACACATTGTATTATTATTTTCAGCACTTAAGCTCAATGCATCGTCCTTTACATGAAGTGTGTGTTTTGCAGGGAGGCGGAGGTCAGCAGCAAAGCCAAGGCCCCCGTCTCTATGAGGAACTTCAAGGACTCTGAGAAATCCAAGAAAACTGTGAAGTCTATGTTTGAGACAAAAGATGGAGACAAAAGCAAGGAGCAAGGAGGCAAGAAAAGTAAAAATGCCAAAAAGGAAGGGGAGAAATGTAAGTGAATAGAGACTGTGTTATTACAACAAACTACCCAAGACATAGGTTTGCCAATCTGACTTGTCGTCTCTTTCAGCTGAATCAGGAGCGGATCAGGCTAAAGCTGCCTCACAGTCTGCCTCAAAAAAAGCAGTGGAGAATGGAAACGAGGGCCTGACCCAAGAGGAGATTATCGGGAGGAACCGTGCCAAGTTCATCAGCAAGCAGTTGGGTGGCGGAAAAGCGGAGAAGCCCAGGTAGGAAGCTTTATGAATTGTGAGAATTTGGTCATAACAAGTGAAGCACCATTTGAATTTTGGGCCACACTGGTGTCGCCGATCTTTTACTGAATCACTGAAACACATGTTATTGCGTCTGATTACGTAGTTGGAATATTTATCCTTTTGTAAAGCAGGATTATTATCGTTGACTAAGGGGCCGTTTACATGATGCCCTATTGTATATTACACTTTTTTCATTATTGCATGAATCAGTGTTTTTGAATGAATGTATTAAATGAATAATTCAATGACAAAAAATAGTTTTTACTAGTAAAGTCACTCTACACAAAAGACATTTGAATGAGAAAGTGGAAGAGAGCATTGTTGTAGTCGCCAGTTATGATATAGCATGGTAAAAATGGAAATCAGTTGTAGTTGTGTTTTATTAGCATGCTGCTATCAATAATAAAAAATAGTAGTAATCTGTGTACAGTAGTAAAAACCTCCTCTGGATGGTGCTGTGAGCCCAGACACAGCGGTGTTAGGCTTTCCATTATATTTGGGACTTTCACCACAACAAGGTACAAAACAGTGATTGTAGTTGGTTGAGCGACATGAATACTTATCCTGAGAGTAATCTTGAGCGAGTGACGCAATGTGCATGTTTGAGTCTAACTAATAAATAAATACTTTTAAATGCTATATAGATAAAAAAAAAAATAATAATAAAAATATACACAATTTACTGAAAAATTTAAAGTGAAAATCTAAACAATTCAAATATTAACAAAAAACAAATACACTAGTATGTCAATGATGCTAAATGAGCTTTTTTACTGTTGTATTGTACAGTAAGTCTCCTAAACCCCAGAAGCCAAAGGGCAAGGTGAACCGTGTGTGGGATATGAGCGGGAGGAGCACTGGAGAGCTGGACTACAGTGGAGCTAATGGTAACAACTCCAGTGACGCACAGAACCAAGACCCCGATGCCGCAGCTGATCCAGTGAGCAGTCCATTATCCCAAATTCAATCAAACTTCATTATATTGTTTAAAGCGTTTGGATAAAATTCTGTTATTGCAGATGAAATTGTGAAGTAACTCTGTTTCTTCAGCTGATCCAGGTGGATTCGATGAAAGGGGACCTGCGAGGAGTCGATTATGAGTCCTCGGATGATGAGGAGGAAGTGTTGCAAGAAGAGGAGAGAGTTGTGGTGACAAACACTAAGAAAGAGTAACAACCTTACTACTGTTTTGTTCTTTAAGCACCCTCAAAATATTGAATTTCTTCATCATTTGAACTTGCTGCTTTGCTTCTAGAGTTGATATTGATTACGTTCTCTGTGTTTTATCTGCAGAGCCAAAAAGGGCGGCTTCGGGGGAATGTTTGGGATGCTGAAAGGCCTGGTGGGATCTAAGAATCTCACTCAGGATGACATGGAGCCAGTTCTGGACAAGATGAAGGATCACCTCATTGGTATGACATCGCTCTTGCCTCATGGCACCTCATTTAAACACTTTTTGTTTATGTTTTAAAAATGATTACAGGGTCATGGAAAACCTTTAAAAATTGTAATGTGGTGTTTTTCAAGGCCTGAAATATTCATGGAAATTAAATTATACTATATATACTATTTGTGCATACTTTAGAGACTAATATATTTAACTAGCTGATTAGAGGAGTACTGCGTTAGACTAACCAGCACTTAATATATTATTGTTTTTTGTTGTTTTGACTGCTATTATTATCCTCATGTGTGGGTTGCTTTGGATAAAAGTATCCGTTAATTGATTAAATGTAAATGTAATAAAAATTTGTTCTAAAGGTAAGGGACTGTAGGTATATGTGTGATTAAAAAATGCATTTCTTAAATAATAAAATTTGTAAAATAAAGAATACATTTAGCAGCAAAGTAAAAGAGAACTATATTTTGATTTTAAATAATAAATATGTAAAATGGATAGAAATAGATGAAAATAAATAATACATAAAAATGATAAATATTAATACATGTAACTGAAGTGAAAGAAAAGTGATGAAATGTATTAAAATAAACTTTGATTAAAAAATGGTTGCAATTAATAGTTTTAAATAAATGTATGAATAAATAATACAGTACAGTATAGAGCTGGGCGGTATGACCAAAAATGTATATCACGGTATTTTTCAAAATTATATCGGTGTCACGATATTTACATATGATGGTTGTTTGATCAACGTCAGATTGTTTTTTCAAGCTGAAGTATTTCCACGGCTGGCGTCTTACAAAATGCATTCTGGTAAGATCATTTGTCCAACTTTGATCGGCGCAGCAGCCGCCCTTTGATCACATGTTCCATCAAAGTACCGTGAGAGCAAAGCGAGAGCAGTCACTGAGGACAGGCGATGCAGGTGCTCAAAATCAGCTGCGAAAGCCTTGATGACGACACTTTATTCTCATTGGTCAGATTATGTGACGACAGGCAGGATGTGTGCTGCGTGTTTTTTCTTTAAAAAAAAATAAAATAAATAAAAAAAATAATAATACATTTTTATATTGAATATCTAATATTAAAACAAAACATTAATGATGAAAATCACAATCAGTTCTTCCGCTACGTTCAAGGAAAAAAATTGCATGGTCTGCCATAATGATGTTAATTCAGCACAATACGGAAACATCCGACCTGACTGCCGCCTTTATTATACTCCTCCACCGAACGCAACGGGCAGCTCTCGCCAGCCGGAGGCAGGCTAGTGTAGTGCTTCTCGAACGCACCTATTTTCTTCGTCCATGCTGTTAACCGCTCAACACACACACAGGCCGTGCTTCCACCGCTCTAA
>JAUCMT010000039.1:9715116-9732635 GCA_032357475.1 Enteromius thamalakanensis | reverse complement strand
ATACAGTAAATTAGAATTGCAAAGAGCATATGCAGTAAAAATGTGAAACATACATATTCAGTGTCTTGTACTCAGATGCCTCACTACATAAAGTAATGTCTAACTTTACTGTAGTTTTCAAATGGCTGTGCAAATAGTATAAAGTGCGGTCTTGTGCATTTTCAGGAAGTGTCACCAAAATCTGCATTGTAAAAAATGTACAGACGCGGTCATAATGAAAACATGACTAAGCCATTTGACTGTCTTGTTCATAAGCAATGGTGTCAGGACTCTTCATTTTGGCGACACTGACACTTTCATTGACATGAACGAGGAATTTGAGGAATGAGCTTTTAATTTTTAGCAAGTTACACTTTTGCAGGTTTGCTGGTTTTGCAGTTTGTACTAATAGTTTTGAGAAATGCATTAACTGTTGTGCAAATATAAATAGTGTTGTGAGAAATGCATCAAAGCGACTGAGAAAAGCTGTAATAAAAATGTTAATTTTTTTAATTAAAAAGTTGCAATGGTGTAACTGGTGTAATGTAGTAGTTTTGCTGATGCTGATCAATCCACTATTTTGCAAAGCAAGCTGTTTTCTTTAAATGTATGACACAGTGATACGTTAGTCCACAAACAAGTGTGTTTATGAATATGATAATGAATGAAAAAAATATAAAAATACCAGTTTGCCTTATCAAGCAGCATAACAATGCTTTTGTACAGCTGAAGTAAAGGAATGACACCGGAAGTTTCTAACTTGCTAATAGCTGCTCTTATACGCAACTTAAACAGGGTTCGAACAGGGTTTAAGACTAGTCCTAGATTAAAATAAATGTTAAGAGCTGTCTAAACTGGAAAAAGCTTGCACCGAGATATCTTAAAATACATCATTGCCATTGTTTGGTCTTAAAACGCTCACAGATTATGCATTTTTGTAAGACATGTTTCTAAATATTCTTAAATGTCCTAAAATAGCAAAAGTCTAGTCCTGGTTTAATCTAATCCCTATCCAGGAAACCAGTGTGTAGATGTAATTCTTGAAAACTCATTCCCTGCCTTTATGTTCTTTCATTAATGACAACACATTTGGTACCAAACAGATGCTTTATTTTAAAATAGCATAAAAGACAATTGTGGACAGAGATGATAATACAGTGGGGACCACTGGAGTTAAAATACAAAAGGTTTATAAACAACCATTTACATGTCTTTTCTGAGCATTACTGACCAAGCGTTTCTCATTATAAATATGGACTGACTCTCAAAGTGCAATAAAAATGTATTGAAAGTTGTTTGGCTTGAGAGGAATGGTGGAATTCTATCATTATCCTCATTGGTCTTGTGACAAGAAGATTCATGGAAGCGGAGATGCTTCTGTAAGTAAAGCCTGAGAAATCGCATGAATCTTGAGTCACACCTCAGTCACTCTAACGAGGCGTTTACTGCATTTCCTCCTCCTTACAGAGCAGATTTAACAATTAAAGAAATGTCCAGAGTCATATTTCAAACAATACAAATGTGTGTACTGTATATGGAAGCTTGTTTCCACAACAGAACAAAAAATAAATAATTTGCCATTGCCTTTTGAATTATTTGAATTCTAAATTATTTTCTTGCAGTTTTATTAAAATTAGTATTTTAATTCCTTATTTATTACTGAAATGCTATAATTAAGCATTTAATTGTAATGTACTTTGTAAAGTAGTACTATTTTTTTATGAGCGGTTTTTCCACAGTAAACCAAATTTGAAGGTGTGTGTGTATATGTATATGTATATGTATATGTATATGTATATATATATATGTATATATACACGCATTAGTTTCTGATCAAATGCAAAATGTGTGTACTGTGTATATTTATCCTTTATATATAAATACACAGTACACACGCAAGTATATATTTAAGAAAAACATATTACATTAATATATTAAATATATTTAAATATATAAATTATATGAATATAAATATACACAAGTAAATGCTTGTAAATATTTTCTAAATATATGCTAATAACAGCACAAATTTGTATGTGTGTGTATATATATATATATATATATATATATAAAAAAAAAAAAGACATAAGAATATATAAATTTGAAATATGACACGGAAATTTTTTTTATAGATTTTACTGCTGGTGTATTTCCTGATGTGATAAATGGGATAGTGAGACTGCATTACTGAAACTCCTGTTTAAATGTTTTGGTATTTGACAGCTCATGTTTAAGTTTAGACTGCCCTGAACATCAGTCTTGGTCCACACTTTACTTAAAACCACTTAAAAAAAACAAAAAAACCCTCCCTTACTCACATGAAGAGCTTCACAAACATTTTTCATGTTGCAGGAGTTCACAGTTTGCTTGGTGGTGCTTTTACCGAAGCCTTTCCCATGTGAAGCGAACCGGTACCAGCGGCGCTCGGTTTAAGTATGAGAAATGAGTCTGTTGTGCGTGAAGATCTAGTCATACCAGATCCGAGCGGAAGGGGGCGGCGGAGCTGTGGAAACGTTCCCACACTGCCACTTGTCTCACGAGTGGTAGTCTGGACAGGAAAAGAGGAAGAGCTACAATGAAGGTCTCGTTACAACAGTGCGCATCAGCTGATTTCATCACGGGAAGCCACGGGTGCAGAGGAGTACAGTGCCCTCATGCTGCAATCATGTTTCTATCGCACTAGAAGCATGCACTGAAGGAAAGAAGGGAAAAGGAAAAAAATGTGTCATCATGCTCCAGTCAAATGCCCAAACTGCCTTTAGCATGCAAGCTGGTTGAGGCGCCAACACAAAAGCTGTCCTAACCTTGCAGGAGGTTTTTCTGGCTGGTAAAGCCATTTTGACTTTCTTCTCCTTGTGAGATGGGAGACCCTGAATTAATCCAGCAAATGAATCGTTAAAAACAATATCCGTTTTATGTAATGCATGTAAAATGTGAAGACAACTTACCCCAGCCATTGGTGACCTCGTCCCGGTCCACGTCCCGGTTGCAAATCTCATTGGCCAGTCGCTCGAAGTACTCTGGCAGGTCAGCGTATTCGTTTCCGTACGAGATGACCTTAATACCCTTGTCCAGCATGTTGTCTCGGAGTTTCTTGAATTCGCCCACATCCTCTCGCCGCACCAGCATGAAATGCTCGAGGTCAGACTTGTGTTTGACCGCCTCGAGAAACAAGGCCTGGAAGGTGGTGTCATCCACAGTCCTCCCGCAGCCCAGGAACACAAAGGATTTGGTTTCATAGAGTTTCTGGATCTCCCTCTGTAAGGAAGGTAAGGTAAGGAATGATATGATGATAAACAGTGCTGGGGAAAGTTACTTTTAAATGTACTGCGTTACTCCCTAAAAAAAGTAACTAATACTAGTACTTAATTACTTTTTATGGAAAGTAGTCCATTACGTTATTTTTGCGTTACTTTCGCGTTACTTTCCCGTTGCTTTTTAAATATGGGCCGAGCTTGAGTGTTTTTAACATAAGAAGTTCTATTTATAGCAAATTTAAAAGCACACCAAAAAGTGTCATGAATGAATGAAATTAATTTTAATTAATTTTGATGAATACTATATCTGTTTTTTGAGGAGAGATGAATTAATGCACATTCACATTTAGTTTAGAGCTACACTGTATTCACACACCGCACACAATGCTCTGGATTTCTGATTTCTCCCAGCATGCAGTCAGGAGACTTGTCAATCAATAAATAAGAAAACAAAGTAGCTCATATACATTACTCTAAATGCAAAAAAAAGCCATGCGATACTTTACTAGTTACTTGGAAAAGAGTAATATAACGTAAAATGTGTTACTTGTAATGCGTTACCCCCAACATAGATGATATATTATTAATGAATTATTACTAATATATAAACATTTTTGGGGTGGATTTGTACCATTTGAAACCTGAAATAACCTTGAGAGATTTAATTAATCTTGTCTAATAAATGATTATGCAGGGGTCTTTATGATATCATTTATTTTATTCTACATGTTAGCCTCAGCTCTTGACTTTGATTTGGTAAACAAAATCTATTCAAATATCAGTAGGCAACGCCTATTTGTTCCCTAATTCTTTTTAGGAAAAAAAAAAGGCATTGCAATATTGCGTTACTCCCTAAAAAAATAACTAATTACGTTACTTTGGGTCACTTTCGTTAAAACCACACTTCACTTGAATTTACTTTATTACATTCCTATTTAATCATTAAATGACCCTGAAAACATTCAAATGAATATGAATTCAGACATTATAACATGCTGATCATAGAAGAGATTTAATGTATGAATTATATTTTAATTAATTTTTAACTGCGTTATGTCAGACCATTATAAATTGTTATGCTGCTTTTATCAGTTTCATACAACCTTTATACAATGCTGATAATGCTGTCATAACAGTTTGTTTTTGGGCAAATTATTTCAAGGACTGGACAGTGAGCAATAAAAACCGCCCCAAAAGGGAGTATCTCTTCAGGCCAGAATGCTTTGGTTCACAGTGTCCTCCGCCCCAGGCCCAGTGAATTACCAGCGTTCCAGTGGAATGACTTGTTTTTTTCTCTCTCATTCACTCACCATGACTTCTGTGTTCCTCAGAACGTTCTGGTAGCCAGCAGGATGCAGAACGATGCCGCTGGGGTTTGTGTAAACGCCGTGAATATGGAGCACGCTCAGTCTTCTCTTCTCCTGAGCCCACTCCAGAACCTGCACACACAAGCACACAGCGGCATTTCATACTCCACTGCTTCCAATCCGGCTCCCACTCGGAGCGTCCAGCTGCTTTTAATGACTCGGGGTACTAATCAAGAGGCATTTGATGGAAAAGGTGCATAAACACCCTGTCTAAAGGCCACGCTACGGAAAACCACACACGGCCTGATGAATAAAGACACAGGGAACTGAACATGCAGTCACTTGCGTTTCCGAAGGGCCCTTCAGGTGAGCTGCTGTAGAGCTTACATGCACTAATGCACTACATGACGCGTGGCCTGAGACCATAAGGCTAATTTTATGGCTAATAGCTGAAGCTTTCACTGCTTTGTGCTCAAGGAAATTTATGGCCAAAGGCAAACAGAGATGAACCCAGTGCACTGAACATCTGAGGAACAGCGTTTCACTGCTTTATTTCAAAGCACACTTTGTTTGTAGTTTGTGCCGAAAGCAACTGATGATCTGATGATGGGTATTTCTGGACAAGTTCCTAGAGTCTCTCCTTCAGACATTTTTATCTCTTATTTATCAGTGAATTTTATCAGAAATAATGCAATTTAATCGTAGACTAAATAATCGTGCTGTACATGATGCTGACGGACATTCAGGTCCCGATGACCTGCCCACAAACATTACAATTAAGTGTTTTATATTAATATGTTTATGTGTTTTATATTGATATTGAAGGATTTCTAAAGAAGAAGACCTGCAAAATTTGAAAGGCTTTTGCATCTGAACTCTTCATATACATATATATTACCAAATAAAAGTAAAAAAATGTGTATTAAACTTGTAATTTCTAGGAATGTTTGATTGATAGATAAAATTAACTACTTACAAAATAACACAATAACAACGTAATTATACTAATAATAATCGATTAGTCACTTTTTATTTTATTCTAATAGTCAATTAGTATAAAACTTCTACAGCTTTTACTTATTTAAAATTTAAAATACATTTATGGAAAATTAACTACATTTAGTTTATCGAAGTCAGCACCACATTTATTATGCACTGAACAAATCCAATTCTAAAAGTTAGACCTCCTTCATTATTCAAACGATTATCGTCCAATAAATCAGTCTGAGCTGTGATGCTAATTCACTTCATTTATACAGAAAACACAGCTGGTACCTTCTTCTCATCTGTGAGGTCCAGAGACTCCAACTTGGTCCCTTGGTGAGCGGCGTATATTTCTAGCAGATTGTCAAAGTTCGTGGTAAGGACCAGAGCGCCGCTCTCCATCAACTGCAGCACGGAGCGCAGGAGATGCTTCCCAGCGTTCTCCATCTTACACTCCAAGTCATCAAACACCTCGTAGAGGCAGTCTTTAAAAAAGGTGGAGCGTACATTACCCGTCCTCTACAGAGACCAAAAGAAAGAAATTTGAGCTGAACAGAAAAACAAATCATCTGCAGGACTATTCAAATAACTTTTCAACCTTTTAAAGGGGAAAAAAGCATTATCTTCTTCAAAGGCCTTGAAATGTTCTCTATTGAACATCACAGCACCTTAATATATATATATTAAATTAGCTTGATTTTCACACATGGAGGTGTTCAACAATAAACATTTCAACCCCGAACAGAATACCTCAGTCAAATATTTAGGCTATTTTTGTAAGTAACTAATAATTCAACAAAATGTTTGACTCCAGAGTATGCAAGAGATTGTGAAGAGAGTGCTGAGAATGTAAGAGTTTGGAGAGCAGTGCCCTTGTCTTGGTCAGACACAATCTCATTACACTGAGCTGAATTCATTCTCTGAGCTTGGCAGAGACACATGGAAAACCAGAGAGAGAGAGAGAGAGAGAGAGAGAGAGTAGCTGCTATGAATAGCTTGCAGAATCCACTTTCTCAGGAAGAGGCTAATTATCAGCACCTCCACACCTGACGTGAGCTAATGCCTGTGATCTCAGTGGTGTGAATGTCTTTCAACTGTTTACACCTGGTATTAACCTCCGTCTCCGTGCCTGTTCATAAGCTATCAACATTAAATAGCAATGAAAAATGTTTTTTTTAAACCAATCAAAACTGCATTTACAGATACAGACTGTACATAAAACAGCTGATTTGAGACCAAAAAATATTAACATACAAATTATATTTTCCCCAAAATCAATGGATCCTTTTATAAACATGCAGAAAAAAACATTTCATTCAACATTATTTTTCTATCAGTCATTTGTGCTCTCATTCTGACGGCACCCATTCACTTCAGTCAGAAAAAGTTGAAAGTTGTAAAAACTAGACCATCTGGGACCTTTAAACTTTCTTTATAAGTTTCTTACAGCCATGATTTCATACGTGTTAAATTCAATATGGCGTCTACCCTCAATACAGTCTTCCTGGAGCCCTGATTTAAGAACTCAATGAAAAATAACAGCATTGGGCAACAAGCATTCAGAAATGAGATGAACATGCAATCAATTTTCTTTTTTGTGCTTATCAACAAAGTGACTCAATAACATTGATGTCAGATCAAAAAAGCAGTCTGAAAGTCTCAAGCGTGACTTATATGTTCATGCCCAAACATGTCGAAGCTCTAATGTATTTTGACTGGCATCCAATGAGTTCCTGCAAACATTACAAAGAATGCATAACTATAGAAATATGTAATGCCGACGCTGAGAGGACTAGCATCTAGTCGCGGCACGTTGTTCTGGACGCATGTTCAGATTAGCCCAGTTTTTTTGCACCACTGCTCTGCTCATGTGAGGCTCAAAACTGAAAGACTCAAAACTAAATCACTGAAAGACCTCACACTAACAATAACAAACAAACCGAGCTTGGAAATTCACTGGGTGGAGACAGACAGCAGGCTGATGTTTTTTTAGGATAGTTATTTTGTTGATGTGAATTGTTCAGCTACAGCCATTCCAGCCAACAGCAGTAGAGCTGAAATTCATTACCTAACTCCCTTTCACAAGTCTAATGCCATCTAAATCCTCTACTGACACTGGTGGGTTTGGATGCAAACGATACTGAGGCTTGACTATGAAAAACAGGAATTAATCCCTGAGTGCTATTTTGACTGGGAGACAAACACAACAACACTGGTGGCATGTGATAGCACCGTTTCGGCTGGAGAAAGAGGACAGAACAAACAAATTAAACAAAATTAAATAAAATTCAGACAAAATATATGAAAAATAGAAAAAAAGTTTATCTTTTTGTCCATTTTATAACAATATATATGGTTTACAAGTGTTTAAATGTGGCGTAAAAGATCAATGTAGCCGCATCAGTTTAAGTGGCATGTGAACCAATCATTTCTTCCTCTTTACTACTGGTAACTGCGCCAAATAAACAAACATGAGAAGGTATATTAAACTAAGCTGTAAAATATACTCATTGTTTTATGCAATTGCTTAAGACGTCAGCCGAACGGTTTATAAACTATATATGTTACAGTTACATTGACCTTAAAAAAGTCATTTACGCATATATTATATTATATAATATATATATATATAAATATGAGAGAGAAAAAGAGTATGTGTTCCTTCAAAAGTGTAAAGAAAAAAATAAATAAATAAACATCTTACCGGTGAAAGTTTCTGGATGAGGTCATGAGCAACATGCACCAGGTTCTTGTCCTCTTGCAGACTTTTTTGGAAGCGACGGCTCTCTTCCTCCTCAAGCAGATCAAAGTCATTGGCAGCATCTAGAAGAGCCTGGATCAGACCTTTCCAGGAGCGCAGAGCCGGCACCTGAGGAGCTACGGCTGAACTCACCCCCGTACCGATCACCAGCACCAGCTCAGGAGCACGCTTGGTTTTCAGGCTGGGCAACAACTTCCTTTAGTGAACCAAGGAAGAGGTAATGGAATTAGGTCAGAGGAAACACCCATATGGATGGAACTTGGCTACAAAGTTGCGTGCAAAGCATGGCTTAATCTGACTTTGAAAAATATGATCTTATGCTTTTAAACAAACAATGAGTGAAAGGAGTTCCTTAACTATAAGGAAAAAAAAAATTATATCTTCTTTATGTGCTCTTACAGGAAACACAAAAGAAAATACTTTATTATACTGAATAATTCTGGTCACAAAACAATTTCAAATCCCATTGACTTTAAATGAATTGACAAAAAGTACAATGGATATCAACAGGAACTAAAACTGGTTAACAGTTTCTTTAAAAGAAATCTTGTTTTGAGTTATTCAGAAGATAGTAAGTCACACAGGTTAGGAATGACATGAGGGAGTATAAATGATGACAGTACTTTAATTTTTGGGTGGACTATCATTTTTTTCTGGTGAAGTCATTCTTATAAGAAGGTACAGGTCTTTGAAAGATCACATGATCATCAGAACAGGTCTGCAAACAGGAGCTGACTTCAATGAAGAATATTTGGCTCGCCTTGGGAATGTGCTGGCAGCAAAGCAAGACACGAACATCTGTTGTTTTCATACCTGGCCTTCTTAGCCACTGTGTCGGCATCCTCAGAGTCATGGGAAGGACGCTTCTCTGTCTTCACTGTAACAGCAGAGGCCATTCGACTCCTGAGAAACAAAGTACAATTCATTGAGTACAATTAAAAAATTGACCAAAATGCTAAACAACAAATGACAGGCAGACAGAATTAATTTTTAATGAGTGTAAAGCTTTTGTGTTGTCACCAGGAATTAACTAGAACAATGTCAAGTGCTAATTAATTGAGTGCTTTATTGAGCTAATTGCCTTTGCTGTCTTGACACACAGAGATTTATTCTCCTCGTTAGAGGAACAGGTTTTGGAGTATTCACATGTTCAAGACGTAACGAAGACATCTGAAGATGCTGCAGTCATATGTTGTAAACACTTCAACAACAGTGTGGGGCAAATGTCAGGGCATGTTCTTTGTGCTTTTCTTAGTTATTTTCTCAAATTCATGCGATGACAGATTCGGGTGGCCATAAAATCAATCATAACCTAACAACAAACACCGACCAAACATCCAAGACAGCTATTGAGCTAGCAAGCTAACCGGCTAACCGCAATAATAATCTAATTATTATAATAACGCTACAATTTCAAAAAAAGTCTGTAAATCCTTGAATATAATCCATTACAAATAGTATTAAAATTATTATTGTTGTAAACTAGTTTCTGTGGTTTTAGCGGGGCTGTTTAATTGAAGACTTCAGTCACCTGTTGCTTTTGTTCCATATGTGACACAATACAGCTTTAGCAAACAGGCTAATATTACACTACTGTCTACATGGATATTAGTTATCGCCAAACTTACAAAGTTACAAAACCTAAATTAATAAAAATATATACATTTAAGATACACTTCGTTCAACTAGAAAGGAAAGACGACGTTAACGGAAAATAGCTTTAACGTCATCAATCCGCTTCATCATAAGACAAAAATAAAGTAGCGTTAACAACAACGGTAACGTTACCGAAACAAAAAGGATATCTTACAAAACATAACTTACCCAGATGAACAGAGAGAGAAAAATGAGTATCCGAGTACTTTCTTAGATTTACTCAAGGAGTAACGTTATACTAATGTTAAAATAAAACACTACAAAAATACACTTTTTTTATCGACTTCCTATATAAGTCTCGATGCCAGTAGGGTATCAGTGTCAGTCAGACTTCAGAGTCTAAAACGCTAAAGGCCTTGAATGAATCAGTGCAGCCTTTAGCGAAGTACCTGTCCAAAGACTTTCCTCTTGTGTACATAAGCTCAGGCTTCACGTGTCCGCGCATCACAGCGGATGTGCGCGCCCCCGCGTGTGTCCATGGGATATAGACTGATGCACACACACACACACACACAGCTGTTTTTGTGAGTTGTGGGGACATTATATGGGCGTAATGGCTTTATACTACACTAATCATATTTTATAAGCATTTTGAAAAACTGAGACATGGGGTAATGTCCTCATGAGTCACCTTCTACATTGTAATACCTGTCTTCAGGGCCGGATCAATGCACAGGCTTGATATGGCTTCAGCCTAGGGGCCCCAGGCTCCCGGGGGGCCCCCAAGTGTTCATGAGAGAGAAAATACTTAATTCACAAACACTTCACTGTGCTTAAACGGTGTCCTCCAGGGGGACACACGAACCTTGCAGGAACGTTACCTGAAGGTTTCCTCCATGGGCACACACGAACGTTGTCCAGAACATTTTCACCAGGGGCCCCAAGAAATGGTGCAGCCTAGGGACCCCAGGCCATGTTAATCCTGCCCTGCCTGTCTTCATACCCATCATACAAAATAGTTTCCTGAAATATCACAAAAACGCAGACAGAAACACACTGTGTTCCCATGTTTTATAGTGACATTTAAAAGGCATAATGCTTTTACAGTATTTTCTGTCATCAAACACCAACCCTACACCTAAACCTACCTCGCAGCAAACTTTCTGCATTTCTAGATTTCCCTACAAAAGTTCAAATTTACTGGCTATTATTATCCTTGTGGGGACACACAAATACACACACACTTACAGGCAGTGGCTCCAAACACAAAAGTGTGTGAAAGTAGTAATTCACATTCAATGATGTGAGACACTGACAATGATACATTATTGATCATCCAAACTTTTTATTATTATTATTATTACTATTTTATAACATAACAAAATATAAAATGGGAAGAAAAAACAGCATCATAATTTAGGCTAAACAGTGTTCTACCTTGAATCTGTTTAAAGTTATTGTTTTTTGAACTAATCTTCGCGTTTTCTTGCATTCATTTTCTTTGTCTTCTTCTCTGTTGTGCTTTTCTCCATTGGTCTCTTTTGCTTTGTTTCTCGCTCTCTCTCATCTCTGCAACAGGTTTCATCTTTCCATGTCTTATAAGTCTATACTGTATCTTTGCTGTTTCTCCGAAGCAGACATCTATAGCAATAATCGAAAATTGTTGATTATGTTCTTTTATAAAAAAAATAAACACTTTTATTCAATGAGGACATATTAAATTGATCAGAATGACTTTTATAATGAGATTTCTAATGAGAATGCTGTTCAATTACCTTTTTTATTCATGAAAGTATCCTTAATGAAATGTATAATAGTATTTAGCAGCACAACTGTTTTAAACATTGATATTAATAAAAATAATAACTTGCTTGAGGTGCAAATTTGCATATTACAATCATTTCTGAATGACACTGGAGTCAAATTCAGCATTAATACACTTCCTTTTTCAAATAGAATATATTTTAAGTTCTATTAAATTTAAATTAATCTTTCACAAATCTCACAGACCCCACTATGAAGAGTATAGGTTATACCCAGATTCAATTGTATTAGTTATAAACTACAATACTCAAACAGGCTTAAATACAAAAATGCATTTGCATTTTTTTTTTGCACAATAACATAATATAATGTACTCTTACTATATGAACAATTATAAATGAAATATTAAATAAAATCAGAGTTCACTTACCAATTTGTTTTCAAAATCTGTCACTGAAAGGCAATGCAATAATGTGATGCAAGTTTTGGGACAAACCATTGCTCAGTTACAAAGGGGTGTTGTATTAGACACTTAGCTGACAAAATAGTGACATACCAAATTGATGTTGATAATAGAAATAATATGACTATTGTATAGAGTTTATATACAAAATAACAGATACATAGTTCGTGTTCTATCCTTTTGGTAAAAATCTCACAAGCTTAAAAGTTCATAAAAAATCATTAAAATGTATGTTTTATTGTTGTTAAAACTGCATAAATAATCATTTATAGCATTGGCACACAGGCAGCTCAATGGCAGATGGCTGCAGAAAGAGCTGAAGTCTGTAAGTTGCTTCTTTTATAGCGGTTCAGTCTCAGTGAAAGTAGGATATGTTCCCATTTAAATGCTGCCTACAATAAAACAGTTAATGGGTTAATAGCAGGGCATGCTCTATTTTGGACAGCTCATGATGTGCCTGTGGTTAATGAAGCTTTAAGCTTTTTATAGCCTCTTGCGTAGAGACAAGGTAGCATCCTTATTTCCAGTACTTTCTTCCTCTAGTTCTCTCTTTTCACTGACTGGCCATGTATTTGATTGCTTCCCACTGACTGCACTTGAACATCAACATAACTGAAAATAAATAACTGTTAAGAATCGGCGATGATTCCTCCCTCAAGATTCTTCTCAATTTTGTAATGCAATGTCTACAGCTAGCTGAAGAAAGATAAAAGTCATGGGTTAGCAGTACAGTTGTCTGATACAATCTGACATCTAGTGGTTCATGTTTTGAGGGAAAAAACGGCAAACAACTGCTGGACTGTTAGAGATTTTAATACATCAAAAAATGTTGATAAATCATAGCCATATTCATATGGTCATTTTGTGGGGGATGCTGGCGTGATCAATCACAAACCTAGGAGAAGAGATTATGGTATATCCAGGTCTGATACTGCAGGATTTACCAGGATATTGCTTTGGCTGACACTAATATTACTAGATAAACAAACAAGACCCATTTGATTCGTTATTTAGTGAAAAATGAATGTCCAAAATAACTGCAGATGCATTTCTAGCGCATTTCTGGTTCAGTTTAACATTTCACAAGATCAGTTTAACATTCAGTAAATCACAGGCACTCAGAAGAATCAATCCTGCAAGCCTTCACACAACACAAGCAAGTCTTCCAATGCATTATTATCAGATAAATAAAGTCGGGCTTCAAAATGATAGTTCAATCAAATTTGCTGGATCATCACACCGGGAATCTTGTAAGGGTTTCTGATCTTTATAGTATTTTTAAAAACGCTATCGAGAGTGAAGGCACTGTGCTTGCTCCTTTTCAGCTTAATGAAAAAAGCAATCGCAAAAACTTCAAACAAATTAAATAAAAAATAATTATTTTAAATTTAGCATGAATTAAAATGCAACACTACCCCTGTATATAAATACTTTTTAAAAATACAATTTGAAGAATATATATCATTTTCATATTATCCTTTTTTTGCTTTACAGTAATAAGAGCCGGGGGTAAATATAATGTCACACTAGAAAACTTCATTTTCTTAAAGCATTTCATCTTTTATATTTTAGTTTTGAGATGAACTATGACCGAGTTTTGTGAACATTGTATTAGTCATGTTTATGAACATCTGATATGTTGTTGCTTTGAACTCTCTTCAAAAATCAGCCAAATCCATGTAATGTAGTAAAGGGTTCGAGCATGAAACACCAGAAAGACTTTGAGGTTCTAGGAAGGATGGTGCACAGTGTTTCTCTTTAAACTGAGATTGAACCTTCCCTAAAGTTAGTCTTTCCAATCAGAACGTTCAGCAGAACGGCCTTTCCCTCTCCACACTCCTTCTGCGCCTTTTTAATGATGTCATCAAGCTGCGACTCATCCTCTCTGCCAATCAGGTAACCTTTGCCCCCGTAACCATCGGCTACAATATGGTAATCTGCAAAGAAGGAGGTGGAACGGAACAACATGTGAAGCAACTCCTCACTATGACTGATGAATATACGGTACATCCCTTTGGAAATGATGACATTCAACATTTTTGTGGATGATAAGTTTTACACTGAAGCTTTGACATTTAAGAGTTTTACAACTGCATTGCACCCAAGCCTCTCACCTGTAAAAGCAAGACCGCAGGCTACGTTGCTCCCAAGCATAGGCACTTGTTCTCTGGAGATCTGACTCCAGCACGCATCGTTTCCCACCAGAGCGATCACTGGGGTCTGAAGTGAGGCAACAAGAAGGTTTCATGAGAAAAGCAAGAAAAGCCACAACAATGTTTATCAATTAAATTCAAATCTTCTGAAGAGAATTGATCGCTTTATATCATTATAAATTACTTAATTTAAGGTTGTGTTCACATATAACCATTGTTTAATCTCACTTTGGAGAACAAGAGAGGGTAACACTTTCTTTGACAGTCCACTTTAGACATTCTACTAACTGTAAGTAACTTTGTAACTACATGTCAGCCAATTCTCTTTAATTTGCAACTACATGTCTAGTAGCTCTCAGGAGTAGACTGTTAAGGTAGGTTTATGGTTAGTAGAATAGTTATAAATTAAACAAAACAACTGCATTTGTGTTTCAAAGATGAACAAAAGTTTGTGGGTGAACTATCCCTTTAAGAGGTTGTAGACGTTGGAATGTTTTTTTTACTACATTCTGAACTTGACTCTGTAAAATTCAGTGATGTAAGTGAATGTTATGCGTGTTATTTTACCTTGTGACGTGTGAAGGTATCGAATTCAGCCACGCTGTATCCCAGTGAGCCATCACCGTAAACGATCCATACCTGTAAACAAGATATTGGCTACAGTATGTTCACATGCTCCTTTATAATGGGATTAAGGCTGTATTGCGCATTAACATGAAGTGATTTTTAACCAGGAAGAAATATTTGATGTTTGATTTAAAATCTTACTTCAGACTCAGGTCGACAAAGCTTTGCTCCCAGAGCAAAACCTCCTCCAACACCCAGAGTCCCAAAGGCCCCTGGTGCAAAGAGAAGCCACTAATCATTATGAACACAAATGTTATGAGTGGAAATGTTATGTGGAGATTGCATTTGTACCAGAACTGAACATAACTTCAAGAAAAGAACAGAAATATAATAACACAGATTGCTTTTGGTGTTCTTGTCATTATAAATATTAACCAAATTAAGAAAATGGGTTACACATTAATTTAAGGTGTCCTTGTTACAGTCTAATTATACATTTAGGCACTGAGCATGATTAGTTAATGTACTTACTAGGTTAGAATTAGGCTTGCTTTGTATGCATGTCATTTTGCATAATTAATTGCTATTATAATAGTAAGCACATGTAACAAGGGCACCTTAAAACGATGTTGCTTGTCATAACCAAATTATTTCATCATATATGGTTATATATGTTTTGAATAGATCAGAAGTGTGTAATGAAGTTTACTAGTGCTGTTGTGTAAATTCAAAAAAGCTTAAAAACATCTTATGTTAACTTGCATTAGAATCTACAGACATAATAATACTATGGAATCGCAAACGCGATGACTGTGAAGGCTCGGCCACTAACCTGGGTCCAGCCAGCAAAGCGGGCCTCTGGGTCTCATGATATATGCAGCGCTGCCGACAAAATCCCCCCCATCAGCTACTATGATGCTGTCCTCAGTCAAGAGCTCATCCACACGATGCAAAACACTCAGAGGGTTCAAATGTCTCTCTGTCTTCTCATGCGCTTTTGATCTGATCACAAAAATTGGCATAATGAGAAACTATCCCAGTGGACAACATCAAACATAGCCAGAACACTGCCAGTTGTTTGAACGTCCATATGTTTTTGGCCTGATTCTCTCTCCAGAGACAAGCAGCTGAGATAAGATCACCTGTTGGCTTTCTCTTTGATGGTATCTCCTTCTTTCAGGCTCCTAGGCCATTCCTCGGGACATCTGTGTCCCTTCAAGGCTTTCGAGAGACGCAGGAGGAAAGAACCAGCATCACCTGAGTAAGTCAGGAAAGAAAACCTTGTCACATAATATACCAGCACGCATTTTATATCTTTATAAGGTTTAAATATAATAATATTTTTGGCCATGACTGTATATTATGTACTTTTATTCAATAAAAGTTTCGATTTTTGTGACTGTTTAAATAAATGATCAGAAGGATTAACAATGCAAATTAATTTTCACAGCCTTCTTTGATTATATTTACCAATGTTGTCAATATTTTTGGCCATGTATATGTATATACCTGTATAGCTATATAATCTATACTCTAATCTATTATCTATAATGTAAAATTCTGCAGCTGTTCACCTTGAATTGCCACTGTTGGCTTCCAGAACATGTCTGAGTTCTTTAGTAACTGACTCCTGTCTCTGTTGACAGCGATGATTTTGCTCCGTCTGTTTAGCACTCGTCCATAACCCAGTCTGAAATCACACACAGTGCCTGTGCACCAAAACAAACACATTCAGAAACAGGAACTACAGTATGGGAAAACCCAGACTTCCTAAATATTTGATAAATAATTCCATGACTGTGTATGTGTGAAATGCATTAACTTATTTTTCCAGGCATGGCATCACAATTTCAAAACTCATTGAGATTTCCAGATTTTCTGAGTACGTGCATGGAAAACATTTCTGCATATATCCCAACCGTTCAATCGGTGTCGATGTTTTTTCACCTGCTAGCAGAACGAGGTCAGCATCTTTTAAGGCATCTCTCCTGTTTTGTCTAATGTGCAGTGGACTGTTCTTTCCCAGCATCCCTCGGGACATTCCACCCAGGAAGCAGGGAATGCCTAAAGATTCTAATGCCTTTCTGGGACAGAAGCATAGAAAAAAAAAACTCAAAATCATACTAAACATTGACGTGTGATGGGTGCTTTTGATCAATCATGTAAATCACTGGTTGTTGTTTTGGACTTGAAACCAAATGCATTTTTGATCAATGTAATCTATATACAGTATACACAGTACCAAGAGTCAACCGTCTAGACACACATACTGAATTTACGTTTCTTAGGATCTTTGAAATCCTGAATGTTTATATTGAAATACACACTTACACAGCATTGCCTGCATATTATATATTTCTTTTGTTTTTATTTGTTTATTTATTAATATGTAAGAATTTCAATGTGTTTAAATGAATTAGAGAGTGGGAAGTTACTCTACATAACATATTCAGCATCCAAGCAACTTTTGTGACACTAAAGACAAAATATAAGATGGTTTTGATTTGTTTGACATTTCTGTTCACTACATAATTCACATACTGCATGTGTTATCTTGTACTTTTTTATTTGCCATTGTATGAATTCAAGTAATATGTCAGCATTAATTTACAGCAGGGGTGCTCAATCCTGTTCCTGGAGATCTACCTTCCAGCAGAGTTTAGTTCCAACCCTGATCAAACAGCTGTC
>JAUCMT010000039.1:9673651-9688001 GCA_032357475.1 Enteromius thamalakanensis | reverse complement strand
TTAACTCCTCCCCCAACTTCCTGCTGCCCTGGATGTTGCTCTCTCATTGGCTGTAGGTAATCGCCGATGTTATTCAGATTAACAGAATCTAATATGTATAGAAACCCCACATACATATTACATATTTATGGGAGGTAGCGGATTCAGACCCACACTCCAGTACAGTAGGTGGCGGTAATGCATCTTAACGCTGGATGCCAACCGCCATTAAAAAAATAAAGATGTTATTCAGTCAGAACAGATTTCACACGGCATGATTCTGAATTGCCGACAGGTCCAGATATTAAGCATGCCAAATATCTCACGTTGTCGGCGATTCTCTCCGATCGCGTCATTGATAGTTCACACTGTGTGATTGTCACTCGAGTGAACGAGCACCGATTTGCCTTTGATTTTAGGTGTTTGTCGGTGATTTCTCAAAACCTGTCGGCAAGTCAAAATCGGGGCTAAAATCATGCAGTCTGAACTCAGCTTAAGTGTGGATGTGGTTTGAATACAAGAGATGATGATGAGCGAGAGAGTGGATAACGAACGGCAGCTGTGAATGTGATTACAGATGGCAGACAGGTGTGAGTGAGTGGGGTGTTGTGGGAAATTGAGTCCAGATGATGGTGAGGTGGGGATGGAACTCCATCCTTACAATACGTTGGCTGCGAGATAGCACAGAGTAATTGCAATGATTTTGTGCTTTGTTGCTTTTAATATAACACAGCTCAGTTTCAATCTTATCATAAAAGGGAAATTATGAATGTGTTTTACTTCTATATTTCAAGTTGAATCACAATATAAACCCGAAGGAATAGAAATCACAATATCATAGTAATGATTAGAAATAATAATATGTACTTTGATGTAGGGTGATAAAATAAACATTGGTTATTGCACATATTTTTATTGCACAGTGGAAGAGCTATTAACTGTTCATGAGTTAGATTGCCTGTTAACTTAGACACTTGAGAACACATGTATGCAACAGAAAGTAACTAGTTAACAGTGTTAGTGCAAAAGTGCATCGAAAATTGCGAGACTTTTTAAAATGCTTGTGGTTTTTCATTCTCAAATGAACACTTTCTCTGAACAGGAAATACGTCATATAACAAGAGCAAATGCAAAGACCAGACGTTTGAGAATTTGTCTGCCGATGCATTAAATGTTAATATTTTCTGTTCACTTTCTACTTCAAATAATCTAGAAACTTTAAAAATTATTTTCTAGAGAATGTGGAACATGTTTATAATGTATTATGGGTATAGTTTCGGTGTATATAGAGGTTTATGACTTTTTATCTGCCCATGTAGACGAGCAGTGGCTGTTTGAGTCTCTGTCTCACAGGAACTGTGCATGTCGTTGGCTGCCAATAATGAGTCTTATGGGAAAGCCTAACACCATCCCCTGGGTCAAAAAAACTCAATGACTGAGAAGACAGGGAAGGACTGAGGCAACCCCAGAATAGTAAGTTTTAGTAATTACCAAATGTCTTGATGGATGATTCCAACAAAACTTTAAATCACAAAATATTTTGAAGAACATAAATATGGAAGACAACAGCTGCCATCTTAGTTACCAACATTTATTAAAACTATGTTCTTTGAGTTCATCAGAAGAAACATACAGGTTTAAAACAAATTGAACGAGAGTAAATGAGGAGATTAATGTTTTACATCAGTTAATTTTTGGTGGAAACAACCTGCAGTACAGGTCAGACTTTAACTTAGCATATGAGGATACTTTCTAAAATATAACTGAAGTGCGATTATATCCAAATAAGAGAGCTTAAGCGATAGCATGCTGTCTGTGGTGTATGCATGTTTGAATGAATTTAAGTCATTTTCATGTATTCATGCTCGGTTTAAAATCGCTTGAATGCTTAACCTGACAAGAAAACATGCACATGATTCAAACATGATTCAGAAGTTCAAAAGCTTTACGTTTTCAAAAAGCTGAAGGTTCTTGTGACGTAACACTACTGTTTGCATTACCATTCAAATCACTGTAAAAATAGATTCAGTAAAATTTATAGTTAAAAAAACGTCAACTGTGGTTACCGGAATTTGACCGTATAAATTATAGTAACAACTTTTCAGGTTTTATGGTTCAGTGAAATTTACAGACAAATACAGCAATTTCATGAACTCAAAATGTTAATATACCAACCTATAAAAGTACTGAAATGTGTTGTGTATTTTTGAAATACACTGATCAGCACCAAATTCATGTGATGATGAGAAAGTCACATGATGAACCAAAGCCCATCACAAGCAGCTTTTAAATATGAACATATATATAAGGTGCTCAGAGTCATTCACACAAACACTAAACACCATCATGGGGAGACTCAAACGGAAATATACAACAAACATTAATTTAACAGCATTACATGTAAAATACAACCCTAATAAACATTACCTGATAAGAAAAACCCTCAAATTCAAACTATTTTAAATGAAATGATGGGAGTTCTGGGAATGTTAGTTTTCATTTTTCCCCAATAATATTACCATTTAACAGTTTTTGACCGTAGCATTTAAATTTTTCTAGTTAATTTTTTAAAAATATATATTAAGATATGCAAGCATTTAGTCTATATAAATGTACGATTTAAAATGGTTCACGATCTCTAGACTAAATAGCCAACTAAAATATCAACATGAAAACCAAGAACTTGAATCAACAACTAGTTCACAGTAAGAATAACACTCACTAAATAAATTAACATTAATGTGTACTTAACATTGTGTTTCATTTCAATATAATTTCACAGTGATAAACCTGGATAATGCAAAGTGATAACGATATAACCATCTGGACCATGGGGTACAATCCTGTTCCTTGGGACCAACTGCTCAGCACATTTTGCATGGTTTCTAATGAGCTGACGATATTAATCAGGAGTGTAAATTAGGAACACGAGCAAGATGTGCAGAGCTGTGGGTTTCTTGTCTAGACGCATGTAAATTAAAGTTTAAGCATAACCGGACTAAAAAAAGATTTATAAAAGTATGATTTTAAATGCTTTATGATCTCTATAGACTTAATATATCTGAGACTGCATGCTATAGCTCACACAACAGTTACAACTCATTCACACACACACAATCTTAAACATGTCCACCATGAAGATAAACATTATATCAGGACCTGTGTGGAAAGCGCCACACGTGGAATAAAAACCCAACCACTGGGAAAATGTTAGCAAATCTTTCTAAGAAACTGCCTATATGGATGCTATAAATACATTTATTAATGTCTCTGAGACTGTATGCCATAGCTCACTCAACGGTTACAACTGTGCTGCTCATTCACACAAACACAATCTTAAACATGTCCACCATGAAGATGGTGCAAAGCAAATCTTTCTAAGAAACCGCCTATATTCTATTTATAGATGCCTCAGTAAACAAGAAACAATGAAACTGTAAGGTCAGACCTCATATAACCATTTCCACTTGACCTCATTAAAATGTAATTACCTAACTTAATCAGTCACACACACAAAAATAAAGTATGGAAAATAATGCCACTTACGTTACCACAAAACAGTTCATGAAGATACAGAAAAGAAAACCGCTAAATCAACAAAACAATGGTAACAGCAGAGGCATCCTGAATTGACCATATATCAACATTTTTGTGAGCAAACACTACATTTCTCAGGAGAACGTGATGGTTTCCCAAGAGATTGCAAAATGCAAATGTTTTGTTAGCAAACATGAAAGCATTGAAATATTTTATCTATTGTCTTTTATTGGTTTTCTTCTCATGAGAGCTGAAGAATGCAGTCCCTAAAGCCACACTTGTTCATTCATGTCACAATAATGAGTGGTTCACCCACATCTTCCTCATTCCTTTATCAATAGCTGCTTCCTCCACAGCCAGAAGTGCAAACAGAATAAAGCAAATTGCACTGCGTTGGGTTCCTATACTTCAGTTATAACCCTCACTAAACTTTAATGCGAACGTAACATTGCGTTTCATTTGTGTAGTTCAGTAGAATTCATGTGAATAATATTGAACTACACAAACCTGGATACTGCAAAGTGAAAGTTATATAACATTCTAGACCAGTGGTTTTTAATCGTGGTCCTCAGAAAACAATACAGGTAAATAAAGACTTACACTTCTATAAAAGCTAACGTTCTAAGAGATGTAGTTCCCAAAAACAAGCAATACTGCCACGCCTTCGTCTCTTTTTCCACATGCAAAGTTAGTGTATTGGTCTCCCACAGAACATAGTGAAGAATGCTTCAGTCAACATGGTTTAAACACCAGAACAGGCCCAAAATACAACATACAGAGGTAGCATGAATAAATCCATCAGCTTTAGTAGTATTGCATATTGTTCTGTGAATTACAATTGCAGCCAGTGACTTTCTGTGAGCAGAACAACTGACTCTGACCTTCTGGGTGGCCTGTCCTTTTTTTTTAGGTTTGTTTTTCCATGAACATCTTTTGGTTTAAGAGGGTCCATTCAGCGCAAACTTGTGTGTTCTGTACGAGTTTGAAATGACATGAAGAGTAAGTGATGTAATCATTTACCTAGAAGTAGGGCTGCGTGATTTGTAATATGAATCTTGTAATTGCTCTTCACGGACGAGTGAACAATGGCTCAATGTGAAATCACACATCTGATGGATTTTGCCTTGGCTTTACTGACAAGATATGCATCACATATCGCACAATGATTATCATGCAGCTGTACCTAGAAGTTAATCTTGCTCAGTTGCACAGAAGCATAAAATGTGGTGTTATTGGACACCACTTTTCTTTCAAGTATAATATTCAATGGAAAGAAAACCAAAAAGACTTTATCTAGTGTCTTTTAAGATGTACCTTTAATGCACAGCATTGTCCCCCATGCAGCCCCCAGATCATTTACCCAGGTTATTGTTTTCCAACATGGGTTTTGTCGAGCACTACAGCTGAACTCAAATGGCGTTGATAGGTTTACAAGCATCAGCAGGTCAGCATGGAACTGTGCATATTTCTCCAAAGTCTAATGGTCTGCTGAGGGTTGCGCTGATGCACCAGGAGCAGGTCTTTGTGTACACAGGGGTTCTCTCGGTCTTGTTCACGAATATCAAAAGTCTTGAAACCATCATGTTTAACTGCAGTGATTCCAAGTGCCTTGAAGCACATCCCATTGTAAACATCATCAATTGGGAAAAAGGGAATGTAAAAGGAAACGTGGTAAAGAGACGGAAGAAGGTTTCCAGAAAAGAGGAACCCACCACCACCAGCATAAAGAGGGTAAGGGCCTTCATAAAACGATTGAGGAACATAATATTTAATTTTAGGGTCCCGCAGGGGGCTGGCGTCAGAAATCACCTGCCCGGTGTACAACGTTGTGGCCTGTTGTGGCTCCAGAGACTGCAAGTGATTCAGTATCGCTTGAGTGTTCGCAAAAACATCATCGTCGCCCTTAAAAACGAAAGGCACGCTAGGACAGTTATCGAGCATCCACTTGAAGAACACATGCTCCTTGAGAGTGAGGTTGTAAAAGGAGTCATGAAAGTCCCAGACGAGGAGATCTTGAAACTGCTGAGCTTCCAATGAAACCAGTTTGTCAAGACTAGGATCATCCGCAGATGATCTGCCCAGAAGAAAGACAGTTTGTACCCGAAGTCCGTTTTCATACAAGCCTTCTCTTCCCCAGGTCTCTCGGACCGCTTGGCGCCTCTCAAAGTTCTTTGAAATGGATTTGATCGCAAAAAGTAAGAAAACTTGATCTGATCCAGTGTCTGATGCACACTTGTCAGGCTGATCGATAAGAAGTGGTGGGTCTCGACAATCCATGGCTCTGACGAAGTCTCCATAAAGTGGAGGGTATGTTTGAACATCCTGAATGTTGGCTTTCATGAACTCGAAACTCTCAGGCTGACAGTGAAACTTCTCACGAGGGTCTTTCTGAGTTTCATTGTCGATCGAGTCAAACTGCCTGAGGAGAGAATGAAGCTTCCGGTTCCAGAAGGCACCGTTTTTGGGAATGTCTTTTCTGAAAGTCTCAGAGATTGTTAGTGGTGGGAGCTCGTAAGGTGTAGCACTGATGGCTTTCTTTTTGATCGTGCTTATCACTACAGTTGTGGGTTTTTTAGGTGTGGAAGCTGGAACTGAAGAGACCCTGGCCAAGTCTTTTTGGTCATCTTCCACATTATTTAGCTTGGAAAAGAGGACGCCGACACAGAAGCTGCTAACTACTGCTACAATGAGCAATTTCATGTACTTCCTTTTCATTTTACAACAACTCTGTTAGAAGACGTGCACTCTGAAGAAACAAACAAGGATGTTGGTCTTTACAGGAAATGGTGGGGATTGATACTACAGAATGCACTTGTGCTAAATGTCATCTTCCACTGAATTTCGCTTCTTCGATCATATTCCCATTGATATCAAGTTCAGCTGTGAGCCTAGAAGACACAAGAAACAGTGACACTAGTGAGATCACAAGAACATGAAAGTCCACGGGTTGTGCGTGCAGCTTTTAAAGTTATTTATATGAAAACATTTCAGCAAACTAACCCCTACCAGAGGTTGCCTGTGGTTTGTTTGGTGACAAAGGCTTTAACTTTGTCTTGCTTTGACATTTATGAACAGTTAAGGCGTCATTTACTCAGAATTCAATATTTTCATTTCCTCATATTATTCGATTAGTGACAATACAGACAAAAGAGCGATTTCTTTTGAAAACCATTAACAGGAGGGTGATTAATGTCAAATTCAGTTTCTGAGTGAACTATACCCCTTAAATAAAACTGAGGATAGATCTTTGCCAACACCAGTAATACCATACATCAACTTTACTAGTTTGTTGTTATTTGTTTGCATAAATAACAGACGTGATCTTTGACCTTTTAAAATGTATTGGAAAATTGGTCTCAAGTGATTAATTAAACAGCGCAGGCTCTAAATAAAGTACATTTCAGTCCCTTGAGGACACTGTGTTGAGCACAGAGACAAATGATAAACAACACCTGAGTGAAAGTGTAAGCTAGGCTCTTTTTTAAATACTCATTTAAATACTCCTTCAGTAAATATTGTATTTTTATGATCTTGCACATGATTTTTATGCATCATGTATAAACCATATCTGTCTTGGGGAGGGGGATGTGTGTTTTTATTTCCAAGTTCAAAACGCATTAAAAGTGCACTCACTTCTGTTTGAACTATTTGCGTTTAAATAATGCCTGCTACTGTACTTCACTTATGGTTATGTTAAACAATATGCATCATACAGTACCCAGCAATAGCTACTAGTATTCCGTTCGCAAAGCCTTATTAAGACGCCTATCTGAACAAGCATAATTGTGCATGCATTTCCAAGAAGGGACAGTCGTAAAACACAGAGTTAACGTAACTCGTTTAAAAACTGTTATGAGGTTGTATTTTGACGCATTGAGTTTCTGTTTCTGCTATAATACCCAAATAACCCGGACTATAGCATATTATAGGTAATAGTTATAGTTGAGGTTATTCGGCACTACCAGTAAGTGTGAGTTTGATTGAAACTAACACTGAAATTGCGCATTTCTCAATGTTTAAAAAGAATAATGAGAAAAACATATCATGGCTTACCGTTTTGCTCGTCATGACAAAAAGAAAGCACTCTGTGTGCCTCCACGCTGTGTGTGCCGTTTCTCTGTAGCAGCCTAAACAAGCCTGTTTCTCCATCAGCGCCTGGCTGTCTGTGATTGGTGCTCATCAGTCAACAACACCTGGCGCTTAATCAAGGAAATATTGTGTCCTACTCAAGCAGAGAAGTCACTACTGAAGCAGAAAGACAATACTGGGTTTTTGTAGGCGTATAAACCCCTAATTGCGAGCTATAAAGTGAGATATTCGAAGTGAGTCATTCCTTTTACACAGTGATTTTCTGTCTATGATTTACTTACTCATATTTTCTCTAATATAATCAAGAAATTGCTTAAATTCTATATATTAGGTGTACTTTAACACTTAAACGAAGATTAATTAGATATTAAAAATATTTTTGTTTCTTTGCAAAACTTTTTATCGATCTATGCGTTCGATTGTATCAATTGTATCGACCAGAAATATAAACCAAAAAAAAAATCAAAACATTTTAAAATTATGTTATTGACTAGGCTAAACGTTATCTAATCATAATTCATGTGAAACCATTTTTTCTACAATTTCTTAATCTACCTAAAGTCATTTTCCACACTGTCAGTTTGTACTTTCTTGTCTTCCAAAATAGATTTTAATCCCATTGAGTTCATTTTAAGGAAGTGATACTTTTTTTCCAACTATGCAAATAGAGGTGAGAGGTTGTATTTATTAAATTTCATGTTTTCTGCTTGTCAGACTGTAGAATGTTTGTCCAATCAATAAAAAAGAAAAAAGAAAAAAAACTAATTCTAAAACAATAAATAGTTTTTATTGTATACTGCAGATTGAATCTACCTCTATAAATCTTTTCAGGGTAATGTACTTACATACAATTATATTGTATTAAATAGACTGGAGTAAAGATGCAAAAAAAAATTCAGATTTGCCAACAGAAATTAATTGCATTTTAAAATGTATTCAAATAGGAAACTATATTTAAAAATATTTCACAATATTCTAGTTTTTGCTGGAGTTTTAACCAAATAAAGGAAGCCTTGGTGAGCAGAGGAGACTTCTTTTAAAAACATTGCAAATCTTTCTGATCTAAACATTTTGATTGGTAGTGTATATATGATTATATATACAAACCCAAATTATCACCTTCTTCACATTGAGATGTGCTTTCGTCAATATGTGGACGTCTCTAATAATCTATCTATCTATCTTTTGGAACAAGTCAGAATGATCAGGATGCGTATTGACGCAGTTACTGACCTCTGTTAGAGTATGTATACTGAAGTCTGTAAGACTTACGCAGGGCGGCCTACGAACTCGACACGAGTATTGAAGCTTGGTTCTGCTGATTAAACTGCAAACAATTTCCTTCAGTAAATTTTTCCTCTCTGTCTCCTGGTCTTCATTCAACAAACACCTGGTCCTAGGGTCTGTTACATGCAGAATGTGTTTAATTTTTTTTTTTGTAATGTAATTTATTCTGCCAATAAGATCCATTTTCATATTACATGAAATTGGACAGATATATTCATTGGTCCTTTGGAAATGATGTTATGTTGCATCATTTACCATTTACCAATGCACAGCACCTTGACCTGGAAAGTAGAGAAATTATAAGAGTCAGTAAGTGGAAGAAAATGAACGCAGTGCAAAATCAGCCACAGGATCAGGAGCACCCGTGGCCATACCACTTCTTTTCTTTTAGTGGTATAAGTAAGGATTCATACAAGAATAAATGCATCCTTTGTCTCCTGCTCAGCAAGGAAATATCGGCCTTAAAAAATTCGCCATCAAACTTAAGGGAGCATATTTGCTGCCTCTCTATCAAGACCAATCAATAACCTGATTTCACCAAGTGCAACATATCCCTGGCTCAGCATCTTTGTTTAGGCTCACAGTCAGTGTTTGGTGCTTTGGTACATCAGTGTCAGTCATCTATCATTTACTCTGATTTCAGATGTAGAGATATTGTCAAGACTAGATTATTGCATTAAAATGTTGTTCCATTTGTCCTGTTCATCGAGAGCTTCACAGCATCAATTCTTATGCCCAAACTGCTGTTAGCCACCTCTTTGGTGACTTGTTGCACAATGCTGAGGAATGCATAACTATTCTGAAGGACCATGTATCAGCTTGATAATGCACAAACACACATCACGCTGGGGACTGAGTGGTATGAGGAACATGAAAGTGAAGTTCAGACTTCAATGACCTGCACAGTAACTAGATTTTAATATTATTATGACCTGGTTCTGCAAAGATGAATGGCTCAGAATGGCATGTGAAGTGCTTGTATCTGTCATGCTCAAGACAAATTGATGCTGTACTGTTAGAATGAAGTACACCAACTAATTACTGTGGTCCAAAACCAGGCGTTGCGCTTTCCTTGCCCAACCCGTCTATATTTAGTATTAGCATTATATATACATTATACATATAATGTATACATTTGCTTATTCTCTGACATACAATTTATTGTGTTGCTTTTATTGAACTAGACCGTGTCTCAAGCACTTCAATCTGTGTTACGATCTACAGTAGTGCTACATAGCCTAAATCACATGACTTGCTCATTCAAGTGACATCATTTCTTTGGAGGGAAAACAAAAGAAGTGTATATGCGTGTGTAAAATGACTATTATTAGTGCCTTCTATGCATTTACTGTAAATCACTGTATATGTGGGTCGCTTCAACTTAAATAGACAAAAATTGTGTCACTCTTTAACAAAGAAAACCACTGCTTTAGAATTAAGTAACAATCTATTCAAGTTTATATTTATATGCATATAATTTATATTTAATATATGAAAATAAATTACCATACACACACATATAATTATGTACACAAAAACTTGTTTTGTATGCACATAATTTCTCAGCACTAATTTAAGAAATACATTTTACACATCTATAATTCTAACATCTTAAATCTTTTAATGATCAATTAATGTTTTAATTCATTTTTTACTTTTTTCACAAAAACCTGTTTCGATCAAAATCAACCAATCAGTGGGAGTGATCTTTCATTTTATTTGTATTTTATTTATTCATTCAGGAAATAAACTTTATGAGACAAAAAGAATTGTCCTGGCCAAGATTAGAATTTAAAAAATGTTACAAATCAACAAACACCTTGTAAATGCATATTCAAAACATCTGCAATTTGAATCTTCCTGTACCAGATATTTTGGTTGAAAACGTTATGTGTAAACATGCATGCATGAACAGTTTGCTTTTGATTAAGAGAACAAAGATACGACGGAAGACTGTATAGGTTGAATCGGTCCTTCCTTTACTGTTTTTCTTCTCAATATGTCAAAATAAAAAAACAGGAATAACATTTTAAATCGAAATGATTCAAGATTAGTCTATGCAGGAATCAGCTAGCAAAATTAAGCAGAGATACAAGGCATGGTGTTTCTGCTAAAAATAAAAATACATATGCCACTAATAACGAACTGAACAGAATGAACAAAGGCTTTTTGTGCTCGGTAATACAGGTGCCCTGTGTCAGCCAGAGCGCAAGGCATTTCTGAAACTTTGTGTGCACAGCACCCTGTAATATTACTATAGCTGGTTTCAGCTCTCATGCAACATTCCCTTAAATCTCATTTAAACAACCAGCCTTCCTTTCCTTAGTGTTCTCTGAGGTCTGCCGGTATGGCTGTGTCATAGAGAGAGAGAGAGAGAGAGAGGGAGGGAGATAAAGCAAGGGCAATAAGGCACTGAGAGTAGAGTTGGTGGTAAAAGAGAGCGATAATCGGCCAATCATACTGAAGTCACGGTGTTAAAGGCACGAGGCAGAGTGAGCGGCAAGGGGGAGAGGGGAGGAAGAGGGTCTTAGCGAAGGTCGCTTTCGTCTTCTTGTATGGATTTCTTGATACGAAGCAGCATGGTGGTAAGCCACTGATCCAGTCGTGAGATGGTGTCATACTCTTTTACCTGACAAATCAAAGAAATAACAGTAAGGATGATGAAGGTTTGTTTCTATAAAATTGTGTGTCAGATAGGCATGTAGTTTTTAATAAAAGCTATGGTAGTGAAAGCATGCATCTTTAGGGAAATGAAATTTGCTTATGAGGTTGTATAAACAACAAAAAGAGCAAGTGCGAGCTTGTCTTACCGCGTCAGTGTATGCATCCACATTCTGTTCCTCAAAGGCATCTAAAAGTTTCTAGTAAAAGAAAAGAAGAATGTTCAGCACATAATTTATCCATCATCCCCCTCTCAGGACCTCAATAAGCTGCTGTTAGCCAACACACTTCGCAGACAGAATTACTGTGGCCTATTCACAATACTTTTAATATCACTGCATTAAAAATTATAACAAGCCAATCTAGAAGCACACCTTCAGAGCAAAGTAAACAAAACCGGTTTGCCTCGTCAATTTATGAATCAACTCAAGATCGCGCAAAATAGTAGGTTTAGCTTAATAAAATACAGCACCTCAATATATATATATATATATACTGTATTACAAAAACCTTTGATCATCCATAATACTTATATAAAACTAAACAATGAATAAATAAAGAGATGCATGAATAAATAATTATATATTTATACACCCCATAAAAACAAAGATTGGTTGGTTCAGTTTCTCAGTAAAGGCAAATACATGTTCAAAATGTAGAATGCATTTAGTTATTTTTATATCATTAAAGATTTTAAGAGTTTAAAGGCATATTTGATCAGTAATTTGACTTATTGCTCTTATTGCACATTTTGTGCCTTACCTTCAGCAATTTGCATTCACGTGAATCTGAAAAGGCTGGAAACATTTCCTCATACTTCTGAATGGCAAGCTACGAGGACAGCATGAAAGACAAAGTATATGAAAGGGCAACTGCAAACGACAGCTGTTTTCCATCAGCTTGTTAAAGGATGTGGTTGTGGTGGGGTTTTCTTACCTTGGCGTTCAGCATATCCACACAGAAATGGCAGAGAGCTGCCTTGAAGAAATAGTCCTTTGCGCTGTATTTCAATAGAGTGCTGTCCATTGCATGTGTTCCAACCTGGAACCCCAGCAACACAAATAAAGGAACAACTTAATCACTAAATCGCTCCATGTGCAAAAAAAATGAAAGAGGGGGTATGCAACTTCTTTGGGCAACTGTATTTACTGATACTGACCAATATTTTAACCAACAGAAAAAATGGCAGACATAAAAAAACATATTTCATGTCATATTTCTTTCATGAGATCAGCTGGTTAGTTTCAATTACAAATAGTTAATTTTGAGTAAATGTGATTACATTCTCACATTCTGTGCTTTAGATCAATACAAACCTCACATGAGAATTGATCTGCTTGCTTCTGAGGAAATGGACTAAAATGTGATGTTTTCACACAGGTAAGACTTTAACAGCTACTTTTATATACATTTCCAAAAATCAATGTTGGTAACAAAGAGGCTAACTCTGTTTAAGGTAATATTTGTGAATAAACACAGATAACCTTATACAGTGGGGCAACAAAGTATTTAGTCAGCCATCAATTGTGCAAGTTCTCCCAATTAAAAAGATGAGAGAGGCCTGTAATGTTCACCATGGCTATACCTCAAATATGAGACAAAATGAGAAAAAAATTAGTTTAAAAAAAATCACATTTTATGATTTTTTTTATTTATAAATTATTTAGTAAATTTCTGAGTAAAATAAGTATTTGGTCACCTACAAACAAGCCAGATTTGTGGCTCTCACAGACCTGAACCAACTTCTTTAAGAGGCTCCTCTGTCCTCCACTCGTTACTCGTTATCTGTTCGAACTCGTTATCTGTATAAAAGACACCCGTCCACATCCTCACACTCAGTCAGACTCCAAACTCCATCAACTGAAAAAATCAACTGTGGGAGCAATTATTAGAAAATGGAAAAAAGAAAACATACAAGATCACTGATAATGTCCCTCGATCTGGGGCTCCGCGCAAGATCTCACCCCGTGGGGTCAAAATGATCACAAGAACTGAGCAACAATCCCAGAACCACTAGGGGAGCTAGTGAATGATCTGCAGAGAGCTGGGACCAATATAACAAAGGCTACCATCAGTAACACACTGTCCCGCCAGAGACTCAAATCCTGCAGAGCAAGATGTGTCCCCCTGCTTCAGCCAGTACATGTCCAGACCCGTCTGAAGTTTGCTGGAGAGCATCTGGATCATCCAGAAGAGGATTGGAAGAATGTCATATGGTCGGGGGGGGACATCATGCTTTAGGGCTATTTTTCTGCAAAGGGACCAGGACGACTGATACATGTAAACCAAAGAAGGATGGGGCCATGTATTGTGAGATTTTGAGTGAAAATCAGCAAGAGCGTTTAAGATGAAAGATGGCTGGGTCTTTCAGCATGACAGTGATCCTAAACACACCGCCCGGGCAACGAAAGGAGTGGCTTCATAAGCATTTCAAGGTCCTGGAGAGGCCTAGCCAGTCTCCAGATCTCAACCTTATAGAAAATCTTGTCCAGCAACAGCCCCAGAACATTACTGCTCTAGAGGAGATCTGCTGGAGGAATGGGCCAAAATACCAGCAACAGTGTGTGGAAAACCTTATGAAGACCTAGAGAAAACCTTTAACCTCTGTCATTGCCAACAAAGGGTATATAACAAAGTATTGAGATGAAATTTATTTTCCACCATAATTTGCAAATAAATTCTTTAAAAATCCTACAATTTTGTCTCATAGTTGAGGTACCTATAGGCATGTGCCGGTATCACATTTTCATGCTGCGATTAATTGATTGAGCTTTTATCACGGTATACGGTATTATCA
>JAUCMT010000039.1:9593086-9672894 GCA_032357475.1 Enteromius thamalakanensis | reverse complement strand
CAAACCTTATAAAGCCTACTTATCTGTCTCTCTTCTCCAGTGGGTTGGGCTAACCCAAAAAAGTGAAAACAATGGGGATGTTCTAAAAACAGACTGTTACTTGTGAAACAAGGGTGCTCTGAAAACACCCCCATTAGCAATTAGTGCTTTCCACCTGATGAAATGAGCGCGGCCAAACTGATGAAATCAGAATTTTGGTCGAACCAGACCGTATCGACCAATTAATCGACTGATCGACTGGGACGTTACAGCCCTACAATAGTGGCATCTCAAATGTGAGACAAGGGCAAGGGTCTTTAAGCAGGCTTGTTATGCATTAAGTACTGATATTGTAATCAAAACCATTCACTTGAGAATATTTAACTTTATAGGTAACATATTTTGTACCTTACTTTTCTGCATCATCATTTAGCATTTAAGTCTTGAGCAATAAGATAAACTGACCTTGTGGACTCCTCGCCTTTATAATAGTCTGCCGACTGTTCATAGTGAGCTATTGCCTAAGACAAAGGTTAGAAAGTACTTCAAATAAACATTTGTTTTTGATAATGAATAAATATGAACATAAAAACCTAAATAATCAATCAATATGACAAAAGATATCTGACCTTGTCAATGTCAACCAGTTCGGTCTCGTAAATCTCAGCGATAGTGACGTGGTGTTTCGCCGCGATAGTGAACCGACCCTACAACACAAACAAAGAGTAACATGTTTACAATCTAGGCATGAGTAAAATAATATTTGAGATAAAATCACTGACACCGATGACAGGTGAACAACAGCTTAGACTTCTGCTGGTCAGTTTTAGAAGAAAAACAAATGAATTACCAATTTACAAAGATCAAGTTTTTTTGTGAAAATGTGTCATTGTGGGTAATCATATTCCAGTGATTAATTACTTTAGCATTCAGGGCTCTGTAACAGCATTCACAAAGAATAGTATCTTATCTCCTGAATGTTTTAGTAGTTGATAGCAGTTGAAACATATCCATACAACTTTTACTATCTTATTATTTTTTTTTAACTTGTAACATAAGGGTTTGCTTTGGTTGATGTCACTCTTTATGAAACAAGTGGTTATAATAAAAAAAGTCTCTCAACTCATAAGTGAACTACCCTGTACTCACAGTTGTTGTGCATTACCCTTTATTAACAGCTCATAATAGTATTTTATGCATTATTAAATTAAATTATTAACAAAATAGTTTTTTTAGGAGTCAGTATTTAATAAGATCATTTAGAAAGTCCAAGTAAATGATTAATAAATTATTTAAATGTACATTAATTAAACGTATTATTTAGACACATGATAATAGTTGTTCAGTGTGTTAGTAAATGCTTTATTAACACATGTTCCTGCTGTAATTCATGATTAAGTCAGGTAGTTATAAAGCGTTTAGTAGTTGCCAGACGTCTGTGTTTGTGAGCTCATCTAAAATGTGGACTATTTCTATCTTGTAAAGCATTTATAAAGCAGATGTAAAGACTCATTTATCTTTCAAACAGCAAAGTTCTGTATCTCTCTGCGTTGTGTTTGTTTATTTTTTCTGTTAGGAAGATAACTGAGCCTTTAGGTCTCCTTTTTAGATAAATTAAGATATATAAGGTAAATTTAGATATGCTTATAAATCAAAAACAATGCACTTATAGCTGTATTAATAAACTGCTTACTAATGACTATTAATGCTGGAACGATGCTTTATAAAGGATGAACAACTGACTATTTACTAATGCTGTTATTTTAACTTTTCATTTTGTGTATGTTTAAATGACTGTCGTGTCCCATACCAATTTAACTGTATTACCAAAAACTTGGGACTGCTGTTTAATAACCTTAATTAATAGGCTGTTTATTCAGTATTAGTCATATAAAAAATTGAAATAAATTTGCTTAGTTTTTATATTTTCTAACAATATATATGTGTATATATAGCCCATTTAAGAATTGAAATCTGTATATTGTATTCGTTCCACACAGACTGATATATTTCAAGTGTTTACTTCTTTTTCTTTTGATGATTATAACTGACAACTAATGAAAACCCCAAATTCAGTATCTCAGCAAATACTGGTGCCACGCTCTAATCAGCTAATTAACTCAAATTAGCTCTGGGCCCCAAAGCCGACCAGTAGGGAACCTGAGAGCCACTGCTCTAAACCACATGTATAGTGTTACAGGGCCCTCTAGTGGTGGATCAAGTCACTTGCAGTGTGCGTTTTTTTTTTTTTCCAATTGCTTAGATGTGCTAAAGCATTTCCTGCAAAAGGATAAATAGATGTTTAATAGCATAATTATTCTTTACAACAAAAGCAGCTCTACTTTTATTTAAAACAACATGCACAGCCCTCGCAGATGTAAGGCTCTTACCATGTCTGTATAGATCTCAATGGCCCTGTTCAGGCAGTTTATGGCCTCTGTGAAAAGAATGACAGACAGCTGACTGAACCTCAACCCTTTTCAATGAACAGCTGGATAATTATTAACACAAAATTAAAAAACAAAAAGTCTCATTCGAATCAATACCTTGAGGGTCAGATTTTTTAAAGGCATTGCCGGCATCAATGAAATTTGTGGCTGCGTCATGTTTACTCTGCATCTGCAGGTGTAGGAGCGCCGCCTGTGAGAAAGCGTTTCCCGCCGCTAACATACACATACAACAAAATGCAAAAATTACAATAAATACGTGCAACAGACATGTGTAGCCTTTAAAACTATTGCTTGTTTAGAATTTAAATGAATTTTATTCCATTCACACATTGAGAGGACAAAATAGATTTATATATTATGGCTTTTTGCTTATGTTGAAGCCAATGTATGCCTTTACCACTCCAGTTCTTGGCCATCTTGAACATGTTTGCAGCCCTGCCATACAAGTCACAAGCATCCTCCATCTTTGAAGAGCCCCTAGTAAAATTAAATTTAATAAACATAATGATCATTTCTAATTCAATCACATTTTTTAATTGTTCATATTAGTCAAAGACGAGAACTCTCATTGCGGTGTTTATATAGAGTAAGCATACAGAGTCATCTTTAATTTTACAAATTTTTTTCATAAAAATCTCAAAATACGAGCGAGAACATTTCAGGTTTATAAACGTAATCAGCATGCTTATTTTGACATGTAGCCTACTTTTTAAAATCATACTAAATTTGACTTTATTTAAAATTCTTACAGATGAACAGTGGGAAAATAATTGATGGATAGTGACAAAAATAGCTAAAGATTTAAAATGACCCAAAAAAATGCATTGATCTCCCAAAGCATTTTTTTTTTGGTCATTTACATTGTTAGCTATTTTTGTAAAAGTAACTTTAAATACAAGTCTTTCAAATGTAAGGGGCAATACAATAACATTTAAAGCTGTATTGGACTAATTGTTTTGGTGCAAGAATTTCTAATTGTTTCTCTCAAAATTTGTCTTTGACTTATATATACATATATATACATTATATATACAATTTTCTTCAATAAATCTATCAAAAGGATATGGTTTATCAGCTATTGCAGGATAGTAGGCTCTAGGAGTTATGAGCATTTTAATGTGTTCATGTATGTCCAGTGATGTTGTAACTGGCTCAACCGGAAGTCAGCTGACTCCTAGCATAGCCTAGTTACATTTCACTTTCTCAGCGCCTGACTATTTCATCATCAGTTTTATGGAAACTTTATGTCAAATTACATGTCTAGATCTCAACCTTAACAATATAAAGATATAAGTGTTGACTTACACAGACACAAGAAATATGTCAATATAAAATGACAATATTTAGGTTTATTGAAATAAGTCGTCGTTCTTACTATATTACGGAATTACATCTAGAAAACAAATAGAAATTAAACTTACAGATATTTAATATTAATAGATATTTAATATCTACATCCAAACAATATCATTTGGCTGGAGAAATTGTTTTAGACCATTTTTTCCCACTCTGATAAAAACTTCGTGTTTGACAGCTAACTGACTAGCATGCTAGCTGTCTGTTTACCCCGGCTGGCCTGTCTGCAGCTAAAAGTGATAAAACATACCCAAAGAGAGAGCCAAAGAACGACTGCGAGGACTTCACTTTCTTCTCGGCTTCAGACATGAGAGCCATGGCCTCTTTTTCTTTCCCGGAGTTATCCATGAATAATGTTTACAGATCAACTTTAGCAGCAGGCTCTGGAATCCAGCCACATCAACACATCTCTGAGGAGACTAATGGCCGTCTGCTGGCTCATTTCAAAATAAGAGTTCAGTTCAGCTTGGCCAAAAACAACAACAACCCATAGATAATAACAAGAAACAACAATAATAATATTTAAAAATGTATATTTGTATTAATACAACCTTTATACTTATATATATTATACTTTGTATCCATTATTTTGACTTTTATCTAAAACAACTTATTTAAAATTAAGACATTTTACATTTTGAGCACTGAATGTTACAGTTAAAGCCTGACATATAAAAAATTCAACTTCAGATATATATTATTATTCATTATTATTTTAAAGTTTGCATGTGTTTCATGGCTTGTATTATATATTTGATACATCACACGCTTATGGCTCATATAATATAATATAGTGAGAATATGGTGGTTTCTTAATTTTTATTTGAATTTTTTACTCTATACCTCACAGTAATGATATTCATATGCTTATTTTTATGATCAAAGCGATGGAGTTTTGATTTTTGTAATGCCTCGTTTTGTTTGTTTGATTATTTTTGGTTCTGTTTTTGTTCTTTTCACTGTCTCTGTTTGTTTGAGTTCTTGTACATATATACGAGTTCTGTCATCATGGTTTCCAGACATGTTCCTATTTGTTTCCCATTGTTACTCATTAGTTCCCTCAGTTTGTGTTCACAGTTAACAAGATGGTAGAAGAAGCCACAGCCCATCGTCATTCCAGTGACCCGCCTGCCTCATAACTCCTCACTCCTCCACATTTCTTCCACAAACAGTCAGCAGGTTTGTCCGTCGAGGAGTCCCAGTCTAAACCATTCCAGAGGCTAATTCTGTACTCCACTCTTAACATGCATGGACAACTAGCCCGAACCCAACTGACCCAGAACCTGAGCCTGCCAAAAAAGTAATCCTCCTGTGTCTCCTCAGCTACATCTGGGTCTCCTCCAGTCCTGGCTCCTTCTTCTATCTCTCCCATAGGCCTTGATCTTGCCACTCTTCTCTTGAGACTCCTTGGCTCCTCCCTCCATCATGTCCTCCATGGCTTTTCCCAACACCTCCATCACGTCTCTCTAAAACTTGTGGACATGTGGACACAAGTTTATGCTCTGATTTATTGTTTATAAAAGTTGACAGCTGATTTAGATCCTGCCTCAAATCATCTTTTCCCTCAATCTATCTCTGACAATTGTGAAAAGCGATATAAATAGTACAATGTAATACATTAGATTATGGATAGATAAATAAGACTAATTTTTTTAATTCCAGTATTTGTTAATTTTGAAAGACTAGCAAATTAAAGCTTATTTTTACATGTATTCAAAAAGACAAAAAGAGACATATGAACAATGGCCCACTGGTAAACTACTAATTAAAGGGAAGAAGGCATTTGTTTTTCCAAGTTTTCTTTCATGTTGATATTTCAGAGGCTTTAGAAATTCGTAAGTTTATGCTCTTGACAGTATATAAATGGTGATGAATTGTTTTGGCATAGAAATGAGTAGCTTGTGTTTACTCCAGATTGTTTTGGAAGAGTCATTCATTCATTATCATTTAGTTAGACACTCATAAACTAACCACTAATACATTGTAAATATATTGTTGTATTTACAGTAGGAAATATACTAAATATCTTCATAGGACCTAATCTTTACTTACTAACGATTTTTGGCACAAAAGAAAAATGGAGAATTTTGATCCATACAAGGCTATTGCTACAAATATACCCATGCTAATTATGCCTGGTTTCGTTCTCCAGGGTCACATCTGTAAGTTAACATTTTACCAGCAGAAATGTCTTGTTATAAAACAGTGCAGCCTCTGTAAATGCCCACCAGAGGACGTGCCCTGCGTAGTTGAAATGACACTCGCCCTGGCTAGCCTGTGTTTTGAGGGCAATCTTTTGAGGAATTCCCCGCGTAGGCACGTGACGCACATGTAGACCCCTCAATGCTGGTCTGTGAGAGGGAATCCCGGCGTGGAGGCGGTGTCCACAACATGTACAAATATTGTGCATGTTTTCTCGTCTCTGTGGTTGCTATGCAGTCAAGAGACTGCCACATGTTTGGTGCCTTTACGTAACTCTTTTTTTCCTTCATGAAGTACGAAATGTCTCATAGTTCGCATAGAAAGGCAATGTGACCGCATTTAGATGCTTGGTAAGAGGCTTATGGAAAACGGCATGCCATTTTGTCCTAAGGGAATATTGTAATGCTGACACAGTAACTAAAACATGCACTTTTTAGTATCTTTATTTTTTAATAGGCCGGTTTTGTTTAGGGAAGCTAAAGTTAGGAGAACAACTGCAGATGATTAAAGTGATTTATGTTCACTTGCTCAATTTGTGATCTCAAATGCTTGTGTGTTCACACAGCCTCAGTCACCTCACACATACAAACTAGCAGGGTTCAGGATTGAAACCAGCCGTGAAGGAATGTCCAAATAGGGGGATGTTAACCTTTTCCATAAAAACATCGCGTCAAATCTTAAACTTGGGCTTTAGGAAACTTAACGGACCCGAGGAAAAGATATTAATAACTCCTTCAAGCCCATCCCACCACATTCTTCACCACTGAGTCATTATGTAAACCAGCTAGCAATGAAGCGATGGGTGGATTGCCTCTGTTTCTCATTTGTGTTTCTTTCCACTAAGAAATTTAGGAAAGAAACAGGGAGATACCCTTCCTCTCTTTCTTCACAAACCTCAAGGGTTACACACACACACACACAATGCTCTCACATGCTCTGGGGTTGTGTGAGAGGAGAGGGACAACCCAGGCATTGAGTAAGTTGTGAGAAAAGTTATAACACAGCGTCTGGAATGATGAAGAGCTGGAAAGTATAAGCAAAGAGAGGTACGGGTGGTTGTGCTGGAAGATGGAAAATGGTGGTATGGGGTTTTGGCAGGGAGATCTGTGACTCACTGTTTATCTGGACTGTCACTGAGCAACGTACAGCATATGTGTGCACAAGACTGCAGACTTTCTGCCTGCTGGTGCCTCCTTTCCCAAAAATTCAAGCTTCCTAAAAGGCTCTTTCCATACCAAATAGGCTTTGAAACTTTAAAGTCTGTGTTTGATTAGTGAGTGAAAGGAGAACATGTAAAATGTCAACCCAGGGATGTGAAATTAAATATTGTAAATATTGTTTGTACTGTTTTCTTTTTGTTTTGAGTAATAAACTAGCAATTATATAAAAACAATAAATAAATATAATAATAATGAAAATGAAGTAAAAAAACTTGCAAGCTAGTTTGGTGTCTTGTTTTCTCTTGGAGCATTTTACATATCAATGATTTTATAGTGCATTTCTTTTTGTAAAAACGTTTTTCAAACCATAAAGGTACAGTCAAAAGTCTTTATTCAGCTCAATATATTTACTGTGAAAACATTGGGTAACTGAAGCAGTCAGTGGAACTGTTTACAGTAGTCAGTAAGAAATTGCCACTTTTTCTTTGTTTTGCTTCAACATGTATGATTTTATATATATATATGTATATATATATACAAATTGTGACATTCGTTCAAAGTATGCATAGAGCTAAATCTATAAAAAAGACGAAAACAAAACTGATCACATATAAAGCATATCTCATTTTTGATTTTAAAAGCAAAGACAGCAACATGCTATTAAAACAAAGTCTCAAAGGTTTTCACTTGCCTCCTCGGGTCTGCTGTCAAAGGAGTTCCAGAGTTTTAAATACTTGTCTTGACTTCACATTCTGATTTAGCTGACTACATTAAAAGCCTATAGATTTCTACAATGATGAAAATACTGTAAATGTCTGTTATCTACAATATTGTTTTTTTATGCTATCACTTAGTTCAGAAGCCAAGCTCTATGAAGTGTAGCATTTGAATTGATGTCGTATGATTTTATTATCAGGAAAAGAATGGCAACAGATGCAACATTCCTTCCAAATGACTGAGACCAGTCTTTGGTTTATCACAACACTCTTTGGGTTCCAGCTGGAAATCTTTGAATTGTTGCATTAAAAGAATACAGAGTAAGACATGAACTGCATGTTACAAAATGGTAGTACAAAATGGCACAAAAATACAGTGAACGGAGATGCAGTGCAGCTGCTGTGGAGCTGGACAACATGCAGGAAGTGCGGAGATAGATCAGTGGAAGCCACGTGGGCAAATTGTCTAAGCATCAGAGCCTTTTTGTCTGCGCTTGGATGGAGGTACGAGACGGGCAGGCAGCTCAGGGGGCAGCCCGTGACCCTCCAGTTTCACTTCAATCAGGTGGCTGGCCAGGGCAAACTCCTCATCATCCAGCATGCCGTCACGATCCACATCCGAGAGCTTCCAGATGCGACCCAGTACGGAGTTTGGCAGCCGTGTGCTCACCATCCAATCTTTGGCTTTGGTGCCACTAAGTTTGCCTTCGTTCGGCGCTAGGTTGTAGAAGATCTCATCATACTTGGGCTTGTCCTTTGTCACCACCCATTCTTCATCTTCCTCACCCACTTCACCATTTTCATCCATGATCTCTCCAAAGGGGTCACCTTCCACGAAGGGTCCGGCGCGGGTTCCCAAGAAAGCCCCACCTTGGACCCCAGGCTGTACCCCAGCTTCTATTTCCTCCTGCCTAAGAAGGGGCATGAGTTTGGCAATGTCAGCAGACAACAACTCATCCAACATATTCATCAGGTTGGGCTTCAGAGCTTTGAACTTGGTGAAGTCATGTGCCATTAGCTGCTCCTAAGGAAAGTCAAGAAAGACTCTTTCAAGCAACAGAAAGATATTTTAACCTTTAAACAAGGACCTGGTGGTCCACTAACCTGCATCTTGGCACAATCAGGGAAGTCTCCAGGAGAGATATGATGCTGTAGCTGAATCTTGGAGAAGATGACTGGGAGCTGGTAGATCAAGTTCTTCTTTTTATTGTCCTTCCTAAAGACAGACGGCATCTCTTGCTTCAAGTAACTGATGATATGGGCATGTACCTATGAATGAAGCACATTGACTTTCATTGTATTGACACAAAACACTGATATATTAATCATAATATCTTTTTTTGCGAAGAAAATCACTAACCCAAGTCATCATTTATACAATTGGGTGAACTAACTCAAATGTTTGCACTCCAACAGTTTTAATATCACCAATAAAGCTGATATATTATCTTACTCTCACAAGACGGGCCCTCTTGACCAAGTCATTAAGTTTGCGAAGGGCTGCATTGCGTGGCAGATTCTGGATATCAGCAAACAGGTCTTCCTCCTCCAACTCAAACAGCTTGCGGTTGTCGGTCACCATAAGAGGTTCAGACCAGAAGGATCCGATGTACACTCTAAGCACCTCAGGAGTACCAAACACTTTCCCCAGAGACCACATTAAAGCTCCATACACCCTCATGAGCTGCTGGGTGTCAACCATATCAGCCTTGTTCAGCACAACACGGAGTTTGTCTTCATTGCCTTTAAGGGCCCCGATGGCCTCTGAGAACTCATCCGAGATCTCTAACTTGTGAGCATCAAAGAGAAGGATGATCCGGTCCACGCGTTCAGCAAACCAGCGGAGAACTGCTGGGAAGTCATATCCTACCAAACGAGAGAAGAGGTACATTAAAACACAATCAATAAACTGAACAAAACATACTGAACTCCTTGCGCTGATTAAACCCACCAGCTTTAATTTCAAGCCATAAAGGATGTTTAAAGTTAACAGACGGTCAACTTGAATGCTACTTTAATTCTTTAAACTAAGGGAATGAATTAGTAAGAGTTACAAATAGTAAGAGTTTGCAAATAGTAAATTAAAACTAACACAATAAACAGCTATGGCTACGGTTATATAAAACAATAGATTTGATGTCAACTGTTCTTGTTTAGCATTCATAAGGTCTCTTTTTGAATGGGATTTGTACCTCAGGAGGGACATTGGAATGCATTGGTGTTGACATTGACTTCTCTGATTAGTGGGGCTCTTTTTAGGTTAAACTCACACTGGATTGTGGATTCTAGAGAAGCGTACTACGTTTCTGTACAACAAGGGTCTCCAATTCTGCTCCTGAGAACTACTGTATTAGAGATTTCAGCATCCATCCAATCAAACACATCTGAACTTGTGAATCATAGGTTACTTAGTAATTACAGAGAAGTTTGTTAAAGCAGTGTTTTTGAAGTCTGCAGGACGGTAGCTCTCCAGGAGCAGGGTTGGAGATCATGGTTGGCTTTTCTTGAATATTTGTGCCAAGGATGGCAACCCTACTCCTGGACACTTTACTTACAAACCTTCTCCAACACAAATAATCCCGAATGCCTTTATTAGCTCAAGTGTTTTTGATTAGGGCTGAAGTAGAAGTGTAACCAATGTTTTTGTTGATTATAATTCTGGAACTCAGCTGTTGTGCTGTAATGAAACTATTTTCAAATGATGAGACCCTAGCTCTTTAACAATCTTCTGGGTGATTATGTGCGCATGTGGTATGAATAATATAATATGCTTAAATAGTTATGACAACAGTTTAATCCTCCAGACCCTCCTACATCCCCTTAATACATGTAATGCCTTCAGATTCCTTCCCTTTCCTCTCCCTGTCACACCTTAATGGCTCACTTTCCCATTCTGTGCGTCACTTCAACTGCTGGAAAATATTTGAGGAAAAGCAGACGTTGAGCAAAGAGATGCAATACTGACATACTAAGATTACCCAACGATGTACTCTGTGGGAGAGCCTAGAGACGGATTATCTACTGTTTACTCTGAAACATGTCTCAGATCAGTATTATCATTTTTAGGTTTTCCTGTTAATACCCAATATACCTGCAGTTTCTTTGAGGGACTTTATGGGGTTAATTCAGCTTTAACAGTTTAAACAGAAAGTATTTTACAAGTAGAAATAGTTTGTAAAGCATTGTAGAGTTTTCAAATGGGACTAGGGGTTTAAATTAAATGTAAAATAAAGTGGGAAATGGATTTAAATTTGTCAGAAAGTACTTACAAACCCCTCTCACCCTACATTTCCAGTCAGCTTACCTCGACTCACTCTCTGTTTAGCACCGGAGAGGATGCCTGGGGTGTCAATGATGCTGATGCTCTCCAGAACCTGGTTGGGCATCTGAGCACACTGGAACCTATCAGAGATGAGGTTTAAACACATTTTCATTTCACGTTTCATTCAGTGAACCAAACATTAGTAAGGTCATTTTTCCTCCTGGTTCAAGTAAAGCTTTAATGTTGTAAGTGCTGTAAGTGTCCAAAATGGGCACTGTATGTCTCATCATGTAACAGCTGCGATTTGATTCCTTAAAAGGGCACAGCACAGATATCAAACATTCAGGAGCTCTTTAGTTAAAATCACTCTCCCCCTGAGAAATGCTGAAAAAATGATCCATTACTCCTATCACAGCTGTTGTGTGTGATCTAAGCAGCAGACTTCTAGCGTCACTCCTCCCAGGCCGATCCATTGTGTGGAAGTGGTGCTTGAAACACACAGGGCTTCCTGATGGAAAATGACCAGCACTGCCAAAATCAAACAATACTTGCCACTAATGATCAGCCGCATAGAAAAACACGGTCTCTTCCTGCTTAAAATGAGTTTAACGAGTGGACAGCTTCCCTGGGCAGGAAGTAGGAGAAAAGAAGTTCTCAAAACATGTTTGCAAAAATACACCCAAAGAGACCGGGGTAACACTGGATCTGATAAAGACTCCCTGGCACTCAAAACAGTGCCTTCTCTGGTGCTGACAGACAACTGCAAGCTAATTATGTTGAAACTCTTGGCAAGGTTAATGAGATGACTGAGGTATTCATGACCTGGACTTGAACTATAGCTTACTTTCCTCCCACTGTTTAGCTACTGCTTGGTATTTTAATAGCCAGAATTGTTCACTTCATTCACCAAATTAATATTGTTTATACAGACAGTAAGAAATATTAGGGTCAATGCTCTTTCTTTTCCAGATATCATAATTAAAATGAATAAATAAATACAACAGAAATGCAAATTTTACATGCAAACACTTACAATAAACCTCTTATATGAAGAGCTTGTTTTTATGTACTGTATACTGTATATTTTTGTGAGTGATATAATTAATAAAATCTGTATTTATTTTAATTAGTTAGGCACAATATTTCATTTTTGTTTCTATATATAAATATTCAAACATATCTGCTTCACTGCTTTTGAATATATGAGAAAAATGTTTGTCTATCAAATCAAAGCCATCTAAAAAATAGAACATTATTGTTCATTGATTCTAAAAACGAGTCCCTAGTAGACTCTCAAAAATAAAATATTAGATTTGTTCTTTTTATGAAATTTCTGATTAGTGATTGACATATGAAATATGTTCAAAGTGTAAGGTTTTCCCCACCTGTAGGTCGCTTTGGATAAAAGTGTCTGCTAAATGAATAAATGTAAATGTAAAGGAAAATATGGTATTACTTTTTTACTTACTTGTTATGCTACACAATATTAAATTGGGATCTGTTAAACTTTCTGATGATTTGTCGTAACGTCATAAAGCTAGTAAGCAATCACACAACAGACAACGCACTTTCAACCTCATAGCAATCAGCTAAAAAACAACTTGGCAACCTCATAGCAATGCTCTGGCAACCACCCACTACAATCTAGCAGTGTAAAGCACCACTATCTTCAGAAAATGCAAAAATCCTTGCAAATGAAAAACTCATAAATATTTGATTATGTAAAGACAACTTTGAAACAAGGTCTTCTTTTTAAACTTTGGTGGACTCCTCTAAGTAATCTCACATTGCAGTTCTGCTTTAGGCACATTGGCGCTCATTGCCCTCTCTTGTGATATCGCTCCCTTTCACAAGTTCTCCACAAATAAGGAAAGTCCCTCCTACCTTAGAAATTTGGCACGTAAGCTTGAAATTCCGTAGAGCAAAACCTAACACACTGTTTCTCTGTTATCTTCCCAGCGTGCCCAGAGTAAGCTGATGGATCAGTCAACACATTCTTCCACACAACCCACCCTCATTTCTCATGTCATGTTGTACATAGCAGCTCAGTGTAACATCTGCCTGTATGACTCTATTCACCTGTTGAGGAAGGTGTTTCCAAAAGGGTTGAGCTTGCGGAAGGGTTTGTTGGGATCCACTATCAGGGCATTTCCAGGAATGATGCCCTCCACGTCTCCGTGCATGATAGCGGTGAAGCAGTCGGTGGTGGGCTCTGGGCCTATACGACTCCCTGGGATGTCCTGTTCCAGCAGATACCTGTGTTGACAGAACAAAGCCATGGTTGCTGTGTTCCTATCAAGATCCTATCAACGGCCATAACCACACAGACACCATTGTTTTTGCTTCTTTCAAACATACTTTTACTTTAAAGTACATGCAAAGCTATATTAAATATGTTTGTCAAACCACACAAAATGGTATAACCACCCAGCTGTATATTAAGGATAATAAACGCGAAGTAAATAAAATAAGGCATCAAAAACTTGAAAAAAAAAAAGTTTTGTCTGATCTGAAGTGCTGGGGGCGTGTCCGCTGTTGGCGCCGAAACCACGCCCCTCGCGGGAAAACTGTCGCCTCAGTCAACTGTCAAACACGCTACAACCTGAACTGATGCTGCTTCTAGCAGCTTACCTGGATTTACACAGCCATTTACACAACAGGTAATATGCATTTACAACATAGCTAATAAAATGTTGGCTGTAGTAATTTACAGCAATGTTAGTAACTCATGATTGAGCGGCTAACCGCTGATACTAATAAGTTACATTGTTAGGACCGTGCTCAGTGGCTCCAGTGCGTCATCGAGACATGATTTCAGATCCGCCACCCCCCTCCCCCCAAAAAATGGTGAAAACTGTTTAACGTCTAACTAAACAATTCAGTAGTTCAGTAGATTTTGTAACATGTTTTCAGCAGCACATTTTAACTCTTATAATGTGTTTAGATTGCTTTTATATGGACCTCTTAAAAGCCCTAGATTCAAAAAAACAATGCTAGTTAACTGATTCATGTAGGATCTTACTTGATGAAGGTCGTCTTTCCTGTGGAGTACTGACCAACCACTAGCACCATGGGTTTGTTGTCAAAGTCGGCGTCCTCCAGACTCGGTGAGTGGAAGTCATGGAAGCCATAGTACTGCTCCAGGGGTAGAAGTTTCTTTTGATAGAGTGACTTGAGGCCCTCGGTCACTGTTCTGATCACCTCAGGGGCCTTCTTGACATTCTTACGTCCCCAGCGTGACATCTTCAACTTGCGAGAGTATTCAGAGTTTCCTTTGCAGTTAATTTATGGCTCTGTTTTGCACTGTTTACGTGTCCTCTGGGATGACTGTGAAGACTCTTCTCTTACTTACAGTATTTATATAATGTACCCAAGTGTTCAACCTCACAGGTTTACAGTAGTTAAGGGATGTTTGCTGGAGTTAAAGCAGACTATAGTATACAATGTTATACAACTTTTAACTCTCGGTTTCTTCTGTTTTAGCAAACAATGTTTTGCCTGAAAAACATAAAAAGTAAACAGAATGTTAAATGATTACATTTTATATTGAATACTTCTACTGTAGCCTTTTTATTTCTTGGTTAAACACCTAGCTTTTCCATATATCTTCAAAAAAAGAATCTAAAGACACGTTTTTAGCCTACAGGGAAAGTAGAGTGCATTGTCCATGCATGTCCTTGGAAAATGTTGGTGCTCATTTTGGAAACACTTACACACACACCCAAACTCTGGGTCCACAAACACACATTCATAACTTATTTCCGTATATTGAAAAGAGTGAGCCGTGTTTTCCACCAGCGGCTTACAGTGGAAAGTTAAATGAGTGAAGGATTACATTGAGTAAAGGGCTGAATACACAAGTGATGCATCAAACAAAAGCGTATTCAGTTGTTTTTATTGAATCCTAACAGGATTTTGCAGTAATGAGCACTTGGCTCACAGCGAATTCGAAACACTCCCTACAAACGCACCATGTTTATCAAGAGGACTTATTCTGAATCAAAATGGAGCTCATGCAGAAGTTAATGCATGTTTCTCACATCATGGCTGTGCCAAATTTAGAGCCTCTGTTATCAACTGTTAAGAGTTGTGTTGTAAGAAATGTTCAACTTTTGCACAGCTGCCTTGGCAAAAGCGTGATGGTTGGGATTTGACTTTATGTAATAAGACTCACATGTTGCGCAGAAGATGGAAAATGCCTTGTGGCATCCTTCACCGCAATTGCAACAGAGAGTTGAATTCTTTTGGAGCTTCAGTTAATTTCCATAAGTTTTACAGAATCAGAAAACTCGTGTGTGCCAATAATCGGAGGTAAGGCCAAAGGCATTTGCTCCCGTGTTTGGATCTTTTCTTGGTTCATCGCTGCATGCATCAACTTTATTCTGAAACTATATCTAATAAAAAAAAGGATTTTAAAGTGCAATACACAAAGGTATATTCCAAAAAGTCTACGATTTGTCCTCTTACCTTAGTACTTGAAGAGATGATGAACCTTAACCACTCTTTCTACACGAGGATGTATCTAAGAAGAACAATCTTTGTCCAAGGCACCCAAGTAGCAGCACCAAGTCAAACGTTTCAAGTGATGGCTCTTCTCGGATTTTTTATGTATTTCAGATGAGAGGTCTTGATCTGATCTGCCTGTGCTTCTGACTCCTCCAGCAAAATCAGCTCTGAGGCATGCACACAAGTACTGCCTCTTTCCCTGCCTACGTTTCTCTCTGCACCTCTTCTTTAAACACTGCCTGACACAGAAGCAGGGGAGAGCCCTGGATGGCGAGTGATGACAATGGGTTTAACCAGGGTTGGGGACAGGGAGTGTGTGTGTGTGTGTGGGGGGGGGGGGGTGCATGAACAAGCTAAGGTGGAGTCAAGCGTTTTATAGGGCGAGGCATTCATTTACATAAAGTACTGCCTGCAAACGTGAGGGTGCGGTAATGCTCGTCTTTCAGCAGACGCTGCACCATGGGACAGCATATTCTATTATGATCCCTTTGGGTTTTGTTTGATCTAAGAGATCAGTTTTCAGAGCAGATTTTCACGTGACTCTTGATGCTGGCATGACAGACCACCTTTGAGAGACTTGGCAGATCATTGCGCCTCTCTGACTCAGTCCCGATTAAACAATGCCCCCTACTGGCCAGTAAGATCATTACATATAGGCTACACAATGAAATCAAGGTTATACTTTATTTTGATAGTCCACTTTAGACATGATAAGTAACATGTTTACCAGTTCTCCTTAACTTGCAACTACATGTCTACTAACTCTCAGACTGGTGAGAAGAATAAGTTGCCATACACTAGTTTCTCATCACTATGTTGTGGACCCATCAAAATAAAGGGTTTAAGCATATAAAACTAATGACTGTTAGTTGACATGTAGTTACTTTCAGTTAGTAGACTATCGAAATAAAGTGTTACTAAAATCAAATAAATCTCTTTAGCTTTCAACCTTGAAAAAATAACCAAGTCAAACGGCAAACAGAAACAAGCGGGATTGTTTCATAAAAGAAGCAAGGTTTAATTTACAGTTTTACTAAATGTACAGTTTTTTTTAAAAAGTGTCATTATACACAATAAATACAATACAAAATTAATCTGTAGTACTATACTTCAAATTCTTACAGTTCTATTTTCTTTTTTCTCTTTACATTATTATTGTTCTTTTTTCCCCCATGTCATTGCTTTCGCTGTGTTTGCGTCTGAACGGTTCAAAGATCTTTCAGTGATTCTGTCTTAAATGTGTAAAAGTGTCTGAACATACATATGCCTACAAAACAACCAAAAAAAAAAGCATAAATGAGGGAGGCTTTATGTCTGGGAACTAGTTATGTTCTCAGACATAAAAATGACACTTCTTTGAATAAAAAAGGTGACCACATTTGCTGTGCTGTGTATGTCTGATTTGTAAATGTGCTCTTGATGCTGGAATGCTTTAAAGGTCAAGAGATTTTCTACAGTTCTGGTGACTTTTCGGTTTGTGAATGTTTCATTATTTCCTGTAGCTGGATAACCAAAACGAAAAAAAGAGAGCACTATATTATTATGCATTAACGAGCCTTTACACAGTGATCACCAGTTCCCAAAAATATAATTTCATGGTAAAGGGGGACCATTCTAACACAGAGAAAAGTATGCGTCAAAAGTCTCTTCAAAAGAAATTCTCCAAAATAACCAAATAAACTATTGTATGATATGACAATTTTCATGATATCACTTAAGTTCCTGCAAACTGCATACGTCACAGTAATTACAAACATTATTTATTAAATGAATGGTCATATATTTTTGTCTCACAAGTTGAGAGAAATCTTTAAATTGGGAAACCGACGTAGGAACCGTCCCAGATTCAAAGCCCAGGGAAAAAAAAACAGAGGGACAAAATTTTGAAAATCATATCAAAGTGCACTTTTTATACTTTAGAAAGTACACTTAAAGGGCCAATATGTAAACCAAAAGAACACATTTCATCAGCACAAACCACAGACTAACAAAGCAAACACAGCTGATCATGGGAAAAGTGTCTCCGTTTGCTTCCCCCTATCCTTTGACATCCTGCTTTTCAGTCTTTCAGTCAACATGGGCTAAAGGGGCTGTTATCTACTGTGCGTCTGTGAAACCAAATTTCCATTTTGTCCTCGGCCCCCCACCTGTGGATGCTGGGACATGGGGGCGGACGAAGGTGGTGTGGAGAGGGGAGGCATGGACTGTCTGTAGGAAGGATGGGTTTGGTGCTGATTAGGCAGGTTTTCCCCATGAACCCTCCCTAAAGCCGCTTTCCCTGAGCCTCCATGTCCAGGAGGGCCCTGTTGGAGGTTCAGTATACTGTCTATGGCACACTGCAGGTGCTCATTCAACGAGTCGTCTGGCGGCGGGCTGCCGCTAGAGAAACTTGCATTGTCCATATCTGGAGAGTCAGACTTACAGCGTTTGGCAGGAAGTGTGGAGTCTCTTGTGCAGGAAGACTCTCCAGGAGAAGGTGGGCCAGGGGCATGCTGATCCATCCTAAACGTACCCCTTCCTCCTTCACGGTTTTTGCTCCCTATGCCCTTCAACCTCCCCAACCGGCCACCTTCCTCTGCCTCGTCCTCATCCTCTTTGTCAGAGAACTCTCTGTGATGTTGGTACGCATTTTTAATGCCACGGTAGAGGACATCCTCTACTGCTGCGAGGCTCTGTGACTCTGAATGGGGATGAGACCGCCCATGTCCGCCCTGCCTCTCTAGTTTCACGCTGGCTATCACAGTCCGTTCAGTTTGAGGAGAGGAACCTTGTGGCTGGGGGGAAGTAGTAATAGGGGGTACTGCTGGTAGAATGGGCAATGTATCTCCACCTCCTCCTGGTACTCCCGGTCTGTGACGTGGACTGATGTTTTCTCGGTACGTCTTTCGAAGCGGAAGCCGGCAAGTGGTTAATGGAGGAGTCGCCGTGGATGCTGGGGTCCGTTTAACTCCACTTACTTCATGGTGTTCTAGAGTGCCATTCATCTGTGCTGTAGATGTGGAAGGGGACGATGAAGACCAGGAGGAAGAAAATGAGGGCGTAGGTCCACTAGAGGAAGTTGCGCTACTGGAGGCGGAGCCTGCGTGTGTGGTTATCGTAGTGATAGTGGAAGAGGGGGTGGGGTAGGAAGTTGCGGGAGGAGTTCTAATGACTGTGGTGGGTGGGGTTACATGCGTGGGCTTGACTTTCTGCGGCTGCTCAGGGGGCAGCGGTTGTGGAGTGAGCTGGGATTGAGAGTGGACTGGATCTAAAGCAGTGTTGTGAACCACCTTACTAAATCCCGCCTCCTGTTTGATCTTTAGCTTCAAACCTATTCGCTGGCGTGCCTCGTAGGTCTTGATGGGTGGTTTGCTGGTCCGCTGGGGAAGTGCGACATCATCGTCGTCATCAGCAGGGCGGGAGGACGGAGTGCGGCTGAAGGAGGCGCTTGGCGTGACTGGCTCTGCAGATGGCCGGACCACGGGAGCAGGCGTAGGGGTGGAGCTGGTGGACCAGGATACCGACGCGCCCCCTCCACCTTGCTTTATCACCAGCTTTGTGGGAGGGAAGAGGGCAGGGGTAGAAGCAGGAGTGGGGGCAGCAACTGGAGTAGGTGCAGGGGTTGGGGTTGGAGCAGGGGCAACAGCTGCAGCTGGAGCAGGTGCAGCTGCCACAGGTTGACATGCACCTGCTGCTGCTGCTGATGATGTTGATGCGGTTCGTACAGAACTCAGCTCCACCTGTACAGGTCTCACAGCACTGCTGTCCAGCAAACAGGAATTGGCTACAAATTCTTCTGCAAAGAGTAGATAAGGTGATTCAATACCAAACCATTAGACTACAGTTCATTTTCAGTTTCCAAATTCACATGCTTTAATGGTAACTTGTATTGAACCCTAGTCATTACCTGGTTTCTCCTTGGCTAGAACCCTGTCCTGACTAAGAGCAACCTTCTCCTCCTGAATGAACATCCGGTCAATCATAACCATCTCTGCAGAGGGACCCAGCCTCTGCTCAAAGTAAAAAGCGCAAAGAGACCAATGAATCTAGGGCGGACAAGGTCAAACTTAAAAAAAAAAGGGATCAAGTGAGATTTAAAATGATACCTTTGATTCCTCAAAAAGCAAGTGACGATATTTATCCACCATTGCTTGTGTGCGCTTCAAGAGTTGGCATGAGACGTTCTCAAATTCATCATCCACTGGACAGAGAAGCGTAAAAGAATTACACATGAGCTTCGAAGAGGGTGCCACACCGTAAGAGTGTATTCACAAAGAGGGTGAAATTTACCTTTGCGGTAGTCTTCTGGAGATGAAGCCATGCCTTGATACAGGTGGTATGGTAGCAGTCGATGAAGTGTGTCTTCAAATGAGTGGAAAGGAGAGCTATAGTCAGGATGGAGAACTGAGCCTTGCTGTTTTCGCAGTTGTTCAAGCATCCTACAAACACAAACGTGATTAGGAAAACGGCTTCAAAATGATTAAAGCAAAACAATTAGCAAGTCATCAACAAATGATTTCAAACCTTGCATGATGCATACTTAAAGGGTTAGTTTACCCAAAATGAAATTATGCCATTAATTTATCACCCTCATATCTTTCCAAATTTGTAAGACCTCTGTAAGCAAAATATACAAATTTACAATGTTATAAACGCTTTCCCCTCAGTTTCCCTAACATTCGATGTTCCAGGGGGAGCATGTGTAGCATGATTAGTGACAAACACAAAACTACAGAGGACAGAGCAAAACAAAATGCCAAATTTAAAACAAAAACAAAATGATGCAAAACCAGGATTTGTAAAGAAAAATGCAGGATTTTCCTTTGCTAAATATAGTAAACTGTGCTTCCTTTGCTCCTGTAAACAACCTCGCAAGAGCTTGTATGTACGACATGTTTTGTAAATAGTGTATTGTGTAAATACAAAAACTGTAAATATTTCCTTGCATTCGTGACGGAAAACTAATGTAACATTACTTTCCATAAAAAGCAACTAAGTAACGTAATTAGTTACTTTTTTAAGGAGTAATGCATTACTTTCAGTGCCATTATAAAGCTTAGAAGAGCCAGTGCAATTTCTAGGATGCCTATGTATATATTACCTAGCTTCTTTGCTTGGTTCCATACTAAAAGGCCTTTTTAATGTTGAAGTCTGTGAAAAGACAAGAGATACCATATTACTATAATTAGGACATCATCCAGTTCATTTCAATAGTCTTATGTAATGTGATTTTGAACCTTACCTGTGTTTGGGAAGCAGGTGGTGGAGGAGCGGGCATTTGAGAGAGTGCAGCACCTAAAACCTGTATCTGCAAACCTGCTTTATTCAGAGTCAGCCCACCAACTGAACTTATGACTCCTGGCTTTGCCTGGAAACCAGAATCAAAAAGCGTTAAAAACTGAGAAGATCGTTTTGCAGTATCTTTACTGCAAAGGTAAATTGTCCAGCTGTAATCCACAGTGAAAATACGACTCTCACCTGAACAGCCTGCGCAAGGTTTGAAGTCGTGATTCCCTGGTTCACTGTAGCCCCAGCCGACACAGCAGAAAAAACTTGAGTGTCGTTTGGACCTAAGGTAAAGTAAGTATTGTAAACATACAGATATTTCAAGGTACACATCTAAAGGATAAACATATGCAATTCCCCACCTGTAGTAGAGGACTTGACCAGCACAGATTTCTGCTGCAGAAGGGACTGGACTGGCGCTTGGATGGTGCCACTGGCCGTTGAAGTTGCAGCTTGGACTGATGGCTGATCTGGCATTTTGTTAAACTGGTTTGTGGCCTGTTGCTGAGATGCCTGGGCTTGTGCCTGAGCTTGAGCTTGAGCTTGAGCTTGAGCCTGCGCCTGAGCTTGCTGCTTAGCCTGGAGAAGAATGTTTTGCTGGACCTGTATAAATCAAAACATTTGATCATAGTAATTAGTCCTGCCTACAGTGAGAACTAAACGTTAAAAATCAAAAATGGCTGATTTTGTCAGTTGCGCAAGTATTTTTATTTCAGAGCAAACTTTACCTGGTGAAGTTTTTCCAAAAGCTGCTTTTGCTGAGGAGAGGGCTGTGTGATGGATGACATAGTCTGCAGCTGCGCACTGACCAGCTGGAGGTGATGCTGCTGTTCTGCAGTCAGCCCTGGCACCACCGTCACCTGCTGTTTAACCACTGTAGCTGGAGGCGAGCTCACAGCAGGCTGGAACTGGAACTGTGCAGGAAGTGGTTGCGGAGGCTTCGGGGAACACGAGGAAGGAGGTATGTCTGGCTGCAGGGCGGTAGGTTGAGGCAGAGTCTGAGGAAGAACTTGAGTATGGAGCTGCACTTGTATTTGCTGAGGCTGCTGCTGTTGTTGTTGAGGTGTAGGAGCTGGCTGAGGTGGTTGTGGAGAACCTCCGATCTGATTGTGTATAATAAAGAGGGGCGTGCAGGAACGCGATGGAGTCTGAGACTGAGGCTGGGGCTGCGATGGAGGCCGAGACTGCTGGTGCTGGTGAGGAGACTGGATCTGCTGCCCGATGGTTATGGGAGAAGCTTGGGCGGGTTGAGGGCTATCAGCCAGGGTGGGTGTTGGTGCAGGGGTGACCAAAGGCTGAGATGGGGAGGCGCTTTGGATCTTTATAGTCTGTGAATGTCCTGCCGATGGAACCTAGACAATATAAATAAAGGAGGGGAAAAAAAGAAAATAGTTAATGAATGTTTGGTTAATCAACCAGTTCATATTTTTAATTCCTCAATTTGAGAATACTAATTTTTAGTGATGCACTGAAATTTCAGCAACAGAAAATGACACATTATAAAATGCTTTCAATAAAATAATTTAAACGCCAATATAATTGTGAAAAACACCTCACCAAACTAACATTTTGCAATACTGACATTTGAACTTCCGCACAGCAACGAAAACAAAAACATCATCAACATGAAATAGGAGAAATGCATTCGGGAAGATCTGGATTTTCTGTTTGTTTGAGACTTTTCCTCACTTCACTGAAAGTTTTCAGCAGTTTTTTTTCATCAGATAAAAAGGGAACCTCATTGCCAACCACAAAAGTTTACAATCACTGTGTGAATTGGGGCAGAACTTCTGTAAAAATGTATCAACTACTGAAACAGAGACATTGTACAACAGCAGAAAAGACAAAACAATGCTTAGAGAGGTACGCAATTCCAGGTGCTTCTGAATATATTCTACATTACACTTTTCACTGAGTCACCTAAGGACATGACAGAACATCAGTTAACATTAAATGGCCTCCTATTTGATGTTGTTTTCCACTTAATTTTTAGCAGTGTAATGCCCTAATGATGAGAATATCAACAGCATGAGTTTCTTTACATTACAGCACAGTTTCACAATAATTTTTTTAAATATGCAAAAGGAAGAAAAGAACAACCAAGAAAAACAAAACGGCATCTCAGTTTCAGTTTCAACCAAGAACTTGATTTCAGTGCATCACTAAAACAATGACTAACTTGCAATCATTCTCATAAAGTGCAGAAACATACAAAAACAAAAAAACAGCACAAAACAATTGGTAAAAAACACACAGCAATAAGCAACAATAAACAAATACAAGTAGGATCGTACAAAAGCAAGAAGAAATAGAAAGGAAAAATCTATTTTCAAAATCTCAAAAAGACATTTTCATAATAAATTCTACAACAGCTTTAGTAGTAAGATGTACAAAATATCTAAAGCGCACAAAATGTACTCATCTAACAGATTAGTCCTTTCTGATTGGGGTTTTACAGGGGGGTTAACTTAAGACAAGGAACATGAGGACATCATTTTTGCAGAAAAAAACAAAAATTGGTTTACAGAGAACAGACAAGAAATAAAAATAGTACAAATCTAAAACTAAAACAGATTTGCTGGTAGAGGGCAAAGGTCATTCAGGGCAGCGAGCAAGTGATCAAGATCAAATTTTTGAAAGTGATCTTGAAAGGAATTAATTTAATTTCTCTTGGGGAGGCTGGGTGGTGGTGGGAGGGGGGCTGATTGAGGTTAAACGGCAGTTACTGAACATTTGGGTAGCAGAGGTAGTTAGTACACTGAATGTTAATATGAATGGACAGAGTGACTGACAAAGATTTACAGGAGAAAAACTAATAGGAAGAGCCATAGCTCCATCATGGCATGCCCATGGGAAAATGCATGAAGATGATGCAAACACACAACCGAAAAATAAAGTCCCTAGAGTTTCATTATTGCATGTGAAACCACTTGAAGAGCAAGGACTGCACTGTTATTTGCATCAACCCTCATCCCAATTAGTGTCAATATAGCTTTGCAAGCTTACTATTAAAAAAATGATCATGCAAATAACAGGAGGAAGGAAATGGATATTAAGGGAAGGTGGTTGCATGCAATAATAGTATGGATTAATGGACATAATAAACCCATAAAATTAATTATAGTATCAATGACAGAAGCGGATAACAGTGCAGAAGAAAAGTCTAACGAAAACAGGCAAAAACGAGAGTGAGAATAAGTGAAAGGCATCCAAGCCTGAGCAATGACAGTGGAAAGACAGGGGGACAGAGAAAGAAAGGGAGTTCTGCTGGGAGACAGTGGTCCAATATGCAGCAGTGGCAGCAACAAGTGGGTGGGGCTTAGTGCGGAGCATGAGCTCATCTACCTTGTTAACCACTGTTGCCATGTGGGCGGGGCCAAGGGAGGGGCTGGGACTCTGCCTCTGCCGAGTCTCAGCTAACAAGTTGTCATGGCTTGAAGGGGTAGGACCAGAACTGCTGCCGCTGACGATAACTGATGCAGGTACACCCACAGCGGCAGGTGGGTCTTTTCCTGCTTGCTGCTGTTGGTCCTAACATGGGCACATTTATCAGTTGAGGAATGGGAGAGGTAAAACAATCATCCAAACTGGTCAGAGGTCAGCTCGGGGATCAAATGCTGTTATGTTAGCTTATTAGCAAAGACAAACAGTTTGCAAACAACAGAGAAGGTTTAAAAAGAGCACACTGACCTGCTGCAGGAACATTTGAAGGGACTCCTGACTAAGGATCATGCTGGAACCAGGTGATGTGAACAACACCTTTCCGGGGCTGTGCTGGGCCTGGGGACCCAAACCCACCATTGAGGCTGTGGACGTGACCATAGTTGGGGATGGAGATGAAGAGGAAGGAACCGAAGCTGCTACTGAAACTTGTGGAGTCGTCTGAACCGTGAGAATCGAGGGCTGCGGTCGGGACTGTGCTGGTTGAGCAGCAGGGTCGGTAGAGCCGCCCAATACGGTGATGCCCTCTCCTGGCTGGCATGGCGCCATGGCCGTCGAACCGCTGCTACTGTTATTAGGGATGCCGCCGGATTGCTGCAACGTCTGTAAACTGACTGCTGGGCTAAGGCTCTCCACAGACAGGGAATTCTGTATCGGCATGCCCTGGATGACTGTTTGTACATGGCCCGTTACCGGATGGGCTTGTGTCTGCGTTTGCGCCAGGGACACTGGCATTTGGAACAGCGTGTGCTGACCCATCTGACCGGGCTGGAGCTGGAGAATATGGGCAGCACCAGGGTGGCCCTGGGAGGCCAACACCTGACCCAAGTTGATGTTCTGATTGGCTGTCAAGATCTGATTAGTGATTATCTGCCCTCCTGGCCCCTGACTGGTAATGATGTGACCACCGGGATGCTGAGTCAGGATCTGACCTCCTGCCTGCAGCCCCGGTAACAGGAACTGGTGGTTTTGGCTCTGCAGGACAGTTTGTGAGGGAATGACAATGCTGCCCTGTTGGTTTAACAAGTGAACACTGAGCGGTTTGCCTGACGTTTGGGGGCCCTGTTGTTTAAAGAGCGCTTGAGAGAACTGTGTTCCTTGAGACGTGGCCTGTGTGCTCAAGACTACATTTGAGCCAGGCTTTCCGAGGAACGTTACATTCTGACCAGCTGATACTGGGATTTGCTGCACCCCCAGAGCCTTATTAGCGTCATTTGGCAAGGCATGTGGAGCAGGAAGCTGTTGCTGCTGCTTGAAGACTTTGGGTTGGATTGCACCCCCTTGTGGAGGTTTGGGCTGTATTGGCGTTGGTGTTCGCTGGATGATGACATTCTGCATAATTTGGCCTTGAGGCTGTGTTTGAGACCCAATTCCTGCACCCAAAGAGGCATTACCGAAACCCACAATGCCACCAGCAGTTGCCATTGTAGTTGCGCTGTTGTTGGTATTTGTGTTGCTTAAGCAGACAGCCGGCCCATTTAAGGCAGGGGATCCTAGAGTGGCCTTGCCCCCTTGAATTAAAAGTCCTCCCCCTGAACTCAAAACAGAGCCTCCAAGCCCAGCCTGCGTTCCAGCGCTTGCTGCCTCAGGCCCAGGTTGATGCAGTTGGTAGCCACCCATGGTTTTTGTCAAAATCTGCTGCCCAGATGGATTTATAGTCATTACTGTGGGTTGGCCCACAACTTGAATTTGTCCAATGCCCAACGATCCAGACTGACTGCCATTCGGTAAGGCCTGAAGGCTTGAAATAGGTTGAAGGGTTACATTTCCAAGCCCAACTTGTTGCACGAATGGCTGGACGCTGATAGCTTTGTTCATGACCTGGGGTTGAAGCTGCAGGCCCTGATGTGCCAGGACTGAGCTGAGCATGTCTGGGGTGGCATTTGAGGGTGCAGTAGGGGTGCCCTGGTTTGGGAAAATCTGAGCTGCACCTCCAATGCCCACCCCAGACAGGCCAGCATCAGGCAGGGGTTGGACCACCTGCGTAAGGCCAGTCAGTCCGAACTGACTGAGGTCAAGCTCAGCATCTGCCTCTTGAAGGCTCTGCTCTGTGATGTTAGCCTCTGCCAGGCTCTGCTGCAAAATGTCACAAGGCTCATGATTTGTCCCAACACCATTGCTTCCGTTGTCTCCTCCCGGTGATCCCCCCAAGATGTCATCTTCCAGGAAGTCCAAATCAACGCTGACCCTTGGAAGGCCTGGCTCATTTGTCGACAGCTGAGCCTGTGGCTGGACCTCAGGAACGTGTCCCTGGAAAACACAGAGAAACCAACGTTAGTTGTTAAACCTCGCCACACATTTAGAATGACAAAAGGAATTAAACGGCAGGGATGGATCTGGTATGGTGGCAGGCCTTTGGGTCTGACTGCTGTAGATGCAGACTCGGTGTGCAATGCATCTGATTTGGATGGCGGGTCTGAGGAAAACGTGCTACAAAAAAGGATGGAGACAGGAGGTCGGCACAAATGGGGGAAATTACTCACCCCAGTGCTGGAGAAGAACGAGCTGGACGGGTCACTTGAGCCATCCAAAAGGTCATCAGTGTCCAGCTACAGACAGACATACCCAGGATAGGACAGGCAGAAATCACCACAGCACACAGACAGGTGCGTGAAAACGACAGGGAGCAGATGCATAAAGGGCAAATAGGCAGACAGAGAGGGAAAGGCAAGGGAAGAGCAAAGTGAGGACAGTGCACCAATCAACCCCAACAAAATGCAGGCATAACCAAGTTAAAAGGCCAAGCAAACAGGAAAGAAAACAGGAGTCAAAAGACAGGAAAATTAGATTAGTATGTCATATATGTGAGTTAACCAAAGAGGAAAAAAATCAGGGCAGAAATTAAGAGGAGCAATTATGTTCTAAAGAAAAGATCAATAAGCTGGACAACCGGTTAGGAGCAGAAATGTAAAAATAAGGTTCAGGGAAGAGTGTGCTGTGCTTTTCTGTGATTTATCAGGGTTACACTTTCAAAGTGGGATTTCTGCCTTGCCCACCAGTGGAGCTTGCAAAAATCTAACAAAAAAAGTACTCACTTGTGTTTCTGATCCATGAAGAAAATCATTGAGTGCTTGTGGGTCACTGTACAAAAAGAAAGATGTTATTGAGCCGGGTTTTCCACACAACTAAAATTAAAACCAGAAGTTATGTGCAAAGCTATCTGTTATTTTTGGTACAACTTACCAAATTACATCTAGCAAGCACCTGCCATCTTCATCATCCATGTCAACTGTAAAAAAATAAATAAAAAGTGCACAAACATTAGCCCTGTGAACGTGAGCTTTTTTTTACCCCCCAAATCGGCTAAACATTACACAGAACTCAAAGGCAAATACTTCCTCAGCAGTGAAATGTAGGCCATTTAATTCAGAGTCAATCTGATATTTAAAAATGGACCATGCAGACTAACGAAAACAAACATTAATTAGCATAAAAACTTATATGCATCTTTTAAAACATAAAACATTTAAAGGTGATCAATGTTAATCAAAAAGGAAAATAAATCACACTGTTTACAAAGATGCAAATAACATTAAAAGCAGAGCAAAGCAAAAAATGCATGCTAAAAGCAAATGCTGCAAAGTAAATCTAAACTATCATGTATCCAAAAACTGAAAGTAAAACTATATTTATAAAGAAACATAACATGCAAACAAATAAGCAAGCTTATTCAGGAGAATACTTGTAACAAACATTATATGTTTATTACGATTCCGCTGTTTTGCTGAAACACTACTTATGTCGGCCTACAAATTAGTTGTTGATCATACAAACGCGTCTTGAAATATAAAGTATTCTTACGACTTTACGAGGAACTATTTCAACGAATGAACGTTTCACATCCTCTGAACGCAGCAGCTGAACTTTGTTGCTGTCTGTAGCGCGAGAGAAGTTGAGGGGGAAAAGCGCGCGCATCACCTCACACTTTCTCACAGACAGAAAAACAGCAAAGAGTGACAAATTACACGGTTTACAAACTCACAAACCCCAAATCTTACGAAGTAGTCAGCCTAATGCGCTGTTCGCGGTCACCGTCTCGATCTAAACAAATCAAAACCGCAAAATGAGGATGAGGTAGGCGGGGACGCCGCTAATGTTTGTTGGGGGTAAATCAGTATCTGCGAAGAGCGCACAGACCATCACTAACAAATATTTGCGTAAGCTTCTGCTGTCAGATATCTCTTTTCGGTCATTTTGAGAGCACCTCACATCAGAAGAGCTGAATGGACACCCTGGACCTGCAGGACACGGCGGTTATTTTCGCATTTGCAAAGCTGTAACAACTCGCTCCACATCCCCTCCAGTGAATATGCTTTTATTTGCAACCATTTTACAAGTTAACCCGTACAGAACGCCTTTAATTCGCCTTTTTGACGCTCGTTCTGCTGCAGATTCAGTTAGCTCGGGCTAGCTAGCTTCCTAGCTGTAATATGTGCGTTTACAGACGCAATACGAACAAATCTGACAATAACTGACTGTAAACACGTAGTATTTCTGCCGTAGGAGCGCATTCACTGGAGCCAATGCACATAACTGATGAATATTTGGTGTTCGGGCTCCAATAGACGCAATTGCGTAGCCTATCTTTATCCCTGCTAAATATGAGTTTATGTTGGAATACTCTTGGATCAGGGGGGTATGCTTGGGAATTCGCTGTAAAATCACCCTGTTCGCCGACCTATGCAGCGGGCCGGCTATATGAAGCAGGAAGAGGTGAGGTCTGCATGCGAATGTTGCAGCGTTGCAATAGTTATTGCGAATTATAGAGAAATTGCTACATTGTATCAAACTCACCCGAGACGATAGAGGTGCAGGCGGCGCGGGGTCTCCAGTACGGCCCTGCACGGGCTCCGCGTCAGGACCCAAGCACAGCGCTCACAAGCAGGAAACAGAGGCCCGCCGCGACCGCCTGATTAATAAACAACACCACACTGTAGTTGTTATTATTACTGCGGCAGCACGCATTTTACACTGTCACGATATCATGCTTTGTGTGTCGTTTCACTGTAATATTAGGCAAATATTGTGCTGCATTGAATTGCATAACACTATCTTGTTTCGCCGTTGTATACATAAGATAAAACGTTCAATGACAGTAGTTTCACCTTGGTATGAGCATTAGACAACTCGTTACTATTTTTATGCATAAGCTCATATTCTAACACTAGCTTTCCTTTAATTACAAATATATATACATTAATTGTGTATGCAAATAAGCTGACTACCTCCAAAAAGTTTGTAATTGTATATTAATTTAATAAAAATCTGAGTTATTTTTTTATTTCAAACAAGTAGTAAGTAAACAATGTATTCAATTGGACTCCTTTGACAAAGCCTTTTTTCTTTCTATTAAGCGTTTTGTATTTATATTTTTAGCCTGTTTATGATCAAATGAATCCTCCCCACGAACCACATTGCCCCACCACAACAGTGAATTAACGCCACAATAACAAACAGGCGCTTGTCTGTACAGCTTCACCTTGGGTCCGGATGTTTTTATGACAAAGGAGTCTGTTTTGATGAAACACTGGGGGCTCTGATTGGCCCTCTTTGTTAAACATCACAAATAAGGGGTGGTGCGACCTCAAGCATTACAGTGGAGGATTGGCCTCTTTGTAATAAAGGCTAAAATTAACCATTTGCCCCCTCACAAAAAGGCATTTTTATGAAGTATGTGCAAGGGGCGTGGTCTTTCTTCTTGTTTACAGCCATTGATTGGTCGCATTTGAAGTGCTTGAATATTGCTTACAGTTAGGGTGTGGCTTGGACCTTCACGATCTTCTGCTTTAAAGCCATTGCTGCCTGGTGTGACAGAAATATCGCAATGAATAGATTTTCCTCCGCTACCACCACCACCCACTCCTTCCTCTTTGTCTCCGTCCAACTGCGCATGTCCTCCAGAGACGTCTTCCTTCAGCCATGTCATAATCGACGGGAGCAGTATGGAACTCGATAATTCTCGTGATATTGTATCGATACAGTATTAATAATATTCACATTCGAGGCCAACCTATCCGCAATCTTTCATTATTCGAGCTTCTAGCAGTAAACGGCGCTAATAATATTCTATCCAGTCTCCAGCAGAGGGCGACAATGCATCATTTTATGACCCTCTTCCCATCAACTCCACTTTAAAGGGATTATCACGAATAAAAAGACAATGACTTTTCAGTATTACACGACATTTTGTTTTCCCCTGATGCCATTACCGTACATTAAAAAATTCCCTCAATGCATTTTAATTCGCAAAAATCGTTTAAAAATAATACATTTCATATTATAGCCTAATGCAATTTCATCTGTGATCTATTTATTTTTTTCACAGCAGAATATGAATCAAATAAAGATAAAGAGATTTAATCGTTTTCCTGGGTATTGTTTTAAAAAAAAAGAAAAAATATATTTTTTTACCCTACTAAATAAATAAATTAAATTAAATCTTTTCACAGTTAAACACATGGGCAATAACAATAATAAAAGTGGAAATAATTAAAAAAAAAACTTTACTGTAGATTAAATTAAATTTCAAGAGGGTTAATCGAAAACCGTAACAAAATACTAATAATTTTTAAAACCCTTTAAAACGTGGTGAGACTAATCTATTATTTCTATATCAGCGAACATATCATTACCCTAAAATTATGTCTCTTTGTTGTTTGGCAAAGACACAACATTTACCAATAAATAAACATATAAAATCTTAGTTCTTAGACGAAATGTATAAACACAGTTTGATACTAAAGTTTAACTATTACTATTAATGAATTACTTAATAGATGAGGACATCTTATTTTAAAAAGTTATATACTTTCAATATATATTTCGGCATCGAAGTAAAATATTGTAAACTGCAGCGCAATCACCCAATTTTAAATCCTATATACTGGTTTCCATGGTGACACCAACATTCTTTACGACAGGGCACTGCCGTCTTCTGACAGACCGGTGTCGTACGTTTTTGCAGAATCACCATGGCGTCTGTGCTGAAAGAGACTGCGGGATTATATGAAACGTTGAAAACCGAGTGGAATAAGAAGAATCCAAATCTTAATAAATGTGGTGAGATCCTGAGCAAGTTAAAGGTAGGATCAAAGTTATATAATAACAATAATTCTCCTAAACTCTAGAAATGAGCCGTTGTCGCGGCTGTTAGCAGTGCTGCTATCTTGAACAATTCAGTCAAATTGATTCCTGTTTACCAACAAACAATGTATTTGTGTCTTTACGGTAATGTATATGATAAAAGCACAAATGTGTTTTAGTGAATTGTGTGGATTTGGCTTTGTTCACCGGCAAAGTACCAAGATAACTGTTAGCAGAAATCGAACCGAGACAGCAGATATATAAAATAACATCGTGTGTGAATTGTTTTTATTTATATTCATTTACAGGTAACATTAAAAGTCTTTTTTTCTCCGAATTATGCAGTCGTGCAAGTTATTATTTAATATTTTGATTATTACGATTAAAAAATAAATAGGTCTTTTAATTGACAGCTGTGAAGAGTTGATTGGTATTAAGTCTAACATGTTTTATTTTGTAGATATCTCTGCTAGAATTGAACTTTCTACCAACTACTGGGACCAAGCTAACCAAACAACAGCTTATCCTTGCCAGTGAGTATTAATGACAATAACACATCATTTTAATAATTGATTTTACATACAAAACTAGTAATTTATATCAAATGTTTGAATTATTTTCTATTAATATTGATTTTTTTTTTATTTGTAGGAGATGTTTTGGAGATTGGAGCACTATGGAGCATTTTAAAGAAAGACATCCCCTCTTTTGAACGCTACATGGCTCAACTTAAGTGTTATTACTTTGATTACAAGTAATTTTTCTCCTGTACACTCACTATCACTCAGTATTTGTTTAATACGGGCTAACAATAGTTGTGTTGAGGGTACATATTGCCTGCAATGCAGTAAGCTGTATGTTGGTCTCTGTAGTTTGATGCAGCGTTCAAAAGGACTGTACGCAGGCCATCACATGCCTACAGGAATATATATGAATGTTTCCAAAATACAGATTTTCAGCATGTTATACCCTAAATTGTTATACTGGCTCTTTCTTCAATCCGCTTACAGTCTTATTAAATGTCACAGGGACGAGTTGTCCGAATCAGCCTACAGGCACCAGTTGCTGGGTCTCAACTTGCTCTTCCTGCTGTCTCAGAACAGAGTGTCTGAGTTCCACACAGAGCTGGAAAGACTGAGCGCAAAAGACATCCAGACCAATGTCTACATCAGACATCCAGTTTCATTAGAGCAGGTGTGGGACCTTTTTTCCTCACTTCTTATGTGAAATGCATACACCAGAGTCTGTTTTTTCATCGCTTGTTGTTTATTTCAGTATCTGATGGAGGGCAGTTACAACAAGGTCTTTCTTGCCAAAGGAAATATTCCTGCTGAGAGCTACAACTTCTTCATCGACATTCTTCTTGATACTATTCGGTAGGGGTTGTAGATAGTCTTGTTGACTAAATGTAGCTGATGATGATCTGTCACTTAAATTCTGTTTTATTTTTTGTTTGTTTGTAGAGATGAGATTGCAGGTTGTATAGAGAAAGCATATGAACAAATTCAGTTCAATGAAGCCACACGGGTGCTTTTCTTTTCCTCTCCAAAAAAGATGACAGAATACGCTAAGAAGGTTAGTGATGTTTGTTAAATACTGTCACAGGAGTGAATTGTCTGAATGGCTATCTACTTTGTTCTAATATTGAATTTTATTTTACGGAGTCATATATAATGCGATACTAAACTAAATCAAGCCGTATGATATATTTAAAGCACATTTGTCCAAACATTTGTTGAAAATGTGAAAATGGATTTGGAGAATTTTAGCATTCCATCACTTGCTCACCAATGGATCCTCTGCAGCGAATGGGTGCCGTCAGAATGAGAGTCCAAACAGATGATTAAAAACATGTTGTTCAAGCTTTGTAAGAATCAATTCTATCATTAATGGTTTTTAAAGGACATGTTGTCTATTCTGATTTAGAAGAGAAATATGCACAGTCCAAAACGGTTATATGCAAACAAATATGTTTATGACTTTAAATGTGAGACGACAACAGGAGATGGACAGTAACACTGGAGGAAGCTTTATGTAGTCTGGTCAGAAAATTGGCATATAGTTAAATTCCTTAAAGATGGACTTGTTTCCCTTTTGTACAGTATGTTATTATTGTGATGTTTTTATCAGCTGTTTGGATTTTGATTCTGACGGCACCCATTCACTGCAGTGGATCTGTTGGTTAGCTAGTGATTTAATGCTACGTTTCTCCAAATCTGTTCCCATGAAGAAACAAATTCGTCTGCATCTTAGCTGGCCTGAGAGCAAGTAAATATTCATGTATTGGACCGAAACTGATATGTTGATGGTCTGGCTTTTGTTCTCTGCAGAGAGGCTGGACCCAGAGTCCTGATGGATATTATTCATTCAGTACCCAGCATCAAAAGACAGAGGAAGTGACCATCCCTTCCACAGAACTGGCCCAGCAAGTCATCGAGTATGCAAGGCAGCTGGAAATGATTGTTTAGTGTGGATATAGCAGCGTTCACACACATGTATACATAAAGGTTCAAGTTGGTTTATTCGAATATACAAATCAAACCATTATACAGTGGCCATATATCTGCACTCAGTTTAGACACAGGACGACATGGCTGCAGATGATGACTCAGAGGATGAGACCAGAACTCTTTAGCCTACAAGTTATTAATATCCACCTGTATCAGGGTCTCTCTGTATGATTGTCTGCTTTATTGATGAACATCTAATGACTGGGTCTCAAGGTTTTTTTTTCTAAATAAACATTTAATATGTCTTATTTTGAATATTCACACGTTGTTCCTCTCAACAACAACAAAAAGTTTTTATGAAGAGTGAATTTGTTTAAAAATGTGAGGGAAAATCGGCCTGGCTGGCATTGTCACAAGACACTTCTGGTTAATAAAAACGTTTTTCTGACTTTTATAAAATGCCTTCTGAAACTCTGTTTCAATAACATGGTATCATTTATACTGTGAGATGTAGTGCTGTGAAAATGTGTTTTAAAAGTTAGTTTGCTAAACTAATTAAAATGATCTGAACTTTAACAGAAGAATGTCAGCATTTGCATTGGATGCTGTAGAGTGGCTCATGGACTGCTTCATGTTTAGAGTAGACAACCAAGGTTAATTCCCAGACATTTACACACTTTTGACTCTCCATCCTCTTTACAATTTAGAGGCAGGTCAGCTTTCAAACAGGGTTTGCTGTACATTGCTGGAGTGTCCTCTTCTAAAAGGAACCATCAATGAATTCCTCTGAAGATCATCAGGAGGAGTGGTTGGAAAATCAGATCTTCAACCTTTATGCTGGTGACCAACTGTCCTTCAGAGTTTAGCACCAGCCCTAATCAAACATAACTGTTTGGTCATCATATCTTCTTGAGGGCAGAGAAGAGTTATTTCTGAATGGTTTTGGTGTCAGATCCCAGGGGCCAAAACATCTGTTAGCCTTCATGTGAACTCTTCTGTGAACCTCTTTTGAGGGTCCTATACAATATAGATGAGCCAAATGTTTCACAAAGAAAAGAAAACCAAGAGAAGTTTAATGCAAAACATTGATTGTGACATTATTGTTACAATGGCTAAGTAAACTGAATTCTTTTTTACCTTTTTTACTTTCTGCAATATGTCCTAGCATTCCCTTATTTTCAGCATCTTGTGTGTGTTAAGGTGAGTCTTGAACGTTTTGCAGTTCAGCATATTGGCTTTAAGTGGAGTTGGTACCCAAGCTGGTGTCTTTTTGGTTGTAGCCTCAATTTCCCTTGGCTCTTCAGGTACAATGTGTGCTGTCTAATAACAGATCTGCCCTTGTTAGCACAGACTTTAACCTTTCCACTCTTGGATCCTGTTGAGGGCCCTTCCTCTCTGTATAAGGTTTTAATTTAACAGTGTGTTTCTGTGAATACAGCAGTCGACATGTTGGTTTGTTCATAATATATCTCATTCATATGAGTTCTATAGATATATTTAAATATTATATGAGAGAATGTACCAGAAATGAAGATTTTGTGCCAAACGTAATCTTTCCAGCAGTGGTTTTGTATGGAGAATTCAAACATCTAGTTTGAAGCAGTCCCTTTTTTTATATTAAACCATGTTCTGTTTCAGTTACGTTAATGTGTGTAAAACCAACAAACATTATCATGTCATGTTATTAATGTAACCTTAATGCAATAAACTGCACTAAACCTTCTACTCCCGGCTTCACAAACCAGGCATGGGCTTAATCTCTAACTAATATGTAAGTCAGAGCTGTTTCAACTAAAAGAAACTTAAAATATGTTAGTGCCTTTCTATTGTCTCAAGATGAACATTGTTTTTTTCCTAATGCATGTTCATAAAATCTACTTAAAGGAATAGTTCGCCCAAAAATTAAAGTTATGTCATCAAAAGGCTGTTTTGGGTCACCATTGACTCCCATAGTTTTTTTTCCCCTACAGTGGCAGTCAATTGTGACCCAACACAGCCTGAATATAAACTTTCTTCAAAAAAATATCTTTGTGTTCGCAGGAACAATGAAATTCATACAAGTTTGGAACTACTTAAAGGTGAGTAGGCTAAATGATGAAAGAATTTTTATTTTTGGATCAACTAATCTCTTAAATGTCTTAATTAAACTGTTACTTAATCTAAGCTCTGTCTATAAAACCATAGTATTTGTGCAAAATACAGTTTAAAGTACAACATTTAACATAACTAAATATACTAACTAAAATATAATTAAAAGTATTACGGAAAATAATAATTTATTTATTAATTAGATGTTGTATTTTATTCACCTTATTATTAATAATTTTTTTTTAAAATGACTACAACACCAGGAGATCATTATTAAGCGGAGAAGTGCTTGATTATTGATTGGTGATTAGGTACAGTCAATATTTTAGTATAGTAGGTAACTATTTTAAAAAAATATCGAAAGAATAATAGGGATAGTATGAGCTACAACCAATTTAACATCTAAAAAAGAGTAGGAATATTTGTCAATAAGAGCAATTTGCCGTTACGTTTGAATTAACTAAGAAATTCGAAAAAACAATTGTGATCGATATCGTTTCCGTTCTAAATCGAATGTTATTTTTTTTTACACGTTTGAATTTAACCGCGCAAAAATTCGCGCGCAAACATTCAGTAGACGATTGGTGATATTTGACAATATATTTTTAATTAAAATAGCTAGCTATTTAAGCACTATCGCGCTGCCTCGTCCAAATGATTGAACGGGAGCGAGACGGGCTTTATTTAAGTAATAAAGGCTCGACGCTGGCGTGGCTGTTTATCAATGGTGGGCTATCAGTGAACATGAATGGGGAGTTGGAGATGAATGGAGACTAGCTGCTGTGAATTCTGTCATGGCGTATAGAGCTGTATGGGAGCTGTCCAAGGTACTGAGGCGTTATCCATCGCTGATCTACACTGGATCAACTTATAACTGTGCTACTACTTTACTATCGATTATTTGCTGTGTCGAAACATTTCTCTTTTTAACATTAGCAGCCACTCTCTTTTCAGTTTTGAAAGTGGTGGCTGTTTATGCACATGGCCATTTATAGAAGCAAATCGCTCTGAATGACCTGACAGCCACAACACTGGACCGATGCGACTCCCACTCGGGGACACAGTGTCCATCCACGAGTGTGTTTAATATGAGTGTGTGAGAACTGCTGTAGACAGGTAGAGAGAGAGAAACAGGGAGGGAGTGATTGAGAGAAAGAGAGAGAGAGAGAGGAAGGGAGGGAGTGAGCGAGAGAGGGAGGACGATGATGATGATGCTGCCGGTGGAAAATGGCTGCTGCATCCTCGAGCCCATCCGAAACTCTATGAAGGTGGACAGAGAAAGACAAGAAAATGAGAGCAGCGAGCGCAAGGAGTGAGTGAAAGAGAAACCGTGTGCGTGCGTATGTGAGCGAGAGTGTGAGGACGCGCGCGCGCGGTGCGTGCGTGTGTGTGTGTGTGTGTGTGTGAGAGAACGCGCGCGCGCGCGAGTGTGTGTGTGTGTTCGGTAAGAAGGGGAATAAAAAAAGACGAGACCGGGGGGCAGCCAGCTCGAAGCGGCGGGCAACACCGAGCCATGGAGGGCGAGTAAGTCCATGCATTTTTATTTGAGCAGAACTGACTGATTGATTTGCAGCACCTCTAATGGACTGTAAGATGCTCATAAACACTATTACGCAGCTATGGCTATCAACACTGTACACCATATTCTCCACATACATCCAACATTTGATGAATAACGCCAGTGAACGGGCCTCGGCTCAAGTGCACTACATAAACGCCTTCAATGCCGCGTGATAGACGAACGGGGTGCAGTAAGAGACGGCTTTTTGTCTCGAAGATGATGATCGTGTGTGTGTGTGTGTGTGTGTGTGTGTGTGTGTGTGGAGGCTCCACGTATAACCAGCAAATACATCCGTGAATTATAAAACGTGTCGTTCCAAATCGACGAAATAGGGCGAATTTTCTGGCGTTGGGGAACACTGCCGGGATGGAGGCGGAGAGGGATGCTTTTATCAACGCGTCTCGAGTTTCATTATGATTTTTAAAGCCAAACTTTATGAATGAAATGTGATTTTTCTCTCACCCCCCTCCTCCTCTTCATGTCTCCCCCTCCCCCCAGCGCTTCTCTTCTTCTTCTTCTTGTCCATATCCTCCTTTCACCCACTCATCTGCCCATTGAATTCCGTGCTGGAGCATATATGTGGTTTTATCCATTCATAAAACAGCGGGATGAACGAATGAGTGCGCGTGAACGCGTGTTGATACGGTGCTGCGATGGCTTTTATTAACCGATGCCGCTTAATAACACAAACGGGGCTCTGAATCAAAATGGATGTGATTTCATAGCGTTTATTGTAATGGAGCTTGTCGGACTGGGAAACCGCTATGAGGGCCTTGTATGGCGAATGGGCGCGTTCATTGATACATCTCAACTCTTCATCTCCCACCCTCTCCCTCATCATTTCCACACATTTCATCCCCCTCAGGTCATTCATTTATTTACGATTTCCTCCTTTGTGCTACTCCCCCATATGGAGCCATTATGCTCTTTGTTGTTTTATGTCGGTTGCATTGTAAATGCGGAACGGCTACATTAAAGAGTTTTCTGCAGAAAGGAGCGACGGCTGGAAACGCTTGTTCCGTGCGTGCGCGCGCTGGAAGTGTGATTAGATTTTCCTCGCCCACGTGACCGTCCATTAAAAAAAATCGCGCTGTTTCCTCTCATTGTTATAATTGTGCTTCGCTGTTTATATATTCCCTATGGTTTAGGGAATACACAGAGCCGCACGTGACGTGTTTTAAAATCATTGAATCCATTTATCATAATAAACCAGTCCGTGCGACCATCTCAGGGAAAGTGCACTTTTTTCAATACCAAGCATTGAATATCCCTGTTACCTGACAGACGTCACTAAAATGGGCGTCTTGACCAAATCACACCTGTCTCTGTCACAGCAAAACAAGTCGGGCCCGCCCTTTTCTAGCGAATCTGTCAATTTTTTACGAGTTAGGGGCGGGGTTTTGGAAAGGGGGCGTGTCATACGCATTGGCACTTATAACATCAGCATAAAATGATTCGTATTTACTGCACTCTAAATGTACATCATGTGCCCTATTGTGATAAACAATAGTATTTCTTTTAACAAATAACTTGCTCCGCCTCTGACTCTTCATTTGGACTAACATCATCATCATCATGGCGTGGGCAGGGAAAAGAGCCAAACATGTTTCATTCAGTCCCCTCCAGTCGCGTGTCTGCTGCTAGCTGTGACCATCATATCAACCATATTGTAGCAGAAGACTGAGAAGTGCATTTTCCTCCCAAAACCACGATCTCCAGACTTTAATTTTTCAACACTGAAAAAATCATCCTGTCTTTTTATGGCGCTTTAACATCCACTTTTCATGATCTTCAGATGGAGGAAATCCACTGTCCCACCTCTATGAATAGTTTCACTTGGAAACAAAGTGGTTTATGAACATGATCACTTCAGTGAATATTGCAGTAATAGTACATCTTCGCACTGCATCTCTGTGTCCCTATTAATTGTCAGTTACCTTCATTTTGAGGCTATTTTAATATTTTATACTGATGGTTGTATTTTCTTCTTTAATTGCCTATGTCTCAAAGTCTGTGTTTGTGCGCGTGGGTGTGTGTGTGTTTGCGCTCAGCTGGCTAGTGCACTCACTGCTTTCACATCCCTAACAGTGTGCGTGTCCGAGCAGTGGTGATGACACGTGACGATTCTAGCGGTGGCTGGGTGCCCCTTGGAGGTGGCGGCCTCAGTCATGTGGTCATATGCAAGGGGCGGAGCTCTGAAGGCCGTGGGCGGAGAGAGTACGTCATACGTGGAGAACGGCTACGCGATCGAGCAGTGAGTGTGTGCGTGTGTGTTCATGCCTGTCTTTGAGTACACTGACGTTCCCTCAGCCTGACAGTCCTTGTAGTTGGGGTAATTTGGTAGTTGCCCTCACGAGTGGCCTTTTTTTGTTTCGTTTTTTCCTGCAGCCTGTGCTGGAATGCGCCATTCAAAAGGGTCTGGTCTACAACAAGGTGAACCCCATCTTCCATCACTGGCGTGTGGAGGAGAGGAAGTTTGGTCTGACCTTCCAGAGTCCAGCTGACGCCATCTCCTTCGAGAGGGGGCTTCAAAGTGTCCTTGAGAAGCTGGACAGAGGTACAGGAGCATCAAAAGACAGGAAGCTGGAGTGAAAGGATTTAATGTAGTTTAGTGATTTAAAGCCAAATAACCCTGTTGTTCTGGCCTCTAAATGTACCAGTACAACGAAGACGATGTCAAGCAAGGATATTGCTAATGCGCCTGATTTGAAATGTGTTTATGATAAACCAAAATCCTATTTTTTAATATTTCCCCGCAGGATCTGACTCGCCATCCTCCTCGACACCTGAAGAGGGCGACACTGAGGATGACGGTCAAGCAGTGAGTGTTTTTATCACATCAAAGTCTTCAAAGTGGCTGGTTCATCTTTGTGTATGTATGAGAATTACTTAATGCCTAGATACTCATGAGGTCGGGGATAGACATGGAAGTGAATAAAATAAAATTGACTATTTATTATCCTGTGCATAGTAAGTCATTGCTTTGCCGTTTCCTGTCTAAAATCTTGGCAATAATCTACTTTCTTTTTTTCGAATGCTTTTCAAGAGCAGAATTAGTGAATGACTCATTCATAAAACAAGAAAATCCAAACTACACATTTACACCTTCTATCCTCCATCTTGTTGCGTAAGCATGAGGTGGTTCTGCATGTTTGATGACTTGCAGTCTGTCTCAGTCTCATACAGGGAGTGAGTCGTCATCCAACAGCAGAAAAGAGATGCTGCCCAAACCCATTACCATTGTGACCAGTGAGTCCTCCTCCACCTGTTTTGTGCGCTCCACGGAAGAGTTTGCGTATGGGACAGGGCACGCCTGCACAACGCAGACCCCCGCCCAGGTAAAGGATTCGCATCAATGATGCTAGTATGTCCGTCAATGTCGTGTCCATGTGTCCAAAAAGGGAAAAATCTTTAAAAAACCTATTTAATAAAAACTATTGTACTGGGAAAGGGAAATAGGGAAAATGTCATGTGGTCCAACCATCTATATGCACATAATACAATTTAAACACATATGAATGTATTCATATTTATAATTATGTAAGAAAAGCATATTTTAAAATAGTTTTTTATTTTATTTTCACAAATAGCATAAATTTCTAATTAATATTAAGTTTGTTGGGAGTCGCACACCATGACCTTTTATAAGCAAGAGGATTTTTCCCCCGATTTCATTCATATAAGCAGTGAAGCAACTTTTGTTATCTTTTCAAGAATTTAAATCTTTTTAATTGTATCAACCCGAGTCATTAGACTTTATTTTCACCAAAACAATCTAAATGAATTCAGAAATTAAATTAATTTAATTAAAAATGCCAAACATGTTCACCACAGAAATGGTTTGATTTGAGTCACTATACACTCGCAGAAAGAAGGAAAAAAGTCACTGAGGTGGTACTGTTTCAAAAAGTACTAATTTAGGTACTATTACATACCTTTTGGTTAGGTTATATGCGTTTTCCTGAAGCATGGTTCTAGCACTGGAAAGGTCTTGGTTTGGTTCCCGCGGAAAGCAAGATTTGAAATGCGTACCTTTAATGCAGTGTAAGCCACATTTGAACTTTATTTTAAAGTACTGTTCGTGTGTACATACTGTGTACTCAATACAACAATTAAAAAAATAAATACTAACCCTGAACCTAACATTAACGCATTATAGTTACTTTATATACCCAGTTGTTTTTTTACACTGCAAGTATATGTCTCTTGTAGAATAACATGTAACCTAAAAGGTTTTGTTAGATTTATAAAAACAAAATATGTACCTTTTGAAAAGTTGGCAGCTTTTTAGCGTGAATTTGGATTTGTTTGCTTTTGTCTGGACCAAATACAATGTTGATTGGTTTTTGTGGCGTGGTTCGCTTTTACACTGCCCTTCTTGCAAGTGAACCAGAAACTGTATGGGTGTATTCACACCTGTGTAAATACACCTTACCTTTTTCTGACTAATTAAGAGCATGTTTAGTGTATTTCAGAATAAATAAATTGATCCAGACTTAAAAAACAAGCATCATGTCTCTGCCCCTCCAGCAACATATATTCAACCCTCGCTCTTCTCTCACCGCAGATCCACACCCGACCTGCCCAGCACCAGCCCACCCAAGTTACCGCCGTTTTGAACCCTCCAGCACCCCCTCCGCCTCCTCCAGCTCCCCCGACCCCCCCCATAGTACCCCCTGCCTCCTCCCCTCTCTCTCCACTCTCGCCCACCATCTCTCTGCTGGAGGAAGGCGACCTCCGCAGCCTGGACCCCTGCAAGGACCTGTGGGGTACGCGTGGCTACGAGGATTACCGCCGCGCCGGTGCTACACGGACCAAGGTGGGCGGGCTGACGGGGGGCGTGGTCGTGGGTGGCGGCCAGGACAAGTCGGAGCTCTGCGTGGTGCGTTTCGAGAAGGAACTGGCCGGCGTGGGCCCCACGGGCTGCGAGGTCACCGTCATGCTGGACACCAAAGGCTCTCAGCGCAACTCTTCGCCCACCTGCATGCCCAACGCCGTGCCGGGAGTGCCGTCGGCCAGCGGCTCCCCACAGGAGACGGGCAAAAGCTCGCCTTCGCCCTGCTGCATTCACACCTCGCTCGCCACGCCCCGCTCTCGGACTCGCAAGCGAGGGGCCGGCGGAGGGGAGGCCATCTCGCCCGACGACGACAGCTCCTGTCCGCAGGGCTCCTCCTCCTGCTCGTCGCGCTGCGTGTACTGCCGCTCCGTCTTTAGCGCCTCCGAGAACGGACGGGGCCGCTGCCGGGACGCTCCCGACCCGGCGCTACACTGCCTGCGCCAGTGGACGTGTGTGTGGTGCGCGGAGAGCCTGCTCTACCACTGCATGTCGGACTCCGAGGGCGAGTTCTGGGAGCCGTGCTCGTGCGAGGACTCGATGGGCGGCCGGCCGCACGCGCTCTGCTGCGCCCGCTGGATGGCGCTGTTGGCGCTGTCTCTTTTCGTGCCCTGCATGTGCTGCTACCTGCCCCTGCGCGCATGCCTGCGCTGTGGGGAGAGATGCGGCTGCTGTGGAGGAAAGCACAAGGCCGTGCGATGAGGCCTGACCCGGGGGGAGGGCGTGTGGGCGGGGCTTATTGTGACGGGGCGGGAGCACAAAGACACTGTCGTCGTTCGAGGAACAGTCGTAGAGCCAGATCTCCTACATAAACCTTCACGATAATATCCCCTCGCCCCCTCCGAGGCCGTCTGCTGCATTCCGCTCTTTCTATTCTCTGCTCGGACCCTTCATGCTCGTACGGTGGTGGGTGCATGGGTTCGGGGAGATCGCTCTCTGATTTGCTGGTCGTTGGGGTCAGGGGTTGTCTCCGGGAGGTGGGGAGTGAATGGGGATCAGTGATGTGTAAACAATTGTTCGTTTTTTTTCTCTTGGTTTTATTTTTATTTAATTTAGGGAGAAAATATGAGATGAAAAATGTTTATAGCTATGGTTATCAGACCTTTTCTTTGAGTATCTAATTTTACTTGAACTACTGAAAGATATTTTTTGCAATTGATTTAACAAACACACTCCCCTTGTACCTCTAAGTTACTGAGTTTTACCTCAAAGTCCAGATGAGAGGAAGGCAGATTTCGGGGACTGTGTGCTGTGGTGAGGTTTTGTATATGGTCTTTGCGGTAGCTTTTTCCACACACGTTCGGCCAGAACATATTTGTGAAGGAGAATGTCGATGTCGTATCACTTTTAGTTGTTTGAGAACAGGGAACGTGAACGGTCTGATCGAGGGCAGTTTCACCAAAACCACCACTTTCACCACATACATGCTCATTCTTCTGACAAAGAGGGTATAGTTGTATAGAACTATATTTGAAGTATAGACCAAAAACGTGGAGAGATAATCTAGACGTGAATCTGCCGAACATTTGCGCAGCAAATGTGAACCGAGGCCTTGAAATGTAGTTGTACACGCCACCAAAAATACTGTGCAATTAGTTATCAGTAAGAAGTAAAGATTAAAAAAGCAAAGGCTTGTTGTGTGTGACACAACATTTTAACTATGTCCGTATGGCAACAAGTACTCAATCATTAACTACGATGAGTTACAACGCACATCGCATGTGCTTTTGGGTCCTAAATAGAGCAACGAAGTGACAGGACGTTTTATCTTGGTAGCCCCGCCCACAGTGAAATCCTATTGGTCTACAAATATCAGCTATGTTCTGATTGGCTGTGTTACAGTATATTATTTTGTATTCACTGTGGACAGGCAAATGACTAAGAACGTCGTTGTCTGGCTAAAGGACGCAAGAATTTAGACCAATCAGTTCAAACACTGCCTGGCATAACGGTTTGGACCTCAAAGTGTTAAGAAACATTGCTTTAAATATCTCGAAGCTGCTATTTCAACTCCCCTAAACTTGTCTTACCTCGCTGCTAGTAATGAGGAGTTAGGGAATCAGACACAGCCCTGTAGTCAATGTTTGAGGTAGAAAGACAACGCCTCTAAATGATGATATCTACGATGGGGAAGATCTAACGTCCAAACTCCAAGAGGTTTCTCCATCAATGTTGTATTAACTGCTCATTAGAGTCACTTTAAAAGAAAAGGGTTTTACAGCAAGATGAAGCACTGGGCCATTCGATCTACAAACATGCATAGTATTTCATTGTCCATCTGGATTCATTTCAGTCCATTTTTGAAGACGTGAACCATTCTCTCTCTCTCTCACATACACACACTCTCTCACTCACTCTTTAGTGGGCAGAATGTTAGACATGAGTAGAGAAACACAAAAAGACCCAAAAATAGCACTGGAAAAAAGAGAACTTTGCGAGATGAGACCACCCTTGAGGGCCCTAGTCATACATCCTATTAATAAATGTGCCTTTTGATTTATTTAACCAATAACCTATAATTTCTAAGTAACGACGTACCTAAATACTCATTTTCTTTTCCAGGTTGTTTATTTCTGCCAATGTGCATATTTTAATATGTATGTGTCTATTAGTTTGAAAAGTAATCAATGGAAAATATTACCTGTTTATATATTTATTGAGATATTTATTCTAATCTTTATTTATTTTTGGAGACGGGTTTTTATTTTCTGTGCTGTCTTACTTCTCTGACTTTGTGCCAATTTGCTGCTTTGAGGTGTTACATATCGTGGGTTTGTATCATTAATTAAACCCTAACTCTATATTTTAATGAAAAGTTTGCACTCTGAATTGTGTTTATGTACACTAATTGTGGGACGGCAACATTCAGCATTCACTCACAATATCAGGCTGGTGTATTTGAGCACAGGACATTGTGCTCCGTTCAAACATCCAGTTAGAACAGCCCGCATTTCAGAAGAAATGCCTAGCTCATATTTTCAAAGGAAACACAAAATAATTTATATTTTACATTAAGAAAAGTATATTAATACTAAAAGTATATTAATATATACCCTCCCTCCAAACAAAACAAAACAATGGAAATTCTGCAATATTTTTCAAATTAATATCAATAAAAATGAAATTAAAATCTGTGTATTATTATATTTAACAAATGCTACCTATATACCCATGTAATTTTAAACAATTGGTATCATAGTGGTCCAAATGACAAACTAATGGAACTGGGAGGAGGATGTTCTTGATTGTCCACAAGAGGGCGCCCCAGTCAGTGTGGTGTAATGCAATTCCAGGACTTGATTCCAATCGAGCAGAATTACATCAAGAGAGTTTTCACATTTATTTAAAAAATGCAATACTATAAATACAGAAGAACTGGATGGAAAGGAAAGTGTGAGCATGTACCCTTGTGTGAGCTCAGGACAGGTGCTGGCGCTTGTGTTTTAGGATCTCCGTCGAGGTGAGAGTCAGGTTTTTATTACAGATGTCACAGTGATAGACCCTAGTCAGACCCGATGAAGATGATGAGGATGTCTGTACACTTTCAGACTCTGAAAACAAAGAAAAGCATTTACTGTGCAGAACTGATATTAAGATAACAAAATTATATTAAGATATTATAATAGCTATAATATAATATTTTTTATTTATATTTGGAATATTTTCCATTTCATTATTTAAAATGAATCATTTCAATTTTTCATTTTAGATTTCCCACTTTTCCGCAATTTCTTTCATTTTAAAATTTTGTAGTATATATGTATATATATATATATATATAACATTGCTGATATTGTATCTGCCAAAATCTACAGCCAGCCTAATCAATGGATAAGAAAGTCATGGAGGAAAATGTTTTCACATTTTTGCGAATCCTGAGCAAAAATGAGTTTTTTTACATTTATCTCTGTATGTCTCATTTTCCATAATTAAATAACATACCGGGATGATGAATTTCTGTAAGCCAAAACTTAGAAACAAGGTAGCATTTTCACATTTCTAATTTAATCTTCCTGAAGTCAGTGAGTTTTCAGCTAAACGTCTGAAGTAAGGTGAACACAAGCTTTAGATATTTTAATGTTCTATTCTATGGTATAAAATACATCATTAATACCACTTTGTCATTTCTCAAAGCTCTGCTCGTCTCAAAAACAGCAGTAGCCAACTAGAGTCTACATGGGACTACAGAGGTTGATGGGGACATCACACTAAACGGATCAAATCACTTTCGCAGCTTCTTTGTGTTTATACTCATAGTTTTGCATATTCTGCATACACTGCACTGCTCTATAGTAAGACAACCAAGAGTCTTTACAGTGGAAAGACAAACCACAAAAACGGACTTCTACGAGCACAAACCTTCCTCAGGCTGCTGTTCCTCCGGCGGCCTGCAGGTGGCCTCGTGTTGCATGCGCTCCAAAGGCGTGAGGGGCATGTAAAGGTCACAATGAGGGCAGCTCCAAAAAGTGCGTAAGCATTCACTGTACAGGTCCTTAGAGTCCTACACAACACGCATTGTGAAACAGGAAGCGGTGCAATTAGAGCACTGGAAGAAAGGGCTTTTAAGCACATCCTGTTAGAGAAAGAGCACTTACACACAGACAGTTGTAGGTAAAGTAGCTGCACAAACGCAGGCCTCCTTTAATGGGATCTGGTTCGGCTTTCATGCCAGGAAACAGAGAGCCGATAGCCGAAGCGGAAGACAGATCGGGATCCAGCTGCGGCCCGATGTACAGATTCTGGGACTGCAGCGCTGCCAGTCGCCTCAGACTGTAACTAACCTACGAGAGGAAGTCTTTGTCATTTGCGATCGAGATTGACAGTACAGATGCATTCTTATGTTTGCTTTGTTACCTCAGTGTATAACAGATACCGCACGAGTCCCTCACAGAGCTTATCCAGTTCTCTGCGGGACACTTTGGGTCCGCCTGACCCGAGTCCAGCAGAGGAGCCCGGGCCGATCTGAGCCTGAAGCAGCCTCTCCCATTCACCCCGCAGACTGAGGGCCGATGAGAGCACCTTCAGTGCAGAGTCTCCGTCAGTCAAGCACAGCTCCAGCCAGCCATCCACCACCATCCGAGTGCAGTCAGCGTTACTGTCCACGGAGCTGGCCATCAGCAGCAGAGCCTGGGACAGAGAGGACCGTCCAAGACCAAATATAAAAACCCTTCAACTTATGTTTTATTTCAGCTAGTTGCCAAACTTGCCAAAGCACAATTTCTTATTTTCATGAAGCGTAACTTTATGTACTAAGATAAAAATGAATACACACAGGTAACGCTTTATAATAAGGTTAATTAGTTAACAACATTCATACTTCAATACTTCTACAGCATTTATTAATCTTACCACAATGCATTTTTATGCATTATTTGATTAATAGAATGCATAAAAAGCATTTCCTTTTTTTTTTTTTTTTTTTTTTTTACATTTTTACATTCTTTAAAGAGAAATGTTTTGTAGTGCTATTAAATGCTTTACTGTTTTTTGATCTGCTAAATTGCTGAATAAAAGTATTTATTTCTTTAAAAAAAAATACTTACCCCAAACTTTTGTGTACTTTGTTATTTTCATTGTTTTTTAAGCTATTAAAAGTGTTTATGAGGTAAGTGTTGTGTAGCCATTGAGTAATAAATTAATGAACAACATTTTGTGTACACATTTTAATATTTAAAATAATTTAAATAACATTTAATTTTTTTGTATATATTGAATATATATATATATATATATATATATATATATATATATTTTTTTTTTTTCTCAAATTTTCTTTTTTTTCAGAATTATCATTAAGCTTATCTGGGACTTTTTTTTTTTTACATAAACTAACCCTTCCTTGTCTTTAAAAGGTCACATTACCTAAAGATATTGACTGACTTTCATGCAGTCAAAAAATAAAACACTGACAATATGTGAATTCAATGCATTTCTTGATTGAAATGGAAAACAATGGTAAATAAATTCTATATGATGGTCTCTCTCTCACATGATTTTCTCAGCTGTCACTGACCTGTAGTGCAGGAACCCGCAAACAGTTAGAGATGTACGGCTTGTTTGTTTCTAGCAGAGTAACGAAAGCCAGTAACTGATGCCTGTTGCTCTGGCCTTTATCAGCACCTACAGAGAGAGAGGATGAAGAGTACAGCAGTGAAACGGAGGACGGTGTCCGACACGATTCCTGTCCTATCACAAAGAGGAGCATGTACCAAACTCGCTGGTCTCGTGCTCGGGGACGTGCAGAACTTCAGGGTCACTGGCAAACACACTGGTTGGGTGGATCACAATGCCTTGCTTGTTTCGCGTGTGGAACACCTGACACGCAAACACAAAACAATGTTACTGTCCAAAGCCGTCTGATATTGCTGTGCATACAGAAATGTGAAGCCGTTACCTGCTCGGAGTCTTTGCGGTTGGCGTTGTGTTCATCTGGCATGGCCAGCTGTGGGTAAAGGCCGCGGCACAGCACCAGTTTGAGCAGAGCCTGCTGCCTTGAGGACAGATCTGCACTAGCGTATGCAGCTTCCTGCAGCTCATTCACATTGTGGCGCAATTTAAACTTGACTTCCTGTAAGAGCCAATTATGTATGGGTGAATCTCAGAAAACATGGGTCATATTTATTTTAAAATCAAAGGATAAATTTAACACTTTTCAAAAGTCAATGAGAACTATATAAAAAATATTTTTTTAAAGAAGAAGGAAAGTATATATGTTTGGGTAAATGATGAATGCTCATTTTTGGATGGACTGTCTCTTTAAGAATTGAATAGACTAAACTAATGAATCTAGATTCTATCAAATGTAAGTCAGCTGAGGCACCTGTATGTCCACGGCCTGTTCAGCACCCCCTTTTCTCTTCTTGCTCGATCCTGCTCCCTCATCGTCAGACCCAGACAGGGCGTCTCCCTCCAGTCCCTCCTCCAGACGCAGAACTTTCCTCTTGGTGTTCTCCTGGAGCTCATGGTCTCTCTTCAGCTGGTGGAGCTTCTGTCTCTCTGTAAGTCTCTCTCTGCGTCGGGCTCGGTCCTGCGGCTCTCTCCTGCCGCCCGTATCCGTCTCCAGCAGACCGTGAGTCCGCAGCAGCTCCTGTAAGAACCAGACGACACCATCAAGGTCAGTCACATGGGCTGAAGCTGTTAGAAAGTGGCAGAGGAAACTGCTGACTTTGAACTGTCGTCTGAGGTTGACCATCTCGTAAAGCCTCTGTTCCTCCAGCCCTCTCCTCCTGCACCACTTTCTGGAGCCACTTCCTCTGTCTGCTTTCACCTGTTGTCATTGGATATATTAAGATTATTAGACAAGATGCTTTTTACTTTTAGGTTTCCTTTGACATGATCTAACACTAACTAGTAATAACTTTTCACAATTGTTGAACTCTGTCTGTAAAGGGTTTACATATAGTAATCCATTATAAAAGGTAGAGAACAAAAAAGCAACCCTGTTTCTGGTATTAAATAAATAAATAAAGGTAATAGGAACTTTTCATCTTAAATTTGGATTTTATGATTTGAGTTAACATCTGATTTTTTTCTCATAACTCAATTTTGGCTATATCTCAGATATCCGTTCTTTTTTTTTTGGTCAAAACTGCAAGTTATATAGATAGACAAAATTATTTTTGAATTATACCTATAGGATATATATATATGATATCCTTTCTATATCTATTATGAGGTGAGATGTTGTGAAGGAAAGGAACTTTCTATAACCTGATGCATAAATGCATATTACTTTCCATATCTAATTTCATATGAATATATCCTATATTACATTAACTAAAGGAATATTTAGTTCCCCTGGAAATGATTTTGCTTAACTGGTTAATGCATCTTAATTTAAGAAATGTTACATTATATATTTTATATTTTGAATAGAAACAATAAAAAAGCCAGTTTTCTGCAGTGTACTGTATTGAATATTGTTATCTATTTTTTTATAAACCTCATTCAGGTTCTATTAACGCTCATGCAAGCCTCCAGCGCTGATACACAAAAGCAGGCCGAAAGACTGACCTGTACCCAGGCATTAAAGGTGTTCATCAGAGTGAAGGGGTCACCCTGGTTACTGTTCAGGGGCTGGCGAGTGGTGGAGCAGTCAGGGTTGTGCTGAGCACTGCGCAGAAACGGAGACTGGACACTCAGCGCAGCAGCAACCGTCAGCACCGGCTCCACCAGGTTAAAGACTGAACCCAAAACAAGCATTTTTCCTGGACAAACACAAGTAGGAGCATGCCGTTAATTACAATGCCATCAATACATTAGCAGGCTCAACTAACCACCAGTTCTTTACCAATGACCACATCCACAGGTAGTTGAGCAAGGAGCCGTCCAATGGAGGTGAGCTCCCCGTCTTCATCTAGCGCCCCCTGTTCTTTCAGATACATCAGTGCTGTTTGAATACTAGAAGCGGGAGGAGGGTCTATGAAGACAAAAGTGCGAGGGTCACCCAGACCCATGCTCTTCATCTGCAGAAACATCATTTGAAACCCAGTTTGAAAGTCAATTTTTATAATTATCTGCTAAAATGATGCCTCTTGACACCACGACTTTTAAATAAAAGAACTGTCTTTTTGTTTTAAATACATTTTATGCAGACAAAGATAATGTGAGAGAGCACCTGTAGGATGAGGGAGTCTAGCGCCACCCTGTGGATCTCAGGAACAGGATACGGGGCGAAGGCGTCATAATCAGATTCAGAGTAGAGTCGGTAACACACTCCCGGTCCAGTTCTGCCTGCTCGTCCCTTCCTCTGTTCAGAACTGGCCCTGCTAATCCAGAACTCCTGCAGCCTCTGCATCTTGGCCTTTGGATCAAAACTCATCTCTTTCACCTTTCCTATGGAGAAACATCAGTACCAACATTTTTGTAAAGGATGATGATATAAAAGCTGGTGACAGGCTCTGATAAAACTACATTTTAACCAAAATACTATAAAGTGCATCAATTTTTTAATTTTAATTTTTATGCATTTTTTACTTTATTTATTTGCTCATACGTCATAATGGCAAGAGAAATGAGGGGCACCGGAGTAAAATTTCAAGTGATGTTGCAATACTTATTTAAATGTGATATTTCACATTTCTTAATTTATAAAATTTACATTTGTAAAATTATTTTTTTCTCCTTGTCATTATGAAGTACAGTGTGCAGGTTAATGAGAAAAAATGTTTCAAACTGGATCTGACTGCTTTCTGGATTTTTTTACTGTATGTATATGTAGACACACAATGTCCTCCACTAATATTGGGACCCTTGGTAAATCTGAGCAAAGGTGTCTATGAAAATGAAACAACATTGTTTATCCTTTTGATCTTTCATTAAAAAAAATCTAACCTATCATTGAAGTAAAACAATTTAATATGGGGATAAAAACTCATGATGAGATGTTTTTCTCCAATACATGTTCACCTCATTTTCTGCAGGGTTCAGGTCAGAGGACTGGGACCTCCAGCAGAAATATAGACACACAACATCAAAAATACAGCAGTATACTTCATTATACACATGGAGCACTTTTTATCCCTGTATTCACCAAACCCATCATGAGTGTTTGCCGCTAAAAAGCTCATTTTTAAGTTTCATCTGATCATAAAAGCCATTTGTAGTTCCAGTCCTGTCACTCAAACTCTCCTCCTCGCCGTGTTTCAGGAGGATAGAGACACACGTCCTCTTCCAGGCAGCTTCCTAACACTGTGTGCTGATTGGAAATTCTTAGTTATTTCCCTGATGGTGGAAATGGACATTTTCACTGCTTTAGCTCTTTTCTTAAAGCCACTTCACTAATTGGTGAAGCTCAATTATCTTTTTCTGCACATCATAAAGATATTATTAGTTTTTTCTTATTGTGTTGATATTTAAGGGAACTTGGGCTTTGTTTTTACTCCTATATATATTTCTATGAAACAGGAAGCCAGGGCTGGATATTCTCATGTTCATAATCACCCTGGAGTGCTCAAAACTGTGAATATACTTCAGAGATACTTTACTCAAAAAAAAATCTAAGGGGTGCCAATAATTGTGGCCAACAAGTATTTATTTCACAAAGAGATTTTCATTTGTTTTACTTCAGTGATAGGTTCGAATTTTTGAATTAAAAGATCAAAACGATGCAGATTTAGTTTCACAGCCACCTTTTCTTAGATTTAGGATGCCAATATTAGTGGAGGGCGCTGTATGTGTATATATAATACTTTAAAATGATAAAATAAGATAATAATAAATAACAGCAGATACCTGAATCAACCACAAAGCGCACTCCATCTATAGTGACTGAGGTCTCAGCAATATTGGTAGAAATGATGCATTTTCTCACACCAGGGGGTGCAATGTCAAACACCTGAAGGTCAAAGTTCACACATAAAGAAATGATTTAAAACTGATACATTGACATATTTTATATACCATTCAGATCAAAAAAGCAAAACATGTATGCAGTAATGCAGAGAAAAACAGTATTTATCATTTCAAATATCTTTTTTCTATTTAAATATATCTTATTAGGGTCAAACCTTCATTTTTAGCATTATTACTCAAGCCTTTAGTGTCACATGATCCTTCAGAAATCATTCTAATATGCTGACTTGCATTTATTACCATTATCAATGTTGAAATCACTGTTTGCTGCGTAGTATTTTATATATACACTTCTTTTTAGGATTCTTTGATTAACAGAAAGTTAATCAGAACCGTATTTATTTGATATGGATATAGTATTGACCCTAAGCTTCTGGACGGAGCAAAAAAAAGAATCGCTGATCAAAAAAGAAACAGAAACATCTAGTGCAGTGGGCCGGGGCCCCTAGTGGGCCCCTTGTAGGGGGGCCGCCTATTATTATTAACAGAAATTTTAATATCGTAATATAATAAAAAATGTCTAGTTTGCTGATCTGTTATGTATATTTTCTGTTTATTCAATACATTACCAGTTTATTCAATAAAGACAATCAAAAGGCTTGCTTTCAAGTACTTAGTTAACCCGACACAAAAAGCGGGATTGTTTAAATTCTTTTTCAGTGGGCCGCAGAAACACATATGTTTGCCTGAGTGGGCCGTGAGTTAAAAAAGGTTGGGAACCACTGCTCTAGGCTTAAACAGCCGCAAATTACACACATGTGCATGCTTTTCCCTGGGTGTAAACAAGGCTGGTTATGTCAAATGCTTTAAAGCATGTGTAAGCATTGCGATACTTTTCTTTGCGCAAAACAAGTATTCTCCTAGCACCGTAAAAAGTAAAGGTGATCCTTCGATGTCACATGGAGTGTTTAAACCATGTTTTTACTTCGTTTCTGGACCTGGGATCATTTCAGTTGTATTGCTGTCTATGGAGGGTCTGATAGCTGTTTGATTTTATTAAAAATATCTTCATTTGTGTTCCGAAAATTATCAAAGGGTTTGGAACAACATAAGGGGTAGTAATTAATGACAGAATTTAGATTATAGTATATTTGCATGTGTCTCTGCTTCTCTCTAACTTTAAAGGTATAATTCACTCAAAAATTTTTATTAGATTCCTGTATGACTTTTTCTTCTGTGAACATAAAAGACAATATTTTGAGAAATGTCTTAGTGTTTTTTTTGTTCACACAGTGGAAGTCAATGATCACAGAAACTGTTTGGTCACCAACATTCTCTAAAATATGTTCTTTTACTCATGCAGGTTTGGAACGACAGGAGCATTTTTATTTTTGAGCATACTATACCACATGTTGAATTGTATTATTGCTTATGTATTCACTGCAGGTCACTTCACACTCACTGACACATAAGGTGCATGTGCAGAATGCCTACAGATCCTGCATAGCTGTGAGTGTTTTGATGGAGACAAAAGAAATAAGTAAAAATATACCTCACATTTCAATACAATTCAATACAAACATGATTGCTATGGCAATAGCAATTCCTTGATATGACAGGTTTTAGGATTATACATCTGTTAAAGTTATTCTGAAAAAATGTTCAGAACACACATTGAGGATCTGCAGACATTCATATGGAATGGATTTAAGCACATGGTAACATTAATCAAAGCTAAGAACACTTATAATGGTAGCTAAAAGCATAAATTCAAATTAGTCACAATATTTAATGAAGAAACATGTCAAGGCCGGAGGATGTTGCACTGTGCATGCGCAGGCGTTCCTTTTCAGAGGAGCGCACATTCTGTGTGGGCCTTATGGGAAGGAAACCATAATTACAGAATAAAATAAATGAGGATGATGCTTTATTTACCATTGATTCCAGTCAGCTTTGATGGTGATGTTTGCAGATGAGCCGCTGGGTTCTCATATATTAATACACCATACAAACAGAGAGTTAGATTGCTGTTTGCCTCGCAGAGATGAAATCTAACAAAAACCCCAAGGCCAGATGGCCTGAGGGGTAAATTATGAAAACGCCCATTAATTTCCTGTCACTGAAATGGAATTCTGCTGTACTTCCCAGTTTCTTAATTTCAGGATGTTCGAGTGAAATATTTCACTACATTACTCACTGTCAGAAAATAAACCTTTTGCATCTATAAGTATTTTGCACTTTTAAAGTGATATACAGCAAATGTCCAAGCGACTATGCCTTTTCGAAATCGCATTTCCTGTTGATGCACTTATAACTAAACAGTTTATGACTAATTAGATGTAACAACTGTCTGTATTTTTTCATACAGATCAACGTATAAAAAAGGCAAATGCGTGCCATGTGGGAATAAACTAATAGCTCAATGAGGACCATTAAGAATGACATGTTTACTAAGGCTGTCTCATTTATGAAGTGATATGTACATGATAAAGAGTTCACGGATAGTCCTGTCCTCAACACCCACACCCCTTTCCAATGCATCTAATACAATTTTTTTAGTGCTTTTCTGAATTCCCAATTCAATAACTCCACGTTTTATAAGCAAAAGCCTTAAGCCATATCTCTCACTTTAATATGACACCTCCTACTTATACTATCCAAATTTCATATTCCCCACACAACAGTAGGAGCTCACGTTGGCACATATCCAGCTTCTTGTCTCCAACTCCTCTCTCTCTCACCCACTGTTTCTCTGATCTAACATGACATATATTGATTTATATTTAACACAATTCACTGTAATTGGCACTTGGGCACTTTCAATAATTTCAATTAAGTTTTCAACACATTCTATATGAGTTTCGGCTTAATGAGAATCACAGAGTGCTGCCAAAGTCAGCAACTTCCAGCAAACAGACGAAAAAACAAATTCAATAAGTGGCAGGTTTAAATGAGCCTTTATCAGATTCCTGTTTTTATAAACATCACATCAGTAAAATCTTACACGAATAAAACCTAATTTTGAAGTAAACTAATTTATTCAAAAGCTGAAATACAAATCCAAATAAATCAGGAATTACAGAAACCACAGCAAATTACAATATTTGGAACATAATAGCATAAGAACTGGACTCACAGCATACCTGAACAAACACTATGATGGGAAGTACTGCCATCAGTCACACTCTGAGCCAGCGGGTATCAATTACTCAATTAAAAGAGCCAGCACCCCCTCTTCCCCACCGGGACACAGTGGTCAGCAGCAACACAGCGGCTTCCTCCCAGCACCCAGCAGGACCTTACAAAGCTATCAGCTAAGAGGATTAGCACTGCATCAGTGTGCCCGTGTTTTCTGAGTGTGCCCGTACAGTGAGTCTGGAAATTATGATTAAATATAGAATCACATGGATAGAGGGCTCTCCTTCTGATGTTATAAATATTTTCATAATAATAAGAGGATAACACGTTTGATGCTGTGGGTACAGAACACAGTCTGGCCCTGTATGTAATGCATACTAAATGCACTAGTCCCATCTCTGAATTCATGTATTTATTAACTGTAAATGTGTACTTACATTAAATTATACTATAATACTATTACTACTAATAATAATGTTCTACAATTAAAGGTTCAGTTCCCCCAAAAATTAAAATGAGTTAAGGTACCCTTGGTGTGTGTGACTTTCTTCTTTCAGATGAATGCAACCAGAGTTACCTAAAAAAATTGTGTACAGTGATGTACACTGGGTACCGAGACTATTCAGACCCCCTTAAATTTTTTTAAGTTAATTTTTTTATTAATGTACACACAGCACCCCATATTGACAGAAAAGCACACAATTGTTGAAATTTTTGCAGATTTATTAAAAAAGAAAAACTGAAATATCACATGGTCCTAAGTATTCAGTCCCTTTGCTGTGACATTCATATATTTAACTTGAGTTGGTTCTACACCTTCATTTGAGTCCAGCTGTGTTTGATTATACTGACTGGACCTGATTAGGAAAGCCACACACCTGTCTATATAAGACCTCACAGCTCACAATGCATGTTAAGAGCAAATGAGAATCATGAGGTCAAAGGAACTGCCTGAAGAGCTCAGAGACAGAATTGTGGCAAGGCACAGATCTGGCCAAGGTAACAAAAAAAAAATGCTGCTGCACTTAAAGTTCCCAAGAGCACAGTGGCCTCCATAATCCTTAAATGTAATATGTTTGGGACGACCAGAACCTTTCCTAGAGCTGGCCGTCCGGCCAAACTGAGCCATCGGGGAGGAAGAGCTTTGGTAAGAGAGGTAAAGAAGAACGCAAAGATCACTGTGGCTGAGCTCCAGAGATGCATTCGGAAGATGGAGAAAGTTGTAGAAAGTCAACCTTCACTGCAGCCCTCCAGCAGTCGGGTCTTTATGGCAGAGTGGTCCGATGGAAGCCTCTCCTCAGTGCAAGATGCATGAAAGCCTGCATGGAGTTTGCTAAAAAAAAACCTGAAGGACTCCAAGATGGTGAGAAATCTTGGTCTGATATAACTTTTTGGCCCTAATTCTAAGGGCTGTATGTGTGGAGAAAACCAGGCACTGCTCATCACCTGTCCAATAAAGTCCCAACAGTGAAGCATGGTGGTGGCAGCATCATGCTGTGTGGGATTTTTTTAGCTGCAGAGACAGGATGACTGGTTGCAATCGAGGAAAAGATGAATGCTTTGAAAACTTTGCTTCTTTTGCTCTGGTTTTAGCAGGACTCACATGTTCAGCGACATCCTTGGGAAAGGCAGTCTCTTGTGAACGCACATATGACAATAAGTGGAAGTTACAAAAAACTGTTTACTGTATATTATGTAAAATATGGATTTTTTTATTTACAGAAATACATCGATTCACTACAGGAGACGTTTATTTACCCCCTCGGAGCCATGTGAGGCACATTTTAATATGTGCTTTATTTGACTACTTCTGGACTGTTGAACAAAAAAAAAAAAAACCTGCCAATTACAAATTTAATATAACTCTGATTGAATATGTCTGATAGAAGAATGCCATATAAACCTAGGAGGGCTTGAGGGTGAGTAAAACATCATTTTCATTTTTGGGTGTGAACTAACTCTTTAAAAGAATGGTTCACCTAAAAATCATAATTTATGTAACAAGATACAAAAAATAATTTCTACTATTTTGTTCATTCAATGAAATGGAGACCTTTATTTTATGCTAAACGATTCATTGATTTATTTATTTTTATCGACAGAAAGAAAGTCACACATGTCTGGTATGATATGATGATGACTAAATGATGACAGAATTGTCATTCAACTAAAAGTCTCTTAATATTTCTTTCTCTATAATTTGTACTATATAAATGTATTGATAATCTATAAATAAACAGTCTGAAAAGTTACAGCTTTATCTTACGACAGTATGATAATGATATTTATGCATATACAAAGTTGTTTTGAGAGATATCTGAAATACCAGAAAACCTGTGCCAGTTTTCAGAAAATCTGCAATTAAAGTCAATTTTGTTTTTGTCTTCAAAGCAGTATTATGGATATAATAGGCACAAATACTCTCACATCTTATCAGTCATGATCATATTAAAATAATCACTTCAAATCCTCCCCGTCATTAAGAACACAATCAAACGAGCACAGGAGACAGATACAGTCAATCTATTCACTCCCTCTACATGCCATTACAGCTCGGGACGATTCAATCATCTTACAGTTTAAGGACTAATTAACTTAATGTGCCCACATGTTACAACATTAACCACATTATGTGATGGGTCTGTAATGCTGAAGTGGAATCCTGATTGTTTTCTGGATGTGTAACTCGGTAATCATGTGGTCTGTCTTACTTTCATTTCGTTTTTAGTAAACTATCTGCAGCTGAGTTATTCACGACGAAAGTCAAGGTCTCCTTGGGTCTGTATTCATTTCTTCATTGGTTTGCTTTGCCACCTACACCCAGACAAGCTGAATCATCAGACAGCAGTACACAGCGCTTGATAAGACCGCCTAAACCAAATATTCCTGAGGTCTAGGGGACACAGAGCAGACTGCAGAATTGACAATATAGAAAATATGTGCCCAGAAATAAAAACAGCAGCTGAAAGTTTGATATGCAATATCAGTTGCTTCAACCTGCATTGCACATAGAGTACATAGAGTAAATGAAAGCATTTTTAATGAATACGTGCCTTGTTGCTGTTCATTCATGGTATGGTCAACCTAATTTCCATGTTAGGCCCCAAACTGACTGTCTGTTGTTCAGAGTGCCAACACATTCACATCTACCCGCTAGCCAAGAGTAGCTCACTTAGCTCTCTCCAGGACTTCCTATACTTCAGAACTTCCACAGGACTGTTCATTCCCCTGCTACCCAAGGGCTTCCATAGTGTGAAAGTCTGTGGGATAGTGGGGGTGAAAGGGAATGAGTGAGAGAAGGAGGAGGCCAAAGGCTTGGCAAAGTATGACAGCATCTGTGTTGGCCACTTTTGTTTTAATTAAGAAACCCTTCAATGCTTTCAGTGTGGATTTCTCCTCAAATCTCCATTTCGTTCCTCATTTCCTTTCTATCTCTTAATGCTCTGGGGATTGGAATGAAATCGTAAAGGATCATGGGAGGTTATCCACACCATTATTCGGGTTGGAAAAAGTCTTGTTGGGTCTCAAACCAGTCAAGTCATTCACAGAAACAGAGCCAGCACTGCTCTAAGAACCGTTGTAACATAATACCAAATTTTTTTGACTCGATAAAACGATAGGTCTTCTGAGAAACATTTGCTCTGGCGAATGAAGCGAACGGGACGTAGCGGGAACTACAATTCCCATCAGCCCAAGCGTGCCCATTTTTCTTTGAGGTGTGTTGTTGCTACAGATCAGTTTTGCCAACTTAGCGACTTTTCAGGCCCCCTTGGCAACATTTTTCTCTACAAGCGACTAGCAACAAATCTAGAGACTTCTTGAACAAACCTCAGCGAGTTTCTGGTACTGCCGCTTGAGCTCTTGTTCTTGTTCTCTCAGCGCGCACCCCTCTCCGTGCATCTGTTCTGTTCAGCGAGCGGATGAGAGGAGCAGGGTTTTCAGTTATTATATATATTATGTTGCTTCTAACTATATTTTACATGCAAATAAAGCCAAAATCACAGCATAGCCATTGTCTATATCTTATGTGTACTTTGTTTCATCAGAAAATGCTCGATTATAAGGATTTTTAATCTAGATCTTGTAAGGTAGAGCTAGTTCAGTAGGTCTTATAATGGGGTGCATTTCATTCACTATTTCATATTCATATTATTAATATTTTTTTTTTATTAAAATTAAAAAATTGAAGTTCCTGTTTCAAGGTTTACAGACAGATTGCTAATTTTTATGCCATTGATATGTTTAGTGTTCATGTAAATTGTTTAATAATCACTTCTGGCACTTTTTTTTTATATATAGTATTGTTTTTCCTGTAAATGATTCAATAAATACCGTACCGTGCCGCAGAACCTGATTTTGCTGAGTTCCGCGTGTCCCTGGGTCAACATCTTTGTTGACCCTGGAACAACACTGTGATTAGCCAATCAGATTTGAAGAACCAGTTTTTGGTTTTTAGTTGTGAAGTTTAGGCTTACAATCAGTGTTTGGTGCTTGTACATCCGTGTCAGTCATCTATCATTTTCTCTGATTTTAAGCAATACTCATGGGTAAAGTTAGGTTTAGGTGTAAGGAGATAAATTGGCAAAACTAACATTTTGGAATAAAATGTTGTTCCAGGAACACGCCGGAGGTATTACCGTACCATTAAGTTTTGATACCGTTACATCCCTACGTTCATTCTACTAACTTTTTAACTACATGTGAACTACATGTCAACTAATTCTCACTAATTTGAAACTACATGTCTACTAACTCTGTTAGGGTAGATTTAGGGTTAGTAGAATAAGTTGACAAATACTTGTAAAGTTTCTGATGTCAGTATGTTGTGGAAGATATTAAGCAGTCTACTAATACTTTAATAACTGCTAGTTGACATGTACAGTAGTTGCAAAGTTACTGTTAGTGAAATGTCTAAAGTGGACTATCAAAGTAAAGTGTTACCATCAGTTTTAATCAAAGAACGATTGAAAAATGCTTACGAAAATGCTATATAACACTTCTCAATTAATGAAACCCGCACATAAGGTTTTCTTAAATATTTTAATATCTTTAAAAACACAGATGCACTAGACATTGCTGACATTGGAAAAAATCTAAATTATTATTATTACTATTTTGGTGTTTTTGTCTTTGTTACAATAGGACAGTGCAGAAGAGACAAGAACTAAAGTGGGAGAGAGAGAGAGAGACAGGATGATCAGGTCCTCCAGCAGATTTGAACTCTGGACACCCGTATCAATTAGCTGATTTCTAACTAACTGCTGCTGCATGTGCCATGCCACATTTTCACAACATTAATTTGGCCTTTTCGCTTGCAGTAGCCTGCATCCTATTGTGTGCATGTGTGTGTAGGTGTTGGCCTTAAAGTAAGCAGCAGAAGGAGTGAGAGAACAAGATCATAGCAAAGTGAGCTTACTGTGTCTGCGCCTGAAGCTAGGCCGCTGTCCAAGTACGCTGTGTTCAGCAGCACAACAAGGTCTCTTAACACTCTGAACTTCTATCAGGGTTTTTGTTTTTCTCAAATAGTCCTCAGAGAGCGGGGGGAAAAAATTAATTATAATAACATACGTTGTTCAGCTTTGTATCTCTAGCCAGGCTAATGATGTAGCGGTACACTGTTCATTTTAAACAAAAAATAGTTCCAAGAACGCATGTCATTATACAAGAGACAGGCACAGCAAACGCACTGAAGTTAAACCAAGGATTTCTTCTGGTTGACCACCCTGCCGGGCTGAATCAATGAGCTCCAGCAGAGGTGTTTGATAAAAGCCTGGCAAACACTTTCACAGCATTGATGGGCTTGTCTGCCAAGCACCTTTGCCAAACACACACACGGAGACACACACACAGCAGGTTGTCTGTTGGAAAATAGAGAGAGATGGATAGTCTCTATGTTGTGTCGTGTTGTGTGACTGTATATCCTCAGCGCGCCCCACTGAGCCTACAGCACCATGGTAAACTCGCATCTGAAACGTGCTGAATACTCACTCTTGAGCATTAGTGTGTGTCTGTGTGTGTGCGCAAGGGCTTCGATTCAAAGCCGGGCCGGTGTGAGACCACTCAAATCAGAGCACAACACGGCCCTAAACTAAACAAGGGAACAGTTTTTTGAATATGGTAAGACATTTGCACTACAGAAACACTACCTATGGTGAGATCTAAGTAATCTGGGGTGAAATAAATTGTTACGGTCAGTGGTGAGCATGTGTGTGGTCAAAAAGCAGGCCAAGGAAATGAAGGAATGTATTATTCATGTCTAGAGGAGAGAGAGAGGGAGAAAAGTGGTGGGTATTGATGAAAAAAAATGAAAGTGTGTGCATATGCATATCTAAGCTGCTGTAGACGCATGTCTACACCACAAAGACATGCCTAAAAGATCTTCTCTTAACCACCTGTCAAAAATGTCTTGATTTTGCTTTACAGTACTTAAATCGCACAAACCTATAGATCATTTCAGCCGCTACGAGGCGAGAGCAAGAGAACTATAACTTCCGTGTACCCGTAATTACCGAGGCTCTGTCAGCACCGTTTAGCCCCTGAGCTGTGAGGTCCGGAACTTCAGCCTCACTTCGGCAACAAAAAGAGGGGGTGAAATCCTGCTGGTGACGAGCCAAGCGATTCAACTGGAGAGGGTAAATAGGAAAACGCGTGAGGTAAGAGAAGCCCCATTGTTGGGGTTTTTTTGAGCTCTGAATGCATTCACAGTTTTCTCAAACGCAAATGAAGAACAAATCAGTGGGGACACTTGTTTTTTCGCTCTCTCCTCCTCTTCACTCAACCCTATGTGTTTCTCAGAGCAGCAGCTGCCTGTAATTTAGTTTGAGTCTGTTTTTCGTCACTGAAGGAATGTCCACAGAAATGTGAAACTCTCTCCAGATGGCGACGCGTTTGACTCCATTCAGCTAGTTCAAAAACCATTCACATTCCAGATTTACATGTCTTTCCTTCCCTCTTTGTGAGACACACACACATTTACTTATCTAAAGGAAGAAAAACCATACACTTCTATTATTTTTATAAAAGCTATAGTATTAATAATAATTACAGGATAAATAAAAACCAACAAAACATAGAAAGTACATTATTCATGAATCATTGATTCAACTCACTTATACTATAGGTACACTAGAAGTCTATTGACTAAGCAAACCCACACACATAAATTCAGATTTTTACTCAAAGCAACTGTCACGCCCTTGTCTGTGTTCTATGCCACTAGTTCTATGTCTTTGGTTTAATTTATGATTTCCTGTTTGTCCTTATTTGGTCTTGTTCCTGTTCTTGTTTAGTTAATTAGTTAATTCCTTGTCACCTGTGTTCCTCACCTGCCCTGCATCTGCCCTTGTGTATGTCGATCGTCAGTGTTATTTAGGTTGTGTTGTGTATCGTGTAATCTACGTAAGTGCAATTAAAAGTTAGGATTGAAGAGCCAAGTTGAAGTCTCTCCCGTGTGTCTCAACACAGCCCTGACAGTACGATCGACATACTACTGAAAAGGAGTATGATTACACCAGAGGAGATCCTCCACCGCCTCCTCAACGGGATCACTCCTCTTCCTGACCCGCACGAGCAATGGCCAGGAGGCAATCCTACATTGCCCGGCTTGCGCCTTGCTGTATGGCAGAATCCGCTCCTGAAAATGGCGCAATATGGTGTAAAATTCGTAGTTCCTAGCCTGTGATGTAATGGACCATAGCTGGATTTGTGGGTCGATATGCCAGATCTGATCCCTGCGGATCCTGTTCCGCCTATCCCGAATCCAGTTCCAGGTTTACAGCCAAGTGAGCCGATTTTGATCTCGTTTCCAGTTTCAGAGTCTTGTCCAAGAGCGCCGATCCCTGTTCCAGAGTCCCGGTTCCAGCCCCTAGATTATGTCCAGGAGTGCCAATCCCGATTCCAGTCTCTAGAGTACAGCCAGGAGAGCTGTTCCCGATTACTGTTCCAGAGTTTCGGCCAGGAGCACCAATCCCGATTACAACCCCTAGATTACAGCCAAGAGTGCCCACCATGGGTACGATGCCATCCTGGACCCAGAGGGAATTCAATCCGGACCCGCCACCATTTCGTATTTTAACAGCAATAATTTAAGGGATTAAAAGTCAAGATTTCCTACTTTGATAAACACATGTCAAAATCATTTGTTTAGTGTTTTATGTCATTTTGGAGATGGTCTGAAATTAAAGCGAAGGTGAGTTATTTAAAGTTTTCCTCCATGATTCTGTTGCCATGACATCCAGTGAGTGTATACTTTTGACATAATCGGGCACGAGCCGCGCAACGCGACACTTCACCACAGTAAGGGTTTGAATGGGTGTGGAGGATGTCATTGTCCAGGAAAAGAAAAGTTGACGAAGAAAATAGAGCTTTCAAAGATGATTGGACAGAGAGGTATGCGTTCATTTTGCCCCAATCCAGCACGAAACCATTCTGTTTGATTTGTAACGAGACTAGAAGTTGTGAAGAGTGGAAATGTCAAACGGCATTATGAAACAAAACACGGCCATTTTGAATGGCAATATCCACAAAATACAGAGGTACAGACAGCCAAACTTTGACAGCTAAAGTCTTCATATGAATCAACAAATAAGTTGCTTGTGAGAGCTATGACACAGCAAGAGAGAGCTACAGAAGCATCTTTCCGAGTGGCCTGGATACCAGGCAAAAACAAGAAGCCATTCACTGATGCAGAGATAGTTAAGGAGTGTTTAATGGAGATAGCAGATGCTTTGTTTGATGGAAAGGAGAGACAGATGTCAGAGAAATTAAAGAATTAAAAAAAATAACTGTCCAATGACACTTCAACTAGGAGGACAGAGGTACTTGCAGATGACTTAGTAAAGCAGTTAACTGATGATATCAAAGATGCAGTGTCTCAGTCTAGCAACCACACCTTTTGTGCCACGGTTTCGGCAGCTGATGGAAGACAGACAGTGCCATTTCTCACATTAGACTGCTCTGTACTTTGCACCATGTTATTTTGTGGTGTTTCGTTAAGAAAAATCCACACTTAAATTAATTATTTAGCCCCTTTTGCACTTGTTATTCATGTATTTTGAATGCAAAAGGCACCTTATTTTTTCATAAAATTAATGTTGATTTGTTATACATGTTTATTAAAAACAAGTTTTGTAATTCTTTGTCATTGATGAAAATTCAGATTTGGATCTTTGAATGTAGACTTTGAGAACCCCTGGTCTAGTATGTCGATCGTCAGTGTTATTTAGGTTGTGTTGTGTATTGTGTAATCTATGTGATTGCAATTAAAAGTTAGGATTGAAGAGCCAAGTTAAAGTCTCTGCCTTGTGTCTCAACACAGCCCTGACAGCAATGCACTTACTCACATCCTTTTAGTTAGAAGACATTTACGCCAGGGTCAGAAGCAGACCAGGGCTCTGGGCAAAAATTCCAATAAAAGAAACCTCCAGATATTTAAAATGAGGAGAAAAAATAACTCCATAGTGAATTCATGTTTTTTAAGAGTTATAATTTTATCAATATTATAGTTTTTGCCATTGTTCTAGTTATGAGTTTAGTGTGTCTTATCATACTGATTTATAGCTGTCCGATCAGAGTTAAACACTGTATAAATCATATATAAATTAAATGAGAGAATAATAATTCAACTAAGATGGTAGGCAGTGCAATTAATTGCGGACATATTTTAATATTTTCCTTGAATGTTCACAATTTATTAGATTAAGAATTTATTTCAACTCATTAATTCACAGATTAATTCACCTTAAGTATATAACTGGCCAACTGCATATCTTTATATTATCAGAAAAAAAAATCACCATTAAGGTCGTATGCCCCTGAAAATCTATTTGAGGGGGGCAGATATTGCAAAACGATTAAAAATAATTTCTAAACCTGGTTCACACCTACACACCAAACAATTCAACTGACATTTCAGCAGATCAGATTATATGCGTCTCTCTTTGTCTCACACAACAATCTATCAGCCTCTCTGTGTCTGTCTATCATATCTCACACCCTGTAGTTTTCACTGCCACAGAAACAGCAGAGTGGATAAAAGTATTTATGAGTCAGCAGCCTTGATGTAGGAAATGCAAAACCACTTGAAATGTGCAAGGACCCAGCTGGGGACTAACTGTTGAAATACAATATTTCCAGTTAGCTGATCTACTAAGTATCTTTCTACAGAACTTGAAGCTCAAACAAGATTATACTGCACAAATCATAGCAAATCCATGGACACAAATATGAGATATTGATATTGAAATGACTTTGCATGTACATCCACATGAGTATTTTGCTCACTGTTTGTTGTTCTTGCTCTCATTATCGTCATTAGCAGCTCTGAGGTGTAAATAGAGTCACTGTGAACGGCACCATCATCCCCTTCCCTCATTACTGCCGCTTTAAGCTCTTATGATATAAACACAGGACCATTTGACAGAGTACACTTTACATTTTAATTCTTGAGAAAATACTCTCTTTGATAATCTGTGGAGAATATTTTGCCTCCCTGAACCTTTCTCTGGTTTTCAATTAAGCCACATTTTCCAGGCTTCTGCATGCGTACGCCTGAGAAAGACAGAAACACAGAAGGTCTTTCGGTTCAGGTCTTCAGAGGTGATTAAAAACACCCATACAGACACAGAACTATAGTTAATGTTATTCTTACAGATCTTGTATTTCTCCCAGATTCTGCAGAAACACAAGTGTGGTGCAAAGGACTCATAACATTACAATACACTCGCAGACGAGCCAGAGCACGAATTAAGTATTTAACAACTCATAGGCTGTAAGGAAGGGAAAAAGGAAGATTCTTGCAGAAGAGTTCAGAGTTTACAAACTGAAGTACAGGAAATCTTAATCAAAGAGAAACACATGCTACATGTCATGACAGAAAGATTTACAACACTATAATCTAAAGCAACGGCAAAAGTTTACTGTTATAGTACTGTTAGGTGTATAAGACTAAAGAGAAACATGTTTTTTTCAACAGAACCAGTTGCTCGCCATAAAACTCGTGGCAAAATGTGTTGAGCTGACCTGACAGCATTACACTCCTAGCAATAACCAAGAAAGCCAAAATATTTAATAAACAAACACAGAGGAGGCGGGAAGATGTGCAGAGCTCTGTGAATTACAGTCGTTCCAATTCTGAGGAAATCTGCAGCGCTTTCTGTGCTGATTCTGTGTGGGCAGAGTGACGGGTGACTGGAAGAACAAAGATACAGAGCGATGGAGAGGAGCAGCAGCTGTGATAAATGCAAGCAGAACAAAGGCAGGAATAAATAGAAGATAAAAGAATAAAGTGAAGACATAAACAGCTGGGATATAGAGATACTAAAATCAGTTTTTAAAGTCTCTAAAAAAAGACAGTGCTGACTGGTGGCCCGGGAGGCATTGCCTGAAGTGATTTCATTTCGCTCCTTCTTCCTCCCCCAAGGACCCTTAATTACACTTGTCGGAGGCACAGGGGGTCAGAGGGGTGGGGGTTGATGGGATGCTGGAGAATCTCTTCATGTATTATGGAGGAGTGAATCCCCTAGAGAATTATGTGTGTGTGTTAGTGAGGCATGATGGGGGGGAATGTCTCTTGGCAATCCTTCTCCAGCAGTTCAAAAGATGTGTGAAGAACACATGAATTATAAATCCCATCTGCACAAGACATGTGTGAGTATGTGTGAGAGAGTGTGAAACACAAAATGCATTTGAAAGGTGTGATTGGAAGTGCTGCTCTGCTTCCAGCGTGTGAATGTGGGTGTACTCCTGCGTCTACATGCACAACAGCTCCCTGTCTGTTCTCCGCTCGCGCACTCCTGTTATTTGCGGCGCACTCTAGATAAACACATCAGAAAGTATTCATGCCGCCTGTATCTGTGCTCTCAAAACTGCAGCATCAGCTTCAGCCCGACTGGGAGTTCGCTTAAGAGACTCTGAGAAGTGGTCATTTGTATACAACGGCAGAAAAAAGCAATCAATAAAAAAACCCCAGTGGCTCTTTTGCAAGCTTGATAGAAAACTTATTTATTATTATTTTGAAGCAATGCCTTAAAATCATCATAATCTACGCTAAATAATAAGGGGTTTTTAAAATCAATCATCTTCAGTCCGACAATAGGTGCGATTCTTAAATTGTCCTTGTCGTAAACCTCTTACAAGAGCCGATCGAATATTGTCTCTAAAAATGAATGATGATAAATTCAATTTCTGTTCTCGAAATACCTGTGAATAATGTCTGTAATCGTAAATTAGCTAAGGTATGTAGCTGTAAATAATCAAAAATAGAGACCTTTTAGTCCAAATGAAACTAGTTTTCTAGTAAAGGTTTTGTTCAGACAGTAATTACTATTGAATATTTCTTTAGTTATATAATACAATCATCACTACTGAAGCTGAGCTGTGCGTGAACAAAATTGCATTTATGAGGAAAATACAAGCATTTTATGATGCTCTTGGAATGGCTTCCAAACAATGCCTCCTCAGGGGGTCTCAAGGAGGTTATAGGTTATATATTTAAAAAAAAGGGTTCAACAAAATGTGTTTTCGGACTGTTAAAAATAATGAGTTTCAGCATCAAAAGTCATGCCCACAGACCACCCACCTCCAATCGTTAAATGCCTGTTGCATATGGTATACTAAAGTGGAAACATTTTCTTAAAGTCAGAAGTCTAAGTTTGATCATTTACCAAGCTTGGACGACCTTTAGCCAACATACGAAAGGAATCCAGAGTGATTTCATTTTATTATCTGTCCTCTCACATCTATAACTGATGAGGTGAATACCTCACTGAAAAGGGAACATCTGCAACACAAATGAACCCACCAACGCTGACATTGCAGTTTGCGAATTCAGTATTTGGATCATCTGTATTGCTTGTTGGCACTTAAAAGAGAGACGTGCTCTAAAACAGCGTGTTGCAGGAGCATCTTATTAGACTGGCTGTTGGTGAAGTGCATGCCATTGAAATAATAGATGTTCGTTTCCATCAATTTAATTAAAAAGGATATACTTTATACATGATATGCATAGTATGCGAAAATATCCCTATCATCATGTGCACTGGTGAACACTCAGGCAGAGATAAAACGCCATCAACGCTAAATGGTTAAAATTAGGGATCACAAGTCAGAGCTTGCCAGCCGTGGGCTGCTGGTTGAGAAACGCTTGTTTAGCTGCTGACTCTGTACTTAAGTCAAGTTCAAACGAGAGTAGTTTTCTCACTTCAGACTAGGATAATTTAAACATAAATTAATAACATATGCAGAAAGACATGTAAACAGAGTAAAATCTGAGATCACTGACACTGAAACATGCATTTTCGAACCTCAGGAGAAGTTCAGCACTGTCATAAACATCTCTTTTGCTCAATAGAGAATTAAACCAAGGCCTCAGAGGAAACACACACACACATATAATCACATTTTCATTCATCGGTGGGACTTGGTTATTCTCGTTCTCTCTCTGCTGACATAAAGGTCAATAACAACAAATAAAGAGCAGTAGCGTAGAAACAGAGTGAGTTAAAAATGAAAGCTCATGTTAAAGATACTATAGAGGATTGGTAGCAAAAATAAAATGCTATGGTAAGACGACATCAGCAAAATGAAGTGTCACTATATGCAGTTTGAATAGTTGCTTGCCTCACTCTTTCTGTCAATTCCTCCAACCCAACCTTCTCTTATGTCCTACTGGTGATTGCAGTACAGAGAGCTGCATCATACATATGTGGAGTTTAATGGAGCATATTTAAAAAGTATATTTTCAGGTATGTAAAGTCTGCCAAGGCTAGTGCTCTCATGATTTATTAAGGTCCCTCTCTAGGTGTCTTTCAATCAGCTTTGATGTATTTCTTTTCATGTTCCCTGATCGCTCAGATTCTACACCGTCATTATACCTACATTATGTAGGAGGCATACACCTTCTTGGCCATAAACTTTCAAGGGACAATCATGTATCACGGATACATCCAGGAACTAATGAATATAGTGTGATTAATTATTCAAAAATAATAATGTGATGAAAAAAACTAGACTCTTATTCATGCCCCCAGCACATAAATTCTGCAAAAGGGGACGACCATCAGAGCAATTCAAGCTTGAAGTACCACCTTTGTGTTTTGCAAGTATATGCAGACTGATCATCAAAAAATACCTCAGACAGAACGACAAGGGCAAAATACAATATTCCTTTATGTTCTGAAACATATTTTGACCATCATCATCTGCCATAATAATGTAACAAATCTTTATTTGGCATTTTTTCCTCAGTGATAGATGCAACTTATTGTTATCAGTGTAATCAAAATTTGATTTGATTCTCCTTCATCAACAGCCCTGCCAGAAACGTTGTTACTGTATTTCATTTATTGTCCAAATAACAGTGCAATAAATGTCAAACAATGACATAAAAATGTTCTTATTTATTACAAACCCTTTAGCCTTCAGCTATTACCCTAGTAAACAACCAAAATAATTTTGCACACTTTTCTACCATGATGCAGATAATGTTCAACTATAAGCCGACAAATGAAAAGCGTCACGGCCTGAGATGAACTTAAGTTCCCAGTTACATTTGATTTATCTTCTCCCTGTGTCTTTGAATTCGGACCGCTCCATCATAATTTCAGTGCATAATTTATGAGTTAAACAACAACAATTAAAACATCAACACGGAAGACTCTGCATAATTAATTGACTGGCTTGTAGAGAAAGACTGGTTGTCTGGTTAACAACGGACTGGTCTTTGAAGTCTGGGATTCGGCAGCTCTATGAATATCATGAATAAAATAAGAGAAAATTTTACTAATTCGATTCATTTATTCTAGAACATAGATTTTTTTTGGAAAGCCATCTGTGTTAGCGAAACATTTTCATGCATGGGAGGCATGAGAGTGGAGCGGCTGTTCTTACCAACTTTTCGGACAAACACCATGTGCTAATGTACGGCAACTCAAGTGCATCAAAAACAGCCTTCGATCTGTGACATAAGTAATATAATACCCTTATGACTCAAATAACTGAAAGAAAAAGAGCATGAAGCTCTTTGAAGTACCCTCATGAACTGAATGAAGAAGGAAGCATTGCACTGTAATTTTGCCTTCCTGCTATAAAGAAATATCCAGATGGCCACAGAGGTACCCTACCTGCCCGAACACATGTCAAGTACACTCTTGTGCCCTTTCTTTCACAACCCACCCTCTCTTCAGCTCCTCCAGAGCACATTTCTGCTATGTGTGCTTGCATGTTACTTGGGGTCTGTTGAATGCTGAAGCTCTAGCTGGGAAAAACACAGTGTTTAGCATTCCACCTGGTCATTAGGCAGCTGTGCAACTGATATATTCTGAGCCCCAATGTAAAATTAATGCCACCCTCGTATCAACCTCAGACAGACAGGCTAATGAGAGCATTGGAACAAACATGGCATCAATTATTCCATATGCAGCACTATATTTTTAGCTCCATCTTCTTTTCACACTTCAGTGGCCTCAATCTTTAAACCCCACAATAAAACGAAACATTTCTCTCACGACAGACTTGTAATTAAGCCTTACTTTGCCTAACCCAGAAAGGGTTACAAAGCCCCAAATAAAGCAAAACAAACAAAGACCTGGCTGGCGGTCATTAAGCGGTCAGGGTTAGTTGTTAATAGTGGATGGTGTGAGGCAATTAGCACAGGGTCCAGGAAAGCCCTCGGCAGTCCTAATTAAGTCATCTCTTAGTTCACTGCAGAGGCACTGGACACCCTAGAGGACTGCAGAAACCAACACAAGAGAAAGAGATCCAGACATAAACAATGGTAATTTCTAAATGATGCCCTCTCTATGCTCTCTATATGAACTTATGCTTAGATGGTTTAAACAAAGAAATGTATTTACTTCTTACAACCCTGTTTTCTTTCCATAAGGAAACTTTTCCTTAGCCCACGGACAGTCTGGGTTTGTTGGGTGAAATGTTTTACAGTGAGGTCAGCTGTGACTGCTGATGGTCAGTTTTAATGTTTTGAACCGGATAAACAAAGTCCTTAGTCATCTACATTTACTCTCTTTTCGCTGGTATCTGCTTTTGGATTGTCCTCTTGCCTTATGCTCTTCCTCTTTACCTGAGCTCTGTCTTCCTGGACAACAGTGTTAAAGGCCATCAGGTCAGACTCCAGCCCTCGCTGGCATCTGTCTTTTTCTTTTCAGAGCTTTAGTAGCTGTTCACATTACATTAGCGTTCCAGTGTTTTTCTATTTAAACACACTGTTTGGCGTGTAGACATTAGATTTACATGATGCATCTTTTGCAGCCTCTCATTCATGATTACACAATGATGCTAAATACACAATTGTATAGTTTGTATTCAATTTATTATATACAAATGTATATTTCGAATAAATGGATATGTTTGAATACAGATAATGACTAAGAGGTCAAATAATCAACTGTATATATTGCAAAATAAAAGTCTATCCGTTTGCTGTCTGTTCTGTGTGTATTGTGTTTTTGTCATGATCAATTGTTTTGTGTTTAGCAGTGCAACCTGTAAGAGCAGCAACACTTTTCCCTCTCACAAAATTGACAAACATGGCTGAAGGGGAATAATCTTGACTTGATCTGACTGAAGCTATAGCATTTCATATTTTCCATGAGAAATCTAAAATTGCCTTAAAATCAATGACAGAGCTTGAAAAAAATTCTCAAGGCGAATCTCAAGGGAAAATCATTTGAATTACAAATTGACTATTGTCATCTGAAAAAGCACCACAAGGGATTTTTTTCCTAACCCACCATTAAAAATTATTCCTATTGTGACTGATGTCGTTTTTGTCTCTGTGTCTGTAGGTTTTAAGTGTTTGAACCTAAATTTGACCTGAAAGGAGAAAAAAAAACTCTGTCACTTACCTCCAAAGGGAACTCTCAAGAACTTTGTTGGAGTCTGCATGGTAATATTTAGTGAGAATGAGGATGACCTATGAAGAAAAAAAAAGTGTCATTAAACACTGGAGAAAAGAATTATATATACACATATATATACACAAATTTTTACATACAATGTTACTTATAAATGCAGTCATGTTCAATAATCACATCAAAAATGTATGTGAGATGGATTAATCTGAATACATTAAGAACCCTCAATCCTGCTTTGTAATGTACAATCTCATATCTGCAGCGAGCATTGCATTTGCAAAAATGTTTTAGTCGGAAAAACAGCTCTCTAAACACAGCAAAGAGATATCACAAGAAGTGTCTAGTTCAGACTTACACAGAAGCATGGTGTGTTGGTGGTATTAGAAGCAGCATATGCTAACCTCATTTGTCAGATCCATCAAACCTTAACCACTTGATGGACAACATCTTCCTAGCTTCTGCTAATAACTTAGTCTTTTTTATCTTTAGGACTGACTGCACTGCAAGCAGTTGCTATAGCCCTGATGAACATGAAGCCAGGTTACTTTCTTCAGCTGGCAGCAGGGAGTTAGCAGTATGGGAAAGATTGACAGAAGATATTGGTCTGTAATACTACAGTCACAGGTTTAAACACTTTACATCAAACTGTTCAAATGAAGCCCAATATACTGAAACATTATCTAAAACAGGTTAGCGGTTTTACAACCTCTAAATCTATAACACAAAACAAGTCTTTCATAACTGGTCTGGATTAGATTCATCACTGAAACGCCAGCTGGTGATGAGGATTAGATTATATTTAGATTTCCTGATGACATCACCACAGTGTGTTTGTTTTGTTGATCTTTGTTTTTATACAACCATAAAAATCACACATGAAATATGCAAGTGGGGAGACAAGCATCAACAAGCAACACAGCTTTCATTCATCAGTTGCATTTTAGAGTATTTTAATCCAAACAAGTATGATACACATCTTTTCAGGTCTGAAATTGTGACATCTTGTTAATTAGATTTATGATGGAGGGTTTCTGTATATATCAATCTGCATTGTGGCACTACCTTGCTGATTAGGTTGCCAGTAATTGCTTCAATCAACACAACACAGATGATGACATCTACTGTCGCTCCACCACAAGATTCCTTCTGCAATGTGATTCTACTTGTCTTAAAGTGTTTTCACTCTAAAAGCCACTTTATGTATATCCAACCTGGACTCTAAAAAAATATGTACCGCTGTGCACTTTTTGTGCAACACTGTTTTTATGTACCTTACTGCAAGTTTTGCTGCAGTTTCAAAAAGGAATGTACACTGAGTGATGCTAAAACACAGGTTCAACATGTGAACCCCAGGATGTTTTTGTTACACTGATATAGGTATGTATTGCAGTGGTTCAGAATTGAAATATCCGTATACACCAAATCCAACCCTAAATCTAGCCAATAGTGTTAACAAATGCAAATCTGACATAAAAAGTTATTTGTTAATGCAACTGTGCCATTTCAACTTACATAGGTCTCAAGTACATCTCTGTATTCCGTGAACAAACCTACCAAATGAAAACCCATAGTTACCCTTACAGTCGAATCACATCGACGTTACATGTGGGAACTCGCCAGAGAGACCAAATGCCTTTGAGCTTAATACAAAAGGCCAATGAATATTGGCGTGCACTTGATTGCGCTCAGGTGTACCTCCTCATTGTGTGAGTATAAGAGGGCTGCACATGCATACTTTCGCTTCAGAGCCAAAGCCGTTCTGAGCTATTTCAGGAGACCCCCTCTGCGAGTTTGGAGACCGATACGAGGAAGAGTCCTGCTTTTAGGAGTTCCTGCTTTCCTGCTCTCTCGTCTGACAGCATTTTATCTGGGCGGCTGTCAGTGGATCCTGCGGGCTGGTAGCCTTTTTAAAGGCTGGATGTGCCAGTCATCTTGCAAATCTTTTATCTGTGTGGGCCGTGAGTTAAAAAAGGTTCCACTGCTCTACACTATAGCCTAACTGTACATATTCAATGTACAGGATTCAAACCAGAGCTCCTCACCTCTGTAAGCTATACCGAGTAAACCTACCATCTATGAAAAAAGAAAAAAGTCAGGATTGCAGGACAAAGTTGCAATTACATTTATTTAACTTTCTTCTCCTGCATCTTATTCTTCATGCAATCCAGAATCACAGCACAGTTTAAAGGTTTGTTTAAGATGTGTTTAAAATGTGTTTTTTAATTCAATGAATCAAAGGAATGATTGACCATTTAGAATATTTATCTTCTTATTTATTCTTCATGTTGAAAGTATGGCTTTGACAAAAAGTTATGTTATGCTTGGAGTCTCTAATGAGATTGCAACTTAACGTGGCCTCTGGTTTTCACTCCATTTTAAAAGGCTATAAAATTGGCCTGCAGCTTTGTCCAAACAAGCTGGAATTTATGGAAAAATTGAGAGCAGCTCTGTGAAATTTGTCATGATATTGGCCCATAAAATCTAAACATTTTAGGTAAGGGTGACGGTGAAGTGGTAATGTTGTGTGTTGGGTCAATTCCTCCTTTATCTATAGCAGCAGTCTGGCCTCGAGCAAGACAACTAACCCCAGACTAATTGTCCCTATAATAAAAATATATAGAAAGTCACTTCAGATATGAGTGAACCTTCATCTCCTAGTGTTAAAAAAATGCTCATGAAGCTAGGACGTTTTTGGTGTTTGTTTCTCATTAAGATTGGCATCAAAACTGGCTGGTTTTATTGTGCTTAATCGAGGGTTTATAATAAACCTGGTTTGCTTTTTCTTTTCCCTTCTATGGTAAAACAGTACTGTGCATCAAAATGATAGTTGTTAAAAAGTATTTGAAGTCTTGTGTCATAGTAATGACTGAAAATAAAAGCTTTTTCTTTTTTGTCTTTTCAGTTGCGTCACCGTGCAGATCTTCAGTCTTGGCACTTTGACATTATGTTCCGTCAATGTCAATTTGTGAGTTTTTGCTTGAATGTGAACTTTTCAAAACAATGCTACCAGAATCCTAAAACAAAACCAGATGAAGAACCGTCATATAAAAAAAAATAAAAATGTATTGAAAATTCTTTTAGAATTCTCTATGATATCAAGCAATCATAAGCAATTGTAATCATCTGTCCACTAATACAGTATATGATTTTAGTAAACTCAAGACAGTGAATGAACCACTGAGCTGCTACTATAAGGTACCTTAATATTTTAAGATCAATCAATTATTCACAAAAACAAAAACATTTTTATGTCAGAAATATTTCCTATGCTCAGACAAAACTCCATTAGCAAACACAAACACTTTCTAGTCAAAAAAAAAACCTTTGACAGGAATGGACACTTTACAGGGCAGTACCACAAATCTCTCTGTGACCTGTGAGCAACGGAAAGAGTAATATAATCTTCTCTAGTCATCTCTTACCCTAAAGACCTTAATTCTTATCTCATCAGGGCAGAGAATGTTTTCCTGTTGCTCTCAGGGTCCTATAAAACCCATTTGTCAAACTCCAGGGGGTTTATCATTATCCTCTCTAACAGTAATGTCCATCCAGCCACTCCACCATAAAGAGCTGATTGATAACGTCCTGCTGAGAAGGTTGTTCTTCCTGAAGGTTCTCTCATCTCAGTTCGATCTTTACCTGGCTTGCTCCAAATGGAAACCCAAGCATAATATCTGGACAATCACAGCCAAGATAAGCGGTACACAATTAGCCAGTCCATTGTTTTTTATGGGTGTCCCCCAGGGTTCAGTAATGGGCCCTTTTGTATTCTCTCCAAACTCCAAATTTAAAGTACATGTAGAAACATATTGGCACATAATTTTGTCAAAAGATAAATGCAATTATTATAGAATTACAAAAAATTAAACATGTTTTTTTCCCCTGTTATTGAAGCCATTGCACAGTCACATGTGTATTCCTGGTGATGGCCAATGTGTTGCTCTGGTGCTTCTAAAATGCTTAAGATGGTTGTTAAGGTATTGCTAGGGTTGTTACGGGTGGTTGCTAGGTAGTTACTTATTAATCTACTCAAAAGACCAGTTTATATGTGTTTTTGTGTATTTGAGAGGGCAGGACTGTGTAAGTGGGAGACAACAGGAATGTGGGCAGTGTTTTAAAACTCTTGCTGTGTGTGAATGTGTGTGAGGGAGTGCAGGACTCTGCATTCCCATGGTGAGTCATAGGTCAGCAAAACGACAGGGTCTATTTCCTGTGATCATTGGCATATTCTTTTTATCTGTGGGTTGAGACAAGCAAAAAGTGAAAGATTGCGCGAAATAAGCATTCAGCTCTGTCACTAAACCCACAGCTCCACTAGATAAATTTTTATGATTCTCCAGTACAATTCTTCAGAGGTGGTATGCATATGTGTGTATGTGTAAATATATATATATATAGTTTTTGTTTTGAATACCACACTTATACTGACATAACTGAAATAGGTGTCCTGAGAAATTTTAGTGCTTTACAGTGGATGCTCTCCCAGGGATGGTTGGTCTAGAATCTATACTAAGTTCTCTGAATATTTCTCTCCGCGGAGTTTTATCTTGGAGAGGGAGGCAGATGGCTCTAACATACCCAGTGAGGATTATGAGACGCAAAGGTTTTAACATAGCAGTTTATTAATGTCAGATTTCTGCTGGTGTGCTTCAACTTCACTAAAACCAGACATCTTGCTGAGCATGGCGTGGTAAGAAAACAAGTTCTTGCCTTCATGGAATTAACGGAATAGTTCACCCAAAAATGAAAATTTGCTGAAAATGTACTCTTATTTTGTTCAGGATGTAATTGAGTTTGATTTGTCATCAGACCGGATAAAAAGAAATTTAACATAGCATGACTTGTCCATCATTGTCTGTTCTGCAGTGAATACATGCCTTTAAAACAGTTGATAAAAATACAATCACAATAATCCAATTCTTGGATTATGCTTTCAGCTAAAGACTGTCTTCTATCACAATTGTCCTTTCTTCAAAGAAAAATTTGTAATTAGAGAGTAATTTGCAAATATCCAGCACCATTGATAACAGTTCAAAATGGTTATATATATATATAAAAGGATATATATTGTCACTGGAGCAAGTATTATGAATTATGAACTTGTATTTCAAGTAATAGTTGTAAAGCATAACAATGGATTTGTTTCTTACAAACATGCAGCTTGCCACTTGACAAGATGTTAACTGATGGACTGGGGTTGTTTTTATTTTGGGTAAAGTATTCCTTTAATATTGTATACCTTCAAGATATCCATGTATCCACAAATTCTAAAAGTTGTTATAGAACATAATACATTTATCCTGAAATGCAGTAGTGTTATTATATATATATATACTGTATATTATTGTTGCTGTTTGAACAAAAATAACAAAACAAGGCAAAATCTGAATTGCTGCAACTATAGTGGTGTTTCAAATTCCTGGATGAATCAGTGTGTGTGTGTGTGTGTCAAACAAATTGGTTGAATGAATAATTCAATGACTCATTTGTACTGTCACAGTTCTTTCCTGAATGAATCAGCATGTTTATCTGAATCAGTTGAGATGATGTTTTAGATGTCTCCCTCATAAGACTTGCTGTCACCTGTCATGGTGATATCCTGGCATAGCTATAACCTGTAGAAAGAATTATTAAAAAAAATCACAATGTACAGACAATTCAAGGACTGGAACTAATTATTGTATATTAAAAAGTAGGGTTCGATTCTGAAGAAGATACATCAATAATTAAATCACCCTGCCCTGATAAAAAGCCTTTTCTACTAATTTCATGATCATGAAAAAGGTTTGTCATAAAATGAAGTGTTCAGTTGAGGGCTGCATTTCTCCCCCACAACTTTACTATTGCCATCGAGCTTCTTTCATCAAAGAGTGATTTTATGTTTTACAAAACATGACTCATATTTATGAGCCTGTGCAGCTCACTGCCATTAGAACAGCTGTGCTGGAGTGATGCAGTAATGACTTGTTTGACAAGATCTTGGCCAACATCCTGGAACCCATCCTAACTTTTGTGTCCTTTTGTGTGTTGTTTTAGGCCAATACAGTATTTAATACCGACATCAAAACCAATAACAACAAAAAAAACAACAATAACAACAAAACAGCATATATTCATTCACTTTTTTTTTATACTCCATGATAATTTTTCCCCCAATGACGAGATATCAATCTCAATTTACAGAAAGACTTGTCTGAGCACTAATAGATATCTGTGAGATCTTCCTTGACTTGCATTTACATCTATCAGATGATTCACCCACTGAAACTGTCATAGACTACACAGATTCCCAACCTGTTTTGTCATGTGGACTGACACGACCCCAACAGAGTTACAAACTCCTTCATGCAGCACCAAGCTAGAAATATGTTCCTTTCAGTGTTGTTAACTAAAGTTAAATTATATATATATATATATATATAAAAGTGCTGTCAAACAAATGCATAAAAAAGATACATGCATTTATAAAAATACAAAATAAGTTTTTATATTGCATACATTTTTATATAATATAAATTATATGAATAATGATATAAACATATACTGTATGTGTATGCTTATGTAAACAAGCACACACACACACACATACATATATACAGTATATATATACACACACACACACACACATGTAAACTGAAATAGTGCTTGTTAAAAAGTCAAAATTGTTTAATTACTTAAATATAAATGAACTCATATAAAGCTAAGAAAACACAGTATAGAAACTAAATGGAAAAATGAAATACTAAAATGACTAAAACATAAATAAAATAAAAAAAATTGGAAACACTAATAAAATCTACAAAATAAACTTATGAAATATTATGAAAACTAAAAATCATCAAATAAATGAATCCAGAATAATAATAAATTCTAAAATAGCATATAAATATATATATATATATCTGTACTCTGTATGGAGTAACTAAATTAGTTTCTAAAAATGTCCCAGTACTTTAGCAATGTGATTCACTTTTAACATTAAACTGAAAAACTAATCAGTAAAAATCAGACTCTTGAGCTTCCTCCAATAATGACAGACAGACAGACAGACTTTTTGGGAAATTTTAAACTGTTTCTTTACTAGTGGTGGGCCGTTATCGGCGTTAACGCGCTGCGTTAACGCGAGACTCTTATCGCGCGATAAAAAAAATATCGC
>JAUCMT010000039.1:9553977-9587334 GCA_032357475.1 Enteromius thamalakanensis | reverse complement strand
AGTATGTTAAACCATGTTAAGTTGTTTCCTAATGGATCTATAGGGGTGAACGCTTAAACGTGAAATTATTCACTTTACACGCGGAATAAGAGCTTGTTCTTTTGACAGTGGCAAGTGTTTACTATAAATAAATTTTGACAGAAGTTTGGTTTCTCTCGGTAGTTGTTCAGGTAGCATCCGTTTACTTTAAACTATTTCCTTATAATGGACTTCTATGGGGAGAAAACGCTTAACGTGATATTATTCACTTTATCTGACGAATATGGGTTCGTTCTTTTGACAGTTAGTAATTATTACAAGTAAGGTTTGACAGAAATGTAGGTTTCCCTTGTCGGTTTTTAGGTGCTTTAAGCCACATTAAGCGCTTTTCACGTTAAGCGTTTTAGAATGTCCCGATAATGGTAAGTTTCGGCAAGTCCTGGAAACATCTTGTGTAAAACATCGCCATTTTTACATAACCTGAAAAGACTGAACCGCATTTTCGGCGTGACAGTAGCTATATGTGCAAAGAGCCAATTGTCTTTGTTGCTTCAGGAGAAAAACTCATTCACTGTTTATATCTCTGCCGCCAAATTTTGTCAAACCGGAAAAAGGTATACCGCATTACTCAAACCGGATATGATGTTATGGCGTTATGTGCAAAGAGCCCAATGAGTATATTTTAAAAGCTGCGTGGACGCGGCTGTGTGCGAGACCGAACACGGAAAAGTGAAAAAGGGCTGCCTGCACTGGACACGTAAAGCGACCGTTTAAAACTATTTGGAATTTGCGTCAGCACGTCAAAAATAGAACGCGGCAGCAGTTTTCTGTCGGAGATTTGTTGTGGCGCATCATACCACTATCGCGAGGATATCGCCAAGTCTCGCCAAACCCTTAATAAATAAATAAATAAAACCAACCTGGCAAGCATCTACTCCTCCCGTCAGAACGCCAGCACACGTCATGCGAGATGTGAGCTGGTCATTCATTAGTTGATTACACACTGTGCCGTTGATGATGCGGACATTCGCTTTCTGCAGCACAGGTGCTCCAGCGCCTGGAATAAACACATTCACATTTAAACACACACTTACTTACAATATGAACTAATGTTAACAAAGATTCAGAAATAAGTAACTATTCTTTGTTAGTTCACGTTCACTCAAGTAATGTATGAATAATATATATTTTAATAGTGTATTAGTAAATGTCAAAACCAGCTAACTAATAACATTAGGACAAATAAACGCTTTAGTAGTATGTCATTGTTAGTTCATTTGTTACTTTACAGTTGTTACTTTATTGTAAAGTGTATCTGATACAAATTTTTAATCTCTGGGTAAAATATGTCAAGCTTTATGAACGGTATAAAACATCATTGTTTAGCTCTTTTACTGACCCCCTTCTCTGGTGGCGCCCCAGCCGCTGATCGTGACCGTGTCACCAGTGGGAAAGACAGTAGAGGAATCAGGCAAGCATATGGTTCGAATGGTCGCACTGAAGGTCACCGGTGTGTCCAGCTCCATCAGAGCGATGTCATTGTCATAGGTGTAGTGGTTGTAGTTTGGGTGGGGAATGATTTGTTTTAGGAATCTCTTTGTCGCCTGCTGTTTGTCTATTTGTTTGTGAAGACCCAAGTATGCTACCCATGTTCCTGGCTGATCATATCTGTGAATTTAATCAGAAGTACAGTTATAAATTTTCTCTCTGCCATCATAAATGGCTTGAGTAAAAAAACTAATGTAACTGACTGATGTAAGAGTCTGAATTATAGTTACTCTCATAAGATGTCCTGTATCGGTGTACAACAGTGTGATGAACCACAAATAAAATGTTTTACACAAAACCCACTTTTGTTTTTTAACAGCTAGAGTGCAAAAAGTTGCATAGCGTAGTTTTAATATATGGTCTTCTGAGAACTTTTAACACAAAAACAATCAAACGATTGTCAAATGATTAATAACTCATTGCATAAAAACACTACTTTTTACATTAGGATTTAAGAATCTGAACTTTGTTTTTAACAAGAAAACAATAAAATTCTTGCACAAAATGTACACAAAATAATAGTTTAACTTGCTAATGAAATGCATTCTATTTGAGTATTTAATATACTTTTGTAAATTATGAGTTTTAGGTGTCAGAAATCCTTCTGAACTGCTGATTTGCTGCATCATTATTATCACTGTTGAAAATACCATTCAAATGTTTGGGGAAAGATTTAAAAGTTAAAAATTAAGATGAATATTTTCAATCAGAAAGCACATATTAAATTGATAAAGAGGCAGTAAAGACATTTCTAAGATTTCTATTTAAAATAAATCTGTTAATTGAACTTTCTAAGCAAAGAACTCTGAAAAAAGTATCTATTTATTTTTTAAAGCAGCAACAATTGTTTTCAACACTGACAATAAAACACATCATTTTTATCTGAGCACTATTGAATTTAATCCCACAGGTCACAATAGTGAATATAATTTTTTTTTTATTAAAACCTTACTGACTGATGTTTTAGTGCACTTCCTGCAAATATGGAAAAAATGAAGAGTCTCAATTAAATATGTGAAGTTTTACACAATTATCAGATGATCAGAGCAGTTTATTTCCTGTTTGCTTAGCTAGCCAATACACATCCAATGGCAGTTTCTACTCAATTCTATTTTTATTTATTTTTTTATTTCACTGTTCCCATCAATGTGCACAAGTTTTCTATGCATACTAAAAACCCTAGAATGTGATCAAATAGCTGTAGTTTAAAATAGCTGTGCTAAGATATATAAAAAAATATTTGATTTTGAATTTGATTTTGTCACTTTGTCCCACCGGTCACAAATGTGACCAAGAATCTTCTTGCAAAAAAATCTCCAAAAATAATTCTTGATTATTTCAAAGGGTTGCTAATGAAGCATCATTTGGATATTTTCATGTCTGGGAAAAATTTGGGATTAAACAGGTTAATAACAGCTAACAACTCAGAATTACTTCTCACTGTAGTCATGATGCTTACAAATATTTTACATTTCAATAACATTTTACTGTATTTAAAATCTAATTTACACAGCCTTGACTTCTTTTCAAAAAATCATTAAAAAAATAACGTTTTTTCCAAAAGCTTGACCTGTAGAGCAAGCGTCCTAACATTTTTTGAAGCCAGAAATATTTAGTTAATGGTGTAGTTTCTCAAGTGAAAGTTCACTTACTTGATTTTGGGATCGTCTTGTACGCAGTGGGCAGCCGTCACAAGCCAGCGGTCACTGATGATCGATGCTCCGCAAACATGTGCCATGTTTTTAATGTGCAGGCTGACCTGCCACGGGAACTCGCCCACATCTGCTTCCTGCCCACCCACGATTCGAGACTTCGAGAAAGCCTTCTTGCCACAGTCTAGAGAAGAGAAATCAACATTAAACAATGCAGGACATGTGCTGAAGAACTGATGCGAGGAAGTAGATGCCACAAACCACAGTTGGATTCATCCGAGTTGTCACCACAGTCATTTAGACCATCACACATAGGGTTCTGTTTGGTGATGCATTTGCCGTTAGCGCATGCAAATGTTGACAGCACACAAACTTCTGTAAGATAGAAAGACAATTCATGAGAAATCGAAAACTCAAAACCAACTCTAAATAAATAACCAATCTTAATAGTTCTTTATCACCTCCTCTTGTACAGCCCTCTTCATCGGAGCCGTCTTTACAGTCTTTGTTCCCGTCACACTTCAGCTTCTCCGAGACACACTGATCGTTCTGGCATTTAAATTCTCCTGTCTTACATCCTGTCAGAAAAGAGGACAACTGTGTTAAACCAGGTCAAGATGTGTTTTTGAGTGGGGGAGAAGAATGAAGAGAGAGAAGACCGAAGCTGACTTTTCTTAAAATTGACAAAAGCTACATTTTTAGAAAAATCCAGTTAAAATTTAAGTATGACACATACATTAGGCTTTAGAAGAATATTTATCCCTCAGTCGTCACTTTTTTTGTTTGGCATTATACATTTTGCCAACCCCACAAAAAATGATGCCTTAAATACTAATCAAACTAAGATAATATTGGGATATAGGTCTACAGAGTGACATGATTTTTCATGTGTTAAAACATTTTCATCCATTTACTAAATATCTGAATTTAATTTTTGGTGTTTAAATATCAGCATCTACACTTACAAGTGTTTTGTTCATTTCCTGCCTCTAAATAAAACTGACGTCTTCCTTCCAAGCTCCATATCCATACAGTATATAGAGGGTAAATTGAAAAAAGACAGAGGTAAAGGAAAGCAGAAAAGGGTCCTACCACAGTTAAGCTCATCTGTGTTGTCTCCGCAGTCATTTACGCCATCGCACCGCCAGAACATCGGCTTACAGAAGCCATTTTTACACTGGATCATGCTGGAGTCACATACTGAAATCCACATTGAAACTCTGAATATTTGAGCTCGGATTCATTTTGGTGTGAATGTCATTTTAACACAGTTCAGTGCTCACTTACTGCAATTCTTCTCATCCGTGCTGTCACCACAATCGTTCCAGCCATCGCAGCGCACCGTCGGGTTTACACAGCGTTTGTTGTCACACTGGAACTGGTCCGGGCAGGCTGACACATTCAGAAACTGAATTTACCATTACTTGAACTATTGCTACTTTAATAGTAAAAGACATATTTTTACTAGTTTTTATGGATTAACCATTTACTTACGGTCAGAGGGGTCAAAGGTCTCATAAGTGGCGGTAAAACCTCGATCTACATGTGATGAATTGGATATGAACACAACAGACACCTGGTTACTGTTGACTGGAACCATGGTATTGGCAGGCTGCTGCCCACACAACGTGCTGCAATACAAAAAGCATGCGGGCATGAAATCTCCACCTAAATGATAACAAGCACTGATGGTTCAAGATCTGGGCAGGGGAATTTAAATGCTGTAACCAGGACCAAGGGTCAATCCTGTTTACTCAAATAAATGTTTCAATTACTGACCTTTTACCAATAATCTGCACTTTATCTCCTGAGCAAAATGAATTCCCTGTAGAAACCATGAACTTGGGGAATTTCAACTTGATGTATTTATTACTAGGAACCTTTAAACAATAGAGATGGATATAACACAGTCATAAAAGAGGTTCAACATGACATTAACTGGTATAAAATGAGTGTTTGGGTCGTACCGTAATGTCCCACTGACATGTAGTGCTGGGGGGGTAATAACTGGGGAAGTTAGGGGATGAAAAACTACCAGAGGATCCACCCAATTTACCACCACATACAAGGTCTGTTCAAAGGGAATAACAAATAAATTTCACAGTAAATCATGCTGTGCTACTATCAGTCAAGTATGTTTTCGGTCAGCAAGTCACTATTTGTTTTTACCGGGGCTATCTCGACTGATCTGAGTGACACGGGCTCTGAAACCAGGATAATTCCCTGCTTCGTTGGTCACAAAGGTGACCAGCATAACATTCGAGGATGAGATGAAGGTTAACGGATTACTGGGAGAATAAACTCCACACTTCCTGTTTAATAGAGAAAGAAACTTGCATTAAATTTCCTTACAGTTGCATATACAGGCACTAGATGGTGATACACCCACACAACTCACTCTGCCATAAGGTGATTGTCCATGGCAATCAAAGAGTTATACACTCTCACAAAGTCATTGCTACAGTTGTTTTCCAGGTTGAAGGTGTCAAAAGACAACTTCAACACTTGGCCTTGATCTCCCCGAAGCTGCCACTGCACAAAGGAGTTTGGAGAATAAGGTTTGTCAGGGAAACCCGGCGATGTAATGATCTCTTCAGCAGAACCCTTGGCGTGCTGGGCGTATTTTGTAGTTGCTGAAAACACAGAAAACAATAGGTTAAACCTACACATTTATTATTAGATGCATGGTATGTTAATAAGTTTGAATGTGCTTATACAATAATTGTATAAATTCAACTGATTAGGTACCCTTTGTAAAAAAAAAAAAAGTTTAATGGAATTAAAAAAAAATGAATTTAGGAAATAATAAAACTAAATTTGAGATTTATAGGGCTCTATAAACTGCTTCGCTGCAGTTCATTATAGGATCGCTGATGCTGCCTTAAATTTGTTACAGGTAAATTAGCATAATTAGGTTACCTTTCGATGCAGCCTTTGTTAGGAACGCATCCATGATATCTTATTGCTTTCTATGGAAGCAGCTCACTAGGTTTTGGAAAACTGTGTATATGACAGACACAAGTAATGCACTACTTACTCCTGGCTTTTGAGAACAGACGTGTGTCCAGAGCTGTAAATGAAAGATTGACACAGTTATAATAAATATGTCAGGCTGAAGACATGTGCTTCAGTATCATGGGAATTCACATATTCTATAATATAACAAGCACGTCTCTAGGTGAATCTCACAAAACCTATAAAGAACCAGGTCACATTTCACCCCAGAATCACAAGAAAGAAACAGAATTGCTCAAGAAACCCATTTGTCATGACAATGAAGCACAGCTCATTACTGTAATGCAAAAAAATAAGTTAAGTTGAGTTTCCCCGGTTAGGGATTTTTGAAAATGACCTTTCATGCAGCGATACAACCTTTCATGCCACACGTACACATTAATCATGTACACCCGGTGCCTTATAAGCATGTCTAAAGAACCCAAAATATAATCCGATTTTATTTACAGGATGGGTGAAAAGTATCTAGACATTAAAAATGGATAATACAGTATATTAGGGGGGAGATACATACAGTAGAGATACATACAGACATGTTTGCGGAGACAAACATAAATACATTTTTTTCTGGCTTGGTCTAGCTGTGTATTATGCAAAGACTAACCCCAAAAATATGAGCTAGACGTGTTTTAATGAGATCCATCCATCTGTCTATCCACAAGTATTACCTGAAGACACAACGTGATCGAAGACCAGGGGACCTTGCTGAGCTATGCGACTTTTGGAGCTATAGCCTTCAGTTAACTTGCTCACAGCCTGATCCACGAACGCTTCCTTCCCCGCTGGAACAGCAAACTCGGACTCATAGTAAGCTATTACACTCCCCTCGCTGCAGAAAGCCACAGAGCAGGATTAAAAGAGCTGAAAATGTACTCGCCACCCGGCCATCTAAAATGAAGGTGAGTTTGTTTCTTCAGTGGGAACAGTTTTGGAGAAATCTAGCATTACTGTACATCATCCGCTCACCAATCCTCTGCAGTGAATGGGTGCCGTCAGAATGAAAATCCAAACATCTGATAAAAACATCACAATAATCTACAAGTAATCCCAAATGTATGGATTATGATCTTCGGAGACTGACTTGGGATTCTGATGTTTTAATGAGCTGTTTGGGATCTCATTCTGACGGCACCCATTTACAACAAAGAATCCATCAAATCGGTTTTTATGAGAGAACAAACTCATCTACTTCATGGATGGCCTGAAGGTGATTCGATTTTCAGCAAATTGACATTTTTGGGTTAAACAATTTTTTAGAAGTTGGGTGCATGAACAAAAAACAAAGAAATGTGGGCAGTCAGATGTAAACGCACCTGAAGGCTTGAACTCTGGAACCCATGTAATATTTTGATAGGTCTGGAGTTTCTGAGTACATTGCTTTAAGCTAAACATGAATAAAAAACAACATTAAATACACCTTTCTTTGTCATTACTGTTAAAAATCAAATTCGTTTCAGTTTGGTTCTCACCTGATTCATGACTTTGTTTGCCAAGGTTTTAAACTCGGCACTTTCCGAGTTTTCATACGCATCCACAAAAGCTTCATTTGTTATCCTAAGCGAGCCGGTGTAAATCTTCTGTAAGTTAAAATCTTTCCGGACTGCAAACACAAGAGAGACACATGATCAGAGCTATCATGATTGACACCGGTCCCGGTCTGTGGCTGCAGTACGGACTTACAGTGGAAATGCCAGACCAGAAGCCCAATGATCAAAGCCAAAACGGCTGCTAAGATCACCAGGACCACAACGGTCCCGACTTTCCCAGGGCCCCTCTTCTTCTCCAGCTTTTTATTATCCGATGCTGGCAAGAATGTGACAGCTGTGTCCCAGTCCTTGTCCTGAACACAAAAGAGGTCAAATACTTTTTAGTCTTCTCTGTAAACTCCAGAGTCTTTGAATTTAACTACATAAAAGCCAGTTTGGGGAAATAAATAATAAATGAAAACTGCAGCACATATCCTCAACAGAATGAGATTCTGATTGAGAAAAGAAAACGGCAGAGCTTTTTTTGACAGAATAAGCACAGATTCATAGGCATTATATAAGAGCAGCATTAGAACGCTTCCCTAGATGCTGCTCCACGCAACTTCAAAGTCTACATGGGCTTTGTTTTCAGAGGAGAGAGAGAGGCAGTGTCTCAGTGCCACCCACCATAGACAGATTGTTTGTGTGAGTTGTGAAAAGTATAATGCTTTTATTTTTACCGTACTAATTATTGTAATGTGTTCTTTAACAACACAAAACATTAATACTTTTATTCAGCAAAGACGTTTGATATAATGATGCTGAAAATTCATCTTTGCATCACATAAATAAATAGAATTTTAAAATATATTAAAACAGATAATAGTTCTTTCAAATTGTAATATTTCACAATTTCGCATATTTTAATAAATGTAGCCTGTCATAAGAAAGCTTAAGAAAAAAATAAAAAAGTAGTATTTGTGAAAATGTTTATTTTAACTTTCATCCATGATGATAAACTGAATTATGAAGCGTGGACGTGACTAGAATGAAACATGTCCTAGAAGTGAGGTTGTAGTTGTTAGTAGAGGGCTACAGACAAACCACAAACAATAACACCAGCAATGAATATTAAGAATGTAAGCTGCGTTGACATTAAACTGAGAGACATCACACTGGAATGAAAGTATAAGGCATAATAATACATACTATTCCATCTGGTTAAAGCATTATTAATGAAACCAGTGGTGAAACATCAAAAGCTCACTGTATTTGCAAAACACAGCCATTCTTTTTATGCTCAATGAGTATAAGATAGCTTTGATACGCTTTTAAGACTGCATTTCAGTAAATATTCTTAATTTATGTGTAAAAGCGGTTGTTTAAAATAAATAAAAGCACTTGATGTGAAGTAAACGATTGGGGCCTGTAAGAACGTGTGTGGTCACTGACTGGATTTATTTGATCAAAAATACAGGAAACAGTTAAATTGTGAAATATCAAATATTTTCTGTTTGAATAGATTTTAAAATGCAATTTATTTCCGTAAATTTTTCGTCATTATTCCAGTCTTCAGTGACGCGTGATCCTTCAGAAATCATGCTAATAAGATGATTTACTGGTACGTAGTATTTTCAATGCATTCATATTAAATAAAAGTATCAAAAATCGTACTGAGCCCAAACTATAGAACGGAAGTGTACTCTGCTCACTATGGGACACATTCTTTCATCAATGTTGTTTGTCTCAGGTATCACAGACTTCCTTCACATGACACTGTTCATGACCTTTAGTCTATTTAATGTGTATCAAAAAATGTGCCAAGACAAAAAGTCCCATCTTAGCTGGAATAATGTATGAAACAAAGATTCAGATTTTGTTCTCACCACCTAATGAAGCCATATAAACACTGCCAGTTCCCAATGAGATTTTCAAGGACATCTGAACGGTTTCATTGTCTGTGTAACTTTCACTTTACTACGGCATATTTGAGATCACAGATTTAATAACAATGATGAGGATGTTCTAACATCAGTTAAACTTAAATATATTTGATTAAATTTACAAACCGTAACAGTGTTAAGTTATGAGAGACTGGACTAATCTGCTTTTGGTCTGAACTTAAGGCATTCAAGTTAATGAGCAATGAACGTCCAGCTGTAAACGAAGTGAACTCGACCTGGGTTGAGCAGTTGACATTCATTCTATGAAGACATGCATAACACACGAATAAGCCATCACTTCTACAAAAGTGGTATATCCCTGAGTCATTTTCAGGTTTCATCTGTGGGGGTGTTGTTTCATAGTAAAGCTGACTGCCGTAAGCATGTCGTAACAGATCTGAGGAATGCATGCATCTCGATACACACCACACACACAATTTAACATGCTGTGATGTGGATCATTCAGCTGAAAAAATATTCATAAAGGCATTGAGTTCTTTTCATGTGCACCACAACACTTAACCTGCTCACTTTAATTAGTAGTGTCAGGTTATTTGTTTACAACAACGCAAGGCCAGGATATTTTGAACCGCTCATTTATAAAAACCTTTTGTATGATCCAACTTTTTTACAAGATACGGCATTGGATTATTTTGAAAACATCTGAGCCACTATTAACATGCAGAGGACTGCATTTAAGTTGCGTCACTACTTTTACTTCCCAGCACATCTAAACTAGCAACAGAGCGATATTTGAGACCTCAGACAGAGATTTTAAAAACAGCCCTGTCAAAGAGTAAACATTATGCCTTCATATTTTTTGTAAAAAGCAATATTAATGGTATTTTTGCAATGTGGTGCATGTCTTATTTGCTGCTATAATATACTTGGTATTATATAGGTCAACAATTACATTAAACACTGAAAAACAGTTGATGCAGAAGACTAATTTCACAAATAATTACAAACATGGCAAGCAACGTTGAATTAAAATTAAGATAATATAAAAAACTGAAATAATATTTTTCTTTTTTGCTGAAAAACCAGAAGTGACTGTTTTTAAATCTATTCCTTAAGACAACAGCTACCTTCAAATCACCAGAAACATGAACCGCTTTAGACTGTTGAAGCACTTCATTTAACGTCTTCTGAATGTCTATTGACACCCTATCCTCACAGACGACAATGAAGCACAGATAATACAGTCAGCAGCACAACGTCTATTGATGATCAATAGAAACTAAATCCCCTATGCAAACTGATCGAGAGGAGAAGTAAAGGAATGAATGTCAGACGTCCACCACAGCTTGTTCTTATTGACACAAACAGACAGGAAACGATGTCTGTCATATTTTATACATGCAGTGGAAGTTGGTAACATTACATTGGTAGCACACTTTTAGAAATAAAAGCGCAAAAGCTGTCACTCAAGTGGTACCTTGTTAAAATAGACAAGTTTGTACCAAAGCCAATACAACCATAACCACACGCTTATTTATGATTTCAAACTTTCAGTCTTGGCAGATCTTGACACGACACTTCTCATATATATATATATCTATATGTAGGCCTATGTATGTACGTATGTGTGATGTTGATGTTTGCACTAAGCAGGGTGACACAACAGGAAATGCATTCATGTGAAAATTGACCACAGCACAGCTTTACAGATATGTTATATTTCCGTTGTCATTACGTCTTGATTGAAAAAGGTTGCTTAAAAGTTAAATCTTACCGAAGAACCGGGATTGTAACGCATTCCTCCATCCATTGGGTCCATTTCTGAGAGACCACCAGGGGAATAAATATCAACAGACGTTTCTTCTCACACTTCTGATGACAAAATAAGACGAGCAATTGAGTTTTGTAAGAAAAAACCCGCAGACTTGATATTCTCAGATGAAGTCAAACAAGTGTGAAAACAACAACACGCCCATGACAAGTGCACGCAGAGCAAAATATAAGTTAAAGCACGCTAATAAAAACTTTCAAATAATCTGTCGCGCGGACTAAACGTGTAAGTCTCAAGCCCGAAACTGGAGGATTAAAATCAGGTACGTTTTATCTTCAGTAGAGAGTGGAGATTGTTTCGGCTACCTGTGAGACGAGATATTTCCGGACATTTGTAGTCACTGGGAGTGACTAACTCAAGCGAAAATGGCTCTACAGGTGAGCACTTCCTACAAATAACACCGTAAACCCCAATCTCTGACCGAGAAAATAGCCCTAAATGCATCAAAGCACGGTGACCACCTGCGTTAACATTTTAAAACGGCTGTAAGGTATATATTAAGCATATATTTGACCGTGGAACTGAAGTATCGATGTTTCTGACTCACCTTCAGCGGGCGTGTTCTCTATGTCGGAATCTAGTGTGCTGCCTACTTAGACCGTACAGTGGGCAAGGCAATCACACCTTAACTGCTTCGGAATGCGTCTACGGGACCGAAAAGACTGTCTAGGTAGGGCGCGCAGTAGAATTTGAGACGAAGCCTGAAATTCAGCTTACCTTTGCGTGATAGAAACTAGACAGGCAGGTTTCTGTTGCATAAAAAATGGCGTTTCCACGAAGTGGAGTACAGAGTAATTTTTGAGATATAGAAATGAAAACCGTTTACATACACTAGGCTATAGAACAATACAAATGAAATGCCTGTTTAACAGTAACAATAGTAATATTGCACAATGCAACCCAATGTAGACCTACAATAATAACATTTCTTGTAATATAAGCATAAAAAGGTGAAGTCCGAATTGGTTAACTTGGAAAACTTGATTACAGAATTTAGAATAAGTATAGAAATTTATAAAATATATAAAATATAAGATACTAGGTTGTGCAGTATACAGTGCAATGTTGGAAAACATAGATGTGTTGCACATACACAGAGGGCAGATGACATTAAAAGCTTCTCTGTTGGATTTATTGAGTATTGGACTGTGTAAATGTGCTGTGATGGGAGAAGCAGACAGTCTATTGTGTAATAGCAGCAGGCGGAAAAGCATCATGTTGACTTTTCTGCCCACTGCTACTGATTTTACACAGACCACCTGTGGCTCTATATTTATGGACATGACAATCAGTATCCTGCTGTGTGACATTACATCATCTAGAACAATCTTGGATACAGAATTAATTTACTTTTGTGATGTTTTATTATTATTTTTTGTAATTATTTTTTACTTTTTATTTTTTTCATTACCCCATGGCCCTAGTAATTCATTTTTACATGACATTTTCACACCAAAGAGTGTTAAAGAGGAAATGGTGGCCTTTTCTGAGATGCCAAGTGTGTTATTTTATCATGTCAGCTTCCTCTCATTGATTGTAAAACTGTTGCCACCACAATACAATACTGGAAAGAACTTTAAAGAAGACTTTACTTTGTCTCTCGCTCAGGCAGGAAACAAGTGGCACTGAATTGTATTTTTTTCAGTGAACTATCCCTAAAAAACACTTATGTTTAAGGTAGAAGTATGGTAGTGGGTGTGGGAGTATTAAAAAAGAGTGTTAAAAGTCATAGCTCTATTTATTTATTTTTGCAAATTCCTCCAATAAAAATAATGCCCTTGGATTAAATATAAAAACATGCAGATATAAAACTAATGAGAATATTGCTTCAGATTAAATCATATTTGCAAATATGATTATTGCAAAATAATTTGTCTCCCGCTTATAGTATGGAAAAAGTAAGAATTGTTGTGGCACATCTTTTGTGCACGCTTTTATGCACCACCTTTGCAGCTAATGAAGTATTACTGCAGGAAGCCAAATATACCAAATAAAGTTCCTTAAATTGTATTAATTATGCTTTTTTAGAAAATTCCATTATTATGAATTTATTTCATTTTAATATCAATATGCACCATGTTTTGACCTTTTTAACTAAATTATCATTACAAATGAATTCACATAACTGGCTCTTACATTACCCGGCCCCTAATTGTTAGGCTGGAGGACTAATCAATTACAAACTTAAAACAAAAAGAGCCAAACTGCTTAAACTTTAAATGTGTATAAAGATCAACTTGTCTTTTTAGTTACTCTTCCAACATTGCTTCTTTCAACAGGCACAGTTTATTTACAGGTCTTTCCAGAGTGCTGGTCCTGGTCTTCGATTTCACTCTCCGCACCACTCCTGTCACGAATGAAGGGAGAGGCAGTTGAATCCAAATGCGAGGTATTTATTTTGAGTAAACTCACAGAGCAACACAGGCAATAGTCAGAGACGGCGAATTACAATGTCAGAGGTTATGGCGAAAGACAAATCCAAATACCAGGCAGAGGGTCAGGCGATTGACAAACAGTCTGAAATGGCAGAGATGTTAACAGAAGTCGAGGCCAGGCGAGGTCGGCAACGTGGAATCAAACAACAATTGACAAGACACTGGAACTGGGAAAAATGCTTACAGAGGTAGGACAATCCATACACAATGATGAGCGGGGAACACAGGGGTATTTATACAGGAGGTAAGGACACAGAAAGGGTGGAGAGTAAAAGTCCGTGAAGAGCAAAGAGTGATAAAAACACACAGAAGAAGTCCTAGAGCTGGAGTGCCATCTAGTGTCCCTTACTGGCAGCTCTAGCAGAGCGAGACATTTCCACTGGAATCTAGTAATGTTTCAACTATTTGAAGCAGCTGGGCTGTTGAATATCCATTTTATTCCCTTTGGCTGCAAAGCTCTTTCTATTTTGTTTTCCTTTTCGGACCTCATTATGGTGACTTGACCTCTCCTACATATAAAACGGCGAATTGCGTTGATGCAGGAGTCAGTGTCGAGGCTGTCGGTGACTTCGATGTGCAGGGCTCGGAGAGTTAGGCAAGTAAACCTTACCCGGTATCTTTTAATGGTGCCCCGGCCCCGTTTATTCTCATACAGACCAAAGTAATCAACGCCAGTATTAGTGGAGGGAGGTTGATTCGGAAGGAGGCAATCTTCAGGTAAGTTTGGCATATTTTGCTCACCAACTTTACCAGACATCCTACGGCACACTGTGCATTTATTGATCATTTTTCCGATTGCGGAATTGGCTTGTGGAATTCAATATCTGCATCTCAGTTGTGCCAACACATAGTTGCATCCACAATTGCCTGTTCTTAGATGAATATCCCTCAAAATCAAGGTGGCAACTTTGCTGTGTTTGGAAAGAATTGCTGGATGTTTAGCGTTTTCTGGCATAGCAGATTTGTTAAGTCTTGCACCAATCCTTAACGTGCCGTCGCAAAACATTGGATCCAATTTAGACAGCGTACTACTGCAAGTGAGCTGCTTGCTCTCCTATTTCCACTTCAGCAGTGTCCAGATCATCCAAGGTAAGTGATTCTTTTACTTCAGCAGGTTTTAGTTTCTTCATTCATTGTTTTAACTTTAATTCTTGGCTTTCAGGGTCATTTTCAGCTTGCTTGATTTTTAATGCCTCTTTTATTTTTTTTTTCTGTTTACCCCAGATTACCCCTCTTTACCTTTCCAATCCAAGCCACTGCTCGCACAAGCTTACTCCGATCCAAATACTAGTTGATCAGCTGGTTCATTGGTTCTCCATTTTCTTTAACTTTGACTATGTTAACAACTGTGTTCTTGATCTCTGGGTCATTGTCAAAACATCCCTTACTTCGCAGAGGCTGTTCCGGCCAATCGTTTTCATGCAACAGAACGTCTGGTCCACTTATCCATGTCCCCCCTTGCACTAAGCTTTTTGCCTTCAGGCCTCTGCTGGCTTGATCTGCAGGGTTTAATCTGACATATTTCCACTGTGATGACTTGGTTGCTTCTCGAATCAAGGAAACGTTTTGAAACGAGCAGTTTCACTGTCAATGTATTTAAGCACCATAGTGCTGTCTGTCCAAAAGACTGATTATTGCAACAGAATCTGAGTCGCAACAACTCGAGGTCAACTGGAGTCTGAGAATTGTTACTCTTTGAGTGGAGCCACTCTTGATTTCCCCATAAGGAAAGTGCAGTATTTCTCACCCTGTTCATTCTCTAACAGTAGATAAGACACAATGACATATGCATACTCTGAGGCATCTGAAAAAAGATGTAACTGCGCTGCAACAGTGCATTCAAACTTGGTAGGTTTAAAACATCTACTTACATGAAAGTTGGGAAGGTGAAACATCTTTCATCCATCTTTCCCAATCCTCTACGTGCTTTCCACCAATGTTCTCATCCCAACCACGCTGCTCTTTGCAGAGATCTTTCAATAGAAGTTTAGCATGCAAGATGACTGGAGCCATGGAATTGACAGTCGATAAAATCGCCCTTTTGGTCATAGGTTTAGCTTTCAGCTCCATACTGTAAGTATCCTTTTCTGTGTCCCACTGCACACCGAGTGTCCTTTCTTCTGGGAAAATATTGTGTCGTAAATCCAGGTCTTTTACTTCACTGGCTCTGTGCTCTGCAGGGATCGACATTAACACCTTTCTGCTATTACTCATCCACTTTGTTAATGTGAACCCTCCATTGCTGCACAAAGCTCGAAGATCATTGACTAAGGTCACTGCATCATATTCTGTAGCCACACTTTTCAGGCAATCATCTACATAAAAATTTCGCAGTACTATTTGAATAGCATCTGTAGATGCAACATCTTTGTGATCCTCTGCAGTTCTTCTTAGTGCATATGAAGCTACACTTGAAGACGAAGTCCGTTGGGCCACCAAAGAAAACGGAGCAAGTCTGCATCATGTTCTGGCACTTTTACCTGATAAAACATCGACTCAATGTCCGCCATTACTACTACAGGCTCCTCTCGAAATCTCAAAAGGACACCAACTAGTGTGCTGGTCAGATCAGGCCCCTGAAGCAACTCACTATTCAGACACTTATCCTAGAACAAGAAAGTGCAATCAAATACCACCCGCAACTTTTGTTTCTTTGGGTGATAGACACCATGGTGAGGTATGTAGAACACTCTGTTGTCATCTCTTTTCAGTTGGTCCATAGGAACCTGGACAGCGTAGCCCCTACTCATGATGGTTTCCATAAAAGTTGTGTGGTCGTTAAAGAATTCAGCATTTTTTTTAAACTTTCTAAGCAAACATGCCAAACACTGTTCTGCCACACAACAGTTATTAGGCATTTGAAGGTTCTCATTCCTGAGTGGCAATCCAATGTTATAATGCACATTTTCAAAGATTGTTGTCTTCTCCACAGACTTCAAAAATAGTTTGTCTTCCAAAGACATCTCCTCTTTGTCATCATATCTGCGCTCTGGAAACTCAATATTGTACTGTTGAACCAGTAGCTTTTCGATCTCCATCAAAGAGATTCTATTTACAGAGAATTGAGATGGTTAATTTTCTGAATCATTCAGATCCTTCTTACAGGCCCGTTCACCACCCAGCAAACAGCCGTTTTCACTGCACAAGGACCTCCATCTTGACCATTAATGATGCGCCAGGGCTCCAAGACTCTTGAACAGTTAACCCCAATAAGCAGACCTACATCAGCTTCTATTTCTGGTAAGCTCACTTCCTGAAGGTAAGGCCACCTTTGAATATCTGACTGTTTGGGTATACAAAACACAAAACTGTTCATTAGCGTTTGTTCCCCTGATTTATTCGTGTGGGTTTCCCTTTAACATTCCATTTCCTTTGTAGGTCTTCTGTGCAGAATGTTGCTGTGCTTCCCGGGTCCAGAAAAGCATAAGTTTCAATATACTTATTACTATTCTTAGATTTAACTTTGATTGGTAGCACACATTCAGCTTCTCCTGCTCCCGTAAGACCACATGACTCTTGTGTGATGGGAACTCCCATACAAGATACTTCTTTACTTTGAGCACCATCTCTTTTTTCTGATGAGACAGAACTTTCCTCCTTCACTTTGTGTAGAATGTCAGAGTGCTTTAATGCACATTCTTTGCACTCTAACTTTCGTTTGCAGAATCTGCTGAGATGGCCAGGAACCAAGCACCCAAAACATAAGACTCTTAATTTCATGAATTCCACTCTTTGTTCATGTGGCTGACTTTTAATTTTATTGCATGAAGCAAGAGTGTGAGACTGCTGGCAGTACAAACATGGTTTAACAAAGGCATTCACTGTTTTAATTATGTTTGGAGGCTTGGTAGATACCTTTTGAGGCGCTTTACTTTCAGTAGCAACACTGGTTGAAAAGCTGCTTCCACGAACCTCTTTCCTTGTCGGCTGCCTTTCCCATAGACTAGTCTATCCAGCTGTGCTTAGGCGGTTGTCTGAGATATTACCAAACAGAGGATCCATAGCGATCTTGGCCTGGCAGTCTAAACTCACCAAATCTGCAAACCTTGCTCTTCTCTCTTTGAGCTCAAAAGCCTCAACACGCCATCTTCTTTCATTTTGTAGGGCAGTTTGGATATCACTGTCCTCAGGTTGGTAGGATTATCCATCTCTTCTAAAAATGCAACGTCCTCCATAAAGTTACAACATCCAATCAAAAAAATTGCGTAAGTGTTTAATGCTTTTCCATCGTCTGTCCTCACTTGTGGCCGTTTGAGCGCTTTTTCAGTGCATGCATTGGCAATCGCAAGTTCATTCCCATAATGCTTATGAAGTAACTTCTTTTCCCTGTGATAACCTTTGCTAGGTATCATGTGAGCACAGCTACGAATGAGTTCTTGCGGCTCACCATCTGTAAACTGCTCCAAGAAGTATAAATAATCTCGATCATTGTCTGTCTTCTGCTCAATTGCATGCCCTCATGAAGGATTTGTATTGGAGTGCATCACCTTTGAACACAGAGATGTCCTTTGTTGGCAACTGAGAAAGCTGCTGTTGCTTTACTAGTAACTCAGTAATAACATTCTGCTTTTGCATGATTGTAAAAACGTTATCACTTCCATCAGTCTGAATCCTAAAACTCTGATAAGAGACCGGTTGTGGCTGTTGTGGTATTTTGAGTGCTGCACTTGAGCTGGTACATAAGCTTTCACATTAACTTGTGCCAGTAGCGTAATGCTATCTCTTTCCTTCCTTTCCTTCTCATTTGTTAATTTACGCACTGAAGTATGACTTCCTCTTATATTGTTTTAGCCCTTTTAGTTTTGCTTGGTTTTCAGCTAGTGCAGTCTCCTTCTCTAATTCTTCCTTTTCAACCTTAATTCTTGCTGTTTCGAACTGTAGCTTAATTCTTCCTGTCTAGCAGCTGTGGACGATAAAAATGAAATTGCTGATGTACGAGGTCCACAGGAGTGAGCTTTAGCAACACTGCTGGCTCCTATCTGGGAAATACTGTCACCTGGTAAAACAGCCTCAGGATGTTCACTTAGCCCATCATGTTTTTCTGGCTGCTCTGTTTCCTTTTCCATGTATTCTTTCACCTCTGCAACCCATCTTTTAGTTGTTTTCATAAAGTCTTTAAATAATGACATTTTTGGCTAAAACCAATCAACATGGTCAAACATTTTTTTATCTTCAGTCCAAAAATTGCCAACTTCTTCGTTAAGCCTAATGAACTCGTTTAGAGACAGCTCAAACTCAAACATATCCTTCACTTCTTGAACATTTTAAATATCCCTCCTCAATGTCTTTATCTCCTTCATTTGTCCTGTTAGAGCTCGCAAAGTTTGTTTGATTTTTGCTACGAGCCTTTGCAATCTCTCCTCTTAACCCTTCTCAGTTAATTTTCGTGATCTGTCCAGCTTCACTCCATCCTCGCCACACCTATTTTCCTCTCCATCATCAGCCATTGCACTTATCGCTGAGATAACACTCACATAGCGTGTACAAAGTTTAGAGAACTTTAGGGCACTATCGCCTTTCTTAAAGAGCCGAGCACCAACTTTTTTATAATAACACAACTCCACATCGACCGTAATTCCCTCTTGCCACTCTGTTGCATTTTAAACAAATTTGTTGTAAACATTTTTTTTTCAAAAGCGGGAAATCTTCATGCATCCATTTACGTCTTTTCCACACAATGCTCAAAAATAAAGAGTACTTTTCAATACCTTTTCTTGGAGGATGATGCAGTGAATTTCCAGTTTCACTCTTACCTCCTTTGTGTTATTTTTTCGTTGAGCCGTGTTATCAAGCAGTCCAGCGAGATTTCATTGAATATTTTTTAGCGAGTTTTTTGACTAATGTTGTGGCACATCTTTTGTGCACGCTCTTATGCACAACCTTTGCAGCTAATCCAACAACCAGTATTTGTAAAAAAAAACACGAGTATAGAATCTTCCTTCAAAATATTTTACTGCTGAAAATGCAAACAAAACTCCAAAGGTACAATAGAGTCGATATAGCTCGTTTAAAAAACGGTGTTGCTTCCAACGTCTATAGCTACAATCTGACCTAAACGTACAAAACGAATGACATCATGACGTATTACTGCAGGAAGCCAAATATACCAAAGTTCTTTAAATTGTATTAATTATGTTATTAATATTATTAATTAATGTTATTACATTATGCGTTTTAGAAAATGCAATTATTATGAATTCTTATTACATTTTAATATCAATATTCACCATGTTGTAACCTTTTTAACTAAATTATCATTAAAAATTAATTCGCATAACTGGCTCTTACAGGAGTGGATATAAAAATATGTTTTTTATGATAGTTCTTCAGATAACTCTACAGAGAACAGTAAAAAATAAACAAAATTCATATCGTTCCTTATAATAGGCCTACATTTTATTTTAAAATCTGGATGAAATCCAGATTAATTGTCTTACCATTTCGTAATAGACCCACAGGAGGTGCACACACCCAGTTGTTTTTATTTATTTTTTACTAGAACTACAACAGAGAACAAAATAGATGTATACCATTATATCAAGACATCTAAATATAATTACTAAAGAAGCAAAAAGAGTTTACAATCTATGTAACAAATATATTGTATGATTGTACCATAAAAAAATAAATAGAACATCTTTTGATTTCATATCACACACCCAGTTTGTATTTTTATTTATAAATTTTTTCCCACACCCAGTTTGTATCCTAAGTTCAGTAGATGACAGCGTGATGACCTCATTTCCGGTCGGTCCCTTCATCAGTCAGCCGGTGGCGCGCTTGCTCGTGTTTTTAGAGCTCGTGCTAGTATAGCGGCGGGTCGGAGACGCGCAGCATTCCACACGCGCTGAGAGCGGGATCAACGCGCACGACAACAACAGCTCGCGGAACGTTTACGTAGCTGTTTTCTGTTTAAGAGCTTCTTATAAGAATCAACAGAGGGATAATTTCAGCACAAATTCATCAGAGAGTAACAGTGGAAGATGGGTTCAGTCCCGGCAGTTTCTGTGCTCATTCTGGCCATCGCTGTTCCGAGTCTAGCCGGATACATTGAGGTACGTGCGCACTAATATTTCACCCTTTTTTCATAATCATCTTGCATCGTTTACTCTGATATTTCTGGACTGAGACATATTTTTATTGTGAGATTAATATTTGTGGCTAAGTGGTATTTACTATTAATGTTCAGCTCAGTCTGAGACGGATTAAAGTGTCCGTGTCCCTTGTTGTGTTGATTTTAAACAATTGTATACCAAAAAACACACAAATTCTGATTTAATTGTCTCTGGACGGAGTAAGACTAATAAAAAAATGCCTTAATTTAGACGAGCTGTGGAGATTAAATGTCTTTCTCTCTTAACTGTGGTATTTAATCTCCTGTTTATTTCTGTTGTTGTATTGGAAAACCAAACAACCCTAGACAAGATTTATTTTATCATAGTGTCAGTTTGAAGTCCTCTTATATACCCTGTTTGTTAACCAATTATGTTAGTTGCTGTTTTAATTTTTGCTTAAACATGGATTATAACTGTGGTCTTTCATTAGAATATACACAATTTTCCTTGATTACTCTGTCTACCTTTTAAAGGTTTTGGTGTAAAATAATAGAAACAATAATAAATCAAGACTGACAATCAACTTCGAAACACTGGGTCACACTGTGTAACTGAAATAATTCAGATCATTATGCAGATTCGTCAGGAATAGCTTTCAGGTGTTTAGTCTGATCGGTGATTCTGGCAGGCTTTAGGTGATAAATCACTCCCCATGGTAAAGGACAAGTTTGTATTTGTCGGGGAACACTGCGTCAGCCTTGTGAAACGTTTCAGTTGCTTTCACAGTAGGCAAATTATGCAAATTTAACTTGTGTAAAAAAAAATAGTCACGTTTATGGACTCAAAAGCTCTCACACCTTTCAAGACTATCCCTTTAAACCTTACCTAATCGCAGCGGCCCTTGACCTAGAGGCATTTTTGCGCTTTTCCATGTGTACCAATCGTCCTTTCCGATGGCATGCTCTTCCAATAAGAGCCCGGCCTGCAGGCATGATATAACAAATTATGAAACAATTCTATTCAGTGCTAGAAATAATGGCAGTGACGCACTGAAATAATGAAATCTCTTTGTTGCTAATTGATGCATTTAGAAAGAAACCAGCTGCCTGTGGTAAACTCTCATTAGGAGTTGCACTGATGTTTATGGATATGCATAGATCAGCCTTACTGTAGAAATTTTACCTTTAGCTCAATTTTATGAGCCTATTGTATTTCTGTTATCACTGCTTTTGTCTTCGTTATACATTTGACTCCTTGTATGCACGATTGTTTTAAACCGGTAGCTTAAGGAGCATACGATTGCCATGGTAAAATGTTATTTTGAGAGAGGTGTGTGTTTCCAGAGTGTGTGCAGCATTGTGTTTCTGGTCAGTGGGAGTTTGATGCTGAGCTAGTGAGTCTCGTTGACCTTAGACCTGATTTATAACCCAGCCGGGAAAGTTCTGCAGAGGTTCTGCACAGCCCTGAGCTCTCACTAACTATACTGAAGGAGAACTGCATGCATTGAAAGCTTCAGTTTCTCCCTTCCAGTGCTGGTGATGAGAATTATTTCCTTGCGTTTGCCAGTTGTCATTGTATTTTGCAAAGGCAATGTGTTAAAATCACACTGGGCAGTCTGTTTGATCATTGATGTTTTGCTGTTAACTCTCTGAAGCTGGTGCAGGCTTGGGTCTGGCTTTTTTTGTTTCCTCAGCTGTGGATGTGTCTTTTGTGGCCCTGAGACCAAACTGAAACATTTTGCTAGGCTTTACCGGCATATTTTTTAATGAAATGTATACATTTATTTATGAACACATTAAAATTTATCTACCAGAAAAATCTGCAGCCACAAAAAGATAGTGGTTGATAATATTTGAATGTTAATGCTTTAGTTATCACCAACAATCATCAAATAAAAATGCAATGGGGGGAAAACAGAGCCTTTTCACACATTATCTCTTAATGGTACTTTGCATTAAAGTCTGTATGTGTGATATGTATGTACAGTATGTCTATATGTAGACACCACTACTCAACAGAACTGGTCACATTCAGGTTACAGGGGTCATTGGTGCAACTTTAATTGATGGCATAAATTCAGCACAAGGCTCAAGCTTCAGCCTTGAGCTGTCCTTATTGTCAAGCCCTGAATATTTTATCCATGTTTTCCATTAGTGTATTTGATCAAATCCTGTTTTCTTAGCTTTCACGGTAGATTGTCTGGCTCAGCGTGTCAGTTTTTGCTTGTGCAGCTTTCATAATGACTGGCTCTACCACTCTGGGTTTTTTTTTTGTCAGATGTGTAATTCAAAGAACAAATTTATTTATTTGAAATGCATTCATTTCATGGATTCATTAATTTAGAAATGAGTTCCCTTCCAATTCAAATGAATAAACTGCCTAACCCAAAGCCCAGCCTTGCTGATATAACATGTTGCTATCGAATGCGTGCTGGAATTTTTTTACTGTTGCCAAATTATATTTGTTCCTTGTACAAAGCGTGCACACAATTTAGCGATTTCACTGATTGTAGCGCAAGCTTTGGCACATACTAACATGAATGAAATGTTTATCTTAAATGCTTAAAGCAACGCCCTGTGTGTTCCAGTAACCTGCTTCTGGCACAGACACGACCGATTCAGATAATGAGTGCTTTAAAAAAACCCAAACTTGGCGTACTTGGGGAGTTAACCAACCCCAGTATTGTCACTGTGTAGGTTAAACAGAAATCTAAAAAAAGCGCTTGTAAAATCTCAACAGTTGAGTGGGAGTCTCTGTGCTCTCTTCCAAGCTGCTGAGATGGTAAACAAAGTGCTGTCTCTTCCCCTGGTTGCTCGAGGGCCCACCTTGCTCTTGTTATGCAGTTGCGCAGCACTGCCTCCTATGATGGGACTCTAGGCTCTTGTAATGATGCATCGCAAGGAGTAGTTGAACAAAAGGCTTGTAGTTAACATGAAATCTAATCTAATCGCATTTTTGGACTTATTTCGCACGATTCATCAGTGCATGTTATCAAAAAAAAGTGGTTTTGTAGCCTTTTATAATAATACTGTGGTGCATCCCTAATATTACTCTGCTTTTTGGCTTACAAATATATATTTCTTGAAAGGAGGAAAACTGCCTTTATTCTATTTTTGTGAAAGGTTATAACCATATTTTGCTTGCTTTAAAGAAAATCTACTGGAAACATAATTAAATTTGTTTTCTCAGTTATTAAAAATGGTAATAATTTAGCATTCATTAAGTCTATTTTCAATCTTTTTATATTAATATTTTTAGTTTGCCGTGAATTTAGCCTTTGCTTATCTGTTGTAAAAGGATTTATACAGAAAATAATTAAACATAGCTTTTTCTCTGACATCCAATCCGTTGTAGTATGAGCTGTCCACTTTTCACAATCAGTGTCCTGCCATATTTTTCTTATTGAATATTGTTTCCCTCTTTTTATAGATGTTAACTGGCTTGTAAGTTCCTTTTTTGAGAATTCTCTCCTAAATCTGTTTGGTTATAATCAAATCTTCCACCTGATTAGATACAACTTTCCATAAAGTCAAGACACTGACCTAACAGAGCAAGATTTCTTTAGTTTTCGCACCTGTGTTTGGTTAACCACATGGTAGTGGTTTTACGTGTGTATGCGTGAATGTTTGCAGGGGTGGATGGTGTTTGTGGGGGTGATTTTGTCTGCAGCCCTTGATGGCACACAAGCCATTTGTATGCAGACCTCATTGTGTGGATGTGTTAGCAGGGCTTTTAATAGCATGGATTGCTCACACCAGCGGTGATGAATGGATGTCGGTGAGGGGCTATTGTGAGCTCTGAATGGGTGCAAGCATCCTGACCAGCAAAAGGACCCAATTGGGACATAACTGCATGTAAGTTTATCAGATGCAACGACAGCCAGGCTGGAGATCACATGTTAATTGCCACACTGCTCTTAAATTGTGAAGCTCAGTGGAAGAATACAAAGCAGCTGTCTTTTATCTGTAATATATTTATGAAAAAGTGTTTTTTTATTTATATTTGATAAATCATAACATTTAAATTGTAAAGTAAATAGTACATTAGTTCTATATTATTTGTAATTCTGTCTTCATTGAAATTTTTTGCTTTTTCTTTAAATTTTATCGTAGTTGTTCAGTTTGTGTTCACAATTATTTTTTATTTAATTGCTTTAAGGAATATTTCCCGCGTGGGAAGAAAAAAACCCCCGAGTGGCATTCTAGACAAAACTCTGATGTTTTCCCTGCTTTTCACACATCACTCACAAGTTACAGCAGCACAAAACATTTTTGATGTGAGTTCATATGCGTGGCAGAGCTCTGTTGTTGGATTGCAGGCATTGATGATGGTCCTGTCAGCCATTTCCTGTTTCGTAAAGCCTGAGCTATGTTAGCGCCACCCTGATGCTCATCCTCTGAGCTGAGAGCTTAGTGCTTAGAGAGACACTTTCAATTATTTTACCAGCCGCTCTCAGTCTCACCACAAATCCTCTTAGCTGTAAGACACACTGAGTGCTCGGCAGGAGAGAAGAGAACATGCTACAGCTGAGGATGCTCCACCTATCCATTACTGATATGATACATGCATACATACGCTAACATGCTTTGATAGCCGCACCCTTGAGTGAGTCTGCACCTTAGTCACTGATATACTTTTTGAGATGAAACCCTTTATTCATAATCCTGCCCTCAATCTCTTATTTGCATTGATAACTAATAGGCTAAGATTTTAGGTGGAAATTTATTTTCACTTTTGAAGCAGTTTTTGCATTTAATGTGTCCTGTGGGGTGACAAATTGGTTTTTCATGAAGTACAAGTAGTCCATGTGGTATCTCAATTAAAATGAAAAAAAAAAAAAACGGCAAGCAAAATTTTACTTCAATTAAAGTAATGTTTAAACGGAGCTATTATGTTGACACTTCGGTTCCGACAGTGAGACCATATGCCAGCATCTGAACAAAAATGTAAAGTTATGTAAATTGAAATATTTTTGGTTGTAAATTTTAAAATGTGATTACTAGTCTGAGATAAAACTGCCCACTTGCTTTATTTGCTTCCTGTGTGGAAACGGTTTATTTATATTAACATGGAACCTAATTTGTGTTTATTCTATTTCAGCATTCTGTAAAATCTGTACAATATTTAAATACACATTTTTATACAGGTCTTGATGAGAAGTGCAGACAACAGATATACTTAAGGATAAATAAAATAGAAAAACAATAGATGTTTTAAAGGACAGAATGGTATTTATTAAGTTTTAAATTTTAAAGTTGGATTGCAATTCCACATGAATTCTATTACTGGTTATTATGCACTTCTAATTTCAAGTGTGACATCTGTACCTTGTGTGAAAAGGCACATCTTTTTTGGTATGCCCTCCCTATAGTTCACTGTTTCTTTGTGTCTGAGTTTGTGTCTGTCTACCACTGGTTCCCTCTTTTTCTGTAAACGTCTCTCTTATCTCCTTCTGTGTGTCATGTCTGAGCGTGTGTGCTGCTTCAGGTCCCTCTTCAGGACCGGCTGCATTAGAGGAAGTTATATATAGCGAGCTCGTCAGACAAGCCCTGCTCGCACGATCTCTCCGAATCTCTGTCTCCTGGGCGGAGCGTTCGCTCTAATTATCCAGCTTGTATTCGTACGCCGTCTTTGTACGGGAGTGAGAGGCACCGTTACCTCCCATGGCTCGGCTCTGCTCAGCTCATCACGAATTTAGACTCTCCACCATCAAAGATTTGCAGAAATGGGCACATATTGCCCCTTTAGCATAAATGCCAGCAGTGCGTTCCACCTTTAACTGCACCGCAGAGATATGTCAACTACTCTGCCGTTTGGAGGACATGATCAATTTTGTGGGTCTGAATATGTGCGTGTGTGTGTGCTTTTAAGCTCATTGCCTGCATCAGTAGTTGTGTTCGGATGGGGTGTGACTCATCTCCTCTGCATGTGTTCACATATGAATAAAACATTCGCTCTCCTGTTCAAGAGCATGTTGTTCTCGATCATACGCACAAACAGATTTTTTTTCGTTTGACGAGTATGCTTATGGCCCATATCTGTGGCCATCTGTGTTTCTCGTGATGCTTGGATATTTGTGTCAAGATGGTTGCCGCCTGCCATTTTTGAAAGTAATATGACTGATCTTAAGCTGATGAACTTCATTTTTCCCAGAGAAACCAGAATATTATAGTCCATTATGCAGGGTTTCCTAAATGGGGGGTTAATAAAGATAATTAAATATGAAAGGGTCTGCAAATGATCTTATTTTTGGTGTTTTTGCCTCTTTATTTTTGATAGGAAGTGTTCAGACAGGAAACAAGGCTGCAAGGCTATTTTTATTGAGTCAATCGAGTTTGCCACAAGTTTTAATGTTTCTACAGAAAATTAAAAAAAAAAAGAAAAGAAAAGCAAAAACACTGTATGACGCTAATTTTAAATATCAGACTTCTCAAAGAAAAAAAAAAGCCACCTCTCATGCTGGACTTCTTCAGTCATTTAGTCTGCATAAACCTCTCCCTACTAACTTCCAGTTTGCATTCAACAACCAAAGCACAGAACCAAGTTCCTGTCCTGCTTTCATTTGCGATTAAACCATTTCACTTGGTTGTGCGTCACAACATAAAAGAAACAATCAATCAATAGATTTGTATTCTGACTTAAGTCATTCCATTCAGCCACACCCCTTTTCCAAAACTCAGCCCCCAAAGACATGTCCACAGTGACTGACAGGCACAGTAGCACTCCCAAGTTTTGATTCGCTGGCGCACTAGCAGCGCTCAGACTCGCTATTTACAGAGCCGAGGGCTGACAGGGAGACAAGTGATTTCTCATGACACCTTTTCCAGTGATATCTTCAGTTGTATGGGTTGTATTCTCTAAATCATCTTCGTGCTGAAAGCAGGATGCTAATATTCCTCTTTAAGGATAGTTTACATTTTTGTGTGTGTAGGCAGCTCATTTCTTTATTTTTTCTCCATGTTACATTAACTTAAATGGTCTTCCTTGAGTATATTTATTTTATTATTATTATTTATTTTTCTGTCTTCATTTGCTGTTTGTGTTTTAGGAGGATTTTGAAGCCTGTCAGTTGCCTCATTCTTCTCTTCAAACTGCTTGTTCTTGCTTATGTAGGAGTGGCAGCAAATGAAGCTGGGAATAAAACAAAACGCAAAACTCCTGTGTGCGCGGTCTCACTTTAATTTACATGATCAAATGCGCTTGTAAATTTGGTGTGGGAGATGACTGGAGGCTCTGTATCCTCATTTGAATTCAGCTCAGGCTCTGACTCATAGCCCCTCCTATGTTGTGGTCTTTATTTGAATTCTAAGAGCAGGTCTCATTGAGAAGGGCATTCAGAGATGGGCTTGTCTCAGTCTTTCAGGTCAGTGATAGCGTAGCAGGCCAGCCGCTGTGCTTATTGAGCAGCAGTCTTTAGGTAGTTTGTTTATCTGGCTGAGGAATGACCAATCATTAGCAGATTTTTGTTTTCGATTGCAGAGTTTTTCTTGTGCCTCCCTCTCTTTTTCTGCCCAAGTAAACAGTATAATCTTTGCCAACATTTCTATCTTGACACTGTTGGCATGTTGGTGCTGGTTAGCAGGCTTTCTGTCTAAAGCAGTATTATAACCTAACTATTTAGATAATACATGCCCAGTGCCAGGAACAACAAAGCTGTGCATACATGCTGACACCACCTATCATTCAACATGATCCAATAGGAAACAGATTATTTTGAAGAATGACTAGCTTAGTGAACGTGGTAATAGTAAGTTGTTTCAGGAGGAACTGCTGTTGTAGCCACTGGGGAAGCCATTTCGGATCTTCTATTAAATCTAATGGACTACTGCGCTTTCTAAAACCATGTAATATTGTGAACGTATTATGTTACGATTTAAAATAACGGTTTCCTTTTTTTTTTTTTTTTATGTATATTGTGATTTTCATTCCTGTCATGCAAAGCTAAATTTTCAGCATCATCACCAGTCTTCGGTGTCACATGATCATTCTAATATGCTCATTTGCTGCTCTAGATTTTCTATACTCTAATATCAACATCATATGTCCTTGCTCTGCTACAAAACTTTCTTTTTAATATGGCTATCCCTGTACAGCTTTCATTGTTAGGGAAGGTATGAAGACGATTGGTTGATTCTTGTCACATGACACATGATTTTCTTTATTAAGGTTCTATAAATTGTTTTCGTGTTATTCTTCTTCGCCATCACATGCCTTTTTATTTTTAGGAGTGTAGTGGCTGTATTTACTCTTAGTGTGTGACTTGTTTCTGGTCTTGAGTGATCTGATCGAGTTGGTCTTGTGATGCATAGCAGGGGAAGAGAGGATGAAAATGTCAGATCAGGAGAGGTGAGCAGAGTGTGCTGTAACCGTATACACCCCAGAGACCCGGATCTGCACTGCTGAACCACCAAAACCACTGCCAACACTGATGCAGCACTTTTGGGGGAAACAGATAGAGGGAGAGAATGTGGTTGAATGCACGGTGGAAAATCAAAGCATCCCAAATTCTGACCTCAAGATATCCGAAGCCTCTGAAAGTTCAGAGTTCAGGAGCTTCCAATAAGTCTGATATCAGCCGCTTACGGGTCTGGATGTTTGGTTTATTGGTGGCAGTGACCGTGGAAAAGTGTCCAATCTGTATCGCCATGGGCAGGGTTTCTCTACTCTGTCCTGTATGATGAAGAAGAGAACGGGATGAGAGGAAGGAGCCTTTGAGAAGGGCCTGCAGCAGGACACCTGTCACACAGAGATATACGATGTCCTCACAAGTGGGAGGGAATGTGGGAAGGTTGGAAGGTGTAGAAAAGGGGCTGACGCAATGTACGATGGAGAATTTTGAAAACACTCAAATGCAGTGGAAGTTTAATCTCTGGGGAAGTAACTGCACAGCTCATGGCTGCCACGGCCCTTATTGTTTCTTCTCCCTGTTCTGCAAATAGAACAGTACTAATAAAAGTGGTGTGGCCAAGTTCTTACTTTCCAGCCTGCATCAGTAACACTCCTAGTGTTGAGAAACTTGTAATAGATGCAGTAGCACAGACAGCAATCGCTCACACTTTAAATTTTAGCATTTTCTTGCTAAAGATTAACCGCTGGATGATGGAATCACAAAGATGTGCTGGGAGATGGAATAATTTGACTAGAAAATACCTGAATCAACCTGTGTTTAATGTTTGTTTAGCAACACATTTGGCCACCGGAAGCCAGAAGTATACTTGCATTTTTCTGTGTTCACTAGGGATGGTATGCGTGTGATGTACTTGCACAGCCAGATGTAACTGTTAAAAAAGATAGTTGACATAAACATAAAGATGTTTGGATGGCGCACATTGTTGGAGGGAAATATCACAGATTTCTGATAAAGAGTAAACGTGTCCTTTATAAACTTAAAAAATTTTAGTAATATCCATGCTAACTAATCAACAGTGAAAAATTGTTCCCTGAAATGTCTTACATGTGTATTTTCATCTATTTAAAATGCTTCTTGTGTAGTCTCTGCCTCAGACGTCACACCGCATGGAATATTTGATAATGTCTGATGCACATAGCACACAAAAGTGGAAACACTTCAGGACTTGTAATGTTTCAGCGAAATGGAGATGCTATAGTAACTCTGATGGTGATGAGGGTGGAGTGACTTGAGGACAGAGCTGAAACTGAACTGGATTGGTTGAATTACACAGGATTTCCTGTAGATGTACAGTAAATGTGTGGTTCCATTGGCTTGTTAGTGCGCTGTTTCCTGCATCCAATGAACACAATCACAAGCTGTGATGTCCAGTTTGAGGAAGAACTGACTAAACTTGTTTTTAACAAGTTCCTTCAATCTTGCTTGTCAACTAGCGATTGGAATCGGACTCTTAATCAGTGAATCATTTAGAGCCACAACGAAGTTCCCAGCTGACTCTCTCTCTGAACTGCGCATCCAAAATAATGCAGATGTCTAAATGTATTGCACATTGAAATACACTGAGAAAGCTGGGCATAAACTCAGCATGTTATCTTCTTGAAGATACGCACTCAAGCTTTTTTTTTGTTGTTGTTTTTTAAACGGCTGACTCCGATCCTAGCAGATTGTTGTTTATCACGGTCCTCATTGAGAGCCTTTTCATTATTAGTTGCTAATTATAATAAATTCCATGCTGCCAGCTGACTCCCTCTACTCGCTACCCCCCTCAGAATGTCTTCATCCCGTTCATAATGTCTCGGAGAGCTATTAAACGTAGCTGGAAGGCTTCACTGCTGCTGAGATGGAGCGCTTCACATCATGCTTGGTTTGAGCAGGAACAGGATGTTTTGTTGTGGGGGCAGTGAGTCGTTTTGGAACATTTGTTTTTCCGGTTTAGTGAGTTGATTTCCAGCAGTTTTAGGGAGCGAGATCTTTTGTTTCAGCACACTGTGAATAGAGGGGATCTTATGTATAGTTTGCGGAGACAGACAGGCCAATAAGAGACGAGCCCTGCGGCTGCGATTGAGTCACAAAACGTGGCAGCATGGATCCACAAACACGCATGACTCCACTTCTCGCTGTGCCTATCAGTACGCACGGGTGAATCTCATGAAACAAGGCCAGTTCATATACCGCTTCATAATCATCCTCTATATCCATATGTGTGTGTGTGTGTGTGTATATATATATATCAGCCCATCCCTATTGTAAACTTCATGTGAAACTAGCCCTTTATGTTTGTTTCTTTTATTTAAAACATTTATCATGATTGTTCCTCCTGCAAGCTGAAGATGGCCGCACTCCATTCCCCTCCAGTGCCTCAGGGAAAACAGAGTATGTGTGTGTGGCACCGAGGGATCTGCTTTTCTCCCGCTGCTTGTCGTATGTTCAGCGATGGGGGGTGGATCAGGGGACTCAATGATCCATTTAACCTCAACCTTGGAGGTTGTGAGGATGGCAGAGCTGCAGACGAAGGAGGAGAGATTCATTCGCAGTGTCTGAATGTGAGCCGTGGGGCGGTATTTCTTTCAGTGCATTCATTTCTCTTTCTTGGCCTTCCGTCCTGCTTTCTGTTCTGCATCAGTGTTTTTTTTGCTTGGTATGGCCTTTACTTACAAAAGGTACCGTGTATGATGTCGTTATGATGGAAATGCCGTGGTACTGAATCATTTCTGTGATGGGTGAAAACAAAACCAATTCTGGAATTACCTCGCTGTACGTTCAGTAAGGCTTTTAATGATGTGATGAAACGATGTACAATGGAAAAACATTAAACCAGTTCTTTTGTATGACACATCTTTGAGTTTTACAAGGTTTTCCAAAAACAAAACAAAAAACCTTACAACAATCTTACCTCATCCTTTCCTAGACGGGTTATAATCAAAATCGCATCAAATAAAGCAAAGCAATTATAAAGATAATGGTGATGTTATTTCTTTTAACCCCACACATCCAAAGCCTCATCAATATTTTTAAAACTGTTATTTACATTTTTAAAGCCCTTGGTATTATCATGGCAAAAATAAGCAAAACCTTTGTGTTACCATGGTGCTTTTTGGCACTGTTAAGCTCCAGTCCTGTTCTCTTTTCTCACTGTGAGGTGTTTTTGTGTGATACGAGTAAAGCTAGTGTTCTCTGATAAGAGTGCTTCCATTTCTTTCTCTCTCTCTCACACGCTTCCTCTCAGCCAGCATTGTCTCGCTCCTCTGTGGTTTTCAGAAATAGCACAGATGTGAGATTTTAGGAGGTTTTTCTCCTTGCTGTTCTCACTTCTGGTCAGTCCAGAAACAGATGGGCTGTCTGTATAGCCGTTCTGCTCCACTGCAGCCTTCAGCCACACCAACTTTATCCTGAACACTTCTCATCTCTTGCCATGTTTATTCTACTACCTTGGTCTGTCTTGGTTTAATTTTTCTCTCTCCCGCTGTCCTCAGTGTGCTTAAAAATTTTAGGTACTGTAGGAATGACATACTACTGTACTATTCATACCATTTCTGCAGTATCTGCGCTTTGCACAGTATTCAAATTTCCCCTGACATTAGGAAAATGTGCGGTAAACAACAGGGTTTAATGAAATACTATATTCCATAATGCATTGCTCATCTCTCTCTCAAAAAAAAAAAGTTTGTCAAAATTAATAAACCTAAAACATGAGATCAATATGCATATCAATATACAATATTTGTAACTAAAAGTGTGCATTTATCACCATGTGCGTTGCATTAAATTCTTTGAACGTAGTAGTTTTACACTTAGTACTCCTGCAGTACTATAACCTGTTTGAATAAAAGGGCAGATATTACTGTGCACCAGACAGCATGCTAGTATTCAATTGAAAACAACAAGCTTTTTTTCCCGCTTTCTAATCAGTGGGTATGTCAGTGTTATACTGCCAACTGTTATACTGGTGTGAATGAAGCAGTGGTTTTAACCAAACTATGTACCAATTAGGGCTGTGCAATTAATCGCAATCGCTAAAAAATCGCAATTTAAGCACATGCAATTTCTAAATCGCATAAGGCT
>JAUCMT010000039.1:9536201-9549791 GCA_032357475.1 Enteromius thamalakanensis | reverse complement strand
CATGTTAATGTCGAAATATATTTAGTCAGGGTGGTGCCATATTTCATTTGACCGGGGTAGAGATGCAGTGTGTTGAAGGATTAAGCTGTTGTTAAAATAACAATGATTAATCTAACTTTAACTATATTAAAACTATGCATGTGATCTAGGCATGCCAAAGACTGCAAACTCTACCCCTCATCATTTTTATTTTTATAAAATTCAATATGGTGTCTAACCTGCCTTGGGTCTATATGATTCGGGTGGGAAACGTTGTTTGTGTGGTTCTGTTTATGTGGACACTTCTGTTGTTTAACTTTAGCCATAAAGACTGTAGTGCAAACAGCAAAGAAAGTCCCAAGGTTTATGGTTATGGAGGTGCTGTCCTCCAGTCGAGGTAGCCATATTGCCATCCTGCTCTTTCCGAGGTCTGGGCAAAGTAAACATGCTCTTTTCCTCTCCTACGCTCTACTCTGACCTCTGCAGTCTCCTCTACGCCGGGCTCATAAAGCTGGCTTGTCGAGCATGCTGGGAAGAGTGTGACCCAGGGATCTGGCAGAGAGCTGTCCTTTCACCTCTGACCTGAATGACCTCTGACCACTAGAACCGCTCTCTATAAAAAGCCCCGGATGATGATGTTATTCTGTCTCTGCAGGCAAGAATGGAAATGCGGTACAGGGATATTTGCTTTAAAGCAGTTTGATTAGCTCACATGTTTACTGTGGATGGATCATGAAACCAGAAACATACTAGAAAGGGTTCAGTTCCTCTTCCACAAACCTCAGTTCTCATGCAAAAGAAAACAACAACAGTGTTTTAACCATGAATCATATGAACTTGCGTAAAAAGGGAAACCAGTGAAATATTTCGTTAACTTTTTTTACCAAACTTGCTGTTGCACCATCACAACTGTCTAGCTTTTTGATTTACAATAATGCCCAATGTTGCACAATATTGCAGCAACTCAATGCATTATGAATTACCGTCTGACAAACTTTTGTGCATCATTGCATAAAATGGAGCCCTCTGGGATTTGGTACCCTGCATAGGTTGTTTGCAAGAGCAGGTTGTGTTTGGTTTCAGACTCTGTGTTTTGAGGATATTTTTGTGCTGGAAATTTGAGGTGTCCCATCTTGTTTTGGCTTTTGGTAAATGCAGCTGTGATTGTGTTCTCTAAGCTTGCCAGATACACATCCGCACAGTACTGATCTATCGCTCTCTCCCTCTCTCTCTCTCTTTGTGTGAGAATAGCTTGGATGCCTCTGAGGTGTTTCCATAGAGATGAGAACATTTGAACAAGTCGTCACTCTGTCGGCAGAACCCGAGCTCGAGAACACATGGATCCCTCCTCTCACATAAACTCTTGTTATTCTGTTCCTTGTCTCTTGATACACACATAGGCAGCCTCCTAACAGTCATTAAGTTTGTTTTTAGCATGTTGCAAAGCTAGTAAACACAAAGCTCAAGTACAGTGCAAAACTTATAGGTAGGTACATCAAAAGTTATTCTCCTACACTGTTCAGTTTATTTAAAAAATTAAATATAAATATATATATTATATATTTGAAAACTGTTGTGTTATGCTTGAGGACCTGCTAACACCAAAGTAATAATATAAATAATATGATTAATAATAATAACTAATACTACTACTCTGGGCATGCTATGGGAGTATCAAAACCATCTTATGTTATGCATAACAAGTTGGCTAATGCCAAAAGTTAAGTAAGTCAAACTTTTTTTTCCCCCCAGTTTAAAAGGGTGTCTTCCTATTAATTTAATTTCCGGTTAAATGTTTTAGTTTGAGTTCAAGCATAAAATGTATCTGTTTTATTAAAACTATATTTGATAAAGTTGAGTTGACCCAACTCTATTAAATTTTATTGCATTCCATTTTTTTTTTTATTTATTTTTTTTTGTTCTACATACATTTATTGAATGGTAATCCTGCCCTCAATTAAATTGAGTTCATCCAATAATTTTTTTTTATATTTGCCAAAATATTTAATCAAATGTAATTGTATACATTTTTATACACTTAATTGAGAATAAAATGTTCTACATTTTATTCTTATAAATGCTTGTATACAAGTGTATATAATCAAGTTAATGAATATGCAAATATTAAAAACTATATTTCTTTATATTTTGTAAATCAATACCAAAGTGTTTAATGATAAATACATTTTTTGGGTCATTATATTTAAAATATGTATGACGTACAATGTGTATGTACATGTATAATCTTATGGTAGGTTTTTCTTTGGCCAGGCTGGTAACCACTTAAAAACCAAAAAAAAAATGTTAAAAAAATTATCACATTCACAGTTGTTAAAAAATTATTTCATAACCGCAATTGAAGGGTTAGTTCACCCAAATATTAATTGTTGTTAATTACGCTCCTTCGTTCCGTCGTTCCAAACCTGTAATTTTCAGAACTCAAATTAAGGCATTTATATTGGAATTTGACCCTCCATAGACAGCAAGGATATAACCATGATCAAGCATTGGTAAAATAGTGAAGAATAGCTAAATACATTTCTTTTAACATTTTTTTCTTTTTCTGCGCCCAAAAAGTAGCTATTTTCATAGCTTTGTAAAATGAACCTCTGATGTCGCATAGACTATTTGATGTCCCTGTTATGTTTCTGTTCCTTGATCGTGGTAATATCCTTGCTGTCTATGCAGGGTCAGAGAGCTCTTAGATTCCATCATTAATCTTCATTTGTGTTCTGAAGATGAACAAAGGTCTTACAGGTTTGAACGATATGAGTGCGAGTAATTAATGACTGATGATTATTTTTGCGAGAACCCTTTAAGTCTTTACTCAACCGAACCATTCTCGTACAGAATGACTGAAATCTGAAGCTTTGTTCATACCGTTCCACCCAAACCATAAATGTAACCCTGTGATAAATTGCAGCATTGTAATACAGAGTTGTGCATGTGTGCATTTTTGTGAATAACACCAAGATTAGGGATCATGTGATTTGTAGCTTGAGCTTTGTATTCCCTGCACCCTTTCCTCTTGTACTTTTCCACTCTGTATGTGTGTGGGCACAAAGGTGTGCTGCCAGACCTCCTGTGATGAAGGACTGAAGGCTAATGAACCATAGGGAGAGACACTCCAGTGCTCTCAGGAGCTCAGACACACTCTCGTATGAGTTCAGCTGTCCATGAGAATGTCACACGTCACGCTGAACTGCTTCACACCCCTGTAGAGAAGGGCCTCTGCTTCCTGTGACATTGACCAAATATTCCAGAGGGCACAGTGGCATGATTTATTGAGGTTTCTCTGCTTTTTATGCATGCTTTATGTATTTTGTGACCTGAAATGTATTTGGACCCTTAAAGTACTATCAGGATTAAAGGACAACTATTAATTAACTATTAAAGGACATTATTGGCGCTTTTCCACAGCATAGTACGGTTCAGTACAGCTCACTTTTGGGGGATTTCATTTCTACATTGTCACCAGCTTATAAAGGATAGTACAGGCTGCTGACCTGCTTTGGCTTGGACTCGGCGCGCTAGCTTGATGAGTTCAGACTGCATGATTTTCAGAGTAGTCACGTCACATCTTTTTATACTGCGTGACTGTCTGGGGTATCATTCAGTTGCTACTGTGTTGACACTGCATGATAGATCGGTGACATGTTTTCACGCTGCATGACTTTACAATAAGAAGGATCGCAGACAACTTTGTCTCACTGCAAAACACGCGAGAAGTGACATGGAAACGTGACATGGTTTGTGCCAGAGTTCTCACGTGAGACTGGGGTTATCATTAAAAATTATAGCAAGCAAAATAAGCTAGCCATACATATTGTTGCTCTCTTATTGGCTGCAAGTATTTGCGGATGTTATTCAGTCAGAACACATTTCATACGCATGATTCTGAATCACAGACAGGTCCAGATAATTAGCATGCCAAATATCTCACGGTTCTCGGCGATTCTCTCAGATCACGTCTTTGATTATTCACACTGTGTGACTGTCACTCGCGTGAACGAGCACCGATTTGTCTTTTGATTTTGGACATTTGTTGTCGATTTCTCAAAACCTTTTGGCGAGTCAAAATTGGGGCAGGTGTGAGCCTAGGACAGCAGCCGGTCAATGGGTGCATCTCTACTGAGAACTGAGAGTTTCTGGTAAACCGAAGTCTTGTTTTTTTTGTATTTTTGCTAAAAGTCTAAAAGTCTTGTTTCCTCCAACTCTCGAGTTGTGGTTATTAGTGTTTTTCACAGCTTTAAGTCATTAATAATGTCTCGCTTCAGCAGGGATTTTGAAGCACTGAGTCACACTGCAGTAGAGGAAGAGAATGCTTTCACAATCCCACACCATCATCCTTGTGATCAGTTTCACAATCCTTCGAAAGGTCCTTCCTTTTTACCAGAATTGTTTTAGTAGGGTTTTATGACTTTCACACTGCGGCTAAAATAGGTCAAATCTATCTTTTTACCCTTTTCTCTGTATATGTGATGCCTAATTTATTCTAAATGTATCGAGAGAAATAAATCTGTATATAGAGAAACTTTAATGCAGCTATTCGGATGTGTATTGAAATTAATGCATGAATGTGAACTTTGACGATTCAACAACAGTCTAACATATAGGCTTTAATTTATTATTATATAATTAAAGAAAATTAAGTTATTTTTATTCTTACACAATGTTTGAACACTTAACTATGGATGTGTGTTGAATTGAGTTATTTATAGTTAACAGATTTAATGTGAACATAATTAACATCAGTCATTAATATCATGCTTTACTTTTACACTTGGTGTTAATCCTAAAATATTTGACTGTATGAACCGTCAATAAAACTATATAAGTGTGACACAGCATTTAAATGTGTTCAGCTTGTATTAACATAACGCATTAAAGCAGGAAGTGTGAGTGGGATATTGGCTAGCAGTGTGAATGTAGCTGTTTTCCAGTGTCACGTCAGTCGGTCGCAGGACAATGGGATGGTTGTAATGCCTCACGCACCTTTTTATCTCGCATGAGTTTGTGTAGGAACAAGCAGTCATTTGTAAAGGTCAGGGGGAATTGAACAGACTACGAAACCTTTAGAAAAGGACGTATTCAAAGTGAATAGGCAAATGTTTTACTGTATTTTATTTATTTTTTTATTTTTTATATTTTCCTGGCTCTGTCTGTCAGCTTCCTGATCTATAATGCTTGCAGTAATCACTGTCCCTGTAACACGTAACCATGAGAGCAGCGGATTAAACGGCATTCTTTCTCAGGGTCACACGCACACAAAGCATTGCATTCTGGGAATCCCAGTGATGTGACAGCCTGGTACAGTACCGCCAGGGATTTTCGGCTGTATGAACGACTTCCTTTAAAATGGCATATTACAGAAACTTTATATGTCATTATTTGATTTATTGACCTTTCAGCATTATAATCTGAGCCGATTACCAAACACTGAATTATATTGCTGTTATTGTGAATCATTTGTACTTAACAGACCAACAATAAGTAAACCATGTTTAAAATATACAAATTACAACTCTATTAAAAATTATTATTATTATTCAACTTTTTTTTTGTTTTGTAACAACTTGATATTTGTATTGTGCCTAGAGATGCTTGTGCTTTTTAATTAAAAAAATGTATTCATATAAAAGATTGGTGATTGTTATTTTTGCTAAAAGTCTAAATTTATTTATTTTTTTACTCTGTAATTTACTATTAATTTCTGTACAGTTGTACATTATTTCAATTTAATTAAAATTAATAAATGGAAATTTTTCAGGAAACACACTTGACTATTAACTAGTTGCTTATCAGCCTGCATATCACTAGCCTGTTAGCTGTTTATCACAGCAAATCATATAACCTTGTATTACTAAATCTCTAATTGTTGACACGATTCTACTGTCACGTGATTTACACCGTCATACCGTCCAGGCCTTATTTTTGTCTTGCCTTTTTCCATGTTTTTGTTTTTCTTCCATGTTTTCACAGCCTGATGTTTGGGGCTCCTTAGTCACATGTTATTTTGAAGTCTTCAAAAGTCATCATAATAAACAGGTGTGTCTGACATCAGAAGCACATTGTGACAGTATTTTACAGTCAGGCTGTGTGGAGTGGACTCTGTTTGGTCTGTTTGACCTCACCCCTGTAGTGCCCAGACATGTTACAAGCTGGTTTAAGAGCGCCTCACAGACGGACAGACATTGTAAAAGTTGAATTAGACCGTGATGGGATTGTAGCATTGGGCTTATAGTGTCTCTGTTTGTGTTTTCAGGAGTGCCAGTAGTTTTACTGTCCAGCCTGAGGTGTGGGCCTCGTGTTTGGGGGCTGCCGGGTGGTTTTTCTTCATGGTTTAAAATAGAAAAGCAGAGGCCACACATACACAAGGAACTGTTTCCAAGCAGCTCTGGATGTTTGTATGCTCTGCTGTTAAATGTCTCTTACCGTGTCTGTGTGAGTTCACTAATAATGCAGTGTTTAGGTAATAAAGGGTATATTTATTGCTAAAACAGACTTTTACAAAACCTTATGTCATAGATGCATAAAAAAGAAACAAAAGAGCTCATTAAAATGTTGTTTGATTTTTAGTACACTGATTAAACTAAACTAATCTGGTGCCATATTCATTTGTGATTTTGTAGTGATATATGATCCGCCTTTTGCAGTGAAGATGTTTATGGGGAAACATAAATCCTGTTTTATCCTGAGTGAAGAAAAGCTTGTTTTTATGGCAGATCTTGAGTTATATCAGTTTAGTAGTGTAAAATAACAGCAGTAATTATAGAAAAAAAAAAATAGACTATAAATTAGTTATGTATATATGAAAGAATAAATAAAATATATATATATATTATTATTATTATTATTATTATTATTATTATTATTATTATTAATTGTATAATTTTAATAAAATGATTCCATAGCTAATTTTTGTTTCATTTACTGCGTTTAATATTTTTATTCGTATAATAAACCCAAAACAAAATTATATTAAATTATATCCGTATACATATTTTTGGAAGGCTAATGTATCTCTGAAGACTGTTGAAATGCAGCTTTATATCACAAGAATACATTTTTAAATACTCAATATATTATAATTTTGTATTTCAACATTACGGTGTTTGTTTGGTTTTATCAAATGAATTCAGTCTTCCATTTCAGCAGTGAAGAACAGCATCAGAGTGCTGCCTATCTGTCTGGACAGTGATTTTTAACATGCGGTTGTGTTCTGCGCTACAGGATGTTCGTATAGGGTGTGTTTTGTCAGGTCTGTGTGAATATAACAGCAGTAACACAGAACGGTCAGAGCCACAGGAAGCTCGTCTCCAGCACTGCTGCTACATTTCCATACAGGGCGAGCAGGACATACTGTGAAAGTGTGTGTCTGAGCAAATAGAAGAGAGGAGAAACCAAACTAGTGGAGTGTGCTTGTGCTGAATGAGGTCAGATTGGCTGGAATGAGAGCCTCATTTCCACACAAGGTCTCTGTTGTTCATGTTTGTCCACTAGTGACGGCAATTTCCAAATCTCTCTCTCATTAGCGTCCCCCTGTTTCTTTCCTAAGCTCCAGCCCACCGTTTGCTTCCCCTTACGTGTGTGTGTGTGTGTGTGTGTGTGAGAGAGAGAAATAGCTTGTATTGTTTCTGAAGTAATTTTTCTACCCTCAGCGTATTCAGGATAAGGACGCATAGCATGCCATCTCCTCATGGGTGCATTTGATTCGCTCAGATTCTGATTCTTCCCAGGAGACTTCATCCACTACTTGAGTGTGTGTGTCAGTCAAAGTTTAAGTGCTTTTGAAATGGGCTGCCGCTTGCCGTCTTTCACTTACTGCTGCTCTTGCACTTAAAGATGTAGTATTTTTGCTTACTCTGGTCTTTGTTACTGCCCTTTTCTTTCTGTCTCTTCCATCACCTCTGTCCTCCTCTTTGTGATCTTCTGTCCTGTCTCTTTCCCTCCTGGCGTAAACAGGCAGCCTGCGATTCTGTATTTTCTTTCTTGTATCTTCTGCTTTCCTGCTCTTTTCTGTTGCAATGTTTGGCAGCCATAACATTACAAATATGCCACAGGCTGATGTTTACAAAGAAATTCAGAGTAGAGACCGCATACGGTCCACAGCCATCCACAAATCAACTATAAAATGCATATGTAACTTAAATTGCATAACAAACTTTAGTTAACTTTAAAATTTTGTTTAAATGTTATGTTTTCATAATTTGTTTCATTAAAAAAAAAAATAGCTTTTAAGATATTAAAGCAATTAAAGAATTGCACATGTATTGCGTTTTAATATTTATTTATTGTAAGTAATACGTGTTTGTATATAAAACTATTTTATATTAGTGGCATGTATGCTAGCTTTAACATGTTATTTTTATTTCAACAGTATTTCTAATTAGTAAAAAAATTTATATACTTTATTTAATTTTTAATATATTTTCATTATGTATTTACAGTATGTATGTTAGGACCATATATAGATATATTTTTACTATATTAATTTGTGTCCTGGACAAGTTCAGACCCCTTTCATAGAAGTTTCGCCTCTAAAATCAAACCGCTGTGAAGCAACACCAGCCACCAAAGTGCCACTTTTGTAATAAATGTACCGCCTTCGGTGCGTTTAAAGCCTATTACTGTCAGACTTCAAATTGTCTGCTGTGAGTAATGTTCCTGTTATTATGTGTAATCCATTTTTGTGATAGTTTTGCACAATAAAGGTTTATAGGGATTTAACAGAGTTATTTGTCAGTCACCCTACTGAAGGGCTCTGTTTATGTACCGCTGAGAAATGCATCAGCTTAATTATACAGGGCTTCATAAAGGCTTCTCACAACCAATTTTATTTAAAAATGTTACTCGTTTCCAGGTGATTCAGGAAATTATTTTTAAATAAATTATTTTTAAAAAATGTATATAGAATATAGGATGGGTTTTATTCATCGTGAGCTGATTCTGATTGGATATTGGAAAGTGTCTTGCGTAACACTTGAGTGGAGTTTAGTGGGAGAGGTTGATTTGTGTGGTTATGGAGTGGAGCGTATCCTAAAACTGTAACCGAGTGGAAGGAATGAGGCTGTGGTGGAAAGATGAAGCCGTCACCTCTGTCGTTTGGCTGTGGGATTTACTGGGGCGTCCATGCCGCCCAATGTTGTCTCTCTATCTCCATACTGCTTTTGCTGTTCCCTTCCTGTTTCTTTCCACTGTACTCTACATTTTAAAGACCGAATGATCCGCCTTTTTGCTCGGCTGCTGTGTTGCAAACTTGTCACTAATTCATTAAATTACATAAACTAGTCAAAAGTGCCAGTAGTAATATTTATAATCTTATGTAAGATTTCTGTTAGGTGAGGAAAAAATGTTGATGATGATGAAGAAATTATTACAAAATAATGAAAAATCACAAAATATGTAAAAAACAAATTACAGTTTGAACCAAAAAACTTTTCTTCATTTTGGCGGGAAAAAAACAAAACAGATGTTTTAGTACCAAGGCAGCATATTATCATATAACACCAACATTCCTGTTCTTACTATATTTTTAATCAAGTATGATGTCTTAGTGAGCTTTATAGACTTATTTCTAAAACATTAAAAAAAAAAAAACTTACAGAATATACGCACTGACATGTGTGTTTGTGAAGATGTCAAACAAAGTGAGCTGATTTTCGTGTTGAGACATGCTTCTGCATGTCTGGGCCATGACCTGACCTCCTGTAATCGGTCTTCAGATTGCAGAAAACACAAGGTTTCCGTATAAAGCACGCCCCTATAATTGTCCTGTGATTACATCAGTTTGTTTGCATTTTAGAAGTTTAATCTTACAGTTACTTGGAATAAATGACTTTCATCACAGTCAAGAAATGTTTGTGTAGGGCTTTAATGACAGGCCGGGCGTAGCTGCTTCCTGTTTCAGGAAAAGAGGAAGAACATGGTAATGTAAACGAGAGTGTCTCCTATCTACGGGAAAGGATGAGAGGAGGGAAACTTCACTCATTTCATTGAGGTGGGGGATTTCGTTCGAGCTAGTGAATGCTGGTTTTGGGCTTTTCAGTTTTGGTTTTGTTCTCTTGTATTCTCCCTCTTGTGGTTGCACTTCCCACTTTAACTTTTCATGCAAAGCGAAACTTGGTATCTTGTATGTTTTTGCAGTGGTAAATGATAGAGCTGGGCAAAAAAATAAAATTTTCGATAAATCGTTTTTTTAAAAATGTAATCGATTCAGAATAAATTTTGCCACAAATCTTTTTTTATTTTTTTCTTCCACAAACATTGAACGTAAGATTTACATGAATCTTATTACTAGTGTAATCCACTAGGTGTCCCCTCCCTTATTTATCTTGTCACAACAGAGAGTCTACTCATTCATCGCTTAAAATGGTGGATTCAGGTGCGTTCCCAACATCTAAACCACATTCACATCAAAAGTAATTTCGCAAGCACGATGACACGATACTGTAGACAAGAACAAATTTAGTGCTTTTCCACTATCGGACCGAACGGAACTAAGAACTCAGGTACTTGTGTTTCCATGTGAGCCTGGTTTGGCACAGAACCGTGCTGGTAGAGTGCGCCATGCCGCCAATGAGGATCTGTCACTGGTCAATTTCTCCGTAGCTTGCTAGGGCGCTATTTTGAGCAATGTAAACACAAATAAGTAATACAATCTAAAGACATTTCTCATCACCCTCCATAACGCTGTGTTTTTTACACCTCATATCATATGTAAACATTTGTTACCACTGCAACGGCTGAGAATTTGGATCTGAATTTGAATATGCATTTGAACTATAGACTTGGTTTCTGTTTTATAGTGTACCTAAAATTTAAGAAAGTTTAATATGCAGGGATTGGCTCTTAATTGCCTTTTATTAATTAACCATTTATAATCTTATGTTTACTGTTCATTTTTATAAATGTAGGATTTGTATTAAATCTATATTTACTCATATAGTCAAATCAAATTGTGAATTGAAACCGAAAATCAAATCGAAATAGAAAATTGACTCCCGAATCAAAATCGAATTAAATCGTAACATTTGGAATCGATACCCAGCCCTATTAAACAAGTAAAAATCCCAGCCATCGAGAAGCTTGTGTAATACCTGTGCTCTAGACGGTTAATTTTGAGCAGTTCTGTAGCCGCTATGAGTTGTGCAATGAAGCAGGGATCATCAACCTCATCCATCGGCAGGAAATGATGTGTTTAGAACAAACCAGATCAAATTGAAATCCGTTTGATGGGCACAAGGAAAATCCACAGCAGATATTGTTCATTTTGCCCACTCAAGATAATATCTTTAAAAATAGACAGATGGCCATCTCTTTTGTTTTGATCACATGGATTCAAAGTCCATACTGAGTACACAGTGCATGCATTTGATTTATATGCTTAAATAATGTATTTTTTTATTATGTGACGCACAGTTCAGCTTCACATCACATGAAATTTTTTTACTTTTTTTGTAATCGTTTATCATATTCGTGTTTAAGTATTCATTTAATTGGCGCTTTTAGTCTCTGGCAGAAATCAGTCATTATAAAAGAACTCCTGTGTTATATCTAGATCTCTGTGTGTGTTATGACAGGTCTGATCCTGTTTGACTTTTATTGGACTATAATAAGAGTGTCCATCAACTTCGGCCCTTAATCGATCTCTCACCGTTCTTCTTTGTTCTCCCCAGGCGTTGGCAGCAAATGCAGGTACTGGATTTGCCGTTGCAGAGCCGCAGGTTGCCATGTTTTGCGGCAAGCTCAACATGCACATTAACATCCAAACTGGCCGATGGGAGCCAGACCCTTCCGGATCCAAAACCTGTGTCGGAACCAAAGAAGGAGTGCTGCAATACTGTCAAGAGGTAAAACACTGTTACACAACATAAACGTCCATTAAAATACACTTATATTCAGTCCTTGCATGGAGTGAGCAGTGAGTCATCTGCTTGAGCATCCGCTTCACAATATCTATTGCTGATTAATGGAAAAGCACTTGGAAATTAATAGTTTGGCTTACGTTTAGGGGTTGACCGATATATTGCCAAGGTCAATATTTGGCCTTTCTGAAATATTTCCAATGTGATAGTACGTTTCTGTCTTTTATACTCTCTATTCATCCGAAAAATCCCCAAATAAATCCACTAAATGTTCGAATAATTTCTGAAGGATCATGTGACACTGAAGAGTGAAGTAATGATGCTAAAAAAAATCTAGGAATAAATTGTAAATCGTATAAAAATAGAAAATTTTTTGAAAAAATAGATATTACTGTTTTTGCTTTAATTTTGATTAATTAAATGCAGCTTTTGAATAAGGAAATTACCACAAAATATGCGAATCAACAGTTTACCTTTTTAAATGATTCCGTTACAACTCTCTTTATATACTCCTCTCAGACATTGGTGTCATTTGCAATATCGCTAGTACTGCTTATTTATAAAAGCAATAAGCAACACGGTGTACTCAAAAATATCATTTCCCACGGCTATATTAAAAAACACTATTTGGGATAGAAATGTGAAATATTGTGCTCATCTGTCATATGGCTGACTGCAAAAACAGCAAAACCATCCCTGTACATTTTGAGATTGCTTTTCATTGATGTCCTTTTAATGTATTTCAAGAGAGAGTAAATCTTGTGTTAGTTCCAATACGTGGGCAGATGGCGTCTGGAGATTGTCAAGCATGGATCACGGCCCACTGTACAAGCTCAATCTCTCCGCTCTCTTGCCTTTTTTAGATGTATCCCGATCTGCAAATCACAAATGTGGTGGAAGCCAACCAGCCAGTCAAGATTGAGAACTGGTGCAAGAAGGACAAGAAACAGTGCAAGGGCCATGCTCACATCGTGGTCCCCTACAAGTGCTTGGGTAAGAGGTGTTTGATTGACAGCTCTGTTGTCCTTTTAAACAGCCAATTACCCAGAATGTCCTGTGGGGCTAAAGATGCCATTGTTGAAATAAGACATCTGAGAAGCCAGAACAGCGGTTCAAAGTGACAGGCGAAGACATTACTTGTTGGGGAAAAAGTACTTACAATTTACCAAATGGTTTAATTACGGTCACAATTCATAAAAAACTAAAATATTCAGTTAGTGCTTGTTACTCCTGAATACTGAAAGAAGATGGCAATGGGGCGAAAAGCCATTACTGTGTGGAGAACTTTTATAGTAATAAAGCAAAATCCCATTTCCCCTTCCAGACAGAGGCTGTGTGTGTGTGTGCGTTATTATTTGTTATGCTGCAGAGGCAGCTTCAATACATTGCCTCTCCTCCAGGAGTTTCCTGAGCAATTGCCATCGGCAACTTTGTCACCCTAGTGGTTCAAACGGTCAGAGTTTGTAAACCCTCTTCTTTCTTTACTTTGTTTAACTTGATAACACTGTCTTTTATTGACTAGATGTCACACTTTGATGGGGAGTCTCTGTATTATAGTGTGACAACATCTTGAGACGCATTCAAACCACTGTTAAAAAGTTTAAAATTCTTAGTAGGGCTGAACGATGTCTTTAAAATTCGAACACATTGTTTTCTACGGGTGTACGCCTGAGGCGCAATTCGGCGTCTGTCTGCGGCGCCCGGCTACGACTCAAGAAGCTGTTCAAATTCCTGCCGCGCCACA
>JAUCMT010000039.1:9512769-9536101 GCA_032357475.1 Enteromius thamalakanensis | reverse complement strand
TATACCAAGATACCACTGCTGCAAATACTGTACAACTTACATTAGTTTACAGCTTGAATAAAATGTAAACATATATAGAAATAAAAGTACCCATCTTGTAGCTCAGAACTTGATTCGAAATTGAACTCGCGCGTATAGAATGCGTCTGGTGTGCGATATTTTGAGTGTCCTAGACGCGGCGCTGCGCTTCTCGTCCGGTGTGCGACCCCCTTTACGCCGTACGAGTCAACGTCCACCAGACACAAAGAAATTACAGACGGTAATTTATGTTCTTAAATTCTTAAAAATAAAACTGCACCTTTTAAATTTTTTTGTATTATGATGTTTTATTTTTCTGAGAAATGCTTGGTTTTTACCGAATCCGTAGTCATATCATATCGAGATATCTGGAATGAAAATCGAGATATGAAATTTTGTCCATATCGTTCAGCCCTAATTCTTAGTCTATTTTATTTTATTTTATTTTATTTTTTATATAAAAAGTCACTTATACTCTACTAGGCAGAATTGATTTGACTCAAAATATAGTGAAAAGTAATATTTCAAAATATAATTTCTTAATTTAAAATAACTTTATCCTATTTGAGTAGAAAAAGGTCTTTTTAGACTGTATATTTATGCGTATTTTGTGAAAAAATAAAAAAGGCACTCAACCCCTGAAACACTGTCAGTAATGCTAATGTATTCATAAATACTACAACAGTCTTACTCAACCAGGCATACGTTTTTTTCTTTTTTTTTTGATAAATGGTTCCCGCCCCATATTTCCATTTTGTTCTAATCCACGTAAGAACAATAACATTTATCTCATTGCGTTTCGTCAGAGAATCTGCTGTCCTCCTGTCCGTGCCTATTTCTCATCACCTCCTGTGTTTGTCTCTCTCTTGTAGAAGAGGATTGAGTTGTGGCTGAAAAAAGCCATTAGCGCTGCCAGCCGACTGTGAAATGGGCCGACGGTCGGAGGCTTTCCAAGATGGCTGGTTTTTGTTTCGCGTGTGTGTGTGTTTGAGCTGACGCGGCAGCTGTTGACTTGCATCACCTGACGGGTTCTGTTTGATTGACAGGGTGGGGCGGACGACACACTTTCAGTCCACTGCTTCCTGTGTCTCTTTCTCTTTGAATGACGGCTTGCCAATAGAATCTCATGGTCTGGAGGAACCTAAAGTGGTTTTAGTCAGCTTATAGCAGCACCACACCGTTCCATCAACAACTTTCTCAACTTACGAGTCGCCATGGAAACGGTTTTATTGATCTGAAATGGAGCATGCAAATTGGCCGAAGATAAAAACAGAAAAATGAAACTGCAGCAAAACCAATAACAAAAGTGGATTTTTGTTTAACTTAACAAATTACTGCGTTGCTTTGTAGTAGTATATATATATTTTTTTTAGCCATTTTACTGTCCATATCTCAGTAACAGCACATTTTCTTGTAAAAATCGCAGGATCATTTGTGTCTGAGAAACGCTGGGCAATTTATGGATTGATGTTTAATGCATGCTCATAACCCTCAAAAACAAAATATGAGAAGTATTGACGTTTGCTTTGATAAATGGAGCTATAATGTGGGTGTTTCAGTTGATTGTGATTGCTGCTGCAAAGCAGTCAAGGACTAGGTGCGTTCTGTGTCTGCAAAAGCAGTCCATGGTGGTTAAGGAGATTTTCTTCTTTTAGGCGCATTTGTAAACCTTGAGTCGGTACATCAGCGAGACTCGCTCGTGTTCGGGCTCACCTTGTCTTCTCACCTCTTCTTCCTCTGGGGTTTAACTGCTGTTATTAATGAGGGGTTTCATTGTGATTCAGCAACATTCTGGCCTCTGGAGTTTAATTAGGGAGAGTGATTGGTTTTGGTGGTGTAATACAGTGAAATGGGCGGCTCGTCTGCGTCTCGGTCTCTCACTGCAGCGTAAACCTCAGAGAAATCAGCAAATATGCTTGGGCTTGATCTTTGAGGATTATGCGGTATTGTAGTTTGCACTTCCAAGCAGTTGCGTTCCTTTTAAAGAAAAAAATCTGGTGCATGCTCTTAAATATATATATTTTTTAAAATCGTTGTCATTTGCTCATCCTCATGTCGTTCCAAATCCGTATGATGTAAGAAGTGGAAATGTACATGCTGCAATTTTCAATACATTGGAAGCACAGTGATCCGCCTGCCAAGCTCTTAAAAGGACCAAAAAGTATGAAATGTATATGTACTCCATACATGTAGTTTTGTTAGTTGTGAGCATGTGAATCTGGCAGGGTTGATATCAATAGTACCAAACACGACTGTATCACACTAGTCTCTGTTGCATTTACTTTAAAGTATGTGCGAAACTGTGAAAGATTTATGGAAAAGAGCAGCATGCTTCTTTTTTTCTTTACTCACTTGTCATTAAAATATTTTAATGTGGGTTTGAATGATGAACAAAGTCTTATGGGTTTGGAATAACGTTGTAACGTTGAAGGCGTGTAAATGACAGAATTGATTTTTGGATGAACGGTCCTATTTTTAGTTCCCTTGATCTTTTTTGGCTTTAGTTTCCTCAAACGAAATGGAGGGAGCTTAAGACGAGGAGGTTTATATGACCGCAGTAATTACATCTGCGACTGAGTGTTAAGAGTTTCCAGAGCCATTTTGGTCAACTGAGAAGCGGGGCTCATATCTGACCATTAGCTCTTTACTTTTAAATTCTGGCTTGATTTATTTTAGCCGACGTTAACTCCTAGTGGGCAGTCAGCAGACGTTTTCCAATGTTTTGTTTTAGTTTGTTTAGCTGCTGACCGTTTCATCCTTTATCCTTAATAGTCCTGAATGATACCAATACAAGGATGTGCTGAGACAAACAGCTCTTTAGCAGAGAGGATTGTGCTAAATCCACAGAAACATCAGCAGTGCTCAGGTCTCCAAAGGTTACACTGGTTCATTTGATGCTAGTGTTTCTGAAAACAGACGCAGATGCGGGCAGATTCCATCCTGGAAGAAGAGTCTAGTAGATACAACCAGAGATAAAAACAGAAAGAAAATCGTTTTCAGAGAGATTATACTGCGTTTAATGTGTAATAGCCATAAATCTTTGATGCAGGACTGGGACAGAGCAGAGGAACTGTGCTATAAACTATGAAGTTAAAAGCAGCTGGCCTCAATCCTTTTGTTTTGCTTTCTTCATAGCATTTTTTCCTCCCTTTTGTCTCTTTCTAACTAACTATGACACGCTGCTTTTTCCAGCTTTTGTTGGATCTAAGAGTTTTTTTGATCATGTTGTCAGACTGCAGTTTGTCACAAGTACAGCACTTTGAATTCATGCACCGTTGTTTAATATGAATAGGGAAATCAGCGATTACGTGAGCGCACACATTAGTTATTCCATGTGCCGTCCTGATTTTTAGCAACTTAAAACTTTTTTTGCATGCATTTCATTACTCTCTGGCCGAAGTATGTAAAATTTTTAGCAAAAGAATTAGTCCAAAAATAAAAACACGTTTGTCCAATTATCATCATTACATGCCTGTATGGTGTTATTTGGTCCAAGGAACATAAGGAGAAACCTTTTTCCATGCATTGAAAGTCATAGGCCTACTTCATTCAGCAAAGTTTTGTTCTGATCTGCTCATTGTGATTATGTGATAGCCAGTTAAATATTATGCTATGTAATATTGAAATGTTGTACAATGTGTGTGGTTTTGCACTCTGTTTAGTAGAAAATAGTAGGTGTAATGCACTACTTTGTGTTTTTCGTGTTCAGTAAGCAGTGTATTTTTCCATTTCCTGGCTGCTAGTTTTGTGTGTTTGGTTGTAGAAGGAGAATACTGCACTTCTCTGCCTCACTGCCTCGCTCTTCACATGATATCAATGCGAAACCCTGTTTATTCCAGTTGAGCAGCAGCGTGCAGTCCCACCGACGCTGTCAGAACTGATTTTCTGCTTTCTCTACTGCAGCTGTAAAATAATGTAATTGCTGAATCACCCACACGCTTTTTCAGCAGAGCAGATTGTGTTGTGAACCTTCCGGGTTCAGTGCAAGTTAAGCTTTATCGACTGCATCTGTGACATGCTGTCAATTGCCACTGAAAATCGTTTAAAATGGAAAAGCAAGCAAAAATCATTTATTCCTTCCTTGTTTTCTGTAAGTAAATCATAGGGTCCTAGTTAGTGTTTGGCGGTAGTTGTTGAATGAGTTGTGCGAGTAAGAGTGTGTGTGTTGAGTCACTCAGGTTAGATCCTGAGGGCTGATGGGAAGAGTTTTGGCAAGAATGCATGTTAGAGTTTGTATGGCGTGGAGAGGCTTTGGTTCGTACAACAGATGTGTTCTCTGCAATTTCTAGTTCTTTCTTCCAGACCCTCTCATTTTCTAAAATACTGGCCTTTTGTTTCTTTCCTGTCCGCTTTTCCTCTGCTCTCTGGATTCTGGTTGATTTGGCCCGAGGCCTGTTCTGTGGTAACGGCTAAATGAGCAGTTTGTGGACAGTCACAATCCTCTTCTATTGTGAACAGACTTCTGGTCATTAAAGGATTCAATCTTTCTCGTTCAGGCTCAGAGGTCGGATTGGCCTCCCAGCTGTCCTGTAATCAGCTCTGTAATAACTCTCCTGCATATGGCACACAATCCCATGCTGGCCCATCTGATGGCATCTGAGCTTCTCAGCTGTCACTTGCTCATTCACACAATCCCTTTCCTGTCTCATTTACACATTAATCTTTGTTTAGTGAAAATTAATCCAAATGAAATAAGATTTTGCACAAAAAAGAACAAAAAAAACTATCAATTCAAGTAATGTTTCCAGTGATTTTAAGGGTTAGTTCACCCAAAAAATGAAAATTGTCGTTCCAAACCGGAACACAAATTAAGATGATTTTTGATGCAATCAGAGAGCTATCTGACTCTCCATAGACCGCAATGCAACTGAAATGATCCCAGGTTCAGAAATGTAGTAAAAACATTTGTAAAACAGTCCATGTGACATCAGTGACTCAACTTAAGTCTTGCGACGAGTGTTTTTTTATTTTATTTTTTATTTATTTTATTTTTTATTTTAACAGTAAACCTCTGTGTGGCACTTTGCAGAAGATTAAATGGTTTAATTTTCTTTTAGATAGGATAAATTCGCTTTAATTAAATAATTATTAATTATGTTTTATGCTTTGATTTGATTTAATAAATAAATAAAAAGGGACCCAGTACATAAAATGAATAGTTTAAAATACTACAACTAATTCACCATTTGTAAACGGATGTTTACTGCTCTTTATTTATATTTTATTAGAAATAACCATAGTATTTGTGTTAAAACTATTCACTCTGAAATGTAAAAAAAAAAATAAAAGAACAAATCTGATCGAATTGAGAGCGAATCTGGACATCTGAATCGATACCCAACCCTTCCTTCATTTGGCGTGACTGTAAAATAACTTGGGCTTATTTCTTTCTTTTTTCATTAAATGTATAAACCCACCAAGCACGGCAAACTTTAAAAAAAACAAAAAAAAGTATTTTGGCCCCCACATTTTGCAGCCCAAAGCCCTCCTTAGCAAGTATTGCATTGGGTTTTTCTATGCTTCTGATATTTTATTGTTCAGACAAACAGTCCTAAACTTGCAACCTTGGTTGAGCCAGATCAGAGCAAACTTTCCTACCACCACAGTCAAACTCTCCAGAAATGTTTTACTCTTTCAAGAATGCAACGAGACTTTCTGCTGTGAATGGGGTGGTCTGTGTGCACCAAATTTTTGTTCGGTCTCCTGGTATACTGACCAGATGTCTGTTCAGATGCCACTTGCCCTATTTGTAATACACTCATAATAGAATGCAAAAGACCATGTGTTGATAAATTATTGAGCGGTGTTGTCTTTAGCTGTCCTGCATTTTAAAATCTGTTTTGTTAGAGTGGGTGTTAATGTTTTGCTGTTTGCATTGTACCGGCTGCATGATATTAAAGCCTCTGTATTGCCAGTAATCTGAGTGTTGTGTGTTTGTATGTTTTTATTCAGTTGGGGAATTTGTGAGTGATGTCCTCCTGGTGCCAGAGAAGTGTAAATTCTTCCATAAGGAGCGTATGGACATGTGCGTGAGTCATCAGCAGTGGCACGGTGTGGCCAAAGAGGTAAGGTATCAGAGTTTGGCATAACTGCATAACAAATCATGCAAAGATGCTACTAGCACAATAAAATAGAAATTTAATATACAGCTTAAACAAAAATCCGGTGAGATACAGTTTACATGATGCGTTCTGAATATTAATAATTTAAAATAAAATAAGAGGGATCATAAAAATTGCATATAGAATTATTATTTTTTATTTATTTATTTTTTATTTAGTACTGTCCTAAATATGCTATGTCACATAACAGATGTTATGATATTTATTAACATTTTCCACATGCTGCAAGTACTACATATATAGGGAATACAAAAGATTCAGATGCATAGAGATTAGATCTGACATTCTCATTAGTTGATGGATGTTGCTATGAAAGAAGTGCGTCTTGATGAAATTTTTCTTTTTTTTTTTCTTTTTTTTCACAAACTCCAATTTTTTTTTGTGTGTGTGTTTTAATGCTTCAATCGCATTTTATTAATCAGAAAGGGTCTAATTTAAATCATGTTAGAGTTTTGCTTTAGGACCTAATTAATTGAGTTTGTGTCTTTTACCTCAAATTTAATTATTTTCTTAATTACCATGTGCTTTTTCTCTCTCTCTGGTTTCCGTTTAATGGTTTAGATTGTTTAATATAAAAAATGTCTATTTACTAGAATAAAATATTAATGAAACAAATTACATTTTATTCATTTATTTATTTAGTTTTTTTTTTAGTATTTATTTATATTTTCTTCTTGAGTTCAGTCAGTTGTGTTTCTGCAGTTCAGCCTGTTTTCAACATCACAGATATTATACAACCCTACAGAAATCTATGCTGTGATTGACATCTGTGCCATCTTCCATCCTTGTTAAAATCAGGCTTTTTAGTGTGGAATGGATTGTCGCGCTCTTATTCTCTCTCACAGTCTTTCCTGCTGACTGCTTGAGTCCTCACATTTCACTCTGATAATTGGATAAGCCAAGCTGCTGTAATACTGCTAATCTCTAGACTTCTACCTCCTCACACACACATGCACTGCTCTCCAAATCTGCTATTGAACTGTACTTTTACACTCGCTCACAACTCATGCTCCTTTGCCTCTTATTTTATTAACAGTCTTTGCAGTTTTCCTGCAGTCTGTGCTGTCTTTTCTCATTTCTGGTGCGTCCACCCCCTCAGTCCTGATTCAGCTGGAGTCTTCCACACTTTGAGTTTTTGTAAAGCATCTTCACAGTTTTGGCTGTGACCGCTGCATTCATTTGCAGCATTTCTGCTTCCTGTGAACTGTGTGTACAGAGTAGGGTTGAGCATGTAGACTAGGACCCAACCGAGTGTGTATGTGGTCACGATGTGTGTTAGTTCTGTAAATCTCCCCGAGCTGCTGTCATTCATTCTCAGCGTGTGCATACTGAAAGCATCTGCGTGCGCTGACTCTACTGATCCCGAGACAGACTTTTAAGAGCTCTACTAAATTTCTTCAGGCTGTTCTTACGCAGCAGACTGGCCTTTCAAAGCACATTTGCTCTAATTGAATGGGATTTCTTGACTCTCTGCATCTCTGTCTCTCTGTAGGCCTGCTCTAAGGGGAACATGGTCCTGCACAGCTACGGCATGCTGCTGCCCTGTGGCATTGATAAGTTCCACGGCACTGAGTACGTCTGCTGCCCGTCTACTCGTCCTGAGGAGCCCGCACCTCCTGCTGCATCCTCTAAAGAGCTAGATGATGAGGATGAAGATGAGGATGAGGAAGTGGAAGAGCCTGTCGTTGAGGATGAGGAGGAGGAGGAGGATGATGAGGCGCTAGAGGAGAGGTAATGTAGTGCACATACATGTGATCCACCACGGATGATGACTATAATATTGATAGAAGAATAAAGCTTTAAAAACCATTCTTAATATAATAGCACCACAACTACAGTGGAACAATATCATTGGAATCCCTTTCAGAATTATTTTATCAGTCTCATCAACAATAAAAACAGGCATAAAAATATATTTTATATTTATCAACGTTCCATAATTTCTGTGTTCACATAAAAATGCCTTTTATTAAAAGCACACAAGGTCAAGTTTTTTTTCTTTTCTTTTTCCCCCCTATGTTTGATCACTTTCATTCAGCTCCAAAGTTTTATTCCAGTTTTAAGATATCATACAGAACTAAATTTACATTTAGTCATTTAGCAGATGCTTTTATCTAAAGCAGCTTATAAATGAGGACAATGGAAACAATAAAAAAAGAGCAGTTATATACAAGTGCCATAACAAGTTTAATTTAGCTTAATACAGTATATACAGCAAGAAGTTATTTATAAAATAGATTTATAAAATAAATCAAAAGAAGCTAAGATAATATAATAAATAAAAATGAAATGGATATAATTGTTTTATGGATATAAATATATTTTTGTTTTTTATTATATTATGTTTTATTTTATTATTTTTTTTTTTTGCTCACCAAGGCTTTAATCAAAAATACTGTAAACCTGCACCATTTATTATACAATTTTTGTTTTGAATATACTCGGAAATCTAATTTATTCCTGTGATGCACAGCTGAATTTCTTCAGTGTGGATCACTATTTTTACAGTCCTTCAGAAATCGTTCTGAAATGCTGATCTGGTTTTTTCTTATTTTGGGGAAAATTTGTCAGGATTCTTTGAATAGAAAGTTAAAACATCTTTAGTAACATTATAAATGTCTTGTCTGCTACTTCTGTTCAATTTACTAATAAATCCTGAATGAAAGCAATGATTTCTTGAACAGTAGTGTACATTACAACGGTTACATTTAATTTATTTTCACTTATAGGAAAACTGCAGTTATACAGTAAAACAAAAAACATTTTGTGTAGCATTTTATGCTTAGTTTTATTTTTATTAATGACATTTTTTTCATCGTCAGATCATCAGTAAAAAAAGCTCTGAGGCGTGGAGCTTGAGCTCTTATTTTATCATACATAGTGATTGCTAAACACTGGCTGACTCATAAGTCATCATTTTTGTTTTGTCAGTTATTTACTCATCTAAATTTTTTGCGGAGGCCCATCCTCCTTAACCTCATCAGAGAAAACGCCCTGGCACGCTTCTCAAAGGATGATGTATCAGTATGTCTGTGAGCTGTCGTATCCTATCACGCTTTGAGGAGTAGTAGCTGAAACACGTGTGAGCGCTTGTGTAGGATAAATTAGGTTGACCATCTGGATATTTTCGAGTGCCATGCCTTTGACCTCTGACAGCTGCTTGATTCACTTCCATAAATCACAAAACCTCCAACGTGTGCTCCTCCTCTCCCTCTGTTTCCTGTGTTCTCCTTCCCTCTCATCCCACTGTGCTCCTGTCATTTCTGTCATATCTCATCCTGCTTTTTTCCTGAATTACACTAATATGTCCTTCATATATAGTTCACCTAAAAATAAACATGTTGTCATTTTAACCAGTTATTTATATGCTTTTACAGCTTTAGTTTATAAAAGAGTATGTATGTGTATGTGAATGTGTATATATGTATGTATGTATATGTATGTATATGTGTGTGTGTGTGTGTTTTTTTTTTTTGTTTTTTTTTAAATGCGTGTATGTTTTTGTTTTGTTTTAGCTATTTTAGCACTTCAATTCAAACTAAACCAAAATGGGAAAATTTAATTATATACTTGCATTAAAAAAAAAAAAACAGAAAACAGTTTGTTAGTTTATTTTAATTACTTTTTTATGGTCTTTTACATGTCAACTTGCATCCATCTATATATTATATTATTTATATTATATATTTAGGATAAATAGTAAACATTTTTAGGCTGCTAATAAACGCAAATTATTAATATATAAAGTGCTTGAATAGTTTTTTCTTCTTTTTTTTTTAAAGGGTACTTTGGCAGAAATACTATTTAATGTTGAATGGTTGTAGATTGGGACACTACTGCTGTAGAAAAATGTAAATAAAGGCAAAAAGACATATTGTAACATCCAAATCATGGTCGTTCTGTCTTGTTTTTAGTGAAACTGTTGCTAACGAGCCGCCCACTCCAGAGGACACCGCTGAAGAGGAGGAGGAGCAGGAGGACGATGGAGACGAGGAAGACTACCACTATGTGTATGAAGACGAAGAGGATGACAGAGACAGTGAGGAAAAGGACACCAAGAAAGACAAAGCTGCCATCCCTGAGAGCCAGGATGTTGACAAAACTCTGCAGGAAGTGGAAAGTCAGTATCACACTGTTCCCTTCATTTATTTCCTTACTGCCACAGTGTGATTTATTGATACATATTACTGTTCACTGTAGAGGTTTACAATGAGTGACTTTTATTTTCAGAAATAATGTACGTTAAAAAAAAGTGCATTTTATTGTTTGGCATTGTCTACACGTCCTATATAGCGCAACAGTTTAGGGGTTCTAATAAATCTCATTTATTTTTTCCATAGAGAAAAATATATATATTTGTTACCAGTAATCTAACTGCGTTGCAAGAATGAATTTAAAGTTATGACTCTAAAAATGCATAAAAAAAAAACAATCTGCATGCTAAAGCCAGAATTACATTACCCAGAATGCTGATAAAGAGGAATGCACCAATCAGGGAAGTCGCTGTTGCCATGGAAACAAATTTATGGTAGAGCTCAGCAGTGTTCACTAACTATGAAGCATGTAATCAAATAATTTTGCCTACACTCTCAAACGTATGCATTTGTAGGTATCTGAACATTTTGCATTAAAGTTAATTTGTTCTTGGTGTGAACGAGCCTTTAGTATAAAACAACGACAATTGTAAGAGAACACCGCAATTATAATAAGAGGAACTACATTGTTGAAATAGCTTTCAGAATTTAGATAAATGATAAAAGTATCAATGATTAAAAAAATGCTCATAGCCAACAAGAATCCACTTGACCTTAACCAACTCGAGCATTTAACACGGTTAATGTAACTGTAGTATGCAACTGTAGTAATGTAGATATCGTCGTTAGCGGTGTTTCCTCAATGAACATTTTAGGTGTGAAGTCTATGGAAAAAGTTAATGGGAAAATATTCCAGCCCCTAGGCCGGTTAAAGTTGCGCTCTATAGTTGAAGGGCATCCCTGGTGGCTGGAGGCTCTAACTGCGCCTCCCCTCCTGTGTTAGCTGTGTGTTCTCTGGAGGCGGAGACCGGCCCCTGCCGCGCCTCTATGCCTCGCTGGCACTTCGACATGCAGCAGAGGAAGTGTGTGCGCTTCATCTACGGAGGCTGCGCCGGCAACCGCAACAATTTCGACTCCGAGGAGTACTGCATGGCCGTTTGTAAACGTTTGAGTAAGTCACACTCATCATCAAGGTCTCCGCCCCCTTCTGCTCCGCCCTGCTCCTCCTACTCCTTAGTGTTCTCACAATGCTAATGCTATGCTAGCTTACAAAGATGTCAAGTTTAATACATCTTTGCTTTAAAACACTTTTATAAACAAAGTTGTTTGTTGCAGCTTTGGAATTCAAATGATTGGTTTTGATTGGATGAGAGGCAGTCAAAGCCAATTGCACATGGACACTGTATATTCTATAGTAATGTCATTTCTACCTTAGCTGTAAACACTTTGTGAGCTATTTAACTGTTTTACTTTTGGCAGACAACATTTATTTCACCTTTTAAAATAGCTTATTGTTATTAAATTAATTTATTATTAATATTATTATTACTGTTATCGTTGTATTTAATGTAATTATTACTCATTTACTCTACGTTATAAATATTTTAACATTTACTGTTTACTAATAAAATAATTACATTTATATATAATAGAACTAATACATTATTAATAATGTATTATTGAAAAATTAATTGTAGTAATAATAATATATACATTTTAATGGCTTGATTACTAAAATAATTGTAATTATTTAATAATTATTATATTTAATAGTTGTAATGAATATAATATTAATTATTAGTTGCAGTAAAAATTATTTGCCAAGAATATTTATTAAATTGTTCTTGCATTGGTTTATAGAAAAAATCACACAAGGCCATGTGATTTTAACACATTCATATGTTATTGCTTTAATCTTTTTCTAATTCAGGCTAATATGTTCTTGTGTTTTTTCTGCTTGCACGGTGTCTCATCCTTTCTTACGCAGTCTTTGCTTCCTCTGTGTGTGTCTTTCTGTTGTAATCTGCCAGTGTTCTGAATTCAAGTAGAAAGCATCATCCTGTGCTCCTGTGGCGACATGAAATGATGGGCTCAGAATTATTTTTGTTTGGTTTTATTTTTTATGATTCAAGGTTTCCATTGTGCTCTTATCAGTCTAGATGCTGAAGACTTTGTTCTCATCAATATGCATGTCTCATGTTGCCTTTTGTGCACAGCCTTATGGGTAATCATGTCGGTCTTGTCATCTGTATACTAAGGAAATCTGATTTGAGCTCATATCTTGATCATAGCGTGCAGAACTGTGCAGTAACTCTTAAGATAAATGCTAAGGAGAGCGCTTCTGTCAGAAGAGAGCTATTCAGAGGACAGGATGAAAGGAATGGGAAATGAAGGACTGTCTGGTTCTCTCAGAATCAGGGGAATTAAAAAGTCATCTCTTGAGTCGTTTCTCTCTGTGGGAAGCTTATTCTTTGCTTTGGTCTGATCTAAGTTGTGTCCTTTTTGTCGGCTGATCCTCCTCTGCTCCTCTGGACCGGTCTGTTGGTCTGTCTATCTATTTGTTTCTGTGTGTAAATGTGTTTTAAAAAATCTCTAGATCTGTTCCAAAAGAAAGTGAGCTCCATAAATGTCTTCTGGCAACCTAGACGCCTCCTAACCATCATCAGAGCCTCAGACGTGACTGATTTAGAACACTTAGCTCATGCGCAGTAGTACTCCTCACTGTAACCACACAAAAGGCCTGACCCTGACTGACCCTCACAGTTTCAACTGTGCTGCACACATTGCAGCAGATTCGAGCCTTGAACCGGTCTAACCAGTCATGAAGTAAACCGCAACATTACGAACTTTCATGTAAAGCAAAGCAACTGAAAATTGAATAAAAAAAGGTACAAGACTTTGTATTTGATGGATTTCGTGAAGACAAGAACTATAGTCTTGTGGAACATTGCAAATACTATTAAAAATCAAGAAATATAGAACTAAAAATAATGTGTACCAAATATTTAAGTAGTCTGACAGTGACTCTCATTCACATCGTTTTATAGAAGCGCAGACATTTCTTTATTACTGAATAAATGTTTCATTCACATGTCCTGCTTTTCACTTTTCCAAGCTTCAAGCAGTGCTCTTATGTTTACCCAAAAATAACATTTTTCATCATGTACCAACGTGTCGTTTTAAAACCTGTATGCATTTCTTTGTTGAACATAAAACAAGATATTTTGAATAATGCTGGTAATCTAACAATTGTTGGTCCCTATTGACTTTTATAGTATTTCTTTCTCTACTATAGGCCTCTTTAGGACTAATTGCTTGCTGTAAGTCGCTTTGGATAAAAGCGTCTGCTAAATGAATAAATGTAAATGTACTACGGAAGTCAATATAGAGAGCAACAGCTGGTTGGTTCTTCAAAATATATTTAGTTTTGTTCAACATAAGAAAGAAACTAATACAGGGTGAGTGTGTCATTTAATTTAAATTTTTTTGTGCATTATTCCTTAAAGGGTTTGCCTTTTCCAGGAACTATCCATGCAGTCCTGCTTTGAAAAGTACTTTGAAAGAGGGCGGCCTATGCTTCTGCAGTGTTGTGATTCCTAAAAATGCTTCACCTTGGTTTTTTTGAAAGAGAGCTTTAGTTGCGCCATCTGTTATAAACGCTCTCTCTTTACCCCCTCAGCCGTGCCGCCCACCCCTCAACCCACAGATGATGTGGATGTGTACTTTGAGACCCCAGCAGATGATAAAGAGCACAGCCGTTTCCAGAAGGCCAAGGAGCAACTTGAGATCAGACACCGCAACCGCATGGAGAGGGTGAGTGAGAGTCACATTTACAGTTTGTAAAGACACCGTAGTTGTCATGTGACATTGAGTTGTTTCCATGTGGCTAGTCAGATTCCAGCCATTATCTGACTGATTTGTGTATGTTATTACCAGGTGAGGAAGGAGTGGGAGGAAGCCGAGAGCCAGGCCAGGAACCTACCCAAAGCTGAGAGACAGACCCTGATCCAGGTAAACCTCAGCTTCTGTGCCAGAGGACATCTCGTACAAGAGGGGACTGTTTATTTATGGGGTCTTCATTATTCTCACTGCAGCACTTCCAGGCTATGGTGGAGTCCTTGGAGGAGGAGGCAGCCAGTGAGAAACAGCAGCTGGTGGAGACTCATCTTGCCCGGGTGGAGGCCATGCTGAACGATCGGCGCCGTCTTGCCCTGGAGAACTACCTAGCTGCTCTACAGGCTGATCCACCAAGGGTGAGACAGCACACAATGAGCTAATACACTGTCTACAACTGAAATTAACATTCTTATTGGTTCTAAATGCAGTCGTTAAACACTGTCCACAGTAAAAAAAAAATAATAATAATAAATTATATATTTATTTATTTATTTATTTTATTTTTTTTAATTTCTATTTATATTTTTATTAATTTTTAATTTTTATTTATTTATTCTATTTATTTATTTTCAATTTATAATTAATTTATAAATGCCATATTTTTGGGGTATTATGCCAAATGGCATTGTACAACCTAACCAACTTTGCCATGTCAATTTATATTATAGTTTTAAGAGACTTGTTGACACAGTCTTAAAGGACTTGTGGTGTCCTGTTTTTGTTTTTACCCTGCATGTTGGTTGCACCACATGACTTTGTTTAGGCAGACAGAAGTTCTCCAAATATTCTCCAAATCTCAATCTTCCCCTCAAAATCTGATGACAAGTAGTCACAGGAGATGCCTTGAGTTGCTCAAAGTGTGGTTGCTATTGTGTCTCTGCTTACCACATGTGATCAGATCACTTGAGATGCATGTAAACACCAGCCAGTGTTTACTTGGAGTGACTTCCAGCATAAACAGATCCCTTCCAGTATATAAATGAGCTTGAATCATTTGTGAAATACACGGTCTGTGAAGGAGTAAAAGACGTTTGAGAGATAAGTGTTTTTATGAAGGATTGTTCTCATCTCATAATGACCAGATTACACTTCTCATACTTTAGTCTCTGATGAGCGTTAGTTGTCTTTTCTCTCTGCTGTGCGATTTTAATGGTGGTGGATTACCCGTCCTCCATTACCCTGCTGAAAGCTCATAACAGGGAGGTTGGCTTCGGTTACTTAAGATATTAATTTGAATTGTGCACCTATGTAATGTTTAATCCCCAGAAATGACTTGCAGGAAGAGAGTTGGAGCCGCACTTGCACAAGCAGGCGTGCTTTCAGCATCTTCTAATCCTCTTGTTATTTCTCTGTCCTGCGGCTCTTTGATCCTAGCGCTGATTCACAGATCAGCCAGCTCATAAGGAGACGTCCACCTGACTCACCCTGCCTTTTATTTTCTCTCCTTTGTGGTCAATTTATCTTCTTTCTGTGTCTCTGCAGCCCCACCGTATCCTGCAGGCTCTGAAGAGGTATGTGCGTGCTGAGAATAAGGATCGTCAGCACACCATCCGCCACTACCAGCACGTCCTGGCCGTAGACCCTGAGAAGGCTGCCCAAATGAAATCCCAAGTCAGTGTTGCCCAATCTGCCTCCCCTTTCTGCGAAATCCCATTTTTTGTCATCTTTTCTCACCATTTCAGACCCATTTATGACTGTTTTACTAGCCTTTTTGGTGTCTGCTTAATATTTAAAGACCATAAATGACCCATTTACAGGACGATTTCACAAAATGTTCTTGAAAAGTGTGGCTGTTTGGCTAAACAGTGATTTATGAACGTTGCACAGAAAATGACACGCTTCTCCTTTTAATGGTGCTTTTTGTGCATTTGCACGATGTTCAGAAGTTGTTAGGATTGTCCAGGAGAGCCATGAGCGACTTAGCATGACTGGATTTTCTTGTTTAAACATTATAGGAGATATTGGCCCCGCCTTTCTTTGGTGTAACATCACACGTAGCGATTTGATTGGATGTAACTTAAGTCTGAGCCAATGCTGAGGCTCTATAATTTGCATTGCATTCCAGACTGGCCAGCACAGATGTTTGTCATGGGAGACAGGACGTGGCAACCTAAATGCACATTTGTTTAGGTCTTGTGTGTTTGTTTACCGACTGATGGCAGTTTATGATCATTTCAGATCTAGTGTCTAGTTCTGAGCCAGAATGAAACCCTAAATGAAGATTCTGTCATTGGCTTTCCCTCATGTCCCGTTTGACTGACTGGCTTCAGCGGAACACAAAAGGAGAAATTTGTCCTAAAGCAAAAACCCTAATGAAATAGGAGCAGAAAGGAGATGATTGTTGTAACCTGACAGTGCTTCAATGTATGGGGAAAATGCACTATGAATTTTATGTCCTCTCAAAGTACTTGGATTAAACCTGAAATCAAACATAGTTCCATAAAAGTGCTTGAATTAAAGCTGCAGTAGATTCTGAGCGAATACACTATGAATCCATTTTGCACACCGTGTTTTTGGCTTGTTTTGAATCACTACGGTACACCTATAATAAGAGTTAATATTGGGACTATTTAGACTGCTCCAGGTAGGTACCGCTGTGGAGTAGCTCAGTAACTGTGTGATTTGCCATAAACAAAAGCAGAGAGAAGTAGCTCCGACTACAACAAGAACGCAGTTCTGTTTACTAACCGATCGAACTCCAAGTCTCAGACAGCTTTAAACCTGGGATAAATTATGCAGAATTATCAGGCAAGTTTTCTTTTACAGATCAGATGAAGATTTCTTTAACTGAAAAGTCAAATGCTCATGAGAAAGATTCAAACCAATGCAAAGATAAGACTTGGCCATTGCTCAGCGAAATACTCAACAAAAAACAGGTGGAGAAAACACAAAAGAATTAATGTGAAGAATTGGGTGTAAAACCATATTATATTCCACTATTTAGGTTTATATTTTTTTGAACACCCGCAAATTCTTTCAAATTTAAACATTGCACAAGAACTACAGCCAAATACAAATGTATGCATTTTTTAGAAATTTAATTATGAATTATGAATATTACCAGTATTGAATTTCATTAAATTCCTTTGAATATGTTATTACTCTGAAAATATTTCATGTAAATGTTATGTGTAAGTGTACTTTCATGACACTACATATGCTGGGATGTGAGTTTGATATGTGCTTGATATAAAACAAATGATGCTTAAAGTCCTTAAATCTGGTGTTCATGAAAGAGTGGGAACCCTGTCCTCTGTTTTTGTTCTCTACTAAAGAAAGCAAATGGGACCCGTTTGGATGGTTTTGGCATGAGGGTGACTGATGACAGAATATTCATTTTTGAAATGAACTATCCCTTTATCAGCCGTCTTGCCTCGTGTGGGTTTTATAAAAGCACTTAGAGCAAAAAATAGCAGTTATACTGTTGACTTGTGTGGCTGTGCTTTATATAACCATGTGAAATGGCCATCCAGTCTATTTTGGCATCTTGTCTCAATTGAGTGGAAGTCCAGGTATGACCGGCAGACTAAACTAACTTACTTCCTAAACCAACAGTGTGACAGCTAAATACAGTGTCTGAGGTCCAGACAGGCGCCTACATAGACATTTTAGAGCAATTCCCCCTTTTTTCTTTAGATATATAGGCCCTTCATTGCCATCTGTTGCTGGTTTTTGAGCATTACACACAAACGCTGTGACAACAAAGAACCAGGCGTGGTTGCTCGTACACACTCGCACATTTTACAGCCCATAGTCACACCGTTTATACTCACCGTTTACGTATTAAGACTGATTTACATTAATCCATCCAACAATACACAACCACAGACAAGTTTCATCCTGCAAAATGGAGCCTTTTTATAAATTATGATCTTGCTTAAGATGTCTTCTGTTTTTAAAAGCATGTGTCTGGGTTTCCTAGGTGATGACCCACCTGCGGGTGATCGAGGAGAGGATGAACCAGAGCCTTTCCCTGCTGTATAAGGTGCCCTACGTCGCAGAGGAGATCCAGGATGAGATTGGTAAGTGTGGAGAATGGGATCAGATTTGGAAAATGGTGAAAATTAGCATTTTTGAAAATGCATAAGCAAGAAACGAGAGAGAGAGATGATACTGCTTTGTATTTTTACTACTACTTTCTTTTGTCACATTGTATTAGTTGCATCATGAACATGAGTAGCACGGTGAGTACTAGTGGCAGGTATTTTCCTCTGTTGCTAGGTAACAATTTAGAAGAAGGTGTCAGCTTCAATGTTTTACTCATGTTTTTGTCTGTTTGGTTTTACTACTGACCGTAAATGCACAACAGTGTCTGCTGCTGAGAATATACTGCATCTGTCTGCCACAGATCCACTGCAAGGGATCAAGAATGTGAGATGTTTGCTTTAAAAAAAAAAAAAAAAAAAGTGGCTGTGGTTCTGGAAGTATTTTTCTATTTCGTTTTCTCAACAGGGAATTTAAAAACTGTTTTAATCTATGAACCAAATCTGAGGTGAATCACAAAAATGCAAACTTGAAACAAAAGGAGTACGTTTAAACATGAAAAACAGAAATGGGAATGTACTAATATCCCAGGAAACACGGCGAACGGTAATCTGATCAGAAACTATAGTATGAAATGCAATGATGTGCTCAGAATCATGGAGTATGAAAGTATTTTGTAAAATTCTCTAGTGTAGAAAACGGTTGCATCATTTGTAATGTTTTATGGGAATGTCCAGTTGCTGAAGGAACCCAGTTTTGTTTTAGGGGTTTTTCATGATGACAGCTCTGATTGGTTGATCTTTTTGCAGGATTATGGGTAGTGTAGTTCAAGTATTTTGTATATATAAAGTCAGTGTGAATTTAAGATTCTTTTTAAATGCATGTTATTGATCTTACTGTGAACAATTCAGACATAAATGCATTTCATTTTTGTTTATTGGTAAAAAAAAAAAAATTCCCCCCAGTTTTTTTAATTGCATCATCTCTGTTTAAAGTGCACTTTTTCTTTTTAGAGTTTTCAGATAGAACAGATTTTTCACAGTATTCTCTCTCTCTATATAATATAATATAATATAATATGTGTGTGTGTGTGTGTATATATGTATATATACACATATGTATATACACATACAAAAAACCTCATAGAAGACTGCATAAGTACATGATTTGGGATGCGCCGTCAGTTTCTGTACAACCAAATAACGAACAGTTCATGTTACTTAAATAATTATATGTAATCAATACTGATCCAATCCTGCAAGCTAGGTCCAATTGCATTTAAATTGAACCTCAAACGCCCCTTGTAAAGGTGTCTTGCCTGATGTGGTCCGTTAGTGTGCATATGAGCTCGACAATCCGATCTTTGATCTCAAAACTCTAAAGCTCCCTTGATTTATCACGGATAAGGCTGTGCAAAGATTTTCAGTGTATTTTATGCATGCTTTTGTCCTTCTTTGAGCTTTTAGTCCCCTAAACAACCGCACAATCTCTCTGCATCTCAGATGCCAAGATAATTACACCTGTATGAAAAGCTTGGCTTCAGTAATTAGCTCTCTCTCTCACACACACACACACACAAGTGAGATTTGGCTTCTCTTTTTATCACTCAGCTTGAAAACATCTCACCGCAATCAAGTAAATTAGAGTGTTCTGAAGCGTTTGTTATGCCATGCTCTTTGTTTCAGGTGGAAACAGTCAAGCTGTTCCCAGAGACGCCCCTCTGCACTTATGCGTTTGGAATTTTTTCATATTTTTCGTTCTCTTTTCTGAGAGGAGCCATGGCATTGTGTAGTATAGATGAGACTAATGTGTTGGATTTGACAGAACTGGGTCAAGACTCCTCCAAGATTTCCACTAGTGTGTGAAGATGCATAGTTTTTAAGCCAGACTCTGTGCAAAATGTTTTTGCAAGTTTAGAGAAGTAGAAAGGGTCATTTTAGCTTCACGGATGCCTGGAAGTGCCGCAGTATGGAACCTGGTAATGGATAATTGATCGCGTTTATGACTGCTTCGTGCCTCGTTTAATGGTTTTAGGAATGCTTCCTTCCATCTCTTCCCTCCTGTGATTTGCTTTTTTTTTAACCATGTTCTTCCCTGTGTTTCCCAATTCAGATGAACTTCTGCAGGATCAAAAGGCAGATATGGACCAGTTCCTGTCCTCCATCTCTGAATCACAGCCTGATGTTACAGTGTCCTCTGAGGAGAGTGTTGAGCTTCCTGCCTTTGAAGGAAAGCCTTTCCGCCCCTTCCAGGTCAACTCCCTGGGCTCCCCCGCTGAACCCGAGGGTACGTTTCTTGTCTAAATTTACACAGGCAAACCTTTAAGGCTTGCGGTTGCTCTCCAGGCTCTCAATATGGCACTGTTGCCGAGGCAGGTTTTGTATCAATGTCATGCCACTACTACCTCTTCAAAAAAACAGCTTAACCCTCTTAACTGGCGGCACAGCCTGAGTTTAGCGTGCATACCTAAAAATTGTCCAAACCCCTTTTTAGGACCAGCCTGCGAGACCAACTAAGACCAACAAACCAACTTAGACTGGTTTACTTTGTTTTTCACCAGTCTGTAGCATTTAAAATGAAAAAAATAATACCCTTTTGGAGAAGTGAATATCATCTCCACTTCCTATTGAATATCATATGAACAGTACTCTTGTGTTATTGCCATTTCTGTGAAGGTTTGATATGATTTTCTGTAGTAACTCGAGGAGAATATGCTTGTTTAGCATGTTAAACGGTTGGCTAAAGTAGCTATAAACAAACTTAAAACACAAAGGAAGGCAAATGTTTAATCTGCCATTATTATATAATATGCACATATGATATGGTAATCTCACATGGCAGGAGGTATGTTAAATTATTCATTCATCTTATCAGACAATATTCAAACAGTATTTGGCGTGAAAGTCAGAAAAGTTAACTCATTATCACCCACAGCCTATTAAAGTAAATCTTCTAAAACCTGTTAGGGTCATATTTCACCCCAAAAACAGTCATTTTGTATGTAGAAAACGTTTTATGGTGTTTGCTTTGTGACTTAACTATTATTTTATTGGAAATATTAAAACATGCTAAATAAATTGCATAATATGTAAAATATATTATAAAAAGGTACATGCATAAAAAAGAAAAAAAAATACAGTCACTAAAAAAAAAGTTACTTTGTCTTTATGCAAAGTAACTTGCTTTTCTTTTCTTTTTTTTGGGTGAAATGTGTTCTGGAGGTTTTCCAGGAAACATTTAGCCACCAGGACCTTCTTAGGGTGTTTTTCTCTGGCTGGCTCTTGTCTAAAGTGTCTGTTTTGAGCCAGCACTAGTGATCTGCTCATAGCTTCTCTCTCAGAGCTGTTCAGGTGAAGCTCTCTGGCAGCATGAGGCCTGTTCACGTCAACTTGTCTAAATGCTGAATGAAGCCCGAAGTCCAAATATTGCACTCAGGTCATAGGTTTCTGCTTATCTAAGCTCGCTTGAATCCCCATTGGCATCGCCTTAAACACCACGCCAGTTGAAGTTCAGCTAAAATCATAAAGCCTGAGGCTCTGGCGTCACACTGCAGCCAAGTGCTTTGAAAATCTCTCTCTTTCTGAGCCCAGTCCTGCTCATTCACTCTCCTGCCTGGGCCTGCCAAGCCTTTAAGGAATCTGCAAAACTGCGAAATTAAAATGCGACATACAAAAAGAGCAATGTTATAAACACATTTGAGCCCAGGAGGCCTTTCATTATGACAGGCCTGTCCAGAAACACATCCTGGGTCTTTCTTTCCCCTATTTTTTGATTTGTTTTTCTTTATCATTCTGTCCCTGCGGGATTCTCCTCTCCCTCCGCAGACACAGCTTGATAAGGCTGACTATTTCTCTTTTACTCACCTGGGTTATTTTCTCTTTCTATTCCAATCTTTTCTTGTTTTGTCTTTTGCATGTACGCAATGCCTAGGCGATCTCTCTGAACCCCCTCGTGCCTTCAAGAAAGGTGGGTCTCTGCTGCTTTTCTCTGTTTCTATTTTTTTTTTTCTTCAGCCGCTGAAATGTTGTGTTTGCGCACTTTTCTTAATTTTTCAATTGTTGCAGTCAGAGAGGGCTGGGTGTTGGATTTTTAAAATATAAATATTCATGGATTTAATTTCGATTCCAATTTTTTTTTATATTTCAGTAATATCAGAATGACAATTTGTGTGACTGCTAAAGTGACTCATATGCTTTTTGAGTATATTAAGAGCATATTAAAAACTATAATGATCATAAAGTATTAAAGAGTAAAAAATATTTTTAAATGCTAGTAAATTGTTATAATTTAATTAGAATTTACATTAATTCTAAAATAAATTTTTAATTAAATTAAAATATTATTTGTATATACAAATAATGCAGTTTAAAAAGGCAAATAATTTTTATTAAGGATTATTTTGGTTAGCTTGTAAATCAATATCAAATTATTTAATATAGATTATTCTATACATTTTTTTTACCCAGCCCTCCTTGCATACTGTACATCTTGACTCATCTCCCCATCTATCCTCATATTTTTACTGTATATCCACCCCATGCTTTTGCTCTGTCCGTCCCTTTAGTCATCTTGTTCTAGATTTCCTCTCTCAGTCACTCCCTCGGATGGAGAGACCAAACATCCCATCCCTCAATGTCTAACCGGAAGAGCTTTGCCTAATGAAAAGTCCAGGCAGCTTGTTAAGCTAATTAGCCGTTTGAATCGGAGAACGAGTCTGATGTAAATGTGCTGTGTGGTGCTAAAGCAGTTATAGCTGCTTCACTACCTGCGTCAAGAAGACAAATAACCTGATTCAGACCCATCTCTTTGTCGACAAATCCTTAGGACTCATTTGCTACTTATTGGGCCTCCTCTCATCGCTTGCGCTTTTCATGATGGAGCTCATTAATTTAGTAGATCTGTTTAGGACCTCTGTTTAGCCGACCAGTGGCCAGCTTTTGCTCCCAGATTGTATAACTGGAACATCGACCTGTTTACCGCTTAACCTTGTGGTCCAGCCCCCTTATTAATTCACCTATAAACCTGCTATTTTAGCAGTAGAAGCTTGCAATTCACTATTAATATTGTTGGTACTTCCTAGTAGGGATGTAACGGTATCAAAATTTCACAGTACGGTAATACCTCGGTATGAATGGCCAAGTAGTAGTCATTTACATAACTACTTAAGAGGCTCAAAAAAAAGGCCAGAAGTGTTATTATGTTATATTATCTTGCTTCTCTGTGGTCACATAATGTTATTCAATGCACCCTAATTCTCAATATAACTGTTTTCACTGA
>JAUCMT010000039.1:9498960-9512669 GCA_032357475.1 Enteromius thamalakanensis | reverse complement strand
GCTGGACTCAAATGAAGGTGTAGAACCATCTCAAGGATGATCAGAAGAAATGGACAGCACCTGAGTTAAATATATGAATGTCACAGCAAAGGGTCTGAATACTTAGGACCATGTGATATTTCAGTTTTTCTTTTTTAATGAATCTGCAAAAATCTCAACATTCCTGTGTTTTTCGGTCAAAATGGGGTGCTGTGTGTACATTAAAGAAAAATAATGTAACTTGATTTTATTAAATGGTTGCAATATAACAGAGTGAAAACTGTATATAACCAATTCAGAAGACATTTAATAATGTTTCTGTGATGAAAATATAATATTATAATTATTTAAAATTATTATTTATGTTATTTATTATTATCCATCTTACTGACCCCAAAACTTTGTACGCTCGTGTACATAATCTAAGCAAAGATGGTACTTTCACAGAAACAAGACAGCTCACATCTGTCACAGAAAGTTCACAGCTGAACAGTGGCCATTGAAAAGCCCATTATTAGTCTTCTTGACAACAACTGGTTCTGAACCTATGATGGAACAGAATGTTCGGCAGAAAATATAAGATACAAACTTCCTTCAGTACATTTTTTCACTCAGGATAAGCCAGATGATCTCTTGAATGACATTCTCTCTCCATCCCATCAGAATTTTTTCAGCCTTTGCCCTCTGTAAAATTCTACAGGTCGCTTTCCGCAAAGAGCTGCTGAGTAATAAACTGCTTCTTCCCCACTGCAATCAGGGCACTTAACTCATGTTATTAATCGCTAATGACCTCCACAGAGCTGCTGTTCATTGTTTCATACACTGACGTGTCATTTATCTGCTGTATTTATTGGTCTACTTACTTGTACTCTTGCCTCAGCCGCGTACGAGTCTGTTTACCTCCTTACACGGCACACTATCGCCCACATCATGGCAATAAAAAAATCATGAATGCTGAATTTTAGATGTTGTTTGGGTGTGTGTGAGAAACACGGTCCTCCAAATGTCTCCTCAGCTCAGTGGGTTCCTGCCAGATATCTAGTTGTAACAGACAGATAGAATTAGCTACTAATTTAAGACAATCAAAATATTACTACTGTACAGAGAGATGCTCAGTTATAATCTTCAGTTGGATAAGTGTTACGCGTTCTGATACTGAAATTCAATTGAAATTTTACAGCTGTTCAAACTCTCAGTGTGGCTTCCCATCAAGAAAACAAACAGTGGTGATGCATTGGCTTATTAATGGTAGCTGTGCCATGGAAATAAACACGTTTTCCCTAATGCTCCTTTCTGATAGGACTTAATGTGCTGTGACTCAAATGCATGAAATAAAATCTCAAGCTTAACCTCTCATCACAGATGCCCAGAGGCACGTCCTGATTTTGCTGAGTTAGGCGTGTTCCTGGGTGAACATATTTTGTTGACCCTGGAACAACATTTTATTCAAAAATTTTAGTTTTGACCATATCTCTACACCTAAACCTAACCCTACCCATGGGTAATGCCTCCAATCAGAGGAAATGATAGATGACTGACACTGATGTACAAGCACCAAACACTGATTGTAAGCCTAAACTATAAACTAGTTCTTCAAATCTGATTGGCTAATCACAATTTTGTTCCAGGGTCAACAAAGACAGGGACACGCTGAACTCAGCAAAATCAGGTATGTCCTTGTGATCACAAAAATACTCTGATCACCAAAAATATTTGAACATCTAATCAAACTTCTCTGAACATTTTAATTTAGAATTAAGTTTAAAGGGTTAGTTCACCCAAAACTTTAATTTCTGTATTTAATTACTCACCCTTGTGTCATTCCAAACCCATAAGACCTTAATTCATCTTCAGAACACAAATTAAGATATTTTTGATGATATCAGAGAGCCATCCAACCCTCCATCAACAGATCAGTCCAAAAATCAGTGGCATAAACTCCAGTTTTGCACCTATACGAGATTTTTTTTTAATTTTTTGTGCAAAAAACAAAACACAAATAATATTGTATATGCAACCATTCTTCTCCTATGACTTACTACTTCTGCCATTTTAGAGAATATTTTTGGGTAAGCATACACGTAAAGATTACGCACATGCTTTTACCTGCATATAAACAAGGCTGATTACATCAAATACGTTAAAGCTTGTGTATGCAGTACGTTGACATACTCTAAAATGCCATACGACGCAATTGTTTTTTTTTGTTTTTTCTACATGTATTTATTTTATTAATTTAGATTGTATTATTATTTTGGTGAATGTTATTTCATTATCTTTAATTCTATTCTATTTCATTTTTTTTTAAATTTTTTTTTTATTCATTTAGAACTTATTTTTAATGTTATTTTCTGTTTGATAAATGTAGGGGGTGGGAATGTATGTTCTGTAATGTTATATATTTTGATATTCTGCATTATTTATGGGGTTTTGTAACAAAATAAATAATAAAAAAAGTTGAAATAAAAAGTTTAATGAATGTGTCCCAAGGTGATTTTGGTAGATGAAAGTGACGCAATAGCACAATATCACGTCCATGAATCTACAAATTCAAGTTTAATTCAATAATCTACTATTCAAATTCAAGTATTACACTTAACCAAATGAATATATATGAAACATTAAATTTAAATGGCTTAAACCAGTGAAGGATACATTTATACCTTTAGAAATTTATATAATAAAATATATTTGTATGTGCACTTATGCCTTTTTATCATATTTCAGACCAATTAAAAAGTGTCTGGTGCATTTATTGCATTTATATTAATTAAACTTTGTTTTGTGAAAGGTTCAGGTTGAAGTGCTTAGTTTCCTTTAATAAATGCCACTTAGTTTGATATTATGTATCTATTGCAATGACTTTCATAAATTTCCTGTGTGGAATAAGTTTTGAAATACTCTCAAGAGCCACTCTATAAAAGTTACAAAGCTAAAGCAAAGTTATTTAGTTATTTTTCATAAGCTTGCACTGCAAGGTGCAGATCCTTTGCACACTGGATAAAAAAATAAAAAAATAAATATAAAATCTTGCAAATACTTTTTCTCATCCAGCAGTCTTTCACTCAAGGGAGGAACATACAACAGTTTTCTCTCTCACTGAAGTGAACTTTGATTCCCAACCTTTGAAATAAACAAAGTGAGAGAATGCTCAGGATTATAATTCACGTCAGCAAATTTTCCATATGCCCTAAAAAAAGGTTGCCAGTAAAATATTCAATGTTTTCAAGTGCTATACAAAAACAGTAGACTTAATTTTCTTCATCTATCAACACATGAAAGCATTATTTCATCAGTGCAACGGATACATACAGTACTTTAACTAAGTCCTAATTCATCAAGTCAGAACCCTCAACAAATCTCACCATAATTAGCACTCTGAAGTTCCCAGGATAACACAGGTAATTGAAGACTGCAATTTTCTATATGGCTGACAAATCTGACAGGCTGAAATATCTAAGAAATAATGGTTTACCTTTAATAAGTCCATGGAACTTTGTAACTTTGTGGCCAATTATTCCTGAACTAAACTTCTGGCAAACACATCCCTGCAATTTGAAGGTCTCAGTGTTTCAAAGAATATAAAAGAGAAAATAGTTTCTTCTTTAACTTTTGTCTATTAGTGTAAAACTTTATTTCAATACGTATTCTATTACATAGTACAGCACTGTGTTACACCTCATGTACGTTTCCCAGCATTAATTATATATCTCAGTGCATGTCCAGGTGGCTTCTAGTTTTATGAACACATTGGTTAATCTGGATAAAAGAGGATGTATTTTTTGAAAGTTCCAAGTCTGGTTAATGGAGTTGCAAATAGACAATGTTATCTTCAATAGGCACTAGATAATTGGTGTTTCTCTTTGCCTTGCATAAAAATTACTCATTTGTTTACATTGGTCCAGAAGGAAGAAAATGCAGTAGCTATGAAAATTACCTGATAAATTCTCTGCCTTGAATCTATATCTCCCTCCACCAGACACAGGAAGAAAAGGAAAGCGAACTAAATAGAGAGTGACAAAGGGGAGACGAGAGAGAGAAATTGAGAATGTGTGTGTGTGCCAGGGGGTCGAAGTTTGGCTAGTTAGCAAGTTAACTACATAAAATATAAAAAATTCTTCATGACAGTAAAGAATCATAGAAATCACTCATTCTAACCCAGATATACAGCAATCAGAAAAGTACAGTATAAAGAGTGCCATTATGCATTTTCGCCAATTTATTACTATTTGAAAAGCAGTAACGCCAGACATTTCTAATACTGGTAGAAAATGGACTTTTCCTACTGCATGCAATTTAAAAAATGGGTTACTGGAACCATTTCATGCTGATACTATCTTTTTAATTATTTGAAATTTAAAATTTTCCTTAAATGATTTGTGCAATGGGTTTTCCGTTAATGTATGCAGTTCCATTACTGGTAAAATTTGTGACCATTAAGAGGCAGAATTGGGTACAGTTGATGGATCATACATTCCCTCTATGGATCATATACATATGCAAATGATACAGCTGGCACTGGGTTGTACAACTGTAAGTGTGATGCTCCTGATTACATACAGGAGCCTGTTGACTGCATTGTTAAGGGTATTAGAGACGTGACCTATAAGAGTGGGTTTTGGCAGTCATAAAGTGGCTTAATCTTTACTTTTACTTGTCCCGGATTAATCCTGACAAGCTGACATTATCATCTCTCTGACACAGAACACAGCAGGAAGCTAGTTTGCTCACATGGAGGGAAGCCCATGTGGACCTATGAAGACCCCCACAGCATCATGATCACCTAAAAGGGCAACTTAGCAAAGAGAGCTAGAAAAGAGAGCAAAAGTGCTGTATGATACTGATAATGGACCACTCATTTTTTCTATTTTATGGCTTAACAGAAAAGGTATAACAGAATAGAAAAAAGTATATCTAGTATATATATCTATATATAAATATAAATATATATACTGTATATATTAGGGATATAACGATATCAAAACTTCACGGTACGTTAATATCTCAGTTTGAATGGCACAGTACGGTATTTATTGTATAATTTACAGGAAAAACTAAAAAACTCAATAAAAGTGTTTATTAAAAAGTTTACATGAACACTGAACATATCAATGGCATATAAATTAGCCATCTATCTGTAAACTTTGAAACAGGAACTTCAATTTTTCAATTTTAATTAAACAAAATATATTAAACCTTCCATCTGATTTAACCTGTCACTAGATTACGTCATATCTCAATTTGCATATTCATTACGCCAGTGCGTCATATTATCTTGATTCTTTGTGGTCACATAATGTTATTCAATGCACCCTAATTCTCAATATAACTGTTTTCACTGATATATTTAATGGTTTCTGTCAGAAAAACGGAATGAATATGAAATAGTGACTGAAGTGCGTGCCATTATAAGACCTACTGAACTAGCTCTACCTTACAAGATGTTAATTTAGATTAAAAAAACTTATTTATAATCATTTCTAATTATATAATTATATTTATAATTCATAATAATGAAACCAAGTAGACATAAGATATAGACAATGGCTATGCTGTGATTTTGGCTCTATTTGCATGTGAAATAGAGTTAGAAGCAACATATCTATTTTAACGGAAAGCCCTGCTTCTCTCATCCACGCACTAAACAGAACAGACGCAGAGAGAGGCGTGTGCGCGCTGAGAAAACAAGGGCTCACGCTCGCACAGTACCGGAGACTCGCTGAGGTTTGTCCAAGAAGTCTCTAGATTTATCGCTAGTCGCTTTTAGGGGAAAAATGTCTCCAAGGGGGTCTGAATAGTCGCTAAATATAGAGACAAAATCGCTAAGTTGGCAACACTGAGTCTGTATTGACAATAGACGTCAAAGAATGATTGGCACGCTTGGGCTGATGGGAATTGTAGTTCCCGCTACCTTCCGTTCACTCCATTCACCTGAGCAAACTTTTCTCAGAAGACCTATCGTTTTATCGAGTCATGCGCCCACGATAGTATCGAGAAAAATTTGATATTGTGGTACGACGGTATTTACAATAGTTACATCCCTACTTCCTAGCCATATTTAATTATACATTATCATTTATTCTACAGGCAACAATGATCCCTTAAATCATGCGGCTTGTTGAAAAGAGACCTGATCAAATGCATAACTTGCGTCAAAAGGACTCGTAGAGTATCAGAAATTACCGTTCCAGCAAGAAACAATGATTGTTCACAGGAGTAAATTTTAAAGGGGCTATTTTTATAAATACCTTATTCAAAACAACCGAAGCCGAGTCTGACATCATTATATACAGGGGTAATCCAAGCACCTCTGATTGGCCAAACATGTCTAAATGGCTGTCAACAGTTTTTAATACATATCACTGCTATTGCTACTACTATATTAGATTTAGTTTAATTGTGATTGGCCTTTTTGTCTTAAATTTGTGGGTTATTTTTGTTCCTTTTAGAGATATTTTTGCCCCGAGCCCCTGTTAATTTCCGCCCTTTTACTCATATCTAGCAAACAGACTTGGGCTATTTTGGCTGGTTAGCATCCACCCTAGAAAACCACTCTGAATGCATTAGAAACCAAAAATAGCAACACCCACAAGAAACCAGTCACATTTTCTTCCAGAATTGTCATTATCTAAATGGTCTTTGCTGTTTTTGTTTCATCTCATGTGTAAAGTCTAATCGTCTTGGTGACACACTTCACCTCCATGTTATGAAGTAGCTTGACTGTGTGTGTGTGTGTTCTGCTGGTTAGTGGTTCAGTCATGCATGGTTAAGCTGTAAGCCCTTCCCTCAGCCGCTGAATATAGTAAATCTTTAGCATCGGTGACCTGCTGCTTTGACAGTCAAACAATGAGTGTGGGTGGAGAGTATTGTTCTTCTGTTGAGATTTCCAATGTGGTATTATGAAACCAGGACTCAATTTAGCCAGGTGTCTTTGGAAATTTCTAGCATGGTAATGTTTACCTCAGAAAAATGCTATCCATGCTGCTTAATTTCTATTCATAATTTTCTTTTTATGTATCTAATCAATGTTTATTTAGTAGATCTTGTTTCAGGTTATTTTAGTACATCAAGTTAAGTTAAATAAGCATGTATGCGCTCATGTATGCGCTCAAATGCTCGATTCCTGGTTATTGTTTGGAACTATCGTGTTTGGCCATCGTTTGTTTCACTCAGAAATGCCATTTTATGGTAGTGAAAAGGTTTATGCATCAAGTTTCACATTGACTTTAATTGTTTAATATGTAGGGCGAGGATGTATATATTTATAGAGCTGTTACTGGAAACAAGTGCTCACAGGATGTCCCAAGATGCTAATTCTACCAGGAAGAGACCTTTTGACCACAATAGCTCACGCCTCTTACTCTGAGCTGAATATTTGCACCGAGCTTGCCTAGACGGATCCAGGGGGACTCTGATCTTCTACTTCATACGCTTAAATAAATGCATGACTAATTCAATTCAATTCTAATTTATTTGTATAGCCCTTTTCATGATTTACACCAGGGTAATGTTTTACAGTCATTTTGACTAATGAATGAGTCTGTGGGTAAATAAATAAATAAATAAAACTGCAAGGCAGCAGGATTCTGGCCATGGTTTGGATGGTGCTGGAAGCTGAGGTTATTTATATAATTGCAGCTACTGTTGGCCATAGACATTTGAGTTTTATTAATACCGATATACAAGATTCCGTCTTGTCTTCCTGTCTCTGATTGGCTTTTCCCTCTGCAGGCTCTGGCATGAACGGTCTGGATGGTCTTATTGGAGCAGAGGAAAAAGTCATTAACAGCAAGAGCAAGATCAACGAAAATGTGGTGAGCCCACCGGTCTGACTCCTCCACCACGCACACTTCACTGATCTGCTGCGAACATTCTCTGCCAACTGCTTACGCCAACTCTACAATTACATAAACAAACCAAAAAATGCATACACGTTCAGTGTAAGTGCTTATAATAAAAGCAAGAATTGGCTTCATGATACACCTAGATTAACATTTTCTCAATAAAGACCCCATGCTTTGTAAACTTTCCTTATATAACGATGGTCTGTCTCATAGTTATAATTGCGCCCTATGAATTTATTTGCAAGGCAGCACTAAACATCTTGACCCGCAAATATGAGGGATATATTTCTTTGCTTATCTAATGTTTAAAAGCCGTTTATACTTTGTAAAAAGGGTTATATTATTAGGATTGTTCACCCAAAAATGAAATTTCTATCACGAGTTACTTATCCTTGTGTCATTGTAAACCTGTAAGATGATCATTCGTCTTCAAGAGCTTTCTGACCCTCCATAGACCGCAACAGAACTACCCTGTTCAAGGCCCAGAAAGGTAGTAAGGACATCCTCAAAACAGTCCACTGTAATTTGGTGAAGCTACAAGAATACTACATTTTAATTGAATGCAAATAAAAAAAGAGCCCTTTATTCAGCCATCCATTTTTGCTCTTCCGTCTCAGTCTTCGATGGTAGTTCATAAGAGTACCACAACACATACAGTACGTGTGGAGCTGCTCATGCAGGATTTGGCAAATTTTCATTGTTGGGTGAACTGTGCCATTAAGACTGTGCCATTTGCGTTGTTGGCAAAATTAAATCATTTCAGATCCTACCTATCATTAACATTTACATTTAATTTCTCAATTTTGTACAAATGTATTTCTAGCCTCATTTTTACAATATATTTAGTTTCAAAGCAAGCACAGACCGTAAGCTGCAGTAAGAGGCTAGTGATGGGCTCAAACTGACAGTATTAAAAATCTAAAGAGAGTTTCATTGTCTTAATATTTGGATGTTGTTATAATTGGATTATTTCTTTTAAACATTTATAGCTGAACCAAAGCCTCAACTATAACCTTACTTAAAACTTAAGCACTGCTTCTGCTGCCTTGCTGTCACTGCCATCTCCTTCCAGATATACAAATCTGCTTTGTTTCAGTCTTATCTCATCCATATCCCAGCATTCATTGCATGCCACGTTCACATATTTCCCAGTCACATTCCAGTCTCCCCTAATCACAGCTCACACGAAAGCCTGTGTGGTTGTGGAGGGCTGAGCTAGATAATGCATGATCTCTCTGAAGAATGTGACTCGTGTTCGGCTTGTCTTGTTTGTACAGTATTTCTGCATGTTTGTCTTTCTGAAATCACATAGAGGAGCTATCAGAGGTCGATTGAGAATCTAAGCTACAGTAAAGAGAAAGTCTGTTTTAAAAAATGAACATGCGGTTGTTTACTCATCTTCATGTGGTTCCAAACCCGTATGACATTTTCCTATGTGAAAGATGGTGATGTGAACCAAAATAAAATGGAAATGAATAGGAATTGCAACTGTTACAGGTTTGGAAAAGCATGAGTAAATAAAGACAGTTTTCATTTTTGAAACATGCTCCTTTTTATTAAATGTTGTTCAATACATGTTGAGGTGTTTTGTTTAATAGCAAAATACCATGAGGAAAATGATCATTTCCCCTGCATTAAATGCAACGAGTTATTTTGGATTTGCTCACAGTATTTAATACCCATCTATTGCTGTAACCAGCACAGACTAGGAGTCTGCCTAATTGTAAGAATAATAGCCAATCAATAAGCTTTTTCAATTATCGTTTTTAAAATTTGTTTCCCTTAATCTTGTCTATTCGCTAATGCCCTTTCAATAAACTAACACACACACTGCACATCACACACACACTGACTCACTCTTTAGTTCCCAAGTAACCGAGCCTGCCCTGTCTGTGTTGACAGGTGATTGATGAGACTCTGGATGTTAAAGAAGTGATTTTGAATGGTGTTGATCCTCTGGTAAGTACAGCGCCCTCCTGTGCCCAATACATGGTACTGTCAAACGCTGCAGTCTCTAAATATGAGCTGGAGGGAGTTCTGTTCTATCTGTGAGCAAACGAGTTGTACATGATGTCTGACCTTATATTGTTTATTCACAAGCTCCCGCAGCACGTGTGCATGTTTTTAATGCGGTCGCATGAGCATGTCCGATGGATACGGGTCACCATTCGTCGTCATTAGACTTTCACACACATTTGTGTGTGAAAATTGCCAGTCATGGCTGTCAGCGCACATTCGGTCCATTTAGCACTTTGTGAAGCAGATCAATACCATCAAACACATTCATTCATGCAAAAGCTCAATTTCCTTCTTAAAGCAGTAGTCCTCCCACAAAATGGAAATCAGCCAATTCACACTATGAAAGATAACTGTACTGTAACTATTTCAGTGGATCATCTGCCACTTCAAAGGAATAGTTCACTCAAAAATACAAATTTACTTATCCTCGGGACGTCTAAAATATACAGTGATAGCCCAAATTAGACCAGCTAAAAAATACTGTATGTCAGCTGGAAATATCAGGTTGCATTTCCTAACATTAATTGTAATAATCCAGTGAGATTTGTCTGTCCGGAATGATATGAAGAAACAGAGCAAAAAAATGTTATAATAATTTTAGGCTCCACTGCCATTAACTGTTTTACTTCAGTGCAACAGTAACGACGTTTCCTGGCTGAAACCATGTGCCTTGGTGATATGTCAAATGCAAAGCAGCTGCTTTAGGGTCTTAAGAGTTGAAGCATATCATCAAGAACCATGGGTATTTATTGTATGTTGCTTGATACTGCTTTTCTTTTTTTAACTCTCAAAGTGATTGTAGCCATTGACTTGCATTTTATGAATCGCCACGAAACATGGATGTCACCTATAACATGGATGGCATGACCAGATTTTGAATTGAGTGAACCAATCCTTTAAATGTTTACATTCTTTAAAGATGGCAGATTTTGATATACTGCCAGCGGATTTAGAATATTTCATTCTGAAAGTGACTGCAAGGATATTTTGTGTCATTATCATTATAGTACGATATGGACATCTCTATATAAATGCATTTCAATAACCATTAAAACATAGTGATAGTCATGATTATAGTTGTGTCATTGTAAACCTGTATGACTTTGTTTCTTTAGTGGAATACGGAGTGAAAATCTCTTCTCTTTTTTTGGGTGAACTGTCCCTTTAAGAAGCTCGATTTACGTACATTGAAGTGTTTTTTTATTTACATTTTTACTTCTTGATTGTCATTTGGTACCAGTTATGGCACAATGATATGGGGTTATTTTTGTGTCTTTATTATTTAAACAAAAATACTGTGTTTGAGAGTAAAACTAATTATTTTGGAATTAAAAAATAAAAGTTAGCAAAAAAAGTCTGAAAAATAAAGAAATTGATAACAAAAGCATTTGCAGTGCAGTAACCTCGAAACGTAGTGGGCGTGGTCACTTCAATCGAGAGTGACCAATAGAAAAAGGCCTTTTAATCCTGGTAGGTAGAGACCGCCCACTGAGATGCAGCTTACTCGCAATCAAAACTTTCTAACTTACAAATTAAAATTTTAGACTCGCAAAAAAAGAAAGCAGAAAGGAGAGCAAAACTTGTGGTTTTGCGATGAAAAGTGTTTGAAGTGCGCAAAAATAAAGATTGTAAAGAAAAGTATATGCACTGCAAATACTTTTGTTATCTATTTCTTTATTTTTGAGATTTAAGACGACTTTTTTTTTGCAAACTTTTATTTTTTAATTACAAAATAATTAGTATTACTCTCAAACACAGTATTTTTGTTTGAATAATAAAGATAATGTTTGTTAGGGATGTAACGATTAACTGGAAATTTGTTCAAATACGTGACAAGTTAATTTGGTTGGAGTAGAAGTTTATATGAATGTAACGTCTTAAGAAATGTTTATCAGGAATTTCCTTTTATTTTGCCTCTGAAGGATGCATATTAAAGTAGAGTTCATAAGTAAAGCTCTGCTTTATTTACAGCTGTAACCCAGGAAACACTATATCATCGCTGTTCATAAGCGCCACCCGCTGGCAGAGAGTGAATATGCGTCGTTTAGATGCATTTCTTGTAGTATATTTTCACAAAACTAAAGTCATACCATTCCGTTTTTGCTTTATTTGAAAATTATACAGTCTAATATAGATTAAAAATGGCTCATGCTGCATGATGACAATTAAAATGCAGTGGTTTCCTCTTATTTTAAATGGAAAGGGCACTTAGTCTTAGTTTGTGAAATTTTAAGCAATTTATAGAGAAATCTCTTCATAAAACAAAGAAATGTGCTGCAATAACCTAATAAAAGGACACCTTCTCATTTGCTGTATGTCTTCAGTCTTTTTTTGTTTAAAAAAAAAAAAAAAAAAAAGGTGAGAAAATCAAATCTTGAATTCAAAATAGTGCATCGACTGAATCGTGAGTTGAGTAAATCCTTACATCCTTAGCGTCCATCGAACTTTACAGCAAAATAACTGATTCCTGTAGTGGTTTATTTTGCAATATTGACCAGCCAACTATATAATCACTTATTACACAGCAACTAATAAAAATGCTGTCAGTAATTAAAATCCATCACTAACATCTGCAATACATGACTATGTTAAATGCTATGATAACTACTAATTGCAGCTTTATAAATGAAAGGACATAAATATTGATTTGATAGAATTGTTGTGATGAAACAAAGACAACACGCTACTAGTTTAATGGGGGACATTATACTAGTAAAGTTCAGGAGATCGTTGCCAGGGACTACGGTCAAATGCAGTTCAGCAACATTCCACAATATGTGTCCATAGAAGGCAATGAATAACCAAACATTATCGAGTATTCCAGAAAGCTGTGTAATAAGCTTCTCACTATACAACTTAAACTGGCAAGGTTAGTGCCAAACACAACCATGCACGTCATGTGTCACACAAGTCTTTGTTCAAACTGTGCATGCACACTCTTTCAAGCACTAAAGGCAAGGAAGCATACCAACCCAACCCATTTTAGTCAAATCTCAGTAGAACATATATTTTAGTAAGTTGTTATAATAAGTGTGCAGATTTTCAGGCTGTCGGCCAGTGTATGTATGTGTTGTTTAGTATTGTATTCTTCACGCTGATGCTCTTCACTCACTGACAGTCAGGAGGAGCGCTCCTGCTCTCACACTCCTCCAGAAGCAGGTATTCCTGCTCTTCCTCTTCTAGAGCAAGAGGAACCACTGGACTACACCAAGTACACACACAAAAACAAATGAAATGAATCTCATATATCCAGGTTTTCACCCATAGCACCTGAATGTCCTGAAGGCAGCGTCTTAGAAAGAGTGGGCGGTACTTGCATTATATAACAGCTGATTGAAAAACAACTCAAAACAGTAACAGTCCTACATTACAAATTACTGGATGAGCCACGCTCTAAAACAGCCAATGTACACACTGCCCAGACGTTGTGTCTTACCTGTTAGGCTCAGGTTTCTTGCTCTCACAGTTGAGCAGCCAAAGGTAGTCCTGAGGCTCATCTAGACTGGAGGAGGACCCCAAGGGTCGGATGCTGACAGGCTGGTAGGGAGGAGGCAGATTGGCCAGTGCTGAAGCCCCTAAGGCTCCACTAGGGGCCATATCCACCACCAGCCCCCCTGGCACATTTACTTGGTGAGAGCTCTTTGCAGAGTCTGTAGAAAGAAGAAGATATGAGATCAGAAACTTAAGATCAGATCAAGCTCAGGGAGGGAGGTAAGCAAAGTGAAGAATGGGGGATAATTGAAATTGAGAATATACAGTAGCAAAATATTAGAGGTCTAAATAAGAAATCAAAATACTATCTATCTATCTATCTATCTATCTATCTATCTATCTATCTATCTATCTATCTATCTATCTATCTATCTA
>JAUCMT010000039.1:9483315-9498860 GCA_032357475.1 Enteromius thamalakanensis | reverse complement strand
AAGCAAAACTTTTTAACTCGCAAACAAAAATTTAAGACCCACAAAAATAAAGATTGTAAAGAAAAGGACATGCACTGCAAATACTTTTGTTATCAATTTCTTTATTTTTGAGATTTAAGACGACTTTTTTTGCAAACTTACATTTTTTTTATTAGTATTAATTAGTTTTACTCTCAAACACAGTATTTTTGTTTGAATAATAAAGACACAAAAATAACTCCATACAATGAATATTGCTGCCTTGCTGTGCAAAAGTTACATTATGAGCTCTTTGCTTCAGCGGCATCAACAGCTCTTTAAGATGTCTGTTAACCGTGTTTGTCTTGGCTCTTTGTGCTTTTGGAGTGTAAATATGGTGTTTATTTTTCCCTACACAGTTTAGCCGTGGATCGGAGCAGGAGACGTTCCGCCCCCTGGTGGATGACTTCAGCTTTGGAAGCAGCGCTCTGATTGGCTTGCTGGTGATTGCGGTGGCCATAGCGACCGTGATTGTGATCAGTCTGGTGCTGCTGAGGAAGAGGCAGTATGGCACCATCAGTCATGGCATTGTGGAGGTGAGCTAACGGTCACACATGACGCTCCATCATTCACTCTTAGTGTTTTTACTGCAACCTTGAGGAGGATAACAAACAGGCTAGACAGACTCTCTCAATTGCTGTGAAGGGTAACGCTCTCACTCACAGCACGCAAGGACAGGATGGCTCAAAGGAAACTGTAGTTCTTTACCAGTTTATAAAGATTTAATTAAATCAAATATTTAATGACTAAACACTACCATTAAAAGGTTTGGGCCCAGTTTTACAGACAGGGCTTAGCCTGAGCCAGGATTAGGTCATAGTTCAGTTAGGACGATTAAGTAATTTTATAAAAATTCCTTCGAAAAAAGCATTACTGGTGTGCATCTTAGAACAAAACAAAGGCACTGACATGTTTTAAGATCAGTCAATGCAAGTTTAGGCCTTTTCTGTGAAACCAGGGGTTGATGTCTGTAACATTTTTGAAAAGAAATCATTTTGATAAAGCTGTTTTATTGTTCTGTTCTCCAAAAAAAAAAAAAGTTATTTCTGAAAGCAGTTGTTCACTCTATAAAGACAACTTGTTAAAAATGTACACTCCTTCAGGCCATGTTAGATGTAGAGGAGTTTTTCATCATCAGATTGGGAGAAATGTAATATTACATCACTGAAGTGAATGGGTGCCGTCTGAATGGGGGTTCAAACAGCTGTGTAAAAACACCACATAATCAATCACAAGTGATATGCCTTAAAAGAGTTGTTTCTTAAAAGGCGCAGCTTTTCATTACTTGATGGAGTGGTGTGGATTATTATCAGCTGTTTGGACGGCATCCATTCACTACAGTGGATTTGTGAACAAGTGATGGGATGCTAAAGTCTGTTCTGATGAAAAACCAACTAATGAATGGTTTAAGGAGGTGTCTTTTTTTCATGAACTTAAAGGATCATGTGATACTGAAGAGTAATTGTGGCTACAATTCAGATTTTCAATCAGAGGAAAAAATTACATGAAATTTAAAAATACATTAAAATGGAAAGTTATTTTTAGTTTTGAAAAAAATGTCAAATGACTGTTTTTACTGTATTTTTGGTCAACATGAGACGTGAGACTTAAACGTTTCAATCGTTGATTATATTATACAGTAGGTACTGATATCTTAAATCCTCCTCTTGTGTTTCAGGTCGATCCAATGCTAACTCCAGAAGAACGTCACCTGAGCAAGATGCAGAACCACGGCTACGAAAACCCCACCTACAAATACCTGGAGCAGATGCAGATTTAGCCTTCGTGGGGCGCTGTGGAGCTAGAGAGGGGTGAACGTACTACTGACCAATTATAAAACTGCTCTCAAATCATTTCATGCATTTGAAATGCATATTCTGGTTCATTTAAAGAAAACAACAAAAAAAACAATGGTTTATTAATACTACTACTTCTAATACTGCTACTGTTGTACCATGGAGCGCAATTTTATGCTCTTGTAACTTTTTTTTTTCATTTTATTTTATTTTAAACTCCACTGTTTTAAATCAGGAGAACGTGATTCTGCAAATTAGCCTGGAATTAATTTTCCGTCGTTGAAATCGGAACGTATTGTAATGTTATTTTAAATGTTAATTTTATAAAGTTCTCTTCAGATCTAGTCTATAGAGGTACAGCAAAGCCGAAACAATCAATATGAGACAGCAGTTTGTCTACACCATCGCTGGCCGTCGGATATATACTTCTTTTAAATAGATCGCTTGTATATGAAGGTTATTTGTAATGACTTAAATGTATAGTGAATCAGAAAATATGAAAAGAAAATCATGAATTCATTTACTTTGTAATTATTAAAAACACACAATATACATATAGAAAAAAATAGATGGTAAATTTATTCATAGTCATTTTTTTGGGTTTTTCCAGAGCTTAAATCTTGGCTGGGTTACAGGTTTAAACTTTGAGATTTAAGGACTGATATTCCCGGTCCAAACATCTGATACCATCGCCGTGTAAGATACGATGAATGGTTCGAACTGAATGGCGTGACGGCCTGCCAGATATTTTGGCTGATTGTGAATGTAGAGGTGCCCGATTTCAGTAACATTGTCATTTGTTTTTATCTTTTGGTTATGGTGTCATATACTTGGACCAATAAATGGTGTGGCCCCTGCACACGGTCGGCGTGAATTAGTTGGAAGGGCCACAAGGTTAGGGGCCTCCAGTCTCCCATATCACACTAAAATGTCTCTTTACTCAGAATGAATGTTATTTCTCCTGCCGTGACATACACACACTCCAATGCTCCCTATTTATAGTAAATCTGGCCTGATCAAATTCCACTGTATTGTTACTTCATAGCTGCCTAATGAGAGCTGCCATGAAGAGTTTATCGTATGGCAGTAATTTGCACACATTGCTTAAATCAAAGAGGGCATAAAGTCGACTTTAATTCTAATACTACGATATATATATATATAGTTTATAGTATAAGTCCCACAAGGACATACCCTTGAAAACCATGATAAAGCGCACTAAAGTTACCCAGCTGGAGGCCAAGGCAAGTGTAAGAAATGATTTGCATGTCCACTATGATGCAAGGCAAGGAAAAAATTGAGTCAAATTATTTTTTTTCTGTCTTTTCCCCCTTCTTAGCAATGTCTTTGTATGCCTGTATAGTTGATGTTGCAATCATGGCTTTTATCAAGGACAACCTGTGGTGTGCATTGTTCTTATATGAGATGTTATGATATATATTTTTAAGTTTGTTCTTTTATTTTCTATTTTTTCCCTCTTCCTGTGACAGTATTTCTGTATGTGACTTTCACTATGCACCTAAATGGCTCCAATCTTGGACCTTGTCATTGCCTGCTTGATTGTGGAAAAGGTCATAGGGGTGAGGGGAAAATAATACAAAGTTCATATATTAGAGTAAAATATGGTTGAATCCAGTGGAAAATGGCTTCTTGGTTTCAGGTGGGAAACACATCAATAAATTCACTACTTCCATGTTGGTGTCATTTTTGTCTTCTGTGTTCTACTTCCTTTTTATACCAGTATATTGTATCTGACGAGTACGATTTCAGTTCGATACAATTAAAGTAACAGTCAGTGTGTTGTAGCCACAAACAACTTTAATGGAATGGTTCACCCCAAAATAAAATTCGCTGACGATACACTTTTTTTTCCTGGAGGCAGTAATATTATGGATAAAGGACTTGTATTTTAGTTGAAGCACTTTTGAGTTAAAAATGTGTTCATGGTTTATTTTTTGAAAACCTGCAACTTTTTTTCACTTCACAACATGTTAACCGATAGACTGAAGTCGTGTGGATTATTGTTATATAAATTTTAAATCCGTTTCCAAACCTGTTTCAATGAAGAAGGTCTTGGCTGGTCTGAGGACATTTGCGCACATTTTCATTGTGTGAGCTATTGTAATGCTTAAATACTTGTAGAACATTCAACTAACAGAAATTGAAACTGCAGCTGTGATCTGTCATGCTGGAGGATTATGTAAGGATAAGTAGGATATTTTGTCACCAACGAGCACTTTTTGCAATTCCTGTCTGATCCAGTGCAGGTAGGTCTGTGCCCACAGGCTACATTGTTACTGGTGACGTCTGGTAATGCTTTACAACCCTCAGCCTAGCACTTCTAAGCATAACCAATTTTATTCCAACCCCACCACTTACCATGCAATATTTAATGCTGTAATTTATGTGTTTAAGACCTTTTTAGGCCTTCATTTATTGAATTAAAACATGTAAGTCCTTCAGAAACCATCAAAGTATATAATTTGTGACCCTGGACCACAAAACACGTCATAAAGGTCCATTTTTTTTAAACTATGATGTATACATCTGAATAAATCGCTAAATAAACAAGCTTTCTATTTAAGTATAGTTTGTTAAGATGTCAATATTTGGCTGAGATACAAGTAAGGGTGCAGAAAACCTAAATATTGCCTTTTTAGATGTCCAAATATTCTTAGCAATGTATATTACTAATCAATCATATTTACAAAATATCTAAATGGAAAGCTTTACTTAATATGATTTTTTTTGCATAAAATAAATTGTTGGCTATTGCTACAGGTATACGCTTGGTATACTTGTGATTGGTTTTGTGGTCCCGGGCCACGTTTATGTATTATATAAATACAATGAATGTTTCTTTTTATATATCACATATGAAACGTCCATACATGTACACAAGTGCTTTTGTGACGCGCTTGAAATGTCATTGGTACGTCTGGCACGTTCTCTTTTTTTCATTGGACGGCCTTGAAGAGGTTTTGTTTTTTAATTGGTTGAGAGAAATGGCGGAAAACTCCCATTGGCACTGTAAGGAAAATGGCATACAAGCATCAAATGCCAATTACCTCGGAATGAAAAAAAAAACTACACGTATCGGAGTTTAAAACAAACCACGCGGACTTTATTCATCATATTATATATAGCCTTTTATCCCTATCATTCCTGAAAGTCTCCATCGATATATATCGCAATCTAAAAATCGTCGCCTGGGGCCGCGGGTCTGTTGCTAGGTAGATTATGTTAATATATGCAAGGCAGCCATCTCTGCAGCTACCATTCCGAGGGAAGACCCACTTCAACCTTTTCCTAAAAATGCTGAAAACTCTCGGGAAATCCACACCCGAAGCTTAAGCGCGGATTCAGAATCGTCTCTCAGTAAGTTTCACGTAAAATTCACAGGCTGTTTTCTGCTGGACGGTCGATTAGAGTGTAGATATATTTTGTCGAGTGTCTTCGCCGTGCTTTGTTGTTGTCTTAGTCCCACCCAAAATGGAGTCGTGTCGTGTCTTCCTCATTCTACTGCAGACTCTCGCGCAGCGCGCCGGGCTCATCTATGCGTGGGGAGCCAAGCGTCCCTGTCCTGCATTTCAGAACCTCCATGAGACTAATGTGCTCGGTTAAAAGGACACAGTAGGGCCGTTCCAGGTCAAACAGGCCCTCTGCTCTCACCCCTAGTCGCTGCCAACCACCAGCGCGGGTTTATGTCTGAAAAAGCTGCCGTGGAACTGTTTTTGTGCCGCTGCGCTGCGGGTTTTGTGGTATAGTCCGACTGGAACTCCCAACCTGCGGGCTTGAGACAGGGGGGGAGAGTGCCTCACAAACAGCCCGATTGCTTCATTCGCCATTACAACTTGGATCATTTTTTCAATTATCCCAGGTTTTGAAGGAGGCCGGGGTGATAGGCGTTTGCATGTGTTTTTTCTGTCAGCGCGGCTGTTGGCGATTTTGTGACCGGCCGAGTGTCTCCTCTACCCCCGTGCAGTGATTAGACTGACCGCTCCTCCAGTACGCGCCTGTGTTTGGGTTAAACAGCGAGCTTTCAATAAATCACAAATAATAACCCAATGAACGGATAAAATGTGTTAAAACTTGAGCTGTCATGTGTTCCGTTCACATTTAGCCATGTCATTTATACAGATTAATCATGGTATTTTTAATCATGTAATTTGAGGGATAACGTTACATTATCATTAGGATTATGATACCATGATTGTAATCATGGCCAGGTGTTTTTTTGTAAGGGAGATATTCCATTAATTTGGAAAATACTGGGGGTATGTTTATGTTTTTGTTTTATACAGGACGACATGAAACTGAGATTTCCAGATGTTTCCCTGAGACTATAATTGAAGGCCAAGTCAAATGTAACGTTATTTGTCTAATGCTTGTCACAATACACACTGCTGCAAAGCAGCTTTACAGAAAATCACAATGTTATCGTTTATAATATCGTAATATCTTTATGCCTTTAGCAGAAGTTAGAACTGGACAATAATATAGTTTACATTTTATAACAATATTTTTGACATTTCTTATATATTATACATCGCCCTAGTATACTGTATGAATCAGATCAGAAAGAGCTTTATTGCCAGATGTGTTTGTATATGTCACAGCTTCTAACACACAGAGACAGCAACAACACGAAGAATAAAATAAAAAAATAATACATACAATAAATTGTATGTACAGGTGTGCTATGGATAAAATAGAAATAGTATACAAATAATGATTAGAAATAATAATACGATGTACTATAATGGCGAGTGATAAAATAAACCTTAGTTTTTATTGCACATCGGCAGAACTATTCATGAGGTCTGACTTCATGAGCCTCTGCTGGGACTCTTTGGCAATGGAGTCTATGTGAGTGTCCCACTTCACATCATCTCCTCTAAACTGATGGAGGTGTTAATGGTTGGTGTCCCGGGCGAATGTGGGGTGTTAGACTGGGAGTTTCAAACTTACAGTAAAATTCATTCAGGTATTCAGCGAGTTGTTGATTGGCCTCAGTGCTGGGGGTGGTGTCTTGTAGCTAGTGATGTCTCTCAAACCTTTCCACAGTGAAGCTGGGTCTCTGGAAATGGACTGGTCTTCGAAGTTTTTAGCGTAGTTCTTCTAAGACGCCTTATTCAGTGTGTTTCTTTCCTGAAGGCGTCCTCTTTGGCCTGACGAAGATGTATGAGTTTTGCTGTGAACCATGGCTTTTCGTTATTGAATGTTAAGTGAGTCCTGGTAGGGATGCATAGATCCTCACAGAAACTGATATATGATGTTACAGTCTCTGTGAGCTCATCCAGATCGTTGCCTGTAAGTTGGTATAAGATGAACCAGACATATAGATATATGGATAAAGTTGGGACAAATTTAGATTAGATTAGATAGATAAGATTAGATTCAACTTTATTGTCATTACACATGTACAAGGACAAGGCAACGAAATGCAGCTTAGGTCTAACCAGGAGTGCAATAAGCAGCGAGTGCAAGTGCGCTTATGGAGGATATGTACTGGTAATATTCACAGATGGATCTACAGTAATATATCCACATTTTTGAAAATACCTTAAATATAAAGAAGCCACTCTGCCATTAAATTTGGCAGAATTCTGTAAATCCTGTTTCCTTAATGCATATCGTAGGTTAAATATTTTTTTCCTCACAATTTTCCATCAAAATGTCATTACTGGATCCTCTGGTGCAGTGGTTCTTAAACCTGTCCTGGTCTTCAACACTGCTCTGGTAGAAACGCAAACGTCTCTGGTGACATATGCAGGCCTTCTCATTTAATCAAAAGGAAGGACACTATATTTTGGCTGCCACATCATAAAAAACATAGGTCTATGTTCAATAGGCAGTCTGTGTTTTGTATCTTTCATTCAGCCTGCTTTAAGAATCACCCAGAATCCTTTGCACAAATTCCAATTTATGACAATGAATCAACACTGAGCTTGTTCAGTTTTATAGTTATACAACACAACACATTATTATTATTATAATGTTATTAATGCTGGGAGACCACACACAGATGTAGCTTTTATAGAAAGTAATTTAATATGATTGCGGTTATAATTCAAATTGTAATCTAGTACTATACTGTCTCATTCTAGCGTGTAATGCTGAGCCTCACTAGCATGTTCTTCAATTTAAAGAAGCAACCCTGAAACTCACCCCTTCAAGCTCAAGTTCATCTGCCTTCTCTTCTGAGTGCCTTGTCCACATTTTAACATCCAGGCAACAACACATGCATGTAATCAAGTCCAAATCCAAAAATCCATCACGCATGTACCTGTTAATGAAACTTGTCATGTGGTGAAAATGTTTCATGCTACGTTATATTTTGTGATGATATGCACCAATATGCCACTATAGACTTTTAACACATTCCCCATATTATGAGTAATGACCAAATAAAAAGTTTTCATAATGGCTCAGCATGCTGTTTAGAGAAGTCATGGAAATAAACCAATGCCAATTTCTGTAATGCATATACAGGTGGTTGATGATCGGTGGATAGGTGCAGGAGGTGTTCGGTCTCGCCTCATACTGTTGCTATGGAGGCCAAGCAGGAGTCCTCACCTGTGTGGAGTTCAGCATCCAACAACGACACTGGAAATACACCTCAGGTACAGCCAAACCTTTCTCTTTACATGCGTTAGTTATGTGGAACTACTTGTTTAGCTTCATTTTAAATTTGTCCACAGAGAATCAACAAAGCATCTACTTTATACAACAAATGTTATTAAATTCTCCATGAAGCATCCTAATTGCAAAAGGACTGTTAAGATAGTTACGCTTCATCCTAAAATGCACTGTTCAATTTTTAAAATCTGTACCAATACTAGATATCAAAGACTTGCTGAATTTGAAATATTTGCATGATGTTATGCACTGAAAGACTGCAGAAATCTGTGTAGCCTTCTTCAGCGTCAAGACAATTGCATTACAATCAAGCATGCTCTTCTGCAAAAGCTTCATTTTGATGAGACTGAATGAATGTGGTAAAAACTATGCAGTAATTTTCATGAATATGTGTGCAGGTGCATTTTGAGACTAGTGCGGTGGCTCAGATCGTGTACAGCGGAGAGCAGTCTGACCGCGGACAGCAGCAGGTTGTGTATGCTGCAGACGGAAGCTCCTACACCTCTGTAGAGTCTGCCGAACACACACTGGTGTACATACACCCAGCCGATGGATCACAGGTGACTTCATCTACACTGTGAAGATGTGATGACAGCCAGCCAACAGGGTTACAATTCCTAATTATTGCTGTAATTTAGAAGAGTGATCGATACACAAAGCAGCTTGTTTTGATAAGAACGCTTTCTAATGACTATTATGTTACTTAAACGTGATGTTAATTAAGTAACAGAGAGAACGTGGCGCGTTCTGTATTAGCAAATATTAATTGAAGAAATGAATGTTCCAGACCCAAATATTATATGACAGTCACAACGTTTTGTATTATGATTGCTGAGCATGTAATTGAACAGCTAATTTAATTCACTGTTTCTTTCTTCCTAATTTAAAGATGTATTTAGTGTGTAAATAGGGAATGTGTAATAAGCTGTTCAATCGGATCGTATGTTCTGTTATTATTGCAGAATAAACTCCTTAAAGTGTGACACAAGATTTATTGTGTAAGTTTTGGCTGGCTGAATGATATTTAGATATGTATTCCTTCTGATTAATTATCGGAGATACTCTTTTTTGTTCCTGTTCAGGCTGTGTTTACAGATCAGCCCCAAGTGGCCTACATTCAGCAAGATGGCACAACACAACAGGTAGTGTGGCGTTCCATAGCATTATCATGCTTTTTTTTTCATTGACGTTCACCCCTAACATTATCTGTCGCCTCACAGGTGACCGTGTTGCTGCCCAGCGGTCAGAACATGAACACTGCGAATCTGCATGTACTGAGTAATGTAGCTGATGGCCCACAGGCGATCCTGGAACCTGTGACGCAGGTAAACCTGAACTGCTATACACTCTTGCATTGATTTGGAATTGTAGACCTCTCTGTCGAAAAAGCGTTCCAAGGAGTGTTGATCTCTGTAACCCCCAGACTGAAAAACCACCCACAGCAACAGTGTAAAATTAGCCCAGGTCTGCAGAAGCATTAGCAAACTCTTGAGCAGCAACAAGAGTACCAGAGGTGGACGAAGTACAACAGATACATGCAATAAAATATTACTCCTTTTTCAATTTTTCTCAAGTGAAAGTACAAAAGGACTTGTTTTTTATGTACTCAAGTAAAAAAGTACTGATAGACTTATTAAGCATTATTTTATATAAGCACATACATTTTACATAGCACATATTTGTTTATAATCTTACTGCTCAAAATACCAGGGATTTTTGACGAGAGTGATGTAAATAGTGAATCTTACACTGCAATGTACCCAAGAGAAAACTTCTAATTTTCACCAGTAAGAAAAAAAGTGTTTTGCAGAACGTTATGTGTGACGTGAATAAGTTAGGAAAAACTTTTGAAGGAAAATATTATTTTTCTTCTCAAACCTTGTCTGTGTTGTAAACACTCCTGGACAAATGCCCCCAGAGGGCATTACTTCCCACTTTGATAATTACTGTAGTTACCTGAACATCACATCCTTTCTTTTTCCCCTCAGATGTAATGTATCAAAAATATTTGGACGTTATCTAATAATATGACTAATCATTCGTATCTGTCTACTCTGATAGTTGATCCAAACAATATAAAAAATGTATACCGTTGATAAACAATTCAAAAACAGACGTAGGACTAAATGCGTAGCGTTTTAATAAAACTGCTAACGTTACAGCAGTAGGGAATGAACGTTTTTGGACCTGGAGACGCTGATGTTGATGTGGACTTGAATAGATCATTTTTTACTGCTCTGTAACAAACCGACAATTTTTACCTAAATATGATTTTCAGTTAAAGTTACTAATCCTAAAATTTGACATTAGTAACTTACTTTACGCGTCATCAGTCGCGTGTTGTTCGGTTCACTGGAGACTCGCTCTGAACGGTTCGTTTGAATCAGTGAGCTGTCGAATCGCGAACAGCTGCAATCGGATCATTCCAATCCGAAAGTGAATCGTTTGGTGCGATTTGCGAACCGATTGAACAGGTTCATTAAAAAGAATCAGTTTGTTAATGAATCACTCGTCTGCGTCTCGCTCGGAGCATGTGATGTATAAGTAACGATATGTTTTATGAAAAGTAGTGAAGTAAAAAGTAAGATCTTATGCTTGGGAATGTTGTGTTGCTGAAAATAAAACGACTCCAGATACTTATGTACTTAGGCACTCCATTACTGTCCACCACTGAACAGTACCATGTACACCGCTATTGTGTTTGTTTGTTCGTGCTTGCCTTTAAAATCGACATGTGGTTATTTACACGGAAACTATAACTGTTTCAAAAATGTGGTTATTTTCAAAAATAAAATTTTTTCTTGCCGAATATTATATATTATGCATATTATTTTACAAACACATCTTAATAAACATATATAAACTATATTTTTTGCTGAGATTTGATGTTTTTTTAGCACCAAATTGACCTTCCTTTAACAACTTTCTCTGAAAATGAGTTGGCAACACGGTCTAAAAACACTGAAGATATCGACTCATGAACAAAGTGCTGTGTCGCACTTAGCTTGATTGCCAGACACTTGGATGTTTTATGTTATGCTGATAAATGAGCTGTTCACCTGAAAGGCTTCTTAACATTATTTTTTTACGTTAACACACCCATGGTAAGACAAAGCATATGTGAAGCAAGATTATTTTCCCAACAGAGCCAACTAGCTGTGACTAATGCAGCTCTTCCCAACATGCTGGAGGCCTCGTCGAGTCCCCTGGGGGCCACGGATTCCACCGTGGATTCAGAGGATGAGGAAGAAGACAACAACAGCGACGATTCTGAAATGGATGACTGGGAACCCAGGACGCCTCAGCCGTTCACCCCTCAGAGCCTCTGTGAGTAGACGTTTAACACTTTAGACTGTGTGGTCAAGGTCAAGTCACTTTTGAATTTGATCATGTGTTATTGTTTCTACATGTAGGGTGTGAAGACTGTAATAATGCTAATCCTGCAACATGTATAAAACACGGCCCTCTGCACCCTATCCTCAACCGCCCTGTGATGTCCAAGGCTCGGGCCAGTCTTCCTCTCGTCCTGTATATCGACCGGTTCCTGGGCGGAGTCTTTACCAAGAGGCGTATTCCTAAACGCACACAGTTCGGTCCTGTAGAGGGGCCCTTGGTGCGACAGAGTGAACTGCAGGACACACACATACACCTGAAAGTACGGCAGTCCTGTAAACACCTACTCTTTTATTCTAGATAGCTGTCTAGAATTGCATTTTAAATTCTCATATCCTGCTACTTTGCTTTTGTGTAGTTATACATGATTGACCCTGAAAAAGAAGGCGAGAGGGCAGAGGACCTCTGGTTTGACCTGACCGATGAAGAGCGATGTAATTGGATGATGTTTGTTCGCCCGGCCCAGAATCACCTGGAGCAGAACCTGGTGGCTTATCAGTATGGATCGGACATTTTTTACACCACCATTAAGAATATACAGCCCAAGCAAGAGCTGAAGGTGTGCCTAAAGAAACCGTTTTTGCATAGTTTAAATTGTTTAGTTGATATAGTACTTCATCTTGAACTAATTGAATAATTGCATTATTTTTATTTATTTAAAACGTATATTTGTAGTTATTGAATTCACTTGAGGTTTTATATTCCAGGTGTGGTATGCTGCATCATATGCCGAGTTTGTGAACCAGAAAATTCATGATGTCACAGATGAAGAGAGAAAAGGTGAATTGTTAATAATATTAGATGACATTGATGATTCATTCACACAGCCACCGTCATGCCAAACTATCTGTTTGCTAAGAACTGGTAACTTTTTGTAACTGAAATGATTTTTAGGGTTTCAGTACAATCTACTTTGTGCCCCAAAAAAGGTTTCTAATACAAATGTGATCGAACAAACTAAAAAAAAAACACTTTGAAAGCATCTCGACAGGTAAAATCACTCATTTGTTAAGGCAGGTTTTTACTAAATGTAAGCACATTAATTTTAAATATGCACATTAATTTAACTTAATAATATTTACAAAATATGGCATATTTTGGAGTTAAACGTAATAGAGAGTAAAGGCTTAAAACCAGAAATGAATCTAACAATCCAAAAACTACCATAATGTATTTTGTTCATATATAACAGAAATAGCAGAATCCAAGAATCCCGCTAAATTCATATAGATTTTTACCTATAATTTATTTTACCAAGAACTGTACCCCTAGTATTTACATCTGACCAATGATGTTATCCTGGTAATGTTTTGAAAATCCGTGTCTCTTGTGGTTTCTGGATCAGTTTTACGTGAGCAGGAGAAGAACTGGCCGTGTTACGAGTGTAACAGACGGTTCATGAGCTCAGAGCAGCTTCAGCAGCACTTAAACATGCACGACGACAAGCTGAACCTCATCCAAAGGTTTGAATTTTCAGATGTTCGTGATAATATACAGTGAGCCTTTTGCATAATCTGACTAAAATTCTTCTACTATTAATTCTTCTCTTCCAGGCCAAAGGGCCGTGGCCGAGGACGGGGCAGGAAAAGATTTGGTGCTGCAAGACGACCAGGGCGACGTACAAAATTTATCTACCCACAGACTCCTGTTGAGAGTGCTGACAAAACACAGGTGCTGTAGACCTCGTTTAATCAATGTCATGACCTCGTTTGAAATGTCATGATACTGATTTTAGTCCATCTTCGAATTACAAATTTTGGTCCAGTGTTATTAAGTGTCTCTAATACCTGTGTACTTGCATAGTAACTAGATTTGTATTTAGTATATAACCACAGGGTAAGTACTCATGGGTACATATGCTTGTGTAAGTACACACATGTAACAACACACAACAAAGTGGGTGGAGTTGGTGCATCTCTTTAATACCAGTGTGTATATACTGTACGTGGTAAATCCTCAGGAACTGCCCACTTAATATAAAGTATAAGATTCTGTACACCAACCACAATTTATATGTAAAGCCAAACTTACTGCCCGCTGCTGTGTAACATCAGTGTAATTACATGCTAAATCCTTAAAGATTGCCTACTTTATATTAAGTGTAACACTTTCTTTACCAAAAAGTGGTGTTAGTCCTGTTACACATTTGTACTTGCAAATACCATTCCACATACCAAGCTTTCTGAGGAGGCGTTAAAAGATGACCCGATTAAATTCAGACTTTTGTTCTCATATAAACACTGATTAATCATGAAATATGGTAACTGCACCTCAGATTTCTTGCTTGATGCAGATTGGATCTCCGATCTCTTAATAAACTTTTAAAAGTTTTGTTGGATTTTGCTGCTAAATGTTTGTCTCTGCACCTGCTATAGGAGCTTTTAGAATCTGTAGAGAAACTACCATTTGAGGAGCGAACAGACGGAGCTCTTAATGGGCTGAAGGTGGTGGAGATTGCAGCTGAATCGATGGAGACCGATGCAGAGGACGAGCTTGATACCCCAGAAACCCACACCGAGGCACTGCAAGAGGAGGAAGATTCTGTCACCCCACCTCCAGCCACAGAAGTCCCAGGGTCTGCCAAAGAGGACCTGTCTCAGACAAGTCCTGAAGACACCCACCTCACACCACAGGACATGAGGAGGGCGAGGAGGATCAGGGTAAGATACGGCCGTCATGAGCGACCCACGGCCTCAGATCTCTGCATTGTAGTGTGTTGAGTAGGCTAGAGTTGTTTAACAGTAGTGTGTGTGGGTGTGTGTCTTTCTCTTTTGTTGCGTGCTGCACGTTCAGGTGGACTTGCAGGTAGGTCTAATGTGGGCCAGAGTGGAGTCAGAGGAAACTTCCTCCTTCAGTCAATTCAGTGTTGTGACGTCACGCTACACTGACAGTTTATGACTCCCTACATCCCCATTACATCTGTCTGTATCAGTTCAGTCCTCGAGCTTCATCAACCAACAGAGTTTTAGGACAGCTGCTCCAAAAATGAACGTTCACATCATTAAATTGCAAGATACTAGACCTGGGTTGATTTGAATGATATTGCTTTTGATATTTATTTAGATGAACCAATACAAATTCTTTAATCCTAAGAATGAGTTATTTGCTGTTTTCTGTTGATGCATGAACAAAACATTGCTTCATTTTATTTGTAGCATGCCTACCATGCAATAACCACCAAAGATTTGCACTTTATTACTGAAACAAAGTCTACATTTTGTCAGTTTTATCATACACTATATCAAACATTATATTTAATCAGAAAGAAAAACTTGTGTAGAATTTCAATGTTTGTTGATGAGTTTTGTTCTGAAATTAAATAGCCAGTGTGTTTAATTTGTACTGGCTATAATTTTAACCTTCATTATTATAGTAATGTACCAGTTGACAGCTGCACGTAATGTACCTGATATCCAAATGAATTGATATCTACATCAGAATCAAATCCAATCAAGACCTTGAGAGTGAGATGGAATTGATCTAAACTGTGAAATCTGTGTTAATGGGCTATTCCACCCCAAAATGAAAACTGTCATTAACTACTTAACCCCATGACTTTCCAAGCCAAAACTTCATTCATCCTCAGAACACAATTTAAGATATTTTGGATGAAAAACAGGAGGCTTTTGACTAGGGCTGCACGATTAACCTTTATCGCATCGATATCGAGGTTTTAACTCCCGCGATTACCTAACC
>JAUCMT010000039.1:9418430-9430657 GCA_032357475.1 Enteromius thamalakanensis | reverse complement strand
GTGTGCACTTGGATGGGTTAAATGCAGAGCACAAATTCCTAGTATGGGAAACCATACCTGGCCACATGTCACGTCCTTTCCTTTCCTGATGTAAGTATGTATAGCGGTGATTCAGAATTTAAAAATCTGTTGGTAAAAGTTAATGCTCTATCATATTGGAAATATGCTCTACACCAAATCCAACCCTAAACCTACCTGATAGTGAAGGTTAAACCGATATAAAACTGATATAAAAATGCATTTGATAATGCAACCGTGCAATTTCACTTTCTTTTTACACAGTTTTGTTGAACCATAGTTACATGGGATTCAAACCAGACTGTTCGTCTCTAGACTACATCTCTTTAACCTGTGAAGTACTGAACAAACCTACCATCTTTTTAAACCCATAGATATGAAGCATGTGCAAAAATTGTGCAGTGATATGTTCTTATGTATACATGTCTTGCTAAAAAGTGCACCAAGATACGTTTATGAGACCAGGTAGCAACAAATAAATAAATACACACTATTAATAAAACATAGTACCACAAAATGGTACTGTACATGTATGAATATGAATATGTCATTCGGTACAATAATAAATATATCAAACCAACAGAGTGTTTTTTGTTAGATTTACATGCAAAAGCCTTGCTCTTCTCCAGTTTTTTTACATTATTTTCAATAGTTTTTCTACTAAGTGTCATTTTTTTCTTTGAATCTTTTGCTTTTTGTTACTCCAAGAAGCCCTGAAAATACTCTCGTCCCTCATTTATTTCATTTTTTTCTGCTGTCTCATCTTGGCTCCAAGGCTTATGTCCAGTGGAACAAATTCTTCAGCACTAGCTCTCTGTTTTCCCTTTATTTTCCTTAATCTGTTTTGCAATTTTTTTTTCTGCTGGGTGTAAACCTCAGTTCACTGTCATTTTTAATAAAACTGTTCATTTTTCGAAGGTTAATCGCATTTTAAAACCACAAAACCAGACTCATTTAAAATCCAGACTCACTCTGTCTCTGTCGCTCTGCATTGGTCTTTAACATTTTTTCTCACTCTTTTTTTTCTCGTTCTGCTCTTTCCTCCAATAATCTAATATGATCATATGTCTGTGGTTGAGCAGTAGCATTTATTAAGAGTGTTGTGTTTTACAGTAAGGTAAATCTGTGAAAGTACCAAATCACAGCTGGTGCAAACCACAAGCTGCTTAAGTCTGTGTGTGTTAATATATATATAATAGTTCAACCTGAAATGAAATACTGTCATAATTAACTTGCTCAAGTTTTATATTCCAATCCGACGTGAGTTTCTATTTTCATGAAAAGGGTGTTTAGCATACAGTAGTGTACACGCTGCCTAAAACGGAATGACATAAACAAGTGTCATATGATTTGCACAATATATTCTATGCAATAATGTAATAAGCATAATCAGTCAAAATCAGACTAAAAAAAGCATTCACTGAAAATCATTCATCCATTGCAATACCCCCAGAACCTGCATCTGTTCCAGCTGGCTGCCACCCCCTGACAAACACAGCAGACTAACCACACTACTATGAGGTTCAGTCTCACTTTTATACACTAAATCTGGAAGCAATGTGTGTTTAATGTGCATGTGCGGAGATGCATATGGCTCTGTACCAAAATCAAGTGAGCTTCCTTGCTGTTGTTACCGACATAGGCAGTATCTGTTTGTAAATTGGAATGTCTGATCAAAGTTGACCCTGTTTGTTAGCACACATTACTAGTCTTGTGGTGTACTATTAGTTGGCTGGTTATTGTCATTGTTTGTCAATATAATCTTTATTAAGTTTGTTTAGTCTATTACCGATTGTAAATTAGTAGAGTTAGTAAAGTTAGTAGCATAATCTATTACATTAAACTTTTTAATCTATTCTGTTTTTTACTTCTTCTACTTTCTGGTACTTTTCAATAATGTAGGTTGGCAAAAACTGAGGTTTGTGATAACAGCTAATAATTAAATTACAAAAATGTAAAAATAAAATAAAATAAATAAAATCTTAAAAATAAAGGAATACATAATAAAAAAAATATATATATTTATTACTTATTTTATTTGTTTATCTGCATGATATGAGACCATTAACCGAGAATCAATAAATATTAAACTCTATATTAAATACTCTGTAAAAATTCTGTAAAATTTACTGTAAAAAATACCGACATCTGTGGTACCGAAAGTACCAAAATCTGTTTTGTATCTTTAAAATACACTGATAAGCACCAAATGCAGGTTTACACTATATAAACTGTGTCTGTTCTCTGAACTAAAAAATATGTCCAAAAAACATCCAAACCAAATTAAGAGTAACAATTTAGTTGACGCTCAAAAAATAAAAACTGGTTATAATACAAAGAAACAAATGATTACACTTGGCATACTGAATATCAGGTCTCTTTCTATTAACACTTTTTGTAAATTATTTGATTAATGATCATAACCTAGACTTGCTCTGTTTGACAGAAACCTGGCTAAAACCAGATTAATTTATTACTTTAAAAGAGTCAAATCCCAAGGTTACAGCTATAAAAATGAGCCACGTCCAAAAAGCAAAGGAGGTGGTGTTGCACCAGGTCCAATAAGTAACACCTCTGTTTTGTCAGAATTTAACAGTAAGAAGTTACTTGTCATCCAATTTTTTATATCAGCTATGCATTCCATTAATTTCTCAGTTTGGTGTGTTTCACGAGACTGAGAAGAAATATAGAGCTGAGTATCATCTCCATAACAGTGAAAGCTAACACCATGTCTCCTGATAAAATATCCCAAGGGTAACATGTAGCGTAAAAAGTAGCGGGAATTTACCATAAACCATTTAACAGGTTTTAACTGTATTATTTTCACAATTCTTTTTTTACTGTTAAAATCACATCCATTTTTTACAGTGATATAATCAATAAAAATAAAAGGTAGTCTGAGTATGCACAGTTTTAAAAATTACAAGTACTTAATTTTTGGAATCTGATTAAGTAATACAGAAAATATAGTAAGTTACCACACAGCACTGTAAACACATACAAATATTCAGTGAATGCAACTAAACTATTGTTTGTAATTACTATTTTTGTATTAAATTAAATATTGTGAATTTATAATATACCCAATTTACTACTTTAGTTATGACAACAACAACAACAACAAAAATTGCTTTTCACTTAGCTCAGTGCTGTCTTCTCCACATACAGTACATATAATACTGCCTCAGAAAACAAACCCCTGGTTTCACAGAAAAAGTTTAAGCCTAGTCCAAGAGCTGAACTGTTTCCACTGAAAGAAACGTGCACTGATTGATCTTAAAATACATACTTTTTTTTTGGCACCAATAATATTTTTTCACATTTATGAAAAATACTTAATTGTCCTATTTGAATAGTGTCTAAAAAGGCAACATAATGTTGCTGTCTTCCTATTGCATCAAGAGCAAGACTAACACTACACAGGCAGCTCACTGTGATATATAGAAATATGGAATACAAGTTATAGCCTATGCATTTGTTAAGATGTTGACTTACATGTAAATACCTCATGGGATTTTACTGTACATGAAAATTTACCCAGAAGCATAGAATACACACACAACTTAAAAATGACACATTGAAAGTTGTAGGTGAAAAGTGAGGGAACGAGTGATAGAAAGACCGCGAAGGAAAGAGAAAGGTCACTTCTGTCGTGCCCCTCACTAGTCTCTGGCATTCCTGAGGCACCTGCACTCACTTTACATCTTGGCAGGACTGAAAAAAGCTCCTCAGCTTCAGCGCCTGTCATGTTTGTTCATGGAGGGAAACAAGTTTGGTTTTAATTAGAACTCCTGCCAAGAGCTGAGGTAATTGCCGCTCAGTGTGTCTTTCTTTTACTTTCTTTTTCCCCTCCCTCCACTCTTTCTCCAACAGAGGAGGGAGAATAAAAGCCAACGGTGTGATCCAAACCCGAACATATGTGTGGGAGAGCTTTAGATGTGTGCTCAGCTGACAGCAACAAGCACAGTCTGGACTTCACAGCAGTGAACTGAGGTCTCACTCAGGTACAGGGCTGAGGTCACCACGGGTTTGGCTGGTTAACATGGGCCAGGTAAATGCTGCAACTGCATCTGACAGCAAAAAGTATTTTGAAATGTCAGAATGTCAAAGTTAAAGCATTAAGACCCTTAACTTGCATATTTATCTTGATAACTGTGAGCTCATGCTTAAAATACTAAATGTTAAAAACAATAACAATAACTAAATGGAACACTGAACAAAATTATAGTTCTTTGCAGTTTGTCTTCTTTAAATAAAAAAATATTGATTAAACTATAGCATCATCATGTACAATTTTTACAACCAAACATATATACTTTATATTTATAACATGCTTTGTGAAATTTATTTTACACTTTAGTTTTACACATGATTTTTACATTTAAAATTCCATAAAATGCAACCCCTCCCAAAAAAAAAACTTAAAATGAATTTGTATTTTAAGTTTTGACAGTGGAGGTATTTTTTTTTTACTGTGTCCTACTAACCTCTCTACTGTCTCTTTAATTTTCTTCAGCATTTCTCCAATCTGTCTCTAGTGGGCAGTGTTCTGATCACCCCTCTCTCGCTTTACATTTCTCCACCTGTATCCCAGCTGTGGCCTCATGCAGCTCATGAAAATTCCCACCAAATTATTTTAACAAAAGAGCAACATCTGCTGCAAACTCACACACACCACTGCATACAGCTCCACTCACACAAGACCAGTCAAAATCCAGGACATGAGAGGAGATCGTTCTCTAAGGTTTGAGGACACGTTAAAGCCCCTTTCCTCCCCTGTCCCGTCTCCTCTCCTCCCCTCTGCTCAACTCTGGAGCATAAAGCACAGACTCAAGATGTGATTTAGCATTCTAAGGTTATGTGTTGGCCATGAATAGGATGAAGTGAATTATGCTGTTGGAAAGGCAGCTATGGCGAGTCTACAGGGACAAACTGGGCTAGTCAGCGATGAGATGAGTTGAGGCATGTTTGGCCGCTTCTAGTTCCTGTTTTTAGCTGCTAGAATGTGTGTACGTGTGTATGAATGTATAGATCTGTGTGCAACTGTGATTAGAAACAGGGATGTGTGTGTGTAATCGCTGCATGCCGCTCCATCGAGTTACACACTGAAGGCGCTGCGCTCCGGGTTTGGGGTGAGGGGGTAAAGGTCACAGAGAGGCTTCAAAGACATAATTGTGGTCAGGTGTGTGTTTTTCCTGAGAGAGGAAGAGGCCTCTCGCTCTTTCTCTGTCTCTCTCTCCTTGAGGGCTGGGTGCAAAACAGTCTGATGTGCGCTTCAGATACTCTTGCCCTGACCACATTGAGTCTGACCATGTTACACTTTAATCACAGTGACAGGTCTGTGTGGAGAAAAAAAAGCACAGCAGTTGTGGTGAATAATGTTTAAAGTTAACACGATTCCTCTGCCGTTCCCTGCATGCGCAAACTTGCACAATACAAACTCTTGGCAACTCTCTGATGCAGATAAGGGAAGAATCCGGTAAAGACATTGAAAGGTTTGGAATCGATGAGTTCCAGGAAAAACATTTGCATTTGGTGAAGTTGCAAAATCAATCTCCTTCCCTGCTTTCAAACTTCCATCATCTCTGCTGTCCAATTCAATTGTTGAGATTTAAATTACACTAAATTATTGTTGGAATAAAAGCATGTGTACAAACCGGAGGGTTTCCAAAGCCATTTCTGCTTTTTTTTCTGCCCTATAAACTAAGACTTTTAGAGAATTATCAATTTTTCTTAATTCAGACATTATAAAAGGTAATAAGTAACTTGAGGCCATCCATTAAAATTATTATTCTACAGTCAAAGTGTTATTATTGTTATAAGTGATTATATAATATAATATTCTGATGTAATATAAATGAACATTTTTATTTTATTTATTTTATTTTTTTCTAAATTTGATAAATATTTTAAAATGAAAAACGTAAAAATATTTGCATTTATTACAATATTAAAGCCATAAATTGTTGTAAATATACATGTAAATATCATTTTATGTAAATATATCCTCACAGTGCACAGATATCTATAACACTTAAACAGAGGTGTACAGCCATGTTACCATGTTCCTCTCACCCCTTGTGTGAAAACAAACAGTGATGGTGAAGCTGGTTAATGGATGACACTCATTAACAGGCCTCATAGCTGTTCTTGTGCTGCATGCTCTGTAAAAGCGGTTCAGCAGTGACCCTGGCAGATGGATGGAGAAGAGGGGGAGTCCTGTGCTGGAAGGACAGAGATGGTTTACTCATCTTACACACACACACACATAACTTGGAACATGGTGTCGTTAAACAGAAAGTTACTTTTCAGTGCCCGTAAACCTAAAAACCATGAAATACACTCGAGAAATTATCTGAACACTAAAAAGAGCTTAATCTATAGCACATGCTCATTTTGAAGCACACATTTTAATTGTATTTCTTCAGTGCTTTGCACTGTGGGTATGAAGCACATACTACATTTTATCATCATTTACTTACCTTCATGTCACTCCAAATTTAGGACTTTTGTTCGCTTTTTGAAATTTAATAGATTCAAAAAAGTATATTATACTGTCATATAACTCTTAGCTGTAAACGTAAAATTACCTAACGGTTTAAAAGAACAATTTTAACTGTGATGGCTTGTTTTGTAAAACTTGGGTTTCGATGTGTAAATCCATGAATCTTCTGGTATCTTTTGGCATGCTTTTGTATGTGACATTGTCTCTCTGCTGTTTTGGATCTAATTCGTACTATTTATCTGGATCTGCCAGTGTGTATGTAGGAGGTGGACGAGGCTGGATCTCTGCCCATATACATGAGATATTAATTCTGCTAGTGAGTGCACAGGCTCTGGAGGTCGAATGGTGGATATAGGCCGCTCTTTGTCCAGTAAGGCTGTGTGTGGCTGGCTATCTTAAGAGAGTCGTAATCACTCACAACCTGCAAGTGTTAACAGCCAAATCACAGCTGTCCTGCAGCAAGGCATTCTGGGAATCTGTGACTTAGAATTGAATGTGTTAAACCATTACACTCTTCCTGCTGATTAGCACATTGTGTTATCATACTAATTGTTTTGTAGTTCATTTCAGTTTGCTGTTTAGCTGGTATGTATGCAATTTTATAAATGCAAAACTATGCTATAAACATCAAAGCACTTTTAACACAGTGCCTGATTTGTAAACAAATACATTTTGATAACTGCGTCACATAACCAGCTCCATTTTGAAGTAGTAAACTTGCTCAGAGTGCACCCGGTACTACTAGGCCCTAACCAGAGCGCTTAAAGGGTTCACCATTCATCTCTCTGGACTTATGTCTTCCACCATTTTAGAGTATCACAAAACACATGCAAACTTTTCTCCAGGCATAACCAACATTCATGCGCATACTTTCCCTCCAAATGTAAATGAGGGTGATTACTTCAAATACATTAAAGCGTATGTTGTGATACTCTCCAAAATGTTCGTAGATGTAACTAAAAATTTGTGCTCTGAAGATGAATGAAGGTCTTGGAACCTCAAGAGGGTGAGCAATTAACAATAGTTATTAAGCAACAGCGCTTAATAAAACACTTAAAACTTACAGTTGCAAGCTAAAATAACCTTGTTGGTTATTTTTTAATCTGAAATTTGATTTTGTTAACACTATTGTTTAGGGGTTGAGTCTAGGTATTCTAGGTATTATTTTCAAATGCAATAAAGCATTTACATTTTTACTGCCACCACCTGACATTTAATTGCAGCAATACGCACTAATGTAAAAAACAATGCTGATTCATGTTTATCCATTTTTAATAAACCATTGGACATTTAACTTTGAAAGACTCAGCAAGTATGCAAGAAGCAACAAAATTGTCTCCATAGACACGTGTATTCCCTCAAATAAAAAATATATATACTTTCATTGTCCACATTCATTCATGATTACAGTCTGAATCCAGGTACCCCAACTCTAAAACGGTTGCTATTCAGAATAAGCAACAATGCCATCATAACACTTGCATTGTAAAGTACTGGTTAATCTATTTGCATATTGAAAAGTAATTGGTCCATTATACAGCCGTATAACTTTCATGTTAACCAAAGCGCACTTGTCTTGCAGTAACAGCATTTTCTTCAGGAAATGGAAATATCTATTTTTTTATTGGTAGAATGGGGTCCGTAGTCTATGTGCGATCTTATACAAACCCTTAATTGGTCTTGTTGGTGGTGTGTGATCTGTCCAGTGTGTGATCTGATGTCCAGATGATTTTCTATCGCATGTCTGAGAAGGATTTGGGAATTATCTTGTCTCTGCTCTTCTGAAAGGTAGAATCGGACAGAGCTGTCATCCCCACCGGATCCCTGGCATGTGATCAAACAGCAAAGCCTGCAGATTATGTACATCTAAGGCCTGTGACCTCACCGCGGCCCCAACCAGCTGTGTGTGTTAGGTGTCCCTGATCTTTGTGGCAGCTCTTCGCAAGGCAGTTGAGGCCTCTTTCTTTCATTGTGTATGTATCAAGTTCTCAGTTTGTTGGTTTAAGCAGCTGTTATTGCTGTTAAAAGCTCAAGTGCCCCCTTCCACCCCTCCTGCACACAAACACGAACACATACGAATGGCGTTGTGTGTCACTGGCCTACACTGATGTCCTTGTGTAGTACGGAGGCTGGTGCATCAGGCACAGGGGACGATGGGCTTAGCAGTTCTCTGCAACTGGCAGCGGAATGACAGCAGGCTTGGTGGTCCAGTCTTGTTTACCATGCCGGGCTGTTCCAGGTTTGTTTAAACAAACCTGGGTGACTGCGTAAGCTTCCCCTCGTTCGCTTCACGTCATCAGCTCTGGAGCTACTACCCTGGACCCTCTTCCCTGGAGCTTCGCAAACTGTTTACCCTAGACACGCCACTGCTGTCTGCAAGTTTGAGGCTGTGTGTGTGTGTGCAGCAGCACAGGAAAAATACCTAAGATATGTATACATGTGTAAACATAAGATAATCGGTGTGTAAATTTGCATGCATGTGAGCAAGATTTCCTGTAAGTGTGGCTTCTACGAGCTCACATGTTTATGTCGCTGGGTTTGTGCAGAGCAAATCTTAGATCAAAAGTTCTTTATTCCAGGAGACTTCTCCTGGCCCGGATGAGTGGCTGGCTGTGCTGGAAAATGAAGTCAGTTATGTGCTCTTTCACCTGCACCAGAGAGCAAATAAAAACCTCATGCACTACTGCGGGAAACTCCCTCCGTGCAAACTCACTCTCTGTCCGGAGTCTTTTCAGCATGCAGATTTGTTTCAATAACCTCAGTATACCTCTGCTTTATCATCAGAGCTCAGAAAAAGCTGTTGACATGTGAATTGTAAGTGTTTACACTTGTATAACTTTATGTGTCGTTAAAAAGCTTGACGTAACTGCGGTTGGTCTGCACAGTATGGTCTGAGTATGGTCACATTTGTCTGAGATGTGTGTTGTGGGGTTATTTATGTTTTTAATAAAATAGGAAGAGCATAGAGAGAAAAAATACGAGAAATGTTTTTAATACCTTAACCTTTTCTCCTAGACAGGAGTGGAAAGGAGAGCTTTCAATTCAGAGATTAAAACATCTCAACTGTGCTATTTACATTCATTTTAAAACTCTAAACTCATACTGTGTTAACAGGTGTCTCATTTTGATGTCTTAGAACTGTAGGAGAAACATCTGAGACAAAGCTGTTAATTTGAGCTATTGAAAAGCAACTTCATAACAGTAATTCTTCTATAGTTGCTTAAAGAACTGTAAAATAAACAACCCCCAACATGTGAGATGATCATGGCCCTCTTTCTTTCGTACAACACTGAGGCACTGACACCAAGTGACCGCCACCCACTGCTGGCCATGTCACCATGATGAATAGAGGCATGGATCAAAGCAGGGATGACCCCATCACACCGGCTCCTGAATGCTGTTTTCAGTTGGATATTGTTCTAACACAGACAACTTGAGACACCAGCATTTATTGGAAGTAGAAACATATCTGCTCGAGAGACTTGGTCTCAGACGCTTTTCCTAAACGTCCCTCTCAAATCTTAAAAAATATCAAAGCTACTATTCTCACTTCTTCTCTAATCTCACCTCATCTCACCAGGCAGCCATCTTATTTCCCACCCTGAGACATGAATATTTAATCAATAGCTTGAACCACCGCAGGGTTTATTCCAAAACGGTTTTTCTTGCCAGCCGGAGGGGTGGAGAGCCCCCCCATACATACCCCCATCCCTCCCCTGCCCTCATGCTCCAAAGCCCGGGCAACTCCAAATGTCAGTAATGTTAGTTTAGCCATTGTACACGGCTGGGCAACTCTGAATGGGCAGCTTGTCCACAGGCCAGCCCCCTACAATGGCCCCCTTTTTCCCTACAACTTGTTCTCAGCCTTTTCCTCCTTCATGAAGAGAAATTTCTTTCTCTCTCTTTTGCCCGTTCTGTCTTTTTGCTCCTTTGCGCTGGGCCTAGGGTTTGGGATCTAGAGTTAAATAGGGAGAGAGAAAGCGAGCGAGACATGAACCATGACTGAGCAGTAAGCGGGTTAAGCGCTGAATTGTTTCAGCGGACCCTGCCAATGATTACCAGTACAGCCAAGCAGCAGTAAATCTGTCTTTCAGTGTGCAGCTAAGCTTGTTAGTGTGCTTAATTGGACAGAGAGAGTGTGTAATCTTTCAGTGAGAATACAGCGATTGAGAGAATTAGAGAGCGTGTACAAGAGCTGAAGAGAACTACAAGCTGAATACAGAGTGAGAGGTTGGTTGGGGTTGTATTTATGAATAGGGTCAGCGAGAACGGTGTGTTACATTGATCTAGTATAGGTGCACAGTCTTCGGTTAAATTTGTTTAGAATAGTGGTCATTTCCTCATATTAGGGTTAATGGTTACACCACTGGGGTCTGGCAACAGAAGTTGGGCTTGCCACAAACTGGATCTTATCCTGTACTAATGTAATATTAGAACTAGATTCTAACAGTTTCTCAAGAGAATGCGAGTTTGTCTGTACCAGTCACCATCATGGTAATAGATGGTTTTAGCTGGCTTATAGCCCAGTCATAGCTGGTTTGAACATTTTGACCTCTTCTTTAGCTAGTCATGCTTGGAGACCAGTTGACCAACCAGCTAAAACCAGATGAACCAGCTTGGACAGACAGGGAGACCTGCTTCAGCAGCTTTGCCCGGCTAAAAGATGAGCTAAAACCAGTTACTTGCATAAACTAGCATAAACCAGCAGCCAACTGTCTGAGTGTCACGATCAGATGGATGTGCCAGCACAGCTCTGGATGGCACTCCAGCTTTTTAACTGTGTATGTGTTTTTGTCTGCTTTCATTCATGGACTCTAATGTCTCCGCCTACCTTGTATGTTGCCTTGGTGTTTGATTCATGTGGGCTCCGCCCATTTACCTAGTTTGTTGTGTATAAATCTCTGGATGTGTTTGTGTGTTTTCATGATTCATTATACATCGTCAACCTGATTCCTGAATTTCATTCGTGTCTTCATTTCTAGTGTGTTTGGTCATTTGGATTTATTCGCTGCTTGTTCCTGGACATTCTCTCTGTCTCATCCCTTTGACTCTGACTAAATAGAATAAATAGTTGTGACTGCACTTATTGTTTCTGTTTGTGTCCGTGGTCAATTTTGGGAGATCAGGTTGGCTGGTACGCTGTTGTTAGGCATGGGAGGATAACCGGTTCCAAGGTTAAAAAAAGTTTGAAAAAGTCACGTTTCAAAACCGCAAACAAAAAAAGTTATACTGTTTCTATGATATGTGCATTTTTTATGTTGTTAAAGTGAAAGCGCAGGACTCCCTACTAGGTTGTGTGTGTGTGTGTACCTGCAGCGAAAACAATGTAGCCCCTCCCCCACTGGTTACTGCTTGCATGTGCGTGTATGTTATTGTTCGCGAGATCCGCAGTCAGTGAGACTCGTATGGCGTCAAATCTATGCCACCACTGATGCTGGCGCGCGCGGTAAATCACATACGCGAGAGGAAAACAGATCTTTAAGCGAATATATATATTAGTTATAAATAGATATATGTATGTAGGCCTATGTATAAAGCTATAAGAAAGTAAAGTTTTCAAAATGTTTTATCTTTAATCTTGTAAATAGACACAGCATAATATCTGAAGGTTTGTTTAGTCTGTATTTCTATAAAACACAGGTTTCACCATGTTTGCATTTGAGTACAGTACAGTGTTATTAGAAATATGAAACTTCCTTCTATA
>JAUCMT010000039.1:9392528-9418330 GCA_032357475.1 Enteromius thamalakanensis | reverse complement strand
GGGGCCATGGCTCTGGAGTGGTGGCTATCTTGTGCAGTGGCTGTGGCTCTGACTTGGTGGCTGTCTTGTGCAGTGGCTGTGGATCTGGCTTGGTGGCCATCTTGTGCAGTGGCTGTGCCTCTGATTTGGTGGCTGTCTTGTGCAGTGGCTGTGGATCTGGCTTGGTGGCTGTCTTGTGCAGTGGCAGTGGCTCTGGCTTGGTGGCTATCTTGTGCAGTGGCTGTGGCTCTGACTTGGTGGCCATCTTGTGCAGTGGCTGTGCCTCTGATTTGGTGGCTGTCTTGTGCAGAGGCTGTGGATCTGGCTTGGTGGCTATCTTGTGCAGTGGCTGTGCCTCTGAATTGGTGGCTGTCTTGTGCAGTGGCAGTGGCTCTGGCTTGGTGGCCATCTTGAGCAGCAGCTGGGGCTCTGACCTGGCAGCCATCTTGTGACAAGACTCTGGATGATCAGAATCAATACTAGCTTGACTTGGCTGGTACAGGTCTGCAATAACGTGACTTGAATCCTGGAAATCTATGCAAAGTTTACTTAACTTATGGCGGTCCATTACCACGACGAAAGCCGCGTTGTAATCCTCCTCTGCAAAACCCACCGTAAATAATGAGCCATCAGTCGACAGAGCATAGTCCAAAAATTGTGCCAAAGATGAACGTGGACCCTTGCGTCTAAGGTGAGACCTCAAGGGTTGATTGATGCCATCGCAGAAAAACCTCTATCAGGATAATAACTGGCAGAGTCCTTAGAGTAAAATGCAGAAACACAGACAGGGGTAACGCACGTAAATGTCCATGGTGGAGTGCCCTCTGGTGGAGCTCATGGGCACTCTGGCCTGTGATCGTAACACTGACCATAGCAGATTTAAGTCAACAACACTGGGGGTTCGTCCGGGATATTCCCAAAAAACATGAGACTAAAATTCATCCATTATCACAGGTAAGTCAGATTTAATGTTTCCTGTAAGGTTGATTGTTTTAGATTGAGAGCTTATATCCCTGAAGTTTTGAGGAAGATTTTTTCTGCAAGAGCTCTGTTTAAATGCATAGCGTGCTGACAAATATTTTTAAGTAGTCATAAATTAACATGGAAATGAAACATTTTCTGGTGCACATTTAATCATTTCATATCCAAATTTTTCAAAGCCAGAGTATCAAATGCACCATATCTACCCATTACTTAACTTTTTGTTTATTGTTTTATGTCCTTCTGTCTCCGTTGTGTGTGCGCAAGGCCCTGGCTCATTATTTTGCAGGGGCAGTGGTGTTTGTGCTGCCACTTATTGGTAAGCTGAAAAATTACATGCTCATATTGGTACATCTGGAAGACACATGCTGAAGAGAAAGATGTGAGAAGGTCAGAAGTCATTAGGAATCTTTAATTAAGATAAAAAGGCAAGGAGCAACATAAAAAGCAACAAAATATATTTATGTATGTATGTATATATGTTAAATTTAGTAGGATTGTAATGGAGATTTTACTTGAGTTTTAAGAATGTTTTTTTCTCTTTTATAAAAAAACTCTGCATGTCATGCAAATAAAATACTTCCCATGTCAAGTGTTTCTCTTTTGCTCTTTCCAAGTTGCCCTTTAGGTTTCATGAAGACCGTGCTTGGACTTGTCCCTCCCTCGTCTCCTGCATTCTCTTCTTTCAGAGAGGGGTCATGAGTCAGGAGTCATGACCTGCCCTGAGGGTGATATGACCCTTCCATCCCCCACACCACATAAAAGAGCCCCTCCATGCCTTGGGTTTTATTTTGTACACACCTGAAGCCCTTACCTTTGGCTGGATCACCTGACAACCTGCTGATAGAGCCGCCTGCTCCTTCTGTCTTTCTCCTCTCCTCTCTCTCATTCTCTCTCACTGATTAGTATGGTATTTGAAATCAGTCATACAGCAGAGATGCTAACAGTTAAATTATAAATGGTACATTCTAAGGCAAGCATTACTATTACCTACTGTACATGAGCAAAACTCTAACCGTATTAAACTTAAAAAAATCCCTTTGATTTACACTGAGGCCATATGACCAAAAAAGACTCACTTGACTCAAGTCAGATGGTCACTATAGCAACAAAAAATGAAACATAACCCACTACATAACAACAGTCTAATGGAGATTTTTACATCAGCAAACATTTCTCACAAAAACCTACTTACACTTTCTGTGTGATGTCATAATATGTTCAGAATAAACCCTACTGGCTTTATTAACTCATGCCATTAACATACAGGTCTTTAATATAGCCATTGTTAGCAATGCTTCAGCGATTTTTAAAACTTTCGTTTTGGCAAGACTGTTAATTTATAGTTTATGGCCAGAGTGTTCCATGTTTTTTCACTTCACAATTTTTTTACTTGTGTGAGAAATATTAATGATATTTTTCCACTTCAGCACAGTGAAGGGGTTATTAGCAGGACCAACATAATTTTTTAATTGGAACAGTGTGTGTGTGTTTCAATGTTCCGCAACAATATCCAGGTTGAATAGTTTCATTAGATTGTTCATTTATAATTAAATTAAAAATTTAATTAGAATTTTTATTCATACATTTCAGCACCTAATGCAGTTAGAACTGCAAAGCATATTTAAATATGTAAGTGCTATACTGACAAAACTCCCTCTCGGACATTAACCATAGCTGATTTAAGTTAACAGCTCTGGGGGCTCGTCCGGGATATCCCCAAAACATATGGGACATGAAAATCATCAATTATCACAGGTAGGTAATTTTCAATATTTGGTAGAATTGATTGTTTTAGATTGAGTGCTTATATCCCTGAAGATTCAAGGAAGATTATTCTGCAATGGTCTTGTTTAAATGCATAGCTTCCTGACAAATATTTTTTAAGTAGTCAGAAATTAACGAGGAACTATTTAATGATTCACCTTTATCATTTAATATTTTCTGTGGCAAGTTGGATTCATTTTTAAATGGTCACAATGTATTGTGAGAGGACAAAAATAAACTTTGGCCATTTTCATTATGCTATGATACTGTCTAGTTCCTGGAATGGGGCTTGAATCCAAATAATGAAACAACCTACTCCTCTTTGGAATCCTGTTTTTAATTCTTTATCCTATATTCCATTTCCTCTCTTTTCCTTCCCTTTGATCTCAGCAGCAGATCAAATCACACAGCTCACAACTTTTTGCTGTTTTAGAATGATCTTGTGTAGCTATATCACTTTACTCTTAAAGCTTGGACAGTTTGTGTATATGGGTATTCCGAAAAATCTATCAGTCTGAAACTCAATCCATCTCTCTTTGTCAGAGTGTAATAGCCTGTAGCCCTGTTCTCTGTTTTTATTATTTTCTGTCCTTGTCTTCTTCCTATGTGCTTCCTGTTTTGAGTTATGCTGAGGGGTCTCAACATGGGCCCCTGCTCTGGACCCCACCAATGCTAAAGTATATCTCCTGTTTACTGCCCTTGAGGGATACCTGCCATTCCACCTATGCTATTGTGCTCACTATAGCGATACAAAAATTCCACGGAGCGCAAGCCTTGACCCCTGCCCTTGCCTGACCTTTGACTCCCACTGCACCTGGAGAATCAAACTACTTGCTATGAATCTGAGAAAAGGATGTTTGCAGAAATAAATAAAAAGCAAAAAATTAATGAAATATAGTTATATTTAATAAATTATCTTTATAATTTCAAAGATGTTTCAAATTGTTTACTTTTTCAATTCATTTCATGTCTCTCTCAGAGGTAAAACTAAACTAAAACTTAAAACAATAGACATGTTATAGATGAAAAGGGGTGAAAGCATAAAAGCAATGTATAATACAGCTTTCATTTTTTTTAAATAATAAAATAAAAGACTAATTACTTTCACCCCCAAATACTAATTTTATGTTTTTAAAAATGTCCACTATCCTACAGTAGGTTTTGCCCATTTGTCAGTAAGAATTTTGTACTTATTAAAATCCCAGTAAGTTTTATGATGGATCCGCACGTCCCCGTCTCCCTCATTACAATAAGATTTAATATGCTCACATTTTAATATCTAGATTACAATTTAGAATAAGCATTCTGTTTAAATTTTACACTAAATAATAATGATTTTTTTTTAACCCTCCAAAGGTTTATTTGAAACCTTAAAAGTAGACGCCTTTACTGTACTTACATTTAATGTGCTTTCTATAGACAAAATCTCTTTTGTAAATTTCTTTTGATGAGGACATCTTAGCGCCTTTGACCCATGTACAAACACAACATTATTAAAACTTTAATTAAACTTCAAAATGAAAAAAAAAATAAAATATATATATATATATATATAAAATATAATTTAAAATATGAACAGAACTATAATTATACTTGTACATCTTCTAAAAAACTCTACAAATCTCTATAAATAATAAACTGTGGGCTGAAGGTTTGCCCAATCCTTCAAATACAGTCACTTTGTAAAGCTCCATTATGTTTCAACAAATCCTCAAATTTGTATTATTGGACTAAAATGCTCTATTTTAACATTCTTTAACCAGGTCATGCCGAGCTGTATGTGCTACACAGCCAGGAACGGCACATGATTTAGAAAATGTTCCTACTTGCAACTCTTATGGCTATTTCTTTTGCTGTGTAAGAATATTAATATCCAATCTATCCGACTTCCTCCTATTTGATATGTTAATGCATTCATCTGTCCAACAGATGAGCAAGTTCATTTTTAGAAAATACTCTTTTTGGACTGTATAAGAGTGTTTAAATTTTAATAGTACATCAAACACTTATTTCAAAAGATGAAGGAAAATATCTCATGATATGACCTCTTTTAAATTTTATTGCCATTGACACAGGCACAGCAATAAACCTCTGACCTCATGCAAAGAGCAAAGACACACATAACATAATTGTCTGACTGCTCTGACACTACTGTATTCAGTTTCTAAAGCTCCTCAGTTTTGAAGACTCTTTATGTGAGGTGATATCCATCTCCTTAATCTATCTCTCTTACTCTTGCTGACGTTTTTTGCCTAAGGGGAGTGTGTTACCCAACTGCTACTTTTACCAGTAAAAGTGATCCGTCTGTTGATGGAGGTGAAGTAAGGCTAGTTCAAACACAGATATAGTCTGGTGTGTCTGCAATCATAAGAGGCCCAACACAGATGACGTTTTTTTACGCTTTTCTAGTAGCACTTTGAGGCTGCCTCTCTATTGTGTGGAGTTAAAGTTGTACAGACCAACTGTCAGAGCGTCAAAGTAATCCAGACGTATTTTCCCCTGTTGCTCTCTTTGCACTGAAATTGTGCCAGTTCTTTGGAATGCCATTATGTTCCCTGAAGGCAAAGCCAAGACTCTGTCCTGGCACAAACACAAACACACAGACACACACAAAAAGTCATTCTCTCCCTCTCTTTTTGGCTCAGACCAGGACCGGTGGCGCCACATAGCAGCATTGCCGATGTGGCATAAGCACAGAGTCAGATACAGAAAACGACTTGCCCAGCTCACTTCGAAATCAGGAGCACCTGAAAAAGAAACCAGAACAGTAGAAGGAAAAGACTAGAAGGTAAGTGTTTGATATAGATTTGCCTTATAATTTCACCCGGTCTCGTCTAATAGCTCTGCCACCCTCTGCCCTGTTCAACATGAAGTGCTGTTTGTTAACTTGGCTCAGTTTATCCGAGGGCTGTTACACCATACAGCTCTGCGGGCCTGCAGGGAGGCCTGGCTGTCCGTCTGTGGCCTTGGCATTTTCCATCTGCCCCTTTACTAGCCCCCTGCGATCAGACTGTATGCCCTCGCCACGAACTTTCCCTCTCCAGACCATCTGCACACTGTTCCTTTAGTGCTATTAAATGGAAGATAAAATTGAAAACAGGACTGATGCGCTATGTAGACATACGCCAAGTGGAAAAAGCAGATCAATCAGGAATCACTGCGGTATTGATGTCGGAACATGACTATGTAAACATTTGACTGCCCACATTGATATATCAACTTCTGTTTGGTATTCAGCAACTTGGCTCATCGTAATAAACAACTGTGTGAAGTACACTGATCGGCAGAATTTACCCAATCTGGGTAACACTTTATTTTAGGGGTACACCTATTAGTTGCTTACTAGAATGCATATTACTAGAACATTAGCTATTTTTAAGTGCTAAATAAGCACATATTAATGCCTTATTTTAAATAACCTTATTCTACACCCCTAATCCTACCCAATACCTAAACTTAACAAGTACCTAACTATTAATAAGCAGCAAATTAATGTTGTACTTACACTAGTAATGGTTGCTGTGAACCAGGACGGAGTACAATTGTCCCCCCTTCCCACTCCCCCTCTGGCCTGCACTCACATAGGGTTTCAGCATTCGTGCCGTAGCACGCTTACGTCATTATGGTGCGACGGTTTTAGGATAAACAGGAAGAGCGGCGCTCTCGCTGAACGCGATGGAGTTTATCTCTCTGTTTTTTGTGGATAGTAAATTTGAGTGTTATGGTCCGCTGTGGGCCACAGCCCTCTTACAGCCTATATTTAAACAAACATTGCACCTCTGCCGTAGACTGAAGCAACCTTTTTCCTGTCATGTTGGTTCTGGAGCATCGCAAAAACGTGATGTTGTGTGTCCCGTTCCGTGCTGCAGCACGGTTAGCACTCACACTACATGCGAACCGCGTCTGAGTCCAACTGAACCGTGCTCTGGCACACCTCTTCCAAACAGGCTAGGGACGGCTAAACAAACCGCGCCCGGGCATGGTTCAGAGCACTCACACTAGTCAAACGAACCACGCTTTGGTGGTCAAACGCACTCAGACACGGTCTTCCCTCAACTTAAACTTGATACATATCTCTCCAGACAACTGGTTATTAAAATAAACTGTTTAAAAGTAATATAAGGTAATTCAAAGACATTGAAATTTAAAAGAATCATTTTCACTGTAGCTTTGTGCACATTTTCACAATACACACACATGACATTTGAAGATATCTAGGCCAAACACTGTGCAATGCACCTTCAAGGCATGAAATTTAAATATAAGCAAAAGTGGATAAATGCGATTTCAGGACTTCCAAAACAGCATCAGTTAAATGGACTACTTTCCTGTCCTTTCTGTCTGCTTGACAGCTCTATTTGGTTTCACTGTATGGAAATATTTTTTGCTGAAGTTCTTTTATTGAGTTTCATGGAAGAAAGTAAGTCAACAAGGTTCAGAACAAAATGAGGGTGAATAAACGATGACAGAACTTTCATTTATCACTGTAGATCTAAGGGTCAGCGAGAGGGTGGAAAGTGGTTGTGTAAAACTAAATTATGGGTTTATTTGGTGCAAGAACCCTTGACACACAGTGTAAGTGGACTTCAGGGGAAAAATAATATTTTTTATTCCAGAGGCACACACTTAGGACTAACCTGGCAAGACAACTATTGGAAAAGGAGACAGAGTGAATCTATTCCTCTTGTAATCCTTTCATATAAAGACAATTAGGCGCCAGGAGGTCTGGACACTTGAGACATGTCAGGATAAAAGGGAAGAGATCTTACAATTGCAGTTATTACGGGTCTATTGCATAGTCCCGTTTATCTATTGTTTCCTCTGCATGTAAAGACCTCAGATTTCTTACCTGTGCTGAGACCGAGCAGCTCAGGTGATGGGAAAGCAATGGTCGGTAGAATTGTTTTTAGGGTAGAAGTGGGTTTAGATGTGGACTGTGTTGGTGTAGAACTTGATGTAAGGTCATTTGGGGGGTTATTAGACGGGTCTGGAGCAGAGGTGGGCGGCAGTGGCAGACAGACAGCTGGGGAGCAGGAGTGCCAAGCAGAGATCAGAGAGCTCATCTTACAGTCACTGAACTGGCAATACCCAACAGCACTTTCTTTCTCTCTCACACACTTATGTGTGTACTGTATATAAACACACAAAACCGCACAATGTTACGCTCTAAACCCTCTTCAGCCTCACTAACGGTTTCACTCACCAATGGACTCCAGGATACTGTAACTCAGGGGTCTACTGTATTTGCACGAGCACTTAGATGAGTATGATTTTACAGATAACATTCAGAGTATTACATTTGCCTACTTCATGAGCTTTCCAACTTTTAAAAACCCCAGTGTTCTGCTGTATTTAATTTTTGACAAGACTAAAGTATAGTGTATTCAATGGATTGTACTGTTGTATTACAACTATACACTATTTGTTAACTTGACAAACATCTTTCCAAAAAATCTTTCAATATACAAAAACTCCATACACCTTTTAAAGTTGCTTAGGAAAATTAACCTTTTTTTCCCTCTAGTAAATGTATAGTAATCATGTTTTTGTGTGTGTGGTTATTATGATGAACCATAGTGACCATGTTACATTTTAGTAAGTCTATTTCTCAGCCTACACTGTAATTTTCATCCATATAAATTTAAATATGGCGACCACCCTGACTAAGGTCAATTGGTGTAAATAATATGTGTCCCTTTAGGTAAATATATAAATGTACAATAATAGTATACAATATACAGTATAAATGTACTATACTTACTGTTTGACATGAATAAAAACAAGGCTGTGATGGATACAAGTACAGTACAGTGTTCAGTGTATAGTGCTGTTGTTTGTCATTTGTTCAGCTGATAAAAAACCTTTCCAAAACACTTTAAGCAGACAGAAACTTTATAAAACTATTTCAAAATGTAAAATGTTTTTGAGAATTTACAAAAGATTGTAACCATTTTATATCTATTCCTCACAGTTGTGTCCAATAAGGTAAACATTACTCTTAAAGTCTGTTGAAATAAACAGATATAACCACTAAAGTAGTTTTCTTGCCTTTGTAGTCACCAAATTGGTTAGTTTCAGTCACCAGTAAAGTGCAGGTCACTGTAGGAGTCTATGGTCAAAAATACACTGTATTTGTTTATCAGTAGAACTTTGTTGAGAATGATATTACAAATTACACATTCCGTATCGCATGACTACTTAATTGGTTTTCAAATCAACAATAGAGCTCACAGTAGCACCATGTTTCATTTTTGACAGGAATGAGATAAAGTGCGTTCAGTGATACTGTTGTTAGAACATGATGGTACTGAAACATTTTTCCAAAGACATTCAACAGTCATAAACATTGTAAAAAAACAAAACAAAAACCCAAAACAAACAGGTTTATCAATTTGAGTACTAAAGTAAATGTTACCTTACAAGCTTCTTGACTGAACAACTTAAACCTGCCTAAAGCGGTTTCTTTCCGGCCACTAAATTGGCTTCGAGTGGTTAGGTTGTGCTAGGTTTTGGGCCAGCTGGTTAAGACGTGAAAATCAGTTGGCTGGGATACCAGGTAAACTAGCTAAGACAAGCAAACCACCTTAAGATTCTTTCCTACAGGACCAACACGACCAATTTGTTCGTATTTTACGATTTGGCAAATTTGTGCTAATTTGTACAACCTCACTCGTACTTGTCTAAACCCCAGTGTTGGGTTGGATTAGAGGCAGGGTTATGTGTAGGTCATTCGTACAAATTAATACGAATTGGCAATAGGTAAAATACGCACGATTTAGCAAAAATCATATGAATTCGTACAAGTGAGGTTTTACGAATTTGTATGAATTACCCGCCATGTAAAATATGTACAAATTACCATGGTATCGGGCTCACAGGACACATGCAATGTATTTAAAAGGAATTGAACGAACTAACTTATCTAATCGTACAACATCACACTATATTGTACGCTATAGAAAAAGGAGCTTATTTGACATTAGCAATGCTGCTCTACAAACAAGCCAGTCAATGTTTTTTCCCTTCGTTTTGTGCTGAATAGAGCCGATTGTGTGGGCGTGTAAATATGTCACCACAAATTCATAAACAGCTGGGTTGATTATGGACCCAATGACTGTTTATTGGTGAACAACACATAACACATATATTAACAGTGCATTCATACTGTATTATACATACTGAAACAGTGACATCATCCCATAAAAGGACTTTGATTTGGCCGGTGTGCAGCGTTTTGCTGGATTGTTTTGTTGCCATGTAAGAATGTACCTTAGAAACTGTTGTCGTCAGGGAAGGGATGGAATAAGGTGACATCAGTAAGCATCATTATGATGAAGACGAGAGACAAAGATTCTTTTCAGCCGGATTGAACGAGCCCTGACCTCGGGCCCAGCGCTCAAATTCAAGATGACACTCACTCTGTAAGGCCTTAGACTTTTGAGCTAATGAGAAACAAGAACATTAAAACTAAATGAGATAAATGAAGAGAGAGAGAGAAAAAGGGAGAAGGACAAAGACAGAAAGAGAGGGAGACGGGGGGAATGGTCTTTGTTAATCCCTGCACATCTGGCTTCTATTAGGATGTGGGGGCCGCTAAAATAATGTTTTTCACCCTGCAAGCTTTTCTGTGCTATAAATTACACACCAGCCACTGTGCCTTCTCTCTCTCTGTCTCCCGCCCATTTTCTCTCTCTCTCTGTCCATCATTTTCCTTTTTAAGAAACAAAGCCCCTCCCACTCTCTCTTGTCTCCTTCTTTCTTCATGTCTTCTTCCTTTCTGCTTTCCCCATTCTCCCCCCTTCAGCCCTTTCTTTCCATAGGGCAATATGTTTCTCTCCCTCTCATCATTCCTCCTCATCCGTTGTTTCTCTGAGGGGATCAGTCGACACTAAATTTCTCATTGTGTCCAACATTATTTTTTTTGTTACATTCTGCTTCCAATGCTAAAACAGAATCAATTATGTGTTTTTAGAACATGCTACTATGTTTTTAAACTAGAGTAGTCCATTGTATAATTAGTGTATTTAATTATAAAGTATAAATTGTAAATTTGATTTGGTTGAAATGTTGGAAACTGCTCATATGCTGATTTCTGAAGCCATTTTTTGGCTATTTATTGATTCTATACTAGCTTAAAAATTAATAAATTTTATACATATACATATATATATATATATACACTTATCTGCCACTATACTATATAAAAAAAAAAACAAAAGAAAACCCAAGAGCTTAGAACTAATAACTTAAAATTCAAACCATGGTATTGCAATTATGTTTTGCATATGGTCACATTAAAATACAACCTACCATGTTTATGTACTATGGTATGATCACTATTTATGAAGTACAACAAATGGTTTATGAATATGGTAATAATAAAGTCCAAGGTATATTAAAGATTTGACCTGGAAATCTTCTTTGGTTTATTTCTTCTGGGTCCATCAAGGTCAGACATGAGTAAAAGCATTAATGTACTTAACAGCTTTCTTACATGCTGTTTTCTCACCATTGTCGTCTTTGTTGTGTTTATTATTGATAGGAAACAGCAGAACATATATTTAGATATTCTTCTAAATGCCATTCCAATCAGTTTTAAGAATTCTCTTTTACCCCTAAGCGAAGACAGAAGAAGAACTTAATTATTTGATATAGCTGGCCCTTGCAGCAAGAATATTTTGAATATTTTTGGAAGTATGATTCCAACCAATTTAGCTGGTCGATACAGCAACTTGGAACAGACCTGGAACATTAACAGGCCAGAAGTTCAGCCTCCAGTTCCCTTAAAGGCCCTGAAGAATCTTTCTATGTTTGAAAGACTGCTGCTCATTCATTTTTGGTACCAAGAAAGCAGAAGTTTATATGAAGGGTGAGAGACAGAGAAGAATTTCAAAGACAGAAAGAAGGAAAGAGTTGTCTGTGATCTGTCAATTTTGGTTGAGGCCTGGCGGCAGGGCCAGTGCGGGGCCAGTGCTGGGTGTCTGCAGAGGGGCCGTGGGGTTAAAGGGTGGAGGGTCAGTGCCTCTTCACCAGAAACTCCAATTAGCTAAATTGGAGCTGACAAGGAAAAGCAGATGAAAGAAGCAAAAGATTGGCTAATGAGCAGAGCTGAGCGCTAAGTATGAGTATGGTAGTTCAGATTGGGCCCTATTAGGCACCTGTTTACCCAGGCTGCACTGGACCGCAGCTGGGTCTGACAGCAGTGTGAACGTGCCACTTGGTGACGGCCGCTTTTCCACCGCCATCAACCGAATGCCCTCAAGACGTATTTATCCTTCTTCCATACTGACAAGCTAATCAGAGAGATCAAATCAGCACAATGTTGAACATACAGCTCAAGGCAGCGGCCTCAGGGAACAACTATTATAGCCATTAGCATAGCTTTACCTCACTGGCTAAATCTAGCATCAGACTGAGGCACGCTAGCTTTTAGACTAGCATCAGGCATTAGCGTGATTAGTATCGACGTAAGAGAAATGAAGTTAGCGGGTGTGTGCGTATGTCCACCATTTGCAGACAAAGACCCGTTTTGTCCTCTGCTTGTATGAATGAGGCTGCTGTAGAATCGAGACTCGCGTTATGTCAGAGTAACACATTACCTCATCTGTTTCAAAACGGCCCCCTTACATGCTGTTATGATGAAGTTCGACAACTAATTCAAGTGTGTTTGTGAGCAAATGTCCTCTTCAGCATGGCTTCAGGCGAAGGAGCCATGCCCATTAAAGCAAGGAGCACGTGCCAGTTCAGAATCACTGACTTTTCACAAAAACCTGTCTGTGTGTTTGATAATTAAATTTAATCAATTTAATCAGTTAATCAAAACTGAAAACAAGAGGAGATATTATCAATATTTCTGAGTTATATTTGCCCAACCACAAGTCATCACAGGCTGCCAAGTTCAGATGAATGTAAACTGTATGATATATAGATCATCAGGCTGGAAAAGTCAAGTTTTTGAAAGTCTCACAAAGGCAGCATTTTATTTGATTTATTTGAATATTTGATCGAAACTACAGAAAACATAAAAACATTGTAAATGGAAATTATTCCAGCTGAATTTTTAGCACCATTTCTCCAGTCTTTAGTGTCACATGACCATCAGAAATTACATTAAATTACATTTAGTCATTTAGCAGACGCTTTTATCCAAAGCGAGTTACAAGTGAGGACAATGGATCCAACAACAGAGCAATAATATGCAAGTGCTATAACTAGTCTCATGTATCTTAGTGAAAAACAGATAGAATAGAAAATCTTTTAGAACAAGCTAGTTTTAGAGGACTTAACGCTTTTGTTAATTGTATAATAAATAAAAAGAAATGGAATAGAATAGAAAAATAATCTTTTTCATTGTAGAAATCATTGTAATATGCTGTTTTGGAGCTTAATTATTAATATTTTATTGCATTTATTATATATTAATATACTCTTAAATATGTATACTTATAATTTATATTTTTATTTATTTATTAATTTATCATGGGAACTGTGATTTTTTTTATTTTCTTTTTGTCACATTATAAATGTCTTTATTGTCAGTTTTGATTAATTTAATGCATTATTGAATTAAATTATTGTTATTATAATTATTATTATACTAATATACAAAGTTTTAAATGGTGTCTTTGCTGCAGTATTTTGGAATCCAGGTCCCCTTGTATGTTAACACTTTACATGTACACTTTAATGAGAACAAAACTAAACTAAACTAGAAAGAAAAAGTGATACACTTAAAAAAACAAAACAAAAAAACTGTTATAAACTTCTGTTCAAAACATGGCTCCCAAGTAAAGCAGCCTATCTTTGACATGCTGTGTTGAAGAAGCCCACAGCCCACCACGGGCGTCCACTGAGTTCCTGGGAATGGTGCCATGCTCTCAGTTGTGTCCTCTGTCTCAAATCTCCACCCCTCCATTACACCATCTCATAATTACCTTGAGGATTTCTCTTCTTCAGTCCAAATTCTCCCTCTTTGCCCGCCTGCCAGCTCCTCAGATGTCGGTGGAGAAGCATGTCATTAGCTCAGTAGCGTGGATGGGCCTGAGGAGAGAGTGTCTACGGCCTGTCGCCTGTCTGCCCGCACCACTCTGGAGACGCTTCTTTATTTGCTCTGGTTTTTTTTTGGCTGAGGAGCAACCAATGTCTACTATAAGGACACATGCCATTTCCATTTAGTTTTTTTTTGCATGGTCAGATTTTAAAGTATTTTTCATTGAGTCTTCCCTTCCCTCTCTTCTTCTTTGTCTTGGTCTTTCTCTCACGTTTGGGATGTAATGTGACTCTCTTTCATGTCTGTGCTGTGTGTATCCCCTCTGTGTCTTTATCTATTAACTATTGAGCTATCAAATTCACCCTTCCCCGAGGAAAGACTCCTGCGGTTAATCTCAGTCATCGTCACTCTTGGGCTCCGGTAGAATGATGAGATGATGGTTTCGCAGGAGATGATATACGGATCTGTAATCCAGTGTTAAAGGAAGCTAATTCGAAACTGTAGCTTGCCAAGTTACCCATAATTACCCACCTTTACCCACAAAGCAGTTAAATGACAATCAGGTTGCTTTCACAAAAAAGTATTTAACCACACCGCAAGCTGCTAAAAAAGATAATAAAAAGTATCATGACCTCAGTAAATTACTTCTTTGTCCCCACAAAATATTCATGATAAATCATTACAGTATGTCAATGAAAATTACTGTATTCAATCTGATTATATATATATGTATGTATTAGCACACTATTTCAGCAACCAAGTGATCAGCTTTTTAGAATCAAAGGTATGCCAGATTTGTAAAAGTCTTATGATTTTGCAAATTCTAAGTTATCAAATTTAATTTGATTTATTCAGACAGTTCATCTGCAGCAGTTGCTCACAAAAAAATTGTAATGAGATATGCAGAAGGTGAGCATAATTTTACCAAGTACAACATGTTCCTGGATCAACATCCTTGTTGATCCTGAAACAACATTCCAATCAACCAATCAGAATTGAGGTATCATTTTTCAGGAAATATCTGTTTTAGGTTTATGATCAAGGTGCTTCTACTTCCTTCTTAATCAGCTATGATTTCACAATGCTTTTAGGAATAAATTATGGGTAGTGTTAGGTTTAGAAGTAGAGATTGGGATAAGTCTATATTTTTGGACAGTAATGTTGATCATGGATCAACAAAAGATGTTGATCATATCTTACCAACACAGTCTCACTCAAACTCGTTACATGTTGACGCTTGGTCAAGACCCTTTTACGTCACTTTTTGAAGCTCTGGGTACCCCTTTTTAGTCACTTTTCGATGTGAAATTCTTTGGCTTAATGTAATGTATATAAACATTTATTATATAATTTTTATTGAAGCACCATACCCCACCCCTACCCTAAGCCTACCCACCTCTGAACAATACACAACACACACACACACGCACACACACACACACACACACACAGGCAAAGGCAGTGGCAGGTATTTATTGCACAAACTAATCATAAACAAGCGGTATAAATACAGTATAAATTATTTAACAAACCCAAAAAGCATTGCTGCATCTGAAATCACATACTTGCCAAACTATTACAGTATGCAAAAATCTGTATGCAAAAGTAGTTGGAAGTCATCATATTTGGTGAAAAGTACCAAATGACCTACGTACTTGTGCCTGAATACTTGTGCACAAATTTTAGGATTTATAAATGGCAATTAAGAAACGCAACTGACGCCATGTGAGAGTATTAACAAAATATATCCAAATGATATAAGTACTACCCATATTCATGCACATTCAAATGTAGTGCCTACACAATGAGTATGCCCTGTTTAGTAAATCTGGCTCACAGTTTGTTCTTCTTCCCAGATGAAAAAAGTCACAGAAATAGAGAGATGCCTGTCAATCATTGTGCATCACCTTATACAACAAAAACTGGAATAACACTTTTTATTGCATTTTGTCACGTTAAGACATAGATAAGTCAAAGGTATTAAATTATTGATGCATACAAGAGAAATGAAAGTTGGACCACTTGAGGAAGTTTGAAAAAGTTGTTTATTGTAAAAAAAATAATATACATATATATATATATATGTTATGGACTAGTTATTCCCAAACACTGAAAGTCAATATCTCCATTAGACCATCTTATATACAAGTAATAGAGCACAAAACATATCCCTTCCTGTACGTTTATACTACATTCCTCATGAAGGGCAATTTCAAAGGATTGCAGAAAATCTTGGATGAGTGAAACAGACAAGCTTTCATATGTGCCATCTGACTCGGAACTCTAAGTCCGTCATTTTTCTGTCATGATCAGTGGGATTACGGAGCGATGGGGAGGTGATTTCCCCATGTGGGGGTCTAAGATATCAAAGCCGGAAGGGTGTGGGGAGGCTGGGGGAAGAAGAGGGGAGAGGGGGGAGATGGCGGCCTTTGTTCCAGCTCCACCCCAGGATTCCATGAAAAGATCACCAAGCAGCCTGATTCGTCACGGCCACGGGCTCTGTGCTCTGATTGGTTCCGCAGAGCGGGCAGATGTTCCGGCTGCAGCAGGGGGCTTGGAAGATTCCAACTCTACACTCTCACCCCACAGGCAGTCACATACACACATGCTTAAGAACCAATGCATACTCACACACGCCACAGGACAGTCTCATTCTCACAAACACAATCTCTCAGCTATTTCTGGAAAAATTCTGAGATGAGATGCAAAAAATAGAATCAGTTGAGTATAGATCAGATGTTTCGTACATTTTCAAAGTATGTACATTAACAATCTGACTCTATTTAGATATTTTGAAAAAAAGTTTGTAACCAGGCTGTTTTGGGTAACCATTGACTCAATAGAGCCAACAGTGACCAAAACAGCCTGGTTACAAATTTTCTTTAAAATATCTCAGGTTTGGAACTACTTCAGGGAGAGTGAATGATGACAGAACTTTCATTTTTGGGTCAACTATTTCTTTAATAGGCATAATAGAGAGGATGGAGAAAGGAAGTGTGCGATCAAGACTCAAACACAGGATTCCCATGTACCAAGCACCAGAGCTCACTACATTAATGCGCATGCACTATTTATCAATATTTAAATAACGTACAGTCCGTACGGATAACAGACAGTCAGTCATTGTTTTACAATAAGATCAATTATTACTCAAGATGTAGTATTAACACTCTAGTATCAACAGGGTTTATTATTTCTGACTATTAATTATTCAGGGCTAACATTATACATTATTACTTACCAAAACATAAAAATGAACATTGCATTTTCTTTTCAGATATTTAAAAATACTTGATATTTTATATACATTTTATTTACATTTTTTAAATGTTTTAAAAGACACCACAGACATGAGACTGTCACACCTTTAAAGAAATCAGTTGCCCAATCAATTACAGTACAGTATTATGATTGTTATACACAAATATTTGACTAATGAATGCAGCATTGACCAATCAGAATCAAGTATTTCAATACGCCTTTTGATAATTTACACTTAAATCTGCTTTTGGTTCTTAAGCAGAACAATTTTGCCACTTTTGTCTATATTTGGACAAACTTTAGACAAGCGTGCCATCTGGGAACATCTAAAGAGTGTCTTTCTCCATCATTTAATGATAAATAGTTGGTTCTCTAGTAATTTTGTCCAGGTGTGTTTTTTGTGTTGTGATCAATTCCGATCAGCTCTAAAGGTTCTGATTGGTTATTAGAAATTGCACTGAGCAGAACGCAATTATTACAATGCCAAACATGAAATAAGAACGAGCTGTTTGCAGCGATCACCAATGTGCAGTTTAAGTTTCCAGTCAGATGAGAACATGTCAGGTCTTAATGAAGTCCAAGAGGTGTCTAATAGCTCACAGGACAGCTATTTATGCAACTCAGACAAACACAATTAATCGCCAAAGACTTCAAGTGGAAAAACTAAACAGATTTGACTACCCTACATGTATTTGCTGCCTCTGTGTTGTGCTGTTTGTAAATCAGGCTGTTTATATTGTCTATTATTAAGTGCATTTTCCCCGGTTACAAAAAGCATACTCGTATGAGACAGCAACATTAAGCAGATGTCCGCAAACAGACACAGAGCAATTTGCAGGGAAAAAATAACAGCAGAGAGTCATTGAAGCCAGGGAAATCTATGTAATTGTGGTAGGTTTGATTAAAGCCTTAGGTCTCATGGGGAACATGGGGTCTCTGGCAGGGTAAGCGCAGATACCTTATCTCAGCAAATCGCTGCCGGTCACTATTTTAAAGAATTCCCAGACTGCACTCTTCTTCTGGCAGTGTCTGAGGTAAAAGAGAGCCACTTGAATTGTCTCACACACACGCGCACGCATATGCCACTGAAGTCATACGCTGTTGGCATCTGTACTATCCCACCCACCCAACCAACCACACTTCACTTAATGTTAGCGGCACACCCATCATACGCCCGCATGCAATGACTCAAAAAATACACTGAATAGAACATTCCCAGTGCCAACGGGGCTTTATAAATGAGCGTCTGTGAAAAAACTATGGATCATTTTATAGCATTTATGTTGTTTTCTAAATCAGAAACAAAACAGATGTAGGATGCACTCATGGTGGCAAGCCATTTAATAATCAGAACCAGACAGCCTAGATATTGGATATAAATAATGATTATAAATACAGCATATATATTGTGTTTGACTACTTGCATGTCACTAAGTTTTGTTCTAATTTTTAAGCTGTTAACATATAATGAAATCCTTAATATTTTCTAAAAAATGCTTGGGATATGAATTGGTGGATGGATGTTTCACTTATTAATATAATTCAGCTTTTTAATATTTGAAAAACTTTTGTCCACAAAATCATGTTGGTAACAACTTGCAGAAACATGTCGGGATCAGTACGTCCCTTAAAAAATCAGATAGTTTGACGTTTTTATGGCAAGGCAAGACTAGATGAGGTTGTAAAATGTTATATATGGTGTCACTCCCCGAAAAGTTACAGATATTTATGAATCAATAATTCATAGCCTTGAAACATATAAATATAAATCTATATATTTTTTTGAAAATAGTTTGTACTCATTGTATACTCAATTTGTCATTACTTTTTACTTGATAGTTACACCCCTTGACATTTTTAGAGTCATTAAATAAAACATTGCTTTGAAAATTTCTTTAAAGCGCATGTAATTGAAACCAAATTTTCCTTGGATGCTCTTATTGATCATCTAAATTTTTTTTCCATACTTTTATGGTTGAAAAAATACACAGGTTTGCCTGTATGGCTATACGTTTCTTATGAATGTAACAAACAGTGTCATTTTGTCAGCTCTTAAGCCTCAGGTCAAAGGTCAATAATTTCATGGCGCAATGAAGACTTGTCTTAACCATTTACAATCAAGCAGCAGCACACACAAAGTCCATTTTTCAGGGTAGGTAGGGCATGGCGTGACAAACTTTGCCGATAAGGATATTAAAAGGAGCAAGAGAACTAAAGAAGAAAGATGTTCTGGATGTGGTTATCGGGCCGGAGCTGGCATCCACGCAGTGCGTTTGAGAGATAACAAGCCCCAGAGAGCCCGTCCACCTCCTAATGGCACATGACCAGAGCTCCACCCAGGGTCGCCAGCAATTGAAGTCCGAGCCAGGAAGGCACATCTGGCCCTTATTTTATTGGTGTTCAATTTTGCATCGGTATGTGGAGAGGGCAACAAACAAAGCTCCAGTCCCACCCTGTTCCCATATTCCTGCCTGCCGCTACCAGCCCCCTACTTCCCCCCGGGCCTAAGATTCATTTTAACGCACATAGGCTCGGTGCACATTACCGTGTATAGGTACAGATCTTATATTGAAGTCGAATTCCAGAGTAGCCCCCACAGGGTAGATGACAGGGTTTATTTAAAAGAAAAAAAGGCAAGGAGGAGACTTCAAGTCTGAAGAGGATATTAAAAAAATACACAGGAGGAAAAAAGCACCCCTCCGGCAGAAATAATTTTCTACCTTTCCAGAGAGAGAGAGAGAGAGAGAGGGCGAGTGAGCTTGACTGTGTGAATGTGAAAAGTTGAAAAGAAAGAAAAAAGTGACTTAATGCAACTGAAAAAGAACATCTTGACGTTTAATAGATCTATAATGAGAACCACTATGGTCACCTGCACAATTGCAAAAAAACTGAAACAAATCCAGAAGAGAGAGAGGGAGAAGCTGTTTGAATGAATGTAAAAGGCAGAGCAGCTAATGAAAACCAACTGCCATCCTGTCACCTATACATCAACCGTCTATTCCGCTACAGGACACCATGGACGGGAATAACAGCCTTCACTTCTTATTCAATCTCAACTCAACTTCCTCTCACTTCCCTACTCTTTCCTGCCCTCTTAGTTTCCTGTTCTTTGATTAAATTTTCAAGAAGGGAAAACTTTTCCTATTAGATGGTCTGAAAATGTAACACAGGTTTTTGTCGCCTTCAGTTTCACTTATCCTGAGTACTGGATGGCAGTAAGGTGTTTCAGTTTTGAATGTGTGATAACATGTTGCTGGCTCCTCCCATTGAGACCGGTACAGCCTGCACAGGAAGTTTTGCAGACTAGTGTGTGATTTAGCAGCACAAGAAAAAGCAAAAAAATAAATGAGTAAATTGTGACTTCAGCGAGAGAGATATTTGCAGAATTGTTAAAGGAACAGGTCATCTCAGTTATGAAAATGTAACCCCCATGCCATTCTAAATCTGTATGAGTTTCTTCTGTGTAACACAAAAGAGAGGTTAAGCTGCCCTTTTCCATATATCTATATCTCTTCGCGTAACAACATGTTTAAACATCTGTCTTTGTGTTTGATGACAAAGTAAATCATAATGGGTTGGAATGACACAAGGGCAAGATAATGATGACAGAATTAAAAGTTTTGTGGGAATGTTCTCTTTAGTCATATAAAGCTTGTAAAAAAATGTAATGAAAATGTTTATAGAAAAAAAAAATCTGAACAAGATTTTCAATAAGTTTAACGTAGTCTAAAATAGTTTTTACTGTGGGACAAAATCTCTAAATGAACTTAAAAATGAACCATCCAGAAAACAGAAGACATGTAAAAGGTTATATGCAACAGTTACATTTTTTTCAATATTAATAAATTAGAGACCCTAGTAACTTCTGAATGAAATACAATACAGCAGGCTCTATAGGGTTAATAATCAGCAAAATTCTTGAAGAAAACTCTTATCCCATCAGCATATATATCTCCAGAGATTCTTTTCCCGGTTGCACCAGGACTCCGTTCTCCCTAGTGGCCAAACACACCGAGTATCCTCTGTAAATCTCTCAGATTACATCACAACTGAGATTATCATTCAACCACTAGTCATGGTGCCACCAGCCGGTGTGCTGCAAAGACAGGAAGTGGAAGCTGTGGAAAGCCGAGAGCCATAGGCTGATGGTGGAATTGCTCAAGAGGCGAGGAAGAACACAGACAGGATACCCTTCTTATTTCATCCTTGTTCTCCTAACTTTTTTCACTCTCAGTCCGGTAAAAAGTAGTCTTTTTGGCCAGGCTCTGGTCTGCCCTGATCCCTGAGGTTGGATAGCAGGCAGAGATAAGACTGGAAAGACTGAAGTTCTTTCACATTTTTTACTAGTTGCTAATCTTCTCCAGCAGAGCCAAACCACACAGTCGTGTATTAGCTTTCCTGCTGTGACCAGGCCAACACTGCCAATGAATATTAGCATGTTTGCTTTATTGTGTGCTGGTAAAAGATCCTGAATGGCAGGGGAGACACTTAAGGTATATCTATGTGACAGCAGTTGAGGTTTTTGGCCAGTGCACTACGTTTGACCTCAAGGAAAACATGTACTATATCAATTCAGATTCATTAACAAGCTATCATTTGAAGGTTGGATAACAACCTGTCACTATGTCCCCCAGCACACTTTGGTCCACCAGTTGTGCCAGAAACTTAAGCAGACAAAGGACAATTATTATGGGGAAAATTGCTAAACACAAAAAAAAGCTAACATCAGTTTCTAGCTTCATAAATGCAATTTTTAGGCATTACTTAATCACACAACACTTGCACACATGTGCTGACACTGCTTTTAAATTCATCTGTGAGATGTAAAAGCATTTATTTCTGCCATTATAACCTCCACAATGACCACAAGCTAATAGGCTACTGTGCAGTCTTACCTGCATATCTGCTACCACTCTTTAGCTTCCGCCACACTAGCCACCAAACATATCTCTCTCTCCATTTATTACCTTAATTTAATGAGGGCTTTCCCTTCGTAACCTTTCCAGACTGATTTATTGCTCACCAAGCTGAGATCAGAGAACCAGGGCGCTATAGGGCACTCTAGGACACCCTGTTGCCCCTTCCTGAATTCAAGTGCTAGGCCAGTGCAGGCTGTGTGATTGCTAAACACAGCTGGGCCCAACATGGTTAGAGGTGTGAACACTCGCCTCTTAATGAGGCAAGAGGACAAGCGGTTTAGAACACAGGTCAGAGGTGGTGGGAGTGGGGCCAGAGAGGCTGGCTCTAATACAGGAGAAGTGGATTAATGGAAAAAAAGACATCAGGACTATGCGCCATAACTCTTGAGGGAGACACATTGTAGGTGTGGAACAGGACATTTGATGGTGATGTGGGCCAAAACTGCAAACCAATTTATTTTTCATTTCCAGCAGCTGGAAAGCAAGCAAAGCTACACTCTTAAAACATAAATGTTCCAGAAAGAGCTTTTAAGCACATAGGAGAACCCTTTTAAAATTCCTATGGAAGCACTGAAAAACTTTTCAGTTTAACATCTATATACTGATCCGTCAAAGAACATCTTACTGAATAGCTAGTTTTCATAGTTTTGACAATCTAATAAATTCTGTAAATCCACCAAGATGTGAAGCGGCCACCAACCAAGCAACTGCTATTGAGATAAATGGGAACGGTTCTCAGTGATACTTAATCCCTAAAGAATCAAATATAAGCCATCTCAAAATACTAATATTTTTACATTTTTGGTCAATTTTATTGTTGAGACACTATTAAAAATGGTCTCGACAGAGCTTGACCAGATGACATATGGAAAAGAGTTAGATATCTCTGAACACTATCTAAAGCCATGATAAAGCTGTCCTAAATATGTTTCTCATCAGTTCCCTAAAGGTTAAGTGTGTGATCGGGTTCATTTCTGCTTATTTATGGGGGCTGTAAGCTGGTCTCATTTCTAGAGGATGGGGCATGTGAGAACTGTGAGGTTTTTATGGTAGAGGGCTTGACTTCATGGTTGTGCGATGATCAGCAGGGTTGCCAAGAAGAACTTGTTTGGACAGTTACGCCCCTCAAAACCAAAACTGAGCAACTGGAATCAATTTTACACTTGGGGAATGTCTGGCCGCCTCCTCCGTATTTAACCACTGGGACTGTGGTGACTATAGTCAAAGCATGATACTTGTGAGAGTAGTCAGTAGGCCCGTTGCATACAAGTCCAGTGAGGTTTGGGGGCGATCTTAATCAGGCCCCTGAAAGGTCATTATTGTAGGCCCCTCTCAACCACTGGGCCTTATGCACTCTGTCCCTTTTTTGGCTGCGACGGCAATGATCATAATCCAGACAAAGTGCTGTTTCTGTAATCACTAAAGTTCTGACACAGTAAAAAACGAAGGAGAAAACAGGGATGAGACGGGACTTTGTCAAAGGGGCCATGATTCTCTGATTTGTGGGTGCCTGTTACCCTTTTCACCCAGAATGCTTAGCCTCTCGCCCTGGATCATCTCAATAACTCCCTTCCTCTGACGGCTCCCAGCAGCACCATCAATCTGTCCCACTCCAGGATAAGAGACTGTCCTGTCTCTTGCCTTACCTCGTCTCTATTTCACCCGATTTGTGCTAGGGAGTCAAATTTCCATCTTGAAACTGCAAAACAGAAGCACGACCTGATGCCTTATCACAGGGTCTTGCAGAAAAGGATTCATTAGTGGGTTTCATGAACAGTTTCACAATGATAATTATTGAGAATGTTATTAATGTTGGGTTACCTCTTGCCACAATGAAAGGTCCTTAAACAACACTAGTTGAGAACTAGGATGCTGGTTGATAATGTTAACCATTGCAGGAATAAATACTTTAGTGGAAATGGAATTGCTACATGTTATTGACTCACACACCAGCTAATATTATTAGAAATTTAACACCATTATTAAGGTAAGAAACTATTTGGCTGTGCCAATCAGTTTAAAGACTTTTTTTGGTTGTACCTTAAGTCGCTTGCCAAACAAATTGTGTTTAACCAGTTACCTGACCTAACTCGGCAGTAGTTTTACAGAGACGTCAGGACAACACTGTTTTCGAGAGGAGCAGGGTTACAGCAATATTCACGCTGGGTGGGCTATGAAATACTGTGAATGAAAGCAAAGGCACGAGAGAGCGAAAACGAGACAGAGGTACTGAAGGCCGTGAAATACGTGCCTCAGTGGAAAGCGCTCTTTATTTACTTTTAACAGGCCTGTAAACTTACTTTCAATGCCCCAATCAGGACACCATAACCCTGGGCTACTCAAGCCTGTTTCCAGCAGTTGACAGAAAAGTCTGGTCAGTGTTTCGTCTGTTCTTCTGCTCGGCCAATGGGCAAGTGATGCTATCTCATATGCACAGATATTACATAAATATAAGGTCTATCAGGGGATTTTTGACTTTGTTTTTCTTGGTGACCTTCTGTCCTGCAAAACTAATTTGAAACAGAAGCTTCTTCAGACAGTTTCATCTCTTTTTTCTATGGCCGGCTGTCTCTCTGTCCACCCCCAGGGAGCTGCAATTTATGCCTAGGGACAAAACAAGCGCAAAGGCCTGGAAGGCTGGAACCGATTGTCCACGGGTTGAGAGGGTCTCTCCGGTGGTGAGTGAGGCTGAGAGAGAGAGAAAGGACGGATGAGACCATTACAGAGAGACAGTGAGAGAGAGTAAATGGAGATTATTATGAAGACATCAGTCCTGGTCTCCGGTTTCACATCTGCCTAGGATTCCTGTCTTACATCCTGTTGAAGGGAATCTTTCGACAGCACAGTCTTCTGACCTCTCGCCTTACACTTCCTTGTGCTTAAAAGCCTGAAAAAGTACCATGGTACCATCATGATAAAAAAAAAAAATTGCTCAATGATAATAAGTCATAATACTGTTTAATATTTGTACATGTTTGAATGTTGCTAACACAAAAGACATTTGGATACAATAAACAAGCTAAAAAGGCAAAAGAAATTGACGTAAAATGAAGCAGAATTAAATACAAGTCTACACTATTTTAGGTCACTAATCTATTAAACACATTTGTGACAATGATCATGTGATTCCTTTGTAGACGTTAAATTAAACGAAATAATTAGGCTTTCTAGAATTTGTTTTAAACATATCCCAATAATAAATGCAAAATAGAAAACTGCTATTGTTGTATTAGCTTTCTATTTGTGCTTGCATATGCATGTGTTCATGTCTGTATTCCTAGTCACTGCTACGCTTGCGTGTTTGCATATGTTATTGCTTCTTTATCCCATCCAAAGTGCCACATCCCTGTCCAATCAAAACTCTGAGCAACAGGCCTGCAGCATAACACTGAGTAAACACGCATGACATTCACTCAGCAGCTGGGAATACTGCTACCAATGGCACGGACCAGAGCAAGAACCATATTTAATTGGCTAAGAAAACATTTGGTCTCATTCCCTGGCAAGCCGGTTGTGCAATGCATGAGTAGATGTCTATTTGTTATGAATATATTTCCAAGCAGAGATGCATAACACACCATTTTAAAGATTTATGAGAAATGCCGAAGGGAAATTTAAGCATTACATTTACTTAAAAACTCTAGGAATGCATGGCATGGTACTACTGTACAATGTATTTGGGCCACATATCAAGAAGGTGCCATGGTATCTTTTTATTTTATACAAAGAAAGTCATGAGTTACTGTTGTTTGTGTGTGTTCATACCCCAAATAAAACATTGTCTCCTATCTCAAGTCCAAAATGACATACAGGTGAATAAATGATCTTTAGTTTTAAAGGAGAAGTTCACTTTCAAAAAAACTTTTGCTGATAATTTACTCACCACCATGTCATCCAAGATGTCC
>JAUCMT010000039.1:9368296-9388481 GCA_032357475.1 Enteromius thamalakanensis | reverse complement strand
GACAAAAACGTAACAATCATACAATTTAAGGGCCATTATTGTAACACCGCTACGTTTTGCGCTTTGGACCAACGTAGTCAGGGTACGTTTTTGTATGAGACTGGGTTGAAATAAGTCGAGCATTCTGCAAACTCTCCACAGAAACAAGTGGGCTTCTGAGTGTGTGTATTTGTATGAATGACTTATGTTTGAGGCCGAAAGAATGCATGTGAGTATGTGTGTGAGAAAGAACAGAGTGCAGAGAGATGAGTGAATAAGTGAGATGTAACATACTGATGAAATTCCCAGAGAGGCCAGAATGGATAATACAATTTCGGCACAGTGATGCACAAACCAGATGGGTGGGGGGTGGTGGGGTGGTGGTGTTCCAATCTTTCTCACTCTCTTACACACACACACACACACACCTGTCTGAGTTAAGAGATACATGGCCTTTCTGAAGGATATTGGTTAAGTGTGTTGTACAACAGTAAAGGCAGTTTCTTTACGGACTGCAACTTTCACAAAATGGGTTTTATATTTAATGTTTTAATGGGTTTAAAGAACTTAATAATTGAGCATTACATATATTATATGATATTGCAAATATTAAATGGGTTTATACTAATTGGAACAATTAAAAACATCTTATAAAATATATTATATAAAAGCATCATTTGTATTTTTTATTTTTAACTATTTAATTAATTATATTAACAATTTAGTATTATAGTTTTTTTCCATTTTGCATTTTGTAAATTGTACATTTTAATAATATAGTTTAAGCCAACATGAAATTGACTTTAATGCACTTTTCTGCTTTGTTTTTTCTATTTGTATTAATTTTTTAATCAAAAGCGTGTGCCTATTGCCTCTCCTTTGACCACCTAGTGACCAATTTTAATGATCCGATCAATTTCCCATGATAAAATCACAAAAATCTTGTTTCACAATACAAAACACTTAACATTGGTTAGCAACTTTACTGCTGCTGCAACATTGCACTTTTTATGTTAGGAATTATAAAGTTTATTCTAATCAATGTATATTCAAAGTAACTGTCTTTATATTGCTGTTTGAAATTAATAAAAAATGAATTCCACACCCGTACAGTAGGATGAGTTCAGGATTTAATAAGCTAACCTTTGACATAAGAACGCACATTCCTGTGTGAGGTTGAGGATTGTCCCAGGATTGATTTAGCTGTGTACTCTGACCTCTGACCTCTGAGTCTAACCCACAGCCCTGATGGCACTCCTGCTATCTCTAATGACCTTTTGATAGTGGGAGAGGTGGAGAGACAGTGGAGCATCACAGCCCCCGCTGGAAAAGTCAACACTACCCTGTGTTGCGTTGCAGCTCGTAAACACTCTGTTGACAGTGATCAGATCCTGATTATCCCGGGACATGGCAAACAATGAACAGAATCAAGGGGTGGGCACCTTAGAGAAGGGGCGTGAGGGGGATTTCTGATACAGTGGCTAATTTTAAAGTACCTTTTCTAAGATTTTATTTTTGCTGGCTATTTGTGTTTTCCTTTTCAACTAGCCACAAAATCACAAAAGAAATGTCTAGGTTCACTCCTAAATTAAAAAAAAAAAATTATAAAAAAAAACAATAATAATAACAATAAAAGAGATTTATAGACTTATATTAATGCAGTACAATGAGTTTTAAAAATTAAATAATAAATATTAAAATAACATACAGTTTCATAATATCAATGCTGTACTACATACAATCATACAAATTAAAACATCATGCACTACATATTTATTTAGTTAAAAATTTGTTTAGTTAATGTGATTTAAAATAAGACAAACCAATGAGTAAGATAATATGTTTTAAATGATACTTTATTAATTTTTATGCATTATCATAATGAATATAAGATCCTGTTGCAATGTGGCAATGACAACTGGAAGAAAAATATTAAAAATTAAAGGAAGGTCCTAAATTTCTATATTTTAATAGTAAATAAAATTCCTTTATTTTGATTCTGATGTTCTTATTTGCATATATGGTTTAAAAAGTCCTAGCTAAAGTGGAATCATAAAATAAATGCTTTTTCAGAAGCACACAGGCATGTCCATCAGAACAGTTTCTCATTCTGAACTGACATTTTGGTATGAGAAACAGAGACTGCCGGGCCAGGGAGGAATCTGTGTAGCCGCTTCACTTCCCAGCATGGCTTCGGCCTCTCTAAGTCTCTCACTGCTTTGCCTGACCCCCTCCAAACGCTTTTGTATGAAGACCCCTGCTCCCTGTGGACTGCCCGCTTTCTGGCCTTTCACATGAGACTGTGTCAAATTATTCCCCCCCCCTCCATGCCTCTGAGCCCACCACACAGTAGCTCTCTCCTTCTCACGTGCACACACACACTCCCACTGGCCCAAAACACAAGCCAGAGGAAAGAAGGGCAAAACAGAGGTAATGAACTAGAGCGAGAAAGATCTCCGGGCCGAACAGAGAGATGTTTCATACATGACCTGTGTGTGAAGAGGTCTACGCCTTCTCTCCTGGAGTCTGGTTCTTGTGAACACCTTTGATTTCAGTCCAGGACCTGGTGAGTCCATGCAGCCCAACACAGAGGCCTTCAGATCCAGCGCAGGGCTCACAGATAGCCTGCTGCTCTTGGCTTGGGCTGAGCTTTTCTCTCTGACAAAATCCCATTCAAGAAGGTGAAAGCTCTGTGCAGAGGTGCAGAGAGATGAGAGGAATAGGACTGTTGGGCCAAAGGCTAATAACATGGGCCGGGAAAAAGTTCCAACCGGATGGAGAACCATATTGTGTGAGGATAATTAAAAATAGATATACTGAATCATGTTGCTGGTTGCTTTGGGATGGCTAGGGTGTTTTAGCATTAATGCTTACTGGCAGTTATTGAATGCAATCATTTCTTTACACTAGCAAACAAATGTGTGCAATACTTAAATTTTTTATTTTTTTATTTTTTGTAAGAAGCCTCTTATGCTCAGCAAAAACAATAAAATTGTCAAATTTTACTCTACTGCAGTCTATATTGCGATGAAAATCTAAAATAACAATCTTACAATTATTAAATGTAATTATTTTAATTCAATTCTAGCTCCTGTGCTTCAGATCTGAGAATAATTTTGCTCTTTGTGTGGTTGTCAGCTACTGTAAATGTCTTATTTACTTTCTGCTTTGACAATAAGAATAATATTACTGTCTGGTATCAGCACCAAACACTTCAGTGATTCATGGAGATGATTAATTGTAAATTGTAATTTGAGTTCATTGTAATTATGGGGATTTTGCTTTTCATTCATTATCACCAATTGTAGAATGATAATTTCTCTACACTATCAAATATGTGGAATAATTAAGATTTTTTAATGCTTTTGGAAGAAGTTTCATATGCTTAAAACAGGTCTTTAGTGTCAAATGACTTTTCAGGACTTTTTGAAAAAAAAAAAAAAATTTTGTTCTTTATTATCAGTAAATAATATTATGACTGAATATTATGATAAATGTAAAGTCTTTATTTCTTTCCACAAAAATATGAAGCAGGATAACTGTATTGATAAGAAATGCTTTCTAAGCACCATATCAGCATGATTTTTGAAGGATCATGTGAAAACTGGAGTAATGATGCCAAAAATTTAGCTATATATATATATATATAATAAAATAAAATAATTCCAGTCTTGCTGAGCATATGCATATATATATATATATATATATATATATTACAATCATTCCAAACTTTTGACTTTTCACCACATTCATTTCACAATTTAAAAAATGCACTACCATTCAGGTTAAAAAGAAATCTAGTATAATATTCTATGTGTGGATTGATCTGGTCGTCCCTAAAAATAACACTCCACACCCACAGCATGGGATGAGTTACGTGCAAAATTTAATACTGTTTAATAACCAGCCATAGATATGAGCAATAACAAAAGTGATGCAACCATCACTAAAAAGTAAAAAAAAATGCTTATTGCACAATATTTCAGTATTGATAACAGCTGTAAATCTGTTTCGCATGAAAATCAAAAGGGAGAAAAGTGGGGCGCCAAGGGCATGTTGGCATGTCCAGCTCTTCTCAAGCAAAATAGAAAGCAGCAGTTGTCAGATAAGAGGTCCTCTACGCTCCAACAGCTCTCTCTCTCTCTCTCTCTCTCTCTCTCTGCTGTCAGGAATCTATAGGTTCTTCGGCTTGGCTGAGAACACAAATGCATGTTTCTCTGCAGACTTTGGAGAAATTGAATCACACCTTCCACTGGAATGGGCTGTAAGAAAGGCAGGCAGCACCTGCTGTCCACTGGTCCGGGTGGGCCGTCCCATCACAGATCTTTTCCAGTGATCAAATGCGCAAAGATGATTATGTTATTTACACATGCCTTTACACAGAACAGATGACTGTTTCACACTCAAGCTCAGGCATCCAGCCATTCCCTCCACACCTGAACTTCTCTTCACACACACCCTCATCTCACAAAGTGCTAAGGAAATAGTCCCAGCCAAACAACATAAGCTACATCCAACCAACGGTCCAGAGGCCAAAATGAACCACAGAATGTATCTACTCAAGGCACAAACAGGCGCTACAAAAGCATATGCAAAAGTAGCATTTTGCTCTCAGTCTATGAAAACCTCTGTCCTTTATTGTAACTGTCCTTGTCTGTGAACGACTGAGGAATGGGCTCTGTGCAAATATATCACATTCTTCCTGAAAACTCCTGCATGGCTGAGGATTATGGAGGCATGCAAACAGAGACACCACCTGCCAATCGCACCAACATCTGTCTCAGTAATGCTTGGTAAAAGTTCACTTTTCAATTTGGATATTTGTACAAATGTTTCTTGTTAATGCCTGTAAGGACTATTCTTATCTTCAAGATTTTTTTTAGACTTGCAGACAAGGCCAAACACATGTTTCTAGTAAAAACTTACACTTATTGCAGTTTATTATCACAACTGTATCACAATATATATTGAAACTATATTCTATAATTCTAAAATACTCAGGTCTTTAATAAATACTCTTAATATATGTTGTTGCCAGTTCCTGTTAACTTAAGTAGATAAATAAATTAGGTTTTGATAAATTTATGGAGGGAAATAAAAAAACATCTTCATGGAACATGCTCTTTACTTAATATCCAAATGATATTTGACATAAAAGAAACAAATCAATAATTTTGACCCATACAATGTATTATTGACTATTGCTACAAATATACCTGTGTTACTTATGAGTGATTTTGTGGTCCAGGATCACATTTTCATTTGGTTAAAAATATTACAGTAAAATAAAATAACTAAATAGTACTGAACAAAATTTAAATAAAAGTAAATGAAAATAATAACAAGCTGAGGATGTTTGGGGTTGTAGGGGTGCAGGCGGGTATGCTGGTAATGTTCATTAAGCGCGCGCGCACACACATACAGCGGCAGTAGGGCAACCCCCTGAATACTGAAGCTCTGCCCTGCTGCTGTAGGGCTGGAACATTCCTGCTCTGACGAGCTGCTGAGCAATATGATCCCCTCTCTCTCTCTCCGTGTGTGTAGAAAAAGACAGAAGTAGTAGTAGTAGAGTGAACGTGTGCAGGGAAAAGAGAGGACAGAGTAAAACAGAGAGTACAGAGTAAAACAGTTAGACGAGTACGGTTCACTTACTACGAACTTCACCGGGATCTGAAGATTTGAGTTACGTACTTTGACTCCGCGGCGTTCACGCGTCTGCACGTCTGGGACAGAAAGCGAGTGAAACGGCGTATCGTTACTATTTTCCCCCGTTGTTTTGCACTTTGCGCCCGCGTCTAATGGAGGGCCCCGTGCGGATCTGCCATCAAGAGAATGTGTTTCACTGCTAGAGCGCCCGGCTGCCAGCAGCTTTTGCCCTCCTGTAAAAGGTAAGAAACTTCGGAGAGTCTTCACCCGCGGACGTGCTGCGTGAAGAGAGCCTTCCGCTGAAAAGTTCATGTGTATTCACTTGCTTTTCCTGCACTGCAGACATCATACATGAGGAGAAAGTGTAAAATGCCAAGTGTTAAAAATGACTTTTGTTTTGTTCTTGAATGCAGGTATTACAAACAAACTCGACTTCACTGTAAACTCTCTAGATGTCAAAGTGCTATGTATCGATGCAAAGTGCCAAGTGAAAAAGTTTTGTTTGGGCAAACATAAACAATCCTTTTGCCAAAAGTTTAGAAATAAAGTTTAAATTGTAGAATTAGTTGAAGAATGCCAAAGGGCGTACAAAAGTGCGTAGAAACAAATTCTAAAGAATGGAAACAAAGTATCCTAGTGCACATAGTAAATGCAAAATTGAAAAGGATGTAGAAACCATGTTTATAGTGTATAAACAAGGCTTAACAAAATTGGAAAAGAAGATTCAAAGTTTTAAACAAGTTTTAAAAATGATGTGAGGAAACTGAAATAAAGTGCAAATACAAATTCACAAAATCTAAGCGTGAAAGATTTTGTGGTGGAATGCATGAACACTCCTTTTGTCAGAGTGTAAAGTGTGTTGAAACAAAGTATCTAGACTGAGACTGTTCAAACTGTTCCTGTGTAAAAGTAGCAGGAATAAAAAAAAAAACCTCAGTCCCATCAATGAAACCGTTTCAGTTTTCCTTGAGTCTGAGTTGACTTTAGGTTTCTTTTTTTTCTGACAGTGACTTTAATCATATGTGTAACTGTATAAACACAACATTGATGTTCCTGTTGGCCTTCGGGGAGCTTTTAGAGTTATCTCAGTAAATATGAAAACATTAAAACAATCGGACAAATCTTTCTCTGTGACACGTGTTTTGTTAGGATTGTTAGTCTAGCCATAAGCTCTGAAGTCTCTTATAGAAATGTTTTGGCTGTTATATGCAAGTTTTGTAAGTAAATGAAACTTGGTGTGCGTTATCGTTTAACGTAACATGTTTTTAATTGGGGTTCCTCTGTAATATTTAAGTTGACATCCACTTTGTAATTAAAGTCTGTATTAACATGGAAAAATGGTCATTTCTTTACCACTGTTGCAGTTTGATGACAGCTATTGATGAAAACGAACCCCACAGTATGTATTAGTCAGACCCCAAACACTCGGCTCTTTGAAATGAGATACCTGTGAGACAGAATCCATGGGTTTTTTGGTTCTGCAAAATAAATAGCACTAGATTGGAGAACAATAAATTAGAACCTTTCACATATAATCCACAGAATGGGTTATTTAAGAGTTTTCAAATGACAAAATATTAAAAAAAAAAACTATTATGTAGTTGACATGATGACCGGTTTATTTTCAAGGTTTATAGATTAAAATGTATAAAATATATTCTAATTTGTTGATTAAAATGTATGTAAGTACTGTAAAGACGCAACAGGTTGTGCCATAATGAGTGATATTTGAATGGAATTGTTTTTAAGTATATTGCTCTGCAAGCCTTTTAAGAGGATTCTCATCACGATTTAAGGAAATGTGTCTTAAACTCTCTGTAGAGTTTAAACCAACCCGAATTCATATTACATGTCTTGTAATAGCAACAGTGTACTTCAGAATAGATTATAAGTTTTGTATTTGATAGATCAATGTATCTTGGGTTGATTCATTTAAATGCTTTGAATTTTGTAGGCGATTAAAAAAATCGGATTGTTTATTTGCATACTGATGTTTATGATTCCGGCAGCAGATAGAGGTATGTATCTTTGTATTGTTCCTCCTGTGGGCGTAATGACTCTTTTGATGTTCTGCTTCTAAGGCGTAAATGGATGCCTACATGTGGCATGTGAGTGTCTTTTGTGTGATCAGAGAGGTTAGGACATCATGACTGCTGTGTAACAAAGCCCTCATGCTTTCTGCTCGGGAGAGAAAGAGACCGAGAGATCTCAAGATACCAGCACAATAAAAGTTTGAAGAAGCGCTTTCCAGGAAAAGCAAGTGTAATGAGTGAATGTAAGCATGTGACTTCTTTTCGTTTTAATTTTTGCTACATTTTTACAACCCCATGTATTTAGCTGAAAATTGCTGTGCCGTTACGCTGCGGTATTTTATGGGACGTGTGAAAGGCGTAGACAGAGGATGAGGCACTATAGGACAGCCGAGTGAACTTTTATCATCATGTCTTTATTTTTGTCCAGGCAGGAATGTTGAGCTCGGTCGCATATAATCCGACTCGTTCTCTTTCACCTGTTGGGTTTCTCTCTCTCTCTCTCATTTTTCAGAAGATCTTGTCAGAATAAAATACGGCGAGAAAGAAAACTTTCTGCTGATGGATTAAACATATGCTTATCATCTCATTGTAATCACTACACAACAAAATCTCACTTTGCACAGTTGGAGCTGTTGAAATTGTTTCCTGTCGCTCTGGTTAGAGATAAAGCAATGTTTAGAGTTCATAACCGCAAATATATGATGTAAATATACAGCTTGAGTTGGGTTTTAAAATATATTGTGGTGGTAGAAGGTTTCGGTTTTGCTGTTTTGGCTGTGTTTTGGGTTTGTTTTCAAGTGCCATGTCACTGTGCAGTTCGGGATGTCTCTTAAAGCTTTTCTTAAGAGTTTTAGTGTGACAAAATGCTATATTGATTTGATGTTTTATACAGAATTTCACTCAAAGCTTTAGGATACAGAGTGAGTGGATATATTAATAATTAACAATAATCAAACATCGCATGTAGCAGCAGAAATTGATTTATTCTTAAGTAATGTATGTTTTTTGTTTTACTTTTTTTCGTTTTGTTAGTATAATGTGTCTGTTAATTTGCTGTCACTGTAATTATTAATCTCTTGTTGTACAGCTGTTATAAAACATTTTGATGGTTATGCATTATGTGTAATGTCAGTGTATTTATCTACTTCTTTAGTAATTTGTGCCGTAACTAACACTACAGAGTTACACTTAACTGTAGTTTAACTGCTTTAAATTTAGTGTAGATTGTAGGGAATATATGATAACGGTGATGTTTTACATTCTCTAATATTTTTTTTATCAGCTCAAAAAGAGAAAGATGAAAAGGAAGGCTTCCGCTCTTTTTCCTCCAGTAGCTTTGATCATTTACTGATAGTGTTTATTAAGCTCCCACATCTCAGAGGGGATCTCCATTTTCTGTGTGCTACTAGAATGTAATGATACCCGTATGCTTCCACTGTTTCAAACAGACTTTTATTACATAGGGGCTGCACTTAGAAACCGGTAGAGTTGACGTTCCAGAAAACATCATCCTGAATATTTAAGTCTTTCGGCCACAGGTGGGCACCTTCAGAGGACACTCTCCGAAATAAAGGTGCAAAAGCTGTCACCTTTTAAAAAGGTACAAGTTTGTACCTAAATGGTCAATTTTGGTACCTTAAAGGTGCATATTAGCACTTACAGTGTACCCAGTTCAACCTAATAGGTATAAAAGTGTAACTTTTGAAAAGGTACTGCCCCAGTGACCGCTTTTGCACCTTTATTTCTGAGGGTGTACCCACAATCCGTTTATTTTATCCTGGAGGAGGACATGCGAGCATTTCCCATTCATTCCTACACTTCAGTCAAATAATAGCTAGTTTCTGAGGTCACTCTTTTTGCGCAACTTAGCATTTATCTTTCTAGATAAGTTGGATCGAGAAGTACTTATCTTCAATTGCTTTTGCTTCCCCGTTTTGTTTCTTTGCACGTTTGTGATCGAGCCCTCTTGGTTTCCTAATTAAATGACTTGATGACATTTTGTGATTTTAAAGTCATGACCCATCAGTGTTCCTTCGCTAATTACGAGCATTTATAAATCATTAGCAGGGCATTGGTTATCCAGTACAGACTGGAGCTAAATGCTGCAGTTCTATTTAGAGTGCTAGAATAATGTTTGGCCGTTTAGAGGGTTCTGGGTAATGATAAACACATGGGGCTGTTGAAAAGGTATGCTAAGTGGCCAATTTGAATGTAAGCATGTGTAATGATTCGGACCCAGTGATGGCCTTTCCAGTCATTTTGGTGGTCTGTCGTAGTTTGTCGCACGTTGTGGGTTGGAAACACTGCATTGGATCAATACATGGACAAGAAAAAACCCTGTCTACGATTAGTTAGGACTGCGCGGAAGTCAGTCTGGGGCGGAAGAGGCGGACGAGCTTTCATAAAAGTAGGTTGAGCAATTCAGACAAAGTTTTATGCTTTTTTTTTAATTCCGTCTGTGTGTGTTTGGGCTTCGGGCAGGATAGAATGTAAATGCACATTAAAAGTGAGTGATGAATGTGTTTGAGTAGCTTTGAGCGGCAGTCGAGGCGTGTTGGCGTGGGAGACTTGAACGAAAGTTGGTGTATTTAGGGAGTCATCTTCTGCCCTGCCTCTGTTGCCCAACAGATGTTAGGCAGCTTTCTTTTTACCCCCGCCCTGGGCAGGGAGGGATGAAAGTGATTTTGTAGGGCTGTGTGGTTTGAAGGTTTATTTAGCTTGGGGCTATGATCTTTGCTCTCTGCACCATTCCAAGATTAGCCATTGGCCATAAATGGCGAGATGAAGTAATAAAGTTTCACAATATTTTTAATAAGTGAAAATCTTTAAATTGTATTTTAATATTTATATATTGTGAATAAATTGTGGATATTCAATAAATCGTCTCGCTGCCATTCCTTGCAGACAGGACAGAAGTGGTCATGCGGTATGGCAAGCATACCGTCACACTGCATACGGAATCTGCCCTGTCCTGATTAGAAGAACCACCAAACAAATTTGAGGTTATTTTTAATTGGGACCATGACGTCTGATTTCGAGCAGCATACAGGATTTTATAGATTTGATGATACTATAACTACAGTGATACTGAGTTGGTCCATCACCCGGAATAATTGCCTTTAATCCCTGAAGTCCAGGTCTCATTAGTTCGGGTTAGCTGACAGCCGTCGTCCTTCTGGAGTGCTGTAGGAACTGGAGACGAATTACGGCTGGCTGCCAAAGCTTTGCTGTGATTTAGGGCCCTGGTATTGCTGATGGATGGCATCCAGCAGTTATGTACATCGGGTGAATGGTGTATCGCACAGGTTTTGTTTTTGTCTCAAAAGCTTGTAGCAAATTGTGCCTTTTAAAAGATGATCCAATCACAATAGTATTCACTAAATGCCAGGGTCAACTCCCACTGGTCTGAGGCAACAATACAAATAAATTTTTCGTGATTCATTGCCCACAATACATTTAATTTCCTTAGTTAAACAGAAAATATAAATCCTTAAAATCGACATAATTAATTGGCATACTTCACAGAAAAGCTATGCTTTTGGATTACCTATGAACTGGATATAAAAATCTTTTAATATCCAGTTTTGTCATGATCCTTTTGTGGCACTGCAAGGACAGAAGTAAAACAATTACAGCTTCTATCAAAAGCATTGACAATAAACCATGGGTATCATCACTTCAAATGGTCTAGCTTTTAGTGCATCAAATATGTACTTTGACTCCTATATGAAAGTTAACAGCACAATAGTACAAGACGTTAACTCTTGTTACGAGTATTGTCAGGGATAGTTCACCCCAAAAAATAAATTCTGTAGTCATATGCTCACCCTTAAGTTCCAAACCTGTTGCTGGCCCCCAGTGACTTCTATAGTACTTAACGAAACAATACTATGTACGTCAATGGGGGTCAGCAATCATATAGTTATCTACATTCTTCAAAAGTTTTCTTTTGTGTTTAGAAGGTTTCAAACAGGTCTAAAACATAATTTATCTATGGGTGATCCACTTAAAAAAAAATCAGTTTTGTTGTGTGTTGTGGTTTGTGACTAAACGCGTTTCTTTGAAGAATGACTATATTTTAACCCTGATCTTATCTTATTTTAGCAAGCTGTTGGTTCGCTGTGACATTTGAATTTTTTGTTTACATCAAGTGTTTAAAGGAGCTTCTGAATAATTTAAGAAACCCCAAGTGTCTTTTTAAATTAGTGTGTCAGGTGTTAGCGGAGTTATAATGGCTAAATAAGCATGTTTATATGACAATTATTGATAAGACCAGTTACTTTATGAAATTATGCATGCTTAGCTGTTGTTGATCAAATAAACCCAACTGACTGTAATGTTTGGGGTGAACTTCTGAACTTTACACATTGCTGACAGAAAAGACAGGGGAGCCCTGACCCAATGCACAATGTAGGAGGGGTGTTCTGCATCCCCAGCACCTTCCTGTTTTCAAGATTAATTTCTCTGAGACTTCCTGAACTGAACCCTTCTTCACCAGATCCTGTTCTAAATCCAGCCTTGAGAGCAGCTAGAACCCTTCCTTGTATCTTTTTTCCTCCTCTTTTTTTTTTTTTTTAACTTTAGTACGAGCCCAGCTATACCACAGCGTTCTATTTCAAACACTGCTGCCCATAAGCGCCATCTGACATGGGTTTTCTCTGTAGCCCAGTGCCCAAGCCAGGCAACAGATCTGCAGGACTATATTAAGGCAAAAGCAGCCACGGCTGGCTCCCCCTTTGCTCCTGACAAACAGACTGTTTGTTTGGAAGGGCTGCGTAACTTGTGGATCAGAGCCTGAGGCACTGTGGGTAATACTACTGTGAGGCCTGCGGTTGTAAGTGCCATTTTGAGCCTCGCAATGCGGGAAGAGGCAGCCCCTCTGGGGAACAAAGTTAAACGGTCATTTATAGAGTCTTTTTCAACTGCTTGAGGAAGCAGGAATTAATTACAGGGGTAAGCCCAAAGAAAGCCCCGCATTGTTATGCCTCTGACCCATCCCTTTAGAACAACCCAGATTAGATTAAGATACAGGATGGGAGATGCATAATATTTATGATCCTCGGACAAACAAGCTTCCTGGTCTGTGTGTGTAAAACCTCATCCATTGGTGCTCTGAATGAGGCCTTTTATAAGCTTCCCAATTCTGTACTGCTACCGCTCTCTTTCCAGTGGTGAGACGGAGGTATAATGCAGATGGAGTGAGTGCATGCTGTATTACAATCATTAGTATTATTTAGTCGTTTCATTAAGGTTATGTTGGTCTTTGCACCATCTGATCCCACTGCCCCGAATCTCCTCACCAAATCTGAATATGATGGAGAGTTCAAGTATCTGACAGCCAGTGATAGCAGTTCAGACAGGCTCGTTTGTTGTACTCACACCACACAATTTGTTTTGTTATTTTGGAAGCACTGGAAAACATGACCTCTTGGCTTGCAGAGGGCTACAAGACAAGACAGATAAACATTTAGACAACCTAAATAGATTCAGTCAGAGGCAGTGTTTGGAGTGGATATTTATTTCAGAGCCCTCAAGCTTGTACATACAAGGCAGAGAGTTGGCCTTATGTTTTTGGGGGGGTTTCAACACACTCAGAAAGTATAATTCAGCCTTCTTAGCCTCTTACATTTTGTTTGTTTTTGTTCTATGAGGTTAATTTTTCAATTTTGAAAAGCCAAGAGTTGAAAAGGCACAGCATTATACCCTTAAACTAGTCAAATATTCACAATGAATCTTGATCATTTTTAGAATTAGTTTTTTCTTGTTTGAGTTTGTGATACATATTTAGTTATTAATTTTGTCTCTTACACTTTTGGGTCATTGGCCAGCATGAATGTTAGAGTGATGTTCCTGGTCTTCGTTATTTGCCAGTGAAGATTTCAAATCCTGCTCTCATCTTGTTTTTGTTTCGTGCATGCTTTGAATCGCAACTTCAAATATATATCCCTGCCCTGTGAGTGCTTTTGGTCGGAGGCCAAAGACCTATCGGCGGGACACTGAGCAGGACCTGTTGTGTAGCTGTATGTCCAGTTTAGTTGCCATGGTGATGGAGAGGTGATGGAATCCAGGAGGGCGAGGGAGGACTGAATCTGAGCTGAAGCAGAGATAGGAAAACCACTGACTGCCTCCAACTTTTCTGCAGTTGTCATGCTTTCGGAAAACTGGACTCTTTAAGGGAATTGGCATTTAAGGGAATGGGGTAGATTCTAGATTAAAACGTGCATGTTTTACATGAGCACCACAGCTAGGCGACGGTTCTGACATGTTACTGTTTTCTCAAGTCAAACCTTTTGGAATTTGAACGCTTGGCATCGACCAGAGAAGTCATCCAATGCTATAACCGCCTCACAAATACACTCGTTCTCATCCTCCACTGCTTGGCTGATGAATCAGACACTCTTGGCACAGCCTGCCTATCAACTTTGTCTCTCAGCACACCCTCTGGGCAGACTGAACCGCTGTCTCTCCTGTCTGTAACATTCCTCCTCTCCATTAGAAGTACCCTTCCTGTGTGCAAACGTCCCCTCGAGGGATCTGAGTAGCTGTGAACTCGACTGGAAGGATATTATGTAGCTCCCACAATACCATGGGTGTTGTTAGTTATGCGTGTTGCTTTTCTGCAGTTTTGGCTCCGGCCTTGTGCGGCGGGATACCCTGAGATCCATTTCCAGTGTCCGAGACAACCCTATTGAGTTTCAGTCCTCTGCCTAATCCCTGTTGTTGAAACCCTTGGGAAATAGCCCCTTACCTCTGCACCCCTCCTCTGTCACCACCTCCCCTTCCACACCACCTCCTCCTCCTATTCCCAGGCAAACAAGACGCCACAGAACAAACTCCAATTAAGAGGGTTCTTCTGTACTGTACTGGGGCTAAGGGTCTCCCTCCCACTTCGTCTCACCGGGCTATCTGTGTGTGGAGTGTTTGTGACCAAGGCCAAGCTGCCCGGGGGCAGGAATTAGCACTGTCTCCCTGGTCTGAGGCCTGGCACTCATGGGAAAGAGGCGGAGGTAGACCGGGTTGTTTCTGCTGAGAATCCCCCCGGGAGGAGAGAGGCGGGAAGGAGATGTGTGTTCTTGGTAAACAGTGCTTTGTTAGAGGTGACTGTCTGATCCCTGGGGCCTCTGTTCTCATTCCTGTCTTCTTTCCTCCCCTACCATCTTTCCTTTTACCGTTAACCACACCATGGTCGTCCATGCTGTGCCCCATCACCCCACGAGCATCTCACCCCTGGGCTGCTTGCGCTGAGTACACGCCAATACAATTTCCTGTCAACAGAGACAAGCTGCATTTTACAGCTGGAGGAGGCCGGCCCGGGGAAGGAGCATCAAGCTCCTGATGTAATGCCTTTTCATACTTATACATACCCACCCACTCTTTTAGTAAAGAGAGCAGTTGAAGGTTAACCTCTGTTTGCCCTTTCTTTTAAGCCTTCTGGTTGCAGATAAGTGCTGCCTAACTGCAATCTGATTTCCATCTCAGCTCATGGTAAAAGGAAAGAGTGCTCCCTTTTTAATTCTTAGTACCTTACAGATGTCTCCAACTCTCTCTCAGTCATGTTCCTAATTCTCTCTCTCTCTTTTTAATAATGTCTGCTCCCTTTAATCACTGCTCAGTTCAGAGGCCTAGTATTTCCATTCATTAGTCCCATCTGCATGGCCTGGAGCTGCCCTCATTCCTGCCACTTGGACCAGTAGTAGCCTGTTATAGCCCAACCTGGGTCATCCGCACTAGGCCTTGGTTCCCACCCCCTTTCCCAGTCTCTTAGCCTTTCCTCCTTTCCTGATCTGTTTTGTTTGCCAGGTTTCTCTGATTGCACCAAGTCAAGACGTTGTACTGCCAGTTGACTGGGAGGATTACAAGCAAGGTTCACACAGTATGAGTTTGTCTGTCAGGCATTATCTGGGGAAATGAACTGAGGTTTGGGAAGTATTCACCTCCTGATGAATCCTTGTTTTTCCTACTGGCACTCCCTTCCTCTGACTACCTCCTGTTCTTCCTGCCCCAGTTTTTGTTTTCTCTCGCTTACTTACTCCACCTTTCTTATTTTGTCGTATTTTTCTTTTATTTTTGTAGCCACTGTACCTTGTTGTTCTCTTTCATCTCATTCTCTCTCTGTGGAATGTATGGAGAGCGGCTCCTCTGTCAGGGTTTGTGGGGGGCGAGTGTGGACAGGTTCAGGATATGGCAGTAGTATCAACCTTACCACATAGGGTCAGATCAGACTATAAGAAAAAATATTCACTTACTCTTCTGCTCCACTTATGGTTTCACTGTCTTTTGACATCTGTTTTTTTTGTCTCGGTCTCTTTCTCGTACCCTGCATATTCTTCTGCTTTTTGTGTCCTTGTTTCCTACATTGTCTAATAACCATAGCCATTCAAATCATTTTAATTCTTATCCATGAAGTTGAGGCCTCTACCTTTGTTCCAGCTGTGACCTGTTCTTTTATAGCCCTGTGGGGTCTTTTGTCCATGTTTACTCAATATGACAGGGATCTGGGCAGAGGGCAGATGACACTTGAAGCACTGCCTGCAGAGAAAGGCTCATACTTGTTCACGCTTTTTTTTATAGGACTGCAGGTGCCACTTCCCGCCCCCTTTGCACACACACCTAGGGGCTTGTCAGATTGTTTATCTTCCTTGCTGTCACCCTGTGTTGTTTTTTTGCTTACTCTGCATCCATCTTTCTGCAAGATTGTCCCAGCTTTCTATGCAGAGGCTATTTGTCTTATACACATATGAGGGTATCAGATCCACTTTTATTTTCAGTGTGGATACTCTGCACATTAATTATTGGCTGGAAAAGCCTATGTACAACTGTGGAATATAGCGTTTTAAAGGATGGATGCTTTTAGACATCCCAAGGAGTCATGTCTTCTTTCCCTGCACTTTGGCAGGATCTCAGGTATGACCCTAAACTTGCTCCCTCATTCCAGAAAGAAAACAGAAAGGAAAAACAGTTTTTACTCTGACAACTGATAAGGTTAGATTTATGATCATCAACTGCCTGTGGGTTTGTTGAACTGCTGTTTGATCAGGCTCTTTGGAAGCCTCTCAGAAAAACACTCAGTGTGTGTGAATTTTCTTTTTTGGCTTGAGAAAGTCCTCAATCAAGCTTGGAGTTGTAAAAACAGAATATAAAGAGGCATGCAGAAGAAGTCTTCTGCAACGCTTGGAGACTCTGGAGTAACATGCCGGTCAAAGATTCTTCCCTGTAAAGTGAAAACACCTGATGACTAGGGCTGCATGATAATCATTGTGTGATATGTAACGCACATCTTGTCAGTAAAGCCTGTTCAGAATTACTAGTAAGCTACAGGTTTGATTAAGGTTGGAGCCAATCTCTGCAGGACAATCCTGCAGGGTTGAGAACTCCTGGTCTAGAGTTTTCTGGAGACATCAACTGTGCAAGATTATCAATACCTTTAATCTTAATTAAAGCGTTTAAGAGAGCTAAACATGAAGCTGACAAGAACATTTAATGTCTGGTAATGTTTCCGACTGTTGAGCGTTTCTGGGAAATTCAGCCAAATGTATCTCCTGATTGTAGACTGCTCATGATTGGTCAAAGCTATATCATACTTTTAAGCAGGTTCTTCTACAAATGATTGGATAGCCAAGAGTAAAGCTTTCTCAGCCATATGTTTCATCTTTTGTTTTTATTTTTCTCATCCATTTTTTTGGCCAGCATTCTTGCTTGAGTCATTGGTAGTACAGTGATGTTACATAAATAGAGGCACTGTCAGGCTAATGTTTGTAATTCTCTTTGTTTGTTAAACCCTTGCTTCCTTCTGCACAATTTTCCTTTTGCCCTTAATCTTCTCTTTTGATGTGGCATGTGTGACGGAGATCTTCAGTATATATAGGGGACTTCCCTTCCCTTTTACTATCAGACATGTCTCAGCACTCCGCTACCCGCTCTGTCTCTCTCTATATACTTCTGTCTCTGTTATTGAAGGCACTAGACTGCTTAAATTCCCTGCTGTCTCTCTTGCCTGCATATAGCAGTAGCTGCCTGTCTCTCTCTCTCTGATGGAGGACAGCAGATATCCTAAAGTGTCTGTCTGCCCTCAGCCTAGTACATACAGGCGGATGTCAAAAGAAAGGCAAAGAGATAAAACACAGGAATGATGCTTGTGTTTCCTCGTCATGCCAGATCTGTTGCAGAGATAGCAAGAGGCACAGCGTCACTCCTCACACCAAATATCTTTATTCAGGGTTATACCCACCCCTCCGAGGGTACATACCATTACCTTCTATGTACACATGGGGCGATGCTGCCCATCTTTGCCAGTGTTTTATTCAAGGCTGTTGTTATTTTTGTAATTATATATTATTATTATTATTATGGGAGTGAGAAGATTGTTTCCACTGATGGCATCGGGGCACTGCAGAGGGCTTGTTGGGACTCGTGGACAAGACACGTTACCCTTAGAATTTCTTGGGCTGACGAACCGTGCACACAGATATTTACTTTACGTCTAGAAATATGTTTTCAGAAGTGTGTAGATTTATTAAGCACCCATCTGCCTTGCAGCCTCCTTGCATTCTGTGCTGTGTTTTGTTCTTGCCAAGTGCAGACCCTGCTTTTTGGGGTGACCCCAAGGGGCGGGGCCACAACTGACAGACACCCGCTGACTTTCTGCTCTCCCCTGACCTTTGACATTTGGCTTTAGTGGGGGCGTGAGCAGAAGGCTGGAAGAGTTTATTATTTCCTGTGTTTCCTACTTCGTCTTCCTCTGAGTGGTCCCACAGGGGGCGGGGGAGATGATATGTATGTATGTGCATGTTTGATGCTTGCAAAGAGGTGTCACCACAGCTAAAATAAATGATGGGATAATAGATTCTTCTTCAGTACTTGTTCAGTACTTGTCCAAAGATGTTGTGTGCAGTTTCTAGCACAGTTTTTAGCACAATGTTATGGTTGCCAGGGCATAATTTTGGTGGATTGGTTGATGGTTTGAATAGTTGCTAGGTAGCTATGTAACCAAAAAGCCCACTCCTGACTTCCGTGTAATATAAATATTTCTTTTTACTAATTTTATTTTCCATCAGTTAAGTCAGCTGTCAGGTTTTTTACACACTATAAGAAATGGTTGCTAATAATGCCACTTATTATAGCAAACACTGCTTAAGAAAAGTGAAAAGTGACGATTTACTATGTTTGAATGTGAGTAAATTGGAGCGTGTGTGTCTTGTCATAGACTTGTTCAGCTTTAGTGGTCTCACCCAGACATAACCTCTTTAATTTGACCCAGTTGAGTGGCCTGTCCTGTGGGCTGATGTTGGGCCAGGCACAGAGCCCAATGGCACCCACAGTGTGAATATCACAGCTGGGCGGCCATTGTCCGTCAGCCCCCGGCCCAAACCACACTCACAGACCAGGAGCCTGTGATCAAAGGCCCTCCGGATTAACGCAGCCCAGATACAGAGGACTGGCGCTAGGGGAGGGATGGGTTCAAAAGCAAAGAGGAATGCTCCTAATTACGATCCTTTCACTCTTTTCCGTGTCTCACCCTTTGGGCGCTCCCCTGGTCTTTCTTTTTAGGGCGTTTGAGACTGTGTGTGAGTGTGTGAAAGCCATGTGGAGGCTCTTCAGGCTACAGTGAGTCTGTGAGAAAGCAGTGCACTGTGACAGGATAGTGATATTAAGAGTAGACAACAAGCAGACTCTTCAAGTACAGGCCATCGGAGACGGGCAGAAATGAAGGGGCAAAAGAGAGCAAGGGAGGAGAAGGATTGTAGGTTGAGTGTGGGTGAGGGGGCGTACAAGTTCAGGAATTTCTGTTTCACTGGAGAAGCGCTCTGTGGGAATGGGTCGTAGATCAGCAGAAAGAAATTTCTCTTTGGGGGAAGGCTGTAGGAGATCAAGGCGTGTGTAAGGGGATGTGTCATAAAGGTTATTGAAAGTGTTGTTTAGGATTAACTGTGAAATGTTATGTTTTGTAACTCCTACAAGCTGAATTCCTCGACCCCTCTACAGATAGAAGATGAAAACAGTGCTATCTGGAGAAAGAGTAGGCCTCTGGGTAATTTTTGTCATTAGTACTTGAGGCATTTCTACTTTAGCAATCTGAGCAAACTCCTAAGTAATAAACTTTTTTGCATCTGTTGTCATTTGCCTTATAGTCACGAATGCTACATTTGCATGTACTTTCGCCTTCAATGTGAGCTTTTTTTTGTCAGTTTTATCATTGCCTAGTAATAATATGAGTTAAAAAATATAACAACTGTGCATTTCAGGAGTGACCTAAACCATATATTTACACCAAAGTGTTAAACCCCGTTCACACTAGCAGCGACTTCTGTCGCTGCATGTCGCCAGAGCCTGGCGATGAGGTCGCTAGTAGGCGTTCTCATTCTGGTCGCTTAGCTACGTCATTGTTGACAGCGAATCAGGTTTCTTGCCGCTAAATACAAACATTTTGGAGGCAAAAGACCGAATATAATGTAAGTATACTGAGTCCATACATACAAACAACAATGAATGAGAAACAGAGTACTTTTTTCCATTGCGTGCGTTTATCT
>JAUCMT010000039.1:9313752-9358597 GCA_032357475.1 Enteromius thamalakanensis | reverse complement strand
CCATGATAGAAAAACAGTATTATTGACGTAAAGTGTTAGAAAAAAAATGTTCGATTGATGTGCGCATGCCCAGTAGTTCTATGGATGATAAGAGCCTTCTAAGCCTACTAGTAGGTGCAGCAGGCCCCTACTGACCCATAAGAATGGGCTGATAACGACTGATAACGACCTATTCAATCGAGTGATAACATCCGAATCAATGACCCCTCCAATGATGGGTGGATTTCATTTACAGTGCTTGTGAGCTTTAAACCCCAGTGACAAAGAACTGTGAGCATTTTCCTTTTAGAACTAATTTGAAAGGAAAGTGGGCAAAATAATGTTGTATATGCCCTTTTTATCGATAATTCTTAAGTAAAATCCTGATGGTACTATTTCAAAGCCAAAAGAGGGTTTGCAATAGCGCAAGCTTTTAACAAAACAACAGCTCTAAGTCTCCTAAATTTTGTTCTGTTCTTCTGCTTCATCTGGCTGTGATTACACTGAGGGGAAAAGAGGGGAGAGGAGAGGTAGCGGGATGTTGTGCTAAGCTGTTGATGGTATCCGCACAAGCTCGCCCCGTCTGGTGTCAAATTTCTAAATCTTTTATTCCACTGTGTCACTTGAGGCATGTTATCTACCACAGAGTTCCTCTGAAGAGACCCCAAATTGCCAGGTAGGCTTTATTTGTTTGAAAAAGCTCTTAGGTTTAGGTAGATATCATATAAATAGACACATGACAGTGTCAGGCTCGCTACACGATATAGTATTCATCTGAAGAAGACCAAAAGAGAAGTCTCAGACTGTGTTCAATCAAAATTCAGATGTCCCAGGATGCAATACATTTATAAATATATATATATATATAATATTTTTTATTGCAAAAATAACTTTTTGATGTTAAGGAAAGATAATGTTTCAGTTAGATATTTTGTACATTTCCTACTATCAAAACATAACTTTTCATTGTCAGTATGTATTGCTTAATAGTAGAACTAAATTTGGACAACAAGGCAATTTTTTTGTTTTTCTTTTATATAGATTTTTTTGTTTGCACCCTCGTATTTCAGATATTCAAATAGTTGTACAATCCTAACAAACCCCATAGAAACAATAGAAAGCTTATTCATCTGAGTTTCAGGGGATGTATAAATCTCAATAAAAAAAAACATGTTTTTGTGGTCTCACTTGTGGTCTCTTTTACTTCCCTAATACATTTCTGAGACAATCAGTCAAAAAATATAACAGGCAGCTTTAAACATTTGCATGTGATATAAAAAAAAATGGACCTTGCTCTGGATTGTTTGAGAAGAAAGCATTGTAACTCATTTTTTTACAATCTTCCAGTTGCCAGTCTTTAAGAAGCACACCATGTAGGGTTAACCTGTGAAAGTGGACAGGAAGAGTGGTCACGCTGCTTGCGGTTGGAAGTCGGTGTATTTAGTGTTGAGTTCTGGTGGTTGGGTTTCAGTTTGAACGGTGGTGTGTGCTGTGATCTCTCAGGTTTCTTCTGAGGAAGTAAATGAGTCTGATCTTTATTAAACTCTTCCACCCCACGGCGCCCGCCATGGTGCGCACACTAGAGCGTTCTGATGACTCTTTCACACAAACAGCCTAACCTCTCACATACTCACAGCGTGCAGAAACACAGGAAACAGCCAGAGAGGGAATGAAAATGAATCAGACGCTTTGATGCACACCTCAAACAAACACCTGACGTCAGTCAGGCAGACATGACAGAAAGTGTCAGTGTCACACGTGGACTTAGCTCTCGTGTTTTAGGTGACTTTCTTTTGAAGAAGACTAACTTCTGTATACTCTGACTTGAATGTTACAAGACTCTTGCATAAGATCTGCTCAGTATTAACCAGTACTGACTAGTGTGAGGCACTCATTACTGACAAGAAACTCCCTGGATAATATGCTTTCATAGAGAAAGGATTAATGGATGAATAAATGATTTAAATTATTATTATTTTAAAGAGCATTAAATACTTTTCAAAAACATAAACATTACATTAAAAATGGTAACATTAAAATATACATAATGAATGAATGAATGTATAAATAAAAGCATCATTAAACGCAACGTAAACAATGGATTATATATATTTATTGATTTTTTTATGTTTTATGATAATTTGTGCATTTTTATTATTTTTTATAAAAAGAGCATAAAGCAGTAATTTTACTGCTTTATGCTCTTTTTATAAAAAATAAACCTTAAATGCGGTATGGAAAATTTCAGATAACAAATCAAAACACAAAAAAGGAAAAAATATATATATTCAGGAGGTTAGTCAAAACAAAACAAAACAAAAACTAAATTTAAAATAAAATTTCCATTATATATATATATAAATTATTGCAATTCAATATGTATATATTTATTTTTATAATAATAAAAATAATAATAATTATAATAATAATTTGACCTATGTAACAGATGTGTTTTTTTATTAGTTGTAGTTTGTCTTTAACAATGTTTTTAGTCAATTCCATACTTGATAAACAAATAATGAAACTAACCAACCCCAAATCTTGAATTGTTTGTGTTTTCCAATATTTTTCCATGAAGGGATGTTTTAACATAGTTTCGGGAAGAGCATGCTGAGTGTCAGCACAGCCGGTACCCATTGGCACTCATTAGTATTACTGCCCACTAGCCTATTAATTATTCCTAATTTCATTAATCCGCCTGGGCATAAATATCATCGTCTCACTCTTCTCGGTATCTAATAACGCATGATCCCGCCTTCCTCCCCTTCTCCGCCTTTTCCTTCGCACTTTCAAGGGGGTGACACCCCTTTAGGAGTGTATTCACTCGCTGTGCAAATGATGCATAAAAAACTTGACATGAACTAAAACATGTTTTTGAGATGTTTGACTTTTGATTGCAGACATTCATATCTTGTCAAATCTGAGAACGATTTGAGAAGAGCCTGACATTACCAAAATCAAACTAAGAGTGCTTTCCATGTAATCTATATTGTCAAGAAGAAACAGTTGAGAAAACAAAATGCCTCATTTGAATTTATTACTCCGGTTTTCTTCAACAAAATTTTTCTTTTGAATTTGTTTTTTATTTTATTATGCAATCCTAGCACTGTGGTGCAGATATGTAAGTGTTTTGGATGTTGCTTGAGCTTTTAGTTATGCTGTTCTCTACTCATCTTAAAACCTGGCCTTGCTGCACTTTGAGCATTTTGAATCTTAAATTATTTGTGATCTTCCTCACTAAATGTCAAAGTAAATAACTTCATGCCTGCTAACATGTTTTTTTCTGTCTCTATTATTGTTTCTTTGAAGATATTTTAGTAGAAACATCTAAGAAAAAGTTGCTTCCTACTGCACATTGCTCCCTTGAATCTCCCGAACACTTAGAGAGCAAGCTTTGAGCAGCTATATCTCATTTTTTTCCATATTTAGTCTGAGGTAATGTCCTGTAATAACATCCTACCCTGCTAATCTGTTAGCGGCGGTCCTCCAAGGAGCATATGAGGTGTCTGTCATAACACTGCATGCAGATGTTGCCACGTTTACCCGACACAAACAGACAAATTCATTTACGCCTTTCAGCTACGGATGAGTGCCGCACCTAATTATTGCGCGAGCCTAGCAGCAGGCTCCAGAAATATGTTTAGCACATGCTAATGCCAGGGGTTGAACTGGTACCACGCACAGTACGGGATATCTGAGAGGTGATGTCGGATCCGTCGGCTGTAATACCTGCTCTTAATGTCACAGACAATCAAAAGTGACAGAAATAATATGTCAGCGCTCTCGAGTGATTAAGGTTGAGAGGAACACGGTGTACAGAGTAAAATGATATCAAATTAATGCAGTTTTCTTTGTGTTCTCTTACATGTTCCATATCTTGTGCGACTTGTGCATCAACAGGTAAGAATATTTTTTCTTCTTCTTATATTTACCAGCTATTTATTTTTCTTTATTAGGTTTACACACCTAATCAGCAGCACCTAAACAGTACTCATGATTTTATTTTATTTATTTTTTATTTTAAATAACCTCCCGAAACAGGATTTTAGATTTGTATCATTTTATATTATTTTATTTTATTTAAAATTTAGTTTTGTTTTGTTTTGACTAACCTCCTGAATATATATATTTTTTTCCTTTTTTGTGTTTTTATTTGTTATCTGAAATTTTCCATACCGCATTTAAGGTTTATTTAGTTATTATTATACATTTTTATTTTTATATATATAATTTCCAGTCTGAACCAGTACAATCCAAAATCCAGTCCGCTGAGTCCTATGATTGATTATTCAAATTCAGCAGTTGCTTTGAAAAAATTCATAAATAAGAAGCATGTGAAGTGATTAGCTCACATGTAAGGTTGACCACGTTCAGCACGCTTTTAGTTTCTCAAAACCTTTTCGGCGCAGAGAGCGCTGTCGTCCCTCTTAACAGATGAGTTGTTTATATGTACGTTGGTGTTTTCCATGATGAAAGGTGTCTGGCATCACCTGTCAGGGTGGAATTTGCGATTTCTGTTGTTTACATCCTGGGCTTTAGATGTGTCAGGTTTGATTGGCCATCCGCTACACGTCCTGTTTAACATTTCTCTCACTGAATTAAAAAGCTACTTGATATTTTCCCCGGCGCCACCTCCACTGGGTATTTAGCAACTCCATCGTAGAGAGTATAATCTGTCATCGCCAAAGAAAAGGTTTTCCGTGCCTTTTTGTCTGCGGAAACGCTTGACACGGTGGACGGGAGAGGAGATCAATGAGCTGTCAGTCATCACGCGCAGGGCTTGTCATCTTCCGTATGATGGGAACGAAAGCAGGTGGGCAGATGGAAGATGCTTGGTTTCTGGACGATCCGCTCGAGGTGGTTTAATCTCCAGGCTCTTGTAGTGGTGGACGTCAGATGAAGGGGAGAATTAGACAAGGCTCTTCCTAATTAACTAGCGCAGCCCTTTTCTCTGTAGAGTTTTGAGTTCTTTGTACAAACCCTTGACATTCGTAGGATAGTGGGCTTGTCTTCTTTATCTAATGAATTTCCTAGGGACCTTGAGTGCAGGTCTTTAAACAAACACAATTAGATGTGTCAAATCACCGGCTCTCGTTAACACTCAGACGTTTACCACTAATTACTTGCATGCTTTTAAGCATAGTTTGATACGTACCCTGTGCACGCAGTTTACGGCCTCTGTACTGTTCTGTTAAACATTTTCTTGACCCTATCCGTCAAATGATGGTTTGCAGGTGATTGATGAAGCAGTAGCTGGAATCGTTTCATTCAGTGAATAGTTTTAACACTGATTTACATGCATAGCAGACCTTGATCGAATCTTAAGCAATTAAATGTCGTATTTTGAAGTAGGTAGGAAGACTTCAATTTGTCAAATGTACTACAGCAAACTTTAATTTACAATCTTTTATTTTACAGTATAAGAGCCGTTGTTGTTCTGACTATGATTCAATTTACAATTCCTAAGGTGCACCTATTATGGATTTTTTTGTAAATGACTACTTTTTATGCAGTAACACAGCTCTAAGTGAATAAAAATTACGTTTTAAATCTGAAAAGTACACCATGTATAAATGTATTGTCTCTCAAAAGAAAGAGTCGACACTGAATCATTGAAACGAGTCATTTTTTTAAGAATCCCAAGCCGTTTTATGTTGATGCCAACATGAAACATTAGCATATTGCCAGACCTGGGTAAACTTGATTTTTGCATTGGTCTGACTGAAAATGCTATTTTTTGCCACTAGGTGAATGAAATTGATAAAATTTAGACCATTAACCACAAATCAGATGGTTTTGTAAATTAAGTACAATATAAAATACATACAATGCTATTTTATTCCAGTGTTTTTTTTTGTTTGTTTTTTCGTCTTGGCGGAAGAATACAGACCTTACAAACTGAATACCATTGAAATTGTTTTCCTAATTTCTAAATGAATCAGTTTTTTAATTAATCTGAATATGTTAGCAGAAGGTACAATCAAAATAGTCAAAACATTTAATAAATAAACGTGTAGCATTGTAGAAATCAATGCATTTGGGTGCAACTTCATCATATTGTTGCAGGAAGTTGTTGATGCATTAGCAAGCAGCAAATTTCACATCCAGGGGCTTTGGGCGATTTGGAGACTCGGTCTAATCCTGTCATAATGCCACTTTGTCCCCTGACATCTGCACTTCTCCCTCTCCCGCCGAGTTCCTCTCTTTCTTTGTCTGTCATCCCTTTACATTCACCCCCCAACCTCGTCCCTTTAGGCGAGCGACCCACATCCAGCAATGCAATTAACCACTTTGATACGTCAAGTAATTACTTAATTTTTCATGTTAAAATGCACTTCATTTAGCGCAGCGAAGAGCAGCTGAGATGGGGAGGGCGGGAGAGATAGGTCAGCGGCGGTTTGAGGAGATTAGCACAAGACTCTCACTGTCTCTCATGGCTCGATGGATTCTCTCCAGAGAACGTGGGAAATGCAGAGGAGGAAGTGGGATGCCATTTTGACCTTGGCAGCCAGCTGCTAACATGCACCAGAGACTTCCCCTCGTTCCCCGCACGCAAATGTGGCCTTTTTGCGAGGGGAGTGCCTCAGAGTTCCTCCCTGGGCCCCTTCATGATTTTACCCCCCATTATTTAACGAGTCGCATGCCTGCCGGGCAAGTCGAATCTGTCACCCCCAGTGGAAGAGCGGCTTTTCGAAGGATAAGTTGAAGTGTGTGTGTGTGTGGGGGGGAATATGAGAGCGTGTGTGGTCCTGTTTGGCTACGGAGACTTTGTACAAGCTTTTAGTCGGTTTAAATATTTAAGTACCACTTGTGTTTGGACCACAACTTGGAACAGGACAGATTGGGATAGGGAGGTTAAATCCATGGCAGAGTCGTTCTCCGTTCTCCGGCTGAAGATTCATTCTCTTGATTTCCGTAATGTATTCTTCTGAGGTTTGTGCAGTAATTCAATTTGCGGTAATTGTAGCAGGAATCCATAATTAAAAGGATTAAAATGCAAGCCATTTATAGACGGCTAAAGAAAGGGGAAAATGTAGTTCCTGTGATTCTCTGAATTTTTCTATTGTTGAGTTGAATTTCTCGTTGGATTTGGCACCACTGGGAATAAATAGAGATGAAAATGACATAAATCACAGTGCCTGCCAGTGTGTGTTTGTGTATATATATATATATATATATAAATAAATGTAGTGGGACAGAAAATGAACCAAACTGAAAGACCTTACTTCATCTTCTTATATTGAAATATTGGCCACACCTATACTCTTATCTACACTCCACATAAGTATTGGTTCTGCCATACACACTTTCTCAATCGACCGTGAGCCTGGCTGGACACACTGTACAGGTAACACATATGTAACTCTTCTTCCAGATGAGTGGGATGTCAGTCATTTCTGGCTGTCTCTCGGTGGATCTGGTTTATTTTCTCTAGGGGAGTCCAGATAACCTGTACACCCCTTACACAGCCCCCCGTCCTGCAACATATGTCTGCAATGAGCATTCCTGTCAGCTCTCCTGTGGCTATTTCCAGTTGGATGAAAGGTTGTGTGAGCTGGAGTAAGTGTGTGTTTGTGTGTGTGTGAGTGTGAGTGAAACTCATTGTTTCTAACCCTGCTCCCTCAAAGTATAAGGGCTCAGCCTCATCCGTGTGTCACACTTCCCTGGTGGTGATCGGAAAAGGGAAGAGAAAGAGAACGGACTGATTCATTGTACAGGGACAAGGAGATGAAGAAAAGAGGGTGGGATATGTTTTGATGTCCTTGTCTCTCAGGATTTGCCATGGATATTTGTCTTATTTTCCCTCCGTCAGAGATTTTATTTTTTTCGACTGGCTACGATGAGACACAATATAACACTTGTGTTGGACTCATTTGTCTTAATTTATTCTTCATATTCTCCGTTCACAGACTGTTTTATGCACTCCAGATGATTCTTTCTCTACGGTTACATAAATGATACATTGATTTGTAGAAACAGTTAAAAAACAGGATTGTGCTTTAGTACCTGAGTACTCAGAAATGACAGCAATGATTCATCATAGGAGCAGTATCTATCTATCTTGTCTGTCTGTCTGTCTGTCTACTGTTTCATTTCATCTTTTTATTCATAAATGCATCTATCCATCCATTGACAAATCCATCAATCCATCTATTTTTCTTCCATACATTTTCTATCCTTCTATTCATCCATCAATCCATGTTTTCACATATCTATCCATGCAACCGTACATCTATCAATTTTCCTTTCATTTTTAATCTGTCAGTGACCATGGGATTTAATTGGCTTTAGTAAAGAACACAAGAATGACTCAAACATACATGTATTCTCGGAAAACCACGATAAAATGTATTTTACATTACGTGCCAGAAATGAAAGATTTGATCTACAGTAAAGTGTGCTGTTTGATTTATGAATTCATCAACCTCTTTTACGTCTGATATTACACACAGCAGATGCTCAAGTAAAGCGTTTTTTATCCATGTTTATGAAACATGTTGAACCAGTAATTGGAAATGAAACAAAAGCAATGATCATATTTTGATTTACAGCAAAAGTACTACATTTAAACATGGAAGAGAGAGCTTGTGTGGTTGATGTTGTTGCAGTTGTAGTCGTGGTTGTTGTTCCCGCCTGCTGTTTTTGTTTCGTGTAAAGGACAAGAGAACCTCAGTGCTTTCTGCTTACGGATGCTACATCAGCACTCCTGCCAAACTGATGAGAGATGGGCTGATGTTGACGCAAAGACGGCCTGTACCTACCAATCAGACCATTTCAGGAGATGCTGTCCCTACGGACAGACACCCACGTACACACAGCCAATTGGAGGCTGAAGAGAATAGAGCATGCTGGACTGTGCCCCTTTAGAAAGATTTCCTAAACATCAGCATTGGATGTTTCTAAATTCATTGCTGAAAAAAATACGTTTTGTCATTTTATGATTTATTTATTATTTTCTTTACCTTTCGCCAACAGAGCCATCGATTTCAAATCGTCACAAATGTTGTTGTTTTTGTACGCTCATTGCTCATGTTTATTGTCCTAAAGCATCTTCAGTTATTCTAAACACTGTCACAATATTTTAAGTGGCATTTGTCAGACTATAATAATTAGACAGGTGGAGAAAACTACATAATGTTCAGCTCTATTAATCAACTCTTGCTGCTTGCATGACTTTCACTACACAAGAAGCCTGCTGTATCGTTGCTACTTAACATGACATAAAATAAAACTGCCACACATGCTTAAAGTTATTTTAGTGCTTCTGACTTAAGATAAAAGTATTACTGAGAGAGACCAGAGTTTCCATTCAAAAGTCTCAAGTTTTTATTCTAAATTCTATTTAGCCAATGTCTCCATTTACTTTGACTTAAATTGATTGTGTCATAAAAAAAAAGAAAGAAAGGAAGATTTTGGCTTTAGTATTTAATTGCCATAAATGTTTTCTAGAATATATATTGCAGAAGCATTTGCATACCTTTATGTGCAAACAACGTAAATTAATTGCACACATGAATAGAACTTAATATACAATTTGGAAGCAATTTAGTGTAAGCACAATTAGCAATTGTAAAACTGTAATTAAGATGGTGCCATGTTTTCATCTATCTGTACTCTTCCCACATAAATGTTCTTAAGATTATGTACAAATACAAAATGAAGCCTGTCAGATAAATACTGCAATCAACACACCCAACATGATCACATTTGTAGTTTTTAACTAATAGGACGACACTCAGAAATCAAAGTGACGTACAGACATCCATCAGATGTAGTTGATTCACATCTTCAGGTTCATTGGAGTGGATCTTTACAAGCAGCTGTGTTTCTGCTCTTCTCAGTGCTAAACTCAGATTTGTCATTTCTCAAGCACTGATTTTCCTTGTGTTAATGTCCTAGTTTCTCCGTACCACTCTTGTAATGATGGCAATACAATGTATAGTTGTACAGAATGGACACATTAAAAAAGAACAAGTGTTTGTGACTAAAGAGAGAGAGAGAGAGAGAGCCGTGGCCCCTCAGGACTCGCTGGTGCAGCCTCTGATGCTCTTGTCAGCTGTAAAACCCTTGCCTGTTATCACCAGTTCTTCGGTTGCCAGGGGAGACCATGTTGCTACACTGATGTAAGTGGTTAACATTGCGTTTGCCCATCACGTCAATGCGGCTAAGCACCACTGCTGAACCTAACCTTGAGTTAAGTAACAATATCAGTCTTTCTTCACTCCCTTCTCCTGTTTCTCCCCCTGTCTCTTTTTGTTTTTATCTCTCTGTCTCTTATGGATCAAAGAAGCTTTTTTTTGTATCTTTAAATATTTATTTAAAGATTTCTTGCTTAAATTGATCTTTATGCATTTTTTATTAAGTTATGGCATCCTATAGGAAACTAAATCACAAGTATAATCTCTTTACTCTCTTAAAACAAGAGGTAGTAAATTTGTGACAGGTCAGTACTTAACCTAATTTACCCCAGAATGGTGCATATTTGTGCCTTAAAAGTACTGTATTTTATTAGTACCTAAAGGTACATATTAGTAATGTGCTACCCCCTGCTTGCTTGTTTTTCACAAATGTGGCGTATTCACTATATTTAATAATTTATTGATTCAAGATTTGTGTCCAGAGCGGTGCTTCAAAGAGGTTAGATTTTGGCGCAAACTAGGGGCACATGTGCTGAAGAGTCAGAATGGTGGCTCTTTGCCTTCATAATCCTGTTCTGTCGCTGTTCCAGCCACTATCCACACAAGCAGGTATGTCAGGGACAAGAAAGAGAAGACATTTTTTCTCAGCTCAGAGTCTCAGCTGTTTGATAGTCAGACAAATAGATAAAGGAATTAATGTTTTGGGGACTTCGTGTGTCTTCAGATATGCATAGATGGACTGGTACTTATTCAAAGTAAACTTTAGGTGAGGTTTGCACCATGCAGACAGTGCCACTCATCACTGTACATACCCACAATCCACTTCATCCCCTGAGATTTGAATCACTCCATATGTTCTAATCCTGTCACGCAGACTCAATTGTTTATCATGAAACAGATGTCTTTTTGCTGTTGAGTTTGAATTTTGATTGTTTGTTTTTCAACTTATGATATAGATTTTGTTGTGAGTTTGTTACATGTTATCCTAGAGCGCCTGCAGCAACAATACAACGCAACAGAGTAATGTTTTTGTTGCTAGTTTGTTTTAATAATCGAAATTAATCAGTGTTACATCAAAATGCAAAACAATGTTATAATTCAACGATAGTCTTTGTGTTTTAAATTGAAAGGCATTCATATTACAAAGACATTTTTAATCTGTTTTGTTGTTTTCTTAATAAAAATAAATCATATTATTATTATTTATTTATATGTGAAACATTCTAACATTCTTTTTATTATTTAGTGATTCTCTTGTTGTTCTGAACACGTCTTGCTTGCAACTTCAAAGCTTATCAATTCTAATATGCCAATTTATTATAATTGTTTTAACCCCTGAAGGTAAAACACAAAAATACTATTAGGGTTACAACAGTGCATATTAGTACCTTAGTATAGTCATTTAGTAAGTTGAAATGTACTTCCAAAATTACTGATAGTTTATAGACTGTCAAAATAAAGTTTATTCCAGAGAACCTCTTTTCAGGGTCCTGCCCTAGTGATAAAATGTACACCTGAAGGGAAAAGTTTTGCACATCTTTTCTGACAGATTTCCAAACCTGTATGATGTATTTATTTATTTTTTACAATTGAGGTTCCATAGAAGAAAGCAATACAGTTTTAGAGTGACATAAAATTGAGTAAATGATGACAGATATTTCATTTTTGGGTGAACTATCCATTCAGGTCATATTCACACGTTCCCCTCCAGACAGTATCATTTGTGTTTTCCTGCTCTAGGCCCATTGCACCAGGCTTGACCTAATGCTTTTTTCTTGTAAAGATCAAGATACACCAGGTCTGTTCGTGATCCAGTCAGACTAGAATTGTGGAACAGACTGTGTCGTTACATCTCTTTTTTGTTTGCTGTAAAATATTAAGTAGGACTGATATCCATGAAAGCCTGCCAGGACCTGGAGCTGCACTCATTTCAGAGATACAGACTGCTGTTTGCTGTCAGCATTGATCAGCAGGATGAGCGGGAATGGCCAAATGTGTAGAGTGATAGCCCTGCTGGTGTTAGCAAGGATACACCATTAGAGTTGTGCTTTACACTTACATGTACACGTCCTCTCACATGGGATTTGATACAGTAGTATCAGGTAATGGGCACCTTTGCTGGAAGGAGTAAATATTTAGGACGTTACCGTTATGAATCATGGTCAGCAGTGAAAGCAGACAGTTATTTTGAAGCACATCCACAAAAGTAGATAACAATCCATGTATTGAAGTCAATGTGAGAACAGAGCATCCTATACACCTGCTCAGTATTTCATCAAAATCTAAAAATAATAATCTGACAGTGTTTGAGTGAGAAAGATACTTAATTTTTTTTTTTGCAATCCATGTAGTTCCCATTGAAAAGGTAATAATAAGGTAAAAAAACAGTTAATAAGATCTCATCGATTATCTTGTTTCACTCTGATGTTTTAACATGTCAGAAAATTGGTTGCAAATGCGTCTTGACTTTAAATTCATCTGAAGGTTAACGAGAGCAAATCAGCAGTTTGTTCTGTGGCTTTGGGTTTATTCTCCTTGATTTTCCTTCGGATTGACATTGATTAAGAAATAATGCAGGGGGGAGGGGGGGAATTGGGCTAGTCTGATTGGTTGTTTATCTACTTACTCCAGCATTTTTTTGTCTTTGTATTTTTGCTGATATTATTCTGAAGAAAGAGCGAACAAATGCTCTGTGAGCATTTTGGTGCTTATTAGCAGTCCCTGAGCTGCTGCTAGCAGCCTTGGTCAATTTTGTATGCTGTTGAGAGCTGTTCTTTGAGGAGACAAGCCGTACCTGAAGTGCTCTTTTATGTAGACACAGCTGAAAGTACAGGGTAAAGCCCCAAACCCCAGAGCAAGAGTAGGAGTCCAACCAATAAGATGACCTGTTGTAAGTATTTGATGTGTCTGTGTGTGTTAGCGCTCCTGAATCTGCTCCCTGTCCATCTACGATAAGACTATCAAAAGCTTATCAAAAGCTATCTTACTTCTTCAGACAGCTGTTGCTTAGTATTGATATTAGGGAATGCTGGCTTTTTTGCCCTCTGTGCCGCTATTGTTTTATTGAGAGATAAAACGAGACACATTGGAAATCACCAGACATTTACATTCTGGTCGAAGCTATGTATATGTATATGTATATGTATATGTATATGTATATGTATATGTATATGTATATGTATATGTATATGTATATGTATAATACCAATTCTCACTATTAAGTAGTTATTAGTATGCCTATTATTAACATAACTGTTTATTAGTACATATTCACATATTCTGCTTGACCATATTCATCCCTAATCATATCCAATACCTAAACTGAATAATAACTGTACCGTACTAACTATTATTAATCAGTAAATCAGGAGCTAGAGGCAAAAGTCATAGTTAATTGTTTGTTGGTAGTGAGAATTGGACTTTAAAATAAAGTTTGACCATCACACTTTAGTTTAGGATCCAATTAAATAAATATTAAAAGCAACCTTTGCCTGTATAACCTTATAATTAATGCTTATTATTAATAGTGGTAAAGTTTAGGTATGGGGTAGGATTAAGGGATGCAGATTATGGTCATGCAGAATATGTGCTAAAAACAGCCAATATGCATGCTAACTAGTTAATAGTAAGAATGTTTATTAGAATATGTATTGTAATAATCATGGTTAATTAAATTTGTATTTAAATGAATAAAATTATTTTTATTATTATTTATATAAAAAAGTGTCATTTTAAATTTGATGAATTTTATTCCATCCATAAATGAGGCCTGCGTGTAAATCCTGTTGCACATGACATGCACTTGAAAACCTGCAAACCTAAGAAAACCACATCCAAATCTGGTCCAAATTACTGGGGACCTTAATGTATGATGAGCATACGACAAAAATATAAAAGTCTCATCCGGTCTAATAAATCTTTTCGTGACAGGTTCCACATACCGCTTCCGTGTCATTGCCATGAATAACTATGGTGAAAGCCCTGCTAGCGCCACCTCCAGGCAGTACCAGGTGTCCCTGTCGAGTCCTCCCGTCTCAAACCGTCCGATCACTGGCCCTCACATCTCCTTCACTGAAGCTGTCAGCGATACTCAGATCATGTTACGCTGGACTGTGAGTACACTTGTGAACAGACACACGCATGCAGTACGTTTATCTGCCAAATAAAGTACACTAACTCTGCCCCAAAACGTGAGCTGCCCAATTTAAGCGGCGCTGCTGACACAAAGGCTGTTGCTAACAGTAGGCAACAAAATATATACTATCGTTCTGGCTAAAATCAAGGCAGCTGCTTTTAGACAGCCAGGCAGAGAACAGTTTCTGTCAGGCACTCAGTAACTCATCACTGAATAAACTGTGAGTTTTTCTATCATTCCATGCTTCTGTATGTGTATTATTAGCACATTCATCTAAAAAAGGGTCTCACCACTTGTACAAACAAATGCTGTTTCTGTTTCTGGCCTGTTGAAGGAATAACCCTGAACCTCATAGCATGTGTGTGTTTGTGTTAATGTTTTAGACGTATGCCTTTTATATCTAAATTACGCTCACATTTTAGGCTTAGTTCGATAATGAGAGTGTAAAAAGTGTCCAGAATTAAGCACAAAACAAGTTCACTCTCCTGTTTGGTCTTCTCTGCTGTGCCAGTTGTGTTTTTGGCACGTTAGCAGAGTATTCCAGGCGCTGTAGCTTTCCCATCAGCCCCTGAAAGTTACCCCAGAATGTCCAAACAGACCTGTAGTTGGCAATGGTTACTGTTCAGTTTTGCCGGAAAATGTGTGTGAGTTTAGGAACAGATTAGGATTCCTTATCCTGTCTGAACGAGTGCAACGGACTGAATGAGTTAAACTATTTTTAGACATGCATGAGAAGAAAAGGTCCATCTAGAAATGAACTTGCCTTCATTTCTGAATTTGTTTTCTGGAAGAATCTACTGGTTGTCTTTTTTCATACAGTTTCATGAAAACATCATAAAAATAGTCATTTCACACCATGCAAAATGTGTGCTATGTCATTACTGACTGATTATTTGGATCGCATAGTGTTCAAACGAACAACTACTTTCAAAAGATTAAAACATGCGTTTTTGTAGAGTTTGTCCCTATTCACTTTCATTGTATGGAAGAGAACACCAAGATCAATTTGCTAAAATCATGCATGAGGGTGTGGTAATAAAAGCTAAAAACGAACTCTTTAGAGAAAAAGTTTGCCAATCATAACAGCGGTCATTGTTCTCTAGAAGTCTCAAAGTAACGGTTCCAAAGAAAGTATCATTTTAAGGTTCAGTGACGGATTGGACATGCTAAATTAGGACTAACGTAATTAGGTAGGATGTGTTGATTCTAGTTCAACTTTTAGGTTCTTATCTTTTGATGGCAGAGTGTATATTCAAGCAACAAACACATGCAAAGGCCCTAATTTGCTTTTTCCCTCTCTCTCTTTTATAGTACACTCCTTCCAGTAATAACAACACACCCATTCAGGGATTCTACATCTACTATCGGCCGACAGACAGCGACAATGACAGTGATTACAAGAGAGATGTGGTGGAAGGTGAGATCATGGTGCTCTAATTTCACGGCTTCTTTCACAATAGATAAACAAACGGATGTGAAACAGTCAAATTTCATTCTGTGAGAAGAGATATTCGGTAAAAGGATAAGAGAGACATGGAACAATCAACTGTACAGGAAATCAGTTTCCTAGGACAGTGGTCAGTTATAGTTTATTAGACATTATAAGCATTTGACCGATAAGTGTTACAGTTGATCAATCAGAATGAAGAGTTCCAGAGAGCCGCCCACGTGGTACGAGTGTGTAATGTATATTCGGTCTCATAGGGGGCGGGACAAAGAAAGCTTAATCTGTTGATTGATGTGTAGTGAGTTCTGCGCTCAGAGTAATGAGTCTGTGTAAAATGTGTTTTTAATAAATGGCTGCCATACTAATGGGCCTGAACTGAAACCCAACACTGACCGCTCGGAGAGGGATTCAAGTTTCTGAGAGGAATGTTAACTGCCGTCGACTCTCGTCTGCCTCCTCTTTCACTCTGTTCACATTCGCCGTTCCTTGTTCATCCACAAAATAAGCTGTCAGAAACATGCTGGGCAGATGAGATGACTTCATACATCAGAGTTTACAGAAACCTCTGGAGTTTGTCCTACAAAAGCCGATGCGAAATGCTATTTGCTGCCCTTTACTTTCATATTTTGACTTATTTGCAAGCAAAGCAGGAAAAATGAAGGAAGGGACTTTATTTTGATCAAAAAATTGATTAGATCATGAATTAGCATTTGAATTATGAAAGTGAAGAGTCATTTTAACCCTATAATCCTGAATGTTACATATTTAAATTCAATATTTTCTAAATCCTCTATATTATCAACATAATCAAATCTTTCATAGAAAATCCTATTGTATGTATTGTTTGATAGGTTACATTTAGCAAGTAAAAGACCTTTTAGAATAATTCAACAAGTATTGTACTATTAATGAGCCATGAATATATATATATATATATTAAGTCTTTCATTCAGTGAAAAAAAAACACAACTTTAAATGCATAATAAATAAAACTCTCTTTAAATAATAGATTAAATTAACACATTTTTTTAGTTAAAGTGTCTATAACCTTGTGTTTTTCTAAACATCCAGTCAGATATATCTGCTTTGATTTGATTTGAACTTTTCGGCTGATTCATTACAATAATCAGCTCATAAGATTCATTTGTTCCTGAATCCGACTACACTAGCTGTGCTGTATATTTATTTTATTGAATGCCCAGGAAAAACAACGCAGCAGATTTTGCTGTGCTCTACCTTTTTATCTCATCACTTTCAATTCCGACTGCTTACTCCCAAAATGTATATAATTTATTTGCTGCATCACAGATTAGATTCAGTAGTGGTGCAGGAAACATAGACAGGGGGAAAACTACACTAAATGATGCTTTTTCATGTTTGCGCGAGTGTAAGTGTGTGTTCTGTGTTTTCTCTCTCATTATTCAGTGCAGCAGCTGGTCATTTAGTGTACACTTTGTTAAAAAGAGAAGTGAGCTACGTAAATATAATATTGTGGCACAAACTGTAATTAGAGAGCTGGCTCTCAACATACATGAGTGACTGTGGCGAGCGGCTGCTATGATATGTGTGTGTGTGTGTACTCAGGGCCCTGAGTGTGTTCAGTGGGAATACTGGAGCCAGGCCAGAACAAACGTTAAGCTGCCTTATAAGGAGCCTGTCTGCTGCAAAGCAACTGTCTGAATCCTTCTGGGACACTGTGAGAATGTGTGTGTGTGTGTGTGTGCGAGAGAGAAAAACGAGATTGAGAAAATGAATTGTGGTTTGAAGAGAACAACACATGCTTTGAGAAAAGCCCTTCTCATTCAGCGAAGTCACTCTCATTGCCTTTCCCGCCTCCTTCTCCTAGGCTTCAAATTCTGGCACTTGATTGGTCAGCTCCAACCCGAGACGTCGTACGACATCAAGATGCAGTGCTTCAACGACGGTGGTGAGAGCGAATACAGTAACGTCATGATCTGCGAGACCAAAGGTGAGAAGCTGAAGTACCGTCACAGGAATGCTATATTTAACGTGTAGACAGGAACCCATAAAGCCCCTGCGGTAATGATAGAGGAAAGCGAGCTATCGTTTTATTAGTAGCTACACAAAGAGAGACATTGTGCTGCATCTCCTTGACATCATTCACTGATAACTGCTCTAGTGCAGCACTGTTGAAATCAAACCAGAGCGTCATTCACAGCCAGAGCAAATAAAAATCATGGAGTGCAAACAGACCTGCTGCTACCACAAGCTCCAAGACTGACAACAGTTGCATTGTTATGTGCCAGCACTTGCTAGTGTTGCTTTATTATTGCTTATACTTGGGTCAGAGATTTGAACAAACTCCTAATCCTGAGTTTTAGAGCATTAGTGGTAAACGGTGCGTAATTTATCCTGCCCCATTAGTTCTACAGTCACGAATGATTCATCAAATCACGCAGCTTCTTTCTAAGCAATTGCAACTTTTTTATTTTTTTATATGGAACAAAACAAACAAGAGGAAAGATAATCCAGAAAATAGAATATTATTCTGTAGACCTCCTGTTGGCTCTTCTGTGATTGAGAAATAATCCATAGTAAATGTGCTAAAATAATTACAAACAGCATAGCAGGTTAGCAATGGCCTAGCAACCACCAGAACAATTATAGTGTTGCTAAGTGTTTTTACCATTTTTCCTGTATGGATTTAAAAAAAGAGTCTTTCTTTCAGGGTCGTAAGCAATTAACCAAACCAATCAGTTACCCAATAAATCAGAACACTGCAGAACTTCTTAAACATTTGACAAAAAAGGATATATATAGAATATAGTGGTTTAAATGTGTTGTGTATATTAAGAAACAACATTTTGCAAGAGATGCATTCTATGCATGCAGGGATGGATTATGGGTTGTGTGGGCCCCTGGGCACAGTGTTTGCCTGGGCCCCTAGGGGAAAACCTTTAGACAACGTTTGTGTCGGCCCCTGGAAAAAACCTTACGAAAACGTTCGCACAATGTTTGCATCAGCCCCTGGAAAAAACCCTCAGACAATGTTCGCACAGGGTTAGTGTGGGCACTTGTGCGAAACCCTGGCACAACGTTCACTTAACGTGTGGGCCCCCTGCACCCCAAGGGCCACTGGGCAGCGGCTCGTAATCCGTCCCTGTATGCATGTAGCTTGAATGGGCTTGGAAACTGACTCTACATCATTAACAGTAATTCATGGGAGTGGGCCGTTGCTAAAGTTTTCTTATAATTCAATTTGGTTGCCACAAATATCTGATTGGTGGAGATTTCTTTGAAGAATTATGGGTTCAGAAAATAAGTTGAAGTAGCATATGTGGATGGCTTTGACAAAAGCAGTAACAAGTAATTCCAGTTAAGTAATCAATTACCTTTTACCAAGTAACTAGTAACAAGTTGGTTTTAAATTTGCAAAGAAATATCTGGGTACTTGAAATAATGGCAAATAAGTTTGTTTTCCCATTTATTAACTAACACCAAAATCCACTCCAAAAATGTTTTCATCTGTATAGAAGTGCACTAAAAACTTTAAGTATGCTTTGGGCTTTAAGTATTGTGTCAAGTGAATTTTGCCAGGGCAGGAAGTATTTATTTTTGTAAAGGTTGAAAAAACCCACTAAGTCAGTAACCAATAAATGTAGAACTTGTGACATATTCTCTTGAAAGACATCCAGATGATTTATCTCTTTAAACTCACTTTCTTCTGTTTCTTTCCATTCAGCCCGTCAACCTCCAGGTGTGCCCAGCCAACGGCCCATAACCCCTCCAGGCTTCTTCCCCGCAGATACACCGAGCCAGCCGGGCGGCCTGCTCTACCTGATCGTGGGCTGCGTTCTGGGAGTCATGGTGCTCATACTGCTGGTCTTCATCGTCATGTGCTTGTGGAGGAACCGTCAGCAAAGCAGTCTTCATAGTAAGTGCCACTTCCTGCTTACTTCCTGTTTTCGGTTCTAACTGGCCTCAACAAGCATATGGACAAAGTACTGAATGATCACTAAGAAAACTTCCATCCCTGTAGTGTCCAAAATCAGTTACAATGTTTTTGTGAGGTGTACGTTTTTGAAGTATCAATTTCTTTCGCAGCTACTGTTGTTGTTATTATATTTAGATACGTGGTAATGAGACCAGCAGCGCCGTGTCGTTTTAGTTTATGTAGTATTTCTGTAAGGTTAAGAGAGGTTATGTTATGTCAATAAATTCTTTATGAAATTGAGTTAGAGTCCACCTCCTGATCCAGGCCTGGTTTTCATTGCCTCTCGTCCACAGCCAGCCCTTTGAAGTTTTCTTTCTTTCTGTCTTTTTTTTTTCTCTCTCTTCCACTCTCAATGAGATTGAGTAACAGAATAAACAGTGCTGGCCACAGCGGTGCGTATAAGTAGTAACACAGATACACCTCCCCCTGAAATCGGCCACAAATGGGCCTGCTGACTTTAATCACACACACTCTGGTTTGCTACTACAGTAATTGGTTTTTCATGTGCATTTAGCAAAAGCATTATAATTTCATATGTGTGCTTTTTCTTCAGCATTTTTAATGCAGTGTTGACATCTTGACTATTATGTATTAGTGTAGTTGTGCTTTGTTTGTTAATATTTGAAAAACAAATGTTGGGATTTACCATTTACACTGCTGTTCAAAAGTTTGTTTTGGAAAGTATATGCTCACCAAAATGTATTTGAAAAGAAAAAACAGCAAAAACAGTAATATTGTGGAATATAATTATCCAGTTTTTAATTGTGTGATTATCATGTGATAATATCATATCATTATATCAATGATGAAAATATTTTCGAATTTTTGTGGAATTTTATAAATGTCTTTACTGTAAGTGTTCGTTTCTTGGGAACAAAACCCAAGATTTTGAATGCTGTAAAAGTTTGAACTTTTGAATAGCCGTGTATATAATAATTAAAGAACAATTAACACATGGTTTTAGTTTTAGAGTTTAGCATATCACAAAACTACCCATTACTAAACACGCTAACATAAAAACTGTTCTCTGTAGAATACGACCCTCCAAGTTATCTGTACCAGTCTGCAGAGATGAACGGCCATGTTCTGGAATATTCCACGCTGCCGGGCTCCAGCCATGTGAATGGAAGCGTGCACACGGGCTGTGGACACACCGCTCCCATGATGCCCCAGACGTGCCATCACCTCCACCACAAGCTGCCCAACGGTCTGGCTTTGCTGAACGGATCAGGCCTATATCCTCCCGGGCATCCACACACATATGACACCTCTCTGCCCCACAACACCATGGAGTACGATCACTCACACCCTCATCACCTTCATAACGTGAGTACATGTGTGTCCACGTGTGCTTGTTATTCAGACGAGAGTAGAAATAAAGTGCCTGGCATTGTTGGCCTCTTTGGTTGCCGTGACGTTGTTGTAGCTGTTACTGTATTGAGGAATGCTGTTTTAACCAATCAGCATCCAGAACCATTATAAATCCATTTTACTGAGCCGTGTAGTACATAGTGTTGTATGGTATAATGTTTTATCCTCTAGAAATATTTAATGGGTTTACAGGGTAGTGTGGGTAATAAATATTTCTTTATTTTTACTTTGTACAGTTATTTCATGGTTTTTGATGATTCGAGTTGGTGTGTACTGTACATATATGTATTTGAGCATATTCTGTATTTATTTCTTTAAAAATATAGTGTTCTTTTTAGATCTAGATTTCATAATGTAATGAAAAGCTAAATTATTCTAATCTTTAGTGTCACATGATCCTTCAAAAATCATTTTAATATGCTGATTTGCTGGTATATATTATTTTTGGAACTCAGTTAATAATAATGGTACTTATTATCAATGTTAAAAAGATTTTTGTTTCCAGGATTCTTTGAGGAATAGAAAGTTCAGAAGAATAGCATTTATTTTAAATAGAAATCTTTCATAACAATTGTAAGCACCTTACATACAGTTTACAGTTTACAGTCCATGCTGAGCAAAAGAAAAGTATTAAGCTGCACTGTTAATAATTAAATCTTTATTTTAAGGCCTCTTAACTAATTGCTTATTAACATGTTTATTACTGGAATATTAGCCATTTATTAATAGTAATTAAGCACATATTAATGCCTTATTCTGCTCATTACCTAAACTTAACAACTACCTTACATTTACAACACTATATACATAACTAAATGTAAGCAGGAAATAATTTGAGAGAAAAGCCATAGTTAATAATAAATAAATGTTCCCTAGTCTCAAGCAAGTCAGCATATTAGAATGATTTCTGAAGGATCATGTGACACTGAAGACTGGAGTATTGATGCTGGAACTTTAGCTGTGTATCACAGGAATAAAGTTTTTACAATACAGTGTTGTAGTGTAATATAGCACAGTGTAGTATAGTGTAGCCTGCTGTAGTATAGTTTAACATGGTATTGTACAGTATGCTGTAGTGTCAAATATAGGACAGTTTATGATCATTTTTACATCCTGCTGCCCAGTACAATTTTTGTTTGAGTGTAGTTTAATGATACTAAGAGTAAGAAACAGTGCTATAAAACATGTAATGTGAGTGGAATTGAAATACGGCCAGTGTTATATCTGCTGTGTGTTTGCTGTGGCAGGGTGGAGGGATATACACGGCTCTGCCCCAAAACGACTCGTCGGACTGCATGAGCTGTCAAAACTTCTGCAACAACAACAGGTGAGAAAAAGCGAAATGTAATACAGTGAGAAGTCAAGCCCAGTAGCTTGTTAATGTTTGGTGTTTACATGCCTGCAGAATTATGTTTTGCTCAGCACGCCTCCAGTCAGCAAACCAATCATCTGTTCCATCTGGTTCTCATTTCACCCCTGACCTGAGCTTATTCTGTTCTGGGCTAAACACACTCACATACACACATGGCGACTCCCCCCCGACGAGGCTTGTTTGTGTACTCTAGTGTGTCCGGCAGTAACAGTTTACACTGAACGCACCCTTGCTACAGTCTTAATGAGCGCAGTGTTTATTTAGCCGCGTCCAGCGGGAGAGCTGAGGGAAATCCTTCTGAATGGAGCTGATATCAGTGTACCAACTGACTGCGTGCATCTGTGTACGCTTTATATCCCCGATTACTTCTTGAGTGAGCATACAGTTATCATCTGCATGTGTATTTATACTCTCAGGTATTGTTTGTTTATGTGTTTATGTGAGTGTGTGTGTTATCAGCATGTGCAAACACACAGAGGCACAGGCTGTTGAGTCTGGTCAAGCAGCGTAGAGACTCGCGGAAGTAAATCTGTGATCTCAGATGCAATCAGACATTGCAGAGATGCCTGTTTCAGCTGGTACACAGGCTGTACTATAATGGTTTTATTCACAAAAAGACAATTCTATCATCATTTACACATCCTTCTGAACCTGTGTGACTTTCTTTGGTAAAACACAAAAGTAGACGCTTTGAAGAATGTTCGTGCTGCACAGTACACTAGAAGTATATTGTGACACGGGATGTAAAGGTCACACGTTATTTTAAGGTTCAATTCTCAACTTTTTCCTCAACCTCCAGAATTTGTGCTGCATATGTATTAATAAACAGTCAATATGTTTATAATAGACATGCTTATTAACAACTAGTTAATGGAGAGAATTGGTCCCTATGCTAAAGTGTTACTTGTATAATTACCTTTGTGTTTATAATAAATATGATAAAGGTCGAGTGCATGATTTTAATACTTTATTAAATTTTTGGTTTGTATTGGATATTGCACCTGTTGTTACAGTAATATTTTCTTTGCTGTCATCAAATAATGTAAGACAGAGAATATAATTACCCTGGTAAATGTAATATTTAGCAAATATCAAAAATAATGAACAATGAACAATGTGAACAATGTTGCCTAGATGTATTTCCCCTGATCTCAGCTCTTTTGTTCATTTAAATGAAATAATTGAATCTTAAAATATATGTAAATAATGTTACCTGAATGTTATACGTAAACTAAGTTTTATTTTAGCTAGTTCACAAGAAAACATTTGTCATTTTTATTTGGTTTAACCTGTTGCACTAAAATAGTTCAAACTGAAATAAAAACGATATAGATATTACCAGAGGGACACAAAATGCCAACATAAAAGCATGGACACAACAAAAAAACGACAAAATACACAAGAAATTAATAAAACTTAAAAATAATCCAAATGGAAAATATCAAAATAAAATTCAAACTCTTAATAAAAACTTGCTTTATCTTTCTGATACTGAAATCTAGTCATCTTACTCTAGACTTAAAATAAAGCTCATATAGTTCTTGAAAAAGAGTGAAATGTACAGCATATTTATATGCACCTCTTGTATGATGCTTCAGGATGGTTGTTTTTTGTTTTCTGGAAAATGCTTTGTTGTAAAGTGTTATCCACCAAAGTTCATTAGTTAACATGAACAATACTTCTAAAGCATTTATTAGTTAATGTTCATTTCAGCATTTACTAATGCAGTATTAAAATCACAAGTTTTGTTAACATTGTTTAATGCAATGTGAACTAACAATTAACGACTGTACTTTTATTAACTAACATTAACAAATATTAAAGAGTGTAACAAATGTAATGTTCATTGTTCGATCATGTTAGTTAATACATTAATGTTAACAACGGATACCTTACTGTAAAGTTTAACGTTTAGTTTGGAATATCAGTTTCAGCCTCGGCACGTGCAGTGGCCGTTATTTACGTCTTGTGTTTGTGTTTTGTGAACAGGTGTTACACAAAAACCAATGGCACTTTCTCGGGCGGCACTCTCCCTCTAATGCACCACGTGGCAGCGCGCCAACCCGATGGGTTGGAAATGATGCCCCTAAACCCCATTTTGCCTCGCTGCCGTGGACGTGACAGCCCGCAGCTCAACAGCTCCCAGGAGAGAGATCCAGCCGAAGAGGCAGAGCAGGGCAAGGCTCCACCCCTTTCCCAGAATTCCCCTTGTCTGCCAGTGGAAACAAAGTCCACCCTCGAGCAGCAGAGAGGTGAGAGAGTTTCAGCGGTATAAAGACCTCTCTGATTCACTCCCTCTGAATGAGGAAAGGCAGTGTTCCTTCTTGCTCTTCAGGAAATTACTGCATTGGCAAACTGTAAATTACCCATCATGCAATATTATTTTACCTGACTAGACTGGTGCATACTGGACTTGTGCATAAATCTGTTTGTGTGTGTGTGTGTGCAACAGGAATTCAGCCCACGCAGCTTGAAGACTCAGAGGGTCCTGTGGTGTGTTGGGAGCGACTGGGATTGCCTGATCTGGACTGTAAGGAAAAAACAGCCTGGATCTCTACTGGAAGCCTGACCGGAGATCTCATCCAGCCTAGTATACAAGAGATCTGAACACGTCTAACACTTATGCATCAAATACACTAAACGGGAGAACGAGAGAAATTGGGAATAGTAACATGAACAATTTTGAAAAATATATGAAACGGCCAGTGATGGATTGGTCAGAGACATTGTGTGACTTGAAATGGACACTAAACTGACTGCTTGCAGAGCTGGAGAAGACTGACAAGACAAAAAAGGACGGAAGAGACTTTTAGGCAAAACTGATGGAAGACTCAAAGGCTGAAATGATCCCACTTGTGAGACTTTTAAAAGTAAAAGCAAAAACTCTTTAGATGACTTATTTATTTTTTGTAGTAGTAAAATATTATTTCATATGAATGTATCTGTTGTAAGAAAAAAGTTTGTCTTTTATATTATTTATGCTTTTTTTTGATGATGATGATGAGAAACCTTTTATTTTTTGTTTTACTTTTTTTTTTTGTTCCACACAGTGTGGAGTTTAGCCATTGTATGTGTAAAGTTTTGTAATAATATAAAGAGAAGATTAAGTATCACACCTATCCTTTTCCTCCTATGAAGTTTTAATGCTATACAATACTTTACGCTCTCAAACTGCCAAATTGTGATGAATATTAATTTCATATGGCCCCTCACCATGGTTTATTGCACCCCTAAAATACATATGTTATCCACAGCTGGAACCTAGGAAGCCTGCAAGCTCGCAACATTTGGTTTTGTGGTCTTCACCTAGCCTAAAATTAGTTTGCTTCTATGATAATCAATAAAGCGGTCTGCACTGTCGGGCCTGAGGGATATCAGAAATATCTGCTCAAGTATCTGGTAATTGCATAAGCTCTTTGAAGTTTCCCACAGTTAATCCCTGCACCCTCCCGGCCACACCTCCCCGCTGCTCTCTACGTCTCTTTGTTAACCATAAACAAACATGTGAGTGCTTGATTGACCTTTGACCTACCCAGACTGTGTTGAAAGGCAGTGGTCATGTTGACATCACGTGAGTGTTTTTGTTTGGTTGCTTAAAGGAGCTCATTACTGTGGTCTCCTTATTCCAGCTTCAGATGTGGTTTGTACTCAAGCTGACTGTCTATACGAGCAGATTCCCAAAGGGAGGATTGTGCATTGTCATGTTTTACAATTGCTTTAACAGCTGATTTCAGACTGGCTGGATTAAAAGATGTGTTTTTATAGTTTCATCTGTCATGGGATATCACATCAGTATTTTTTGGAAGATATGAGAGCTTGATGTGCTAGGCATACAGTACCTTTCAGACCCCAAACATCGTCCACCATCATCCATAAAGAGTATTTACTGATACCGGGCTTCAAAAAATGTCTCCTGAACTTTTGCACTGATCACTGACAACTACAATGATGATAAAAATGAATTATATGTTCCCTTTATGTGATCTTGACCTCCCCTATTCACGTAGGGACTCCTGGCTACACCCTTTCTGTAAAAGCACATAGAAAGTCAAATGCATACACAGCCAAGTCTAACTCTACTATAAGAAAACCGATAAGCTCATAAAATACATAAAAATACATCCACTAGCTATTTTTTGTTCATTAAAGAAAACGTTTTCGTATCAACATTACGAGTGATTTGAGTTTTGAAGTTTTTCAGTATTTTCAAAAACGGGCAGTATAGCATGTATTGGTGTAAATTATTTTATTGTCAGTTTTCGCTGTTGTAATGGTGGAGAAACAGTTTGGGAAGAATCTTGCTAAACAATTTAAAGTCAGTGTTTATAGCAGCGTTTATAAAAATGTATGCAGACATTTGAATGCTATTTTAGGTTTGTTGCTACCAGAAGAATTCAAAAATACAGAAAGTATTGTACACCAGACTTATTGGAAAAGAATGACTGCACCGAGATCTCACGATCACATTTAAAGACTTTTTACCTTAGAGATTAAGAATTTTAGAATTTCACTACTAAATATTGTCTTTAATGTTTATATTTTAACTTGACAGTTAGCTTGATTGTTCTAAAAATAGATAAAGAATAAATACAGATTTATTGTACGTCATCTACCTTAATATTCTTGAGCTAAGCTATGTCAGGTTATGACATTATAAATTACCTAACCTTAACTGGGATGTTAAACTTCTATATATTTTGGCCTGATTTGTAAGTAAAGTACCTGGTTGGAGTGTATATTGGCTAACAGAGCTGTCAGCTTTAAGTCTCATAGTCCTTAGTAAACCCAGTCAGTGTCCTTCAATTATAGTGCCAGCTCTGCCACCAGACACTCAGACCTGCTGGTTATTCCCTACAAACCCTTTGACATCATGACACTTCCATCTATCATTCTTGGTTGGAAAGAATAATGAAGATTGAAGAAAGACAGCAGGTCTTACTGTTGCCAGCTTGTGGTGAACCGTTTAGCTCACAATCCAGGCCACTTCAAGGTGGTTTCCTGAATCCTGGCTGGGCTTACGGTGTCTGGATTTGAAAATTTCCCTTCTGTTCCACTGGGCTTCAGCTGGAAAACCAAAGCCAGGATCTAAACAACAGCCAAAGGTAGGCTTAGAAACCTGAAGCATATCAGATCACGCAATGATAGCTTATCCTCCAGGACCTGTGAATTTTGCTTCAGTATTGTGAAGATGACATTTAGAGTACTGACCAATATAGCTTGAGCCACAAAGGCATTCCTGTTGCTCAAATAATAGAGAAGGATTCTAGTAACGCCAAGGTCAAGGGTTTAGTTCCCAGGGAATGCTAAAGCTGATCAAATGGATGCCTTAAATGCAGTGTACTTTGATTAAAAGTGTTTGTAAGATGTGTAAAAGTGGCCAAGAGAATCAGAATCTTTTAGCAAGGGACTAAAACCATTTAGGTCAGGTGCTAAAACCATACAATTAGGTTCTGGAGAGTCACTGTCCTTCAGAGCTTAAACATACATACTTGTAATTTTTAAGCAATTTTAAAAACGTATTCTCAGAAAAACGTACAAAAGCGGTTACTGGCGCACTACCTTTTAGGTACTCATATGTACCTTTAAGGTACCAATTAGGTACAAAGGTGTATCTTTTGAAAAGGAACTGTCGCAGTGACAGCTTCTGCATCTTTATTTCTGAGAATGTAGGAAAGATTGTTGGTTAGGTATGGAACTAAACTTTGTTGGTTAGTGGTCCTCCAGGACCAAAACTGCCCAATCCCTCTATTGAAAAAGAGTCCAGGAACAATAGATGGGAAAAGGATACTGAAAAAGAATAAAGTAACTGTGGCACGGAGGGAAAGAAGAGGGATGTTGACAGAGGTCTCGGGTCATTTGATGAAATGAAGATAAGGTTGAGGACCTCATGATAAAGACCTGCTTCTGTCTGAAGTCGCTCTGTACTTACCCAGCCTCTACCCTGTCCTGTTGCCTCCTGCACAGCACTCAGACCCCTTATTAAGGGCACCATGGGAACAAATGTGGCCATTGTCCACCCCAAAAATTCCTCCCCCAGCCTCTGAGAGGACCTGTTAGCGCCCTTTCCAACCCCCTCCTCCGCCCACCATTCTTCGCCTGTCTCTTTGGCACACCCTGAATGAATGTAACACTCATGAATTAGGCCGCGATTCTTTCTCTTTTCTTGTCTCTTGTTCTGAGAGTGGCCTGATTTGACTCGGCTTCCAAGCCGTTTATCCAGGAGAGGTTACAAAACCGCATAAAGACTCTGGGACTCTGGCCTCCCCCAGACCTCTATTATTTTAAGCAAATTTCAGCTCCATAATCAGTGTTGTCCAAATAAACTATCATTTTCTTGATCAAAATCTCCACAGCCGAGAGGAAATGTATGCAAGACTTAGCAGATCAGCCAATGATTGTCTTGTTATTCCATATGGGGTTTGAATTATAGATGGTTATCACTATATTTCTGTTGTATGGATTGGATTATGGTCTCGTAATGTTAATTTACAAGCTTTCTGTTATTCCTGAGGTCTGACTTGCGTTAGGCTTCTAAGCTCCATGTGTCTGTGTTTCTGCTCATAATTAGACCAATGATGACAAGTCACTTAAACATGCTGACAGCACTAGCCGTTACCTCAGTCAACCTTCACAACATTTTCCAATCCCAGTTGACGATGTGTGAACGTTTTTGAGCGTTGGGAGAAAGAGTGCAATGCCTGTCAATATGGTCACAGTGTGTATTTGCCAGGTGTGATATAATTGTTTATCCTGGAACAATATTCCTATTAACCAATCATGCATTTCCAAATTTCCAAGTGCTACTTCTTTTCTTCTGTACAAAGGAGACAACTGAATGAGTATTCTGATGAGTGAAATCCATACAGTGGCAGGACATAAAGCACCTAGGAGTGTCAACAAAGTTCAGTGATCATTTCAAGTGCTCCAAGTGGTTTCAGTTTAAATGGCCCAAATTTGAGGGAAACGAACAGTAAAACTGTAACAGCTACCAATGCTTCCTAAATGTTATTAAGTATTTCACACTCCAGTCCAAAAGGTGGTATAAATGCACTCTTTGTTATGCCTTTTTCTTCTTCTTTCATCAGGTTGTTTTGTGCCAAAAGTTACTGGAGTAAGCTTATGTAAAATGGTCACTGAGTGCAAGTACTGTTTTGCTGACAAACTTGGGTGCCTTTATTGGATCTCAGTGTACCGCCACTGTCCCGAGTTTACCCAACCACATATTTCGGAAGAGTTTGGAATGACATGATGGTGAGTAAATGATAACATAATTATCATTTCTCGGGAAACTATCTAAGGCATATCAACCTATCATTTCCTCCTGATTGTGGGTTAAGGGTTGCGGTTTGCAATAGTTACTGCATTTGCTGTTCCAGGACCATCTCCCACAGTACCTGCCAGAATCACAGTCATCGGTATAGTGAGTCATATCAGAAGCAGCAAAAAGACTGAACAATTCTCCCTAAATAAATGTTGTTGTTCATACTTTGTAGGCATATCATTTTTGATGTGCTACAATTGTGGTGCAATCCCATTGCCTGAGCCCAAGGCTGAATTTCCCATCATAAAAATAACTGAGTTATGTGACCAAAATCTATATCGGTAGTTCTGGTTTTCTAACTGATCTATTGCAGCATAGAAGCCCAGACATGGTGGTTTATGGATCCATTACTCAAGCACAAAAGCTGTTTATTTCCCACACTAAGAGATAGTTATATTCCTGCTGGTAACCTACAAACTAAATTTTTAGCTATTCAGATATTCAGAGACAGATCGACTGTTATTGGTATCTCAGATGGAATGATGGAAACTTGGATGATGGCTGTGTTGGAGGTGAATGTCACTTTAGTAGAAATTAAAGATATTTTGCTTACAGAATTTTAATTACAAAATCAATGTGACCAACTCAGCAGTGAACAGCAGTTTATTTGTATTCAAAACGCAGTGAAATAATAACACAAATATTGAATACTGTCACATAAACTGTTCATGATAGAATATTTGTTATTACTGAATGTTATTAGTTACATAAAATTAAACTAAACTGCTGCTTAATCGCTGGATGGGGGTGGGGATCCTGACCCCCTGGATCTCTCTTCCTCATCCTGCAGTTGCAGCTGGGTGTAGTAAAACCTAACCTTAGGCGGTTCTTCCATGTCGTATAAGGCCTGGCAGGTGTAGACCCCCTCGGCCTCATCCGAGACCCCCTCAATCACCAGAGTGGTTGTGTTAGCGAGCAGGGAAATCTCTCCCAGGGTGCTGGCTAAGGCCAGGAGCTTGGACCCTTGGCCGTAGTTGTAGGCCAGAGGCTCATTTCTCTCTGTCCCAGGCCTGGAGAAGACCCAGATGAACAGTGTGGGCACGTTAGATCCACAATGAAGGTGCACAGTGCTGTTTACTGTAGCCTCCACGTGTTGCCTAAAGTACTCGATTTCATCAGAGTCAGGGATATCTAGACCTAAGCAAACACAGGATAACAGTAAATTTGTCAGAAATTCCAGAAATTATATACAATTTGTTTTATACTCACGTGACATAAAGATTCAAACAAGTTTTCTTCACAAGCAGAATCAACCCTTAAAGGCTTAGTTTACACAGAAATGAAAATTCTGTCATTAATTACTCACACTTGTCGTTCCAAACCCATTGGACCCTAATTAAGATATTTTTTGATGTTGCCAAGGCTGATTACAATTTGATATGTTAAAGCATGTGTATGTGTTGTGTTGTGATACTCTATACAATATTGGTAGACATAAGTCAGAGGAGAGTACAGTAGAGTAAATTATGTTATTTCTGTGCAAAACAAAAAGTAAAATAAAAAATCAGAGCATCGCAAAAGTGAAGTTAATCCACTGATGTCACATGGACTGTTTTACTGATGTTTTTACTATGTTTCTGGATCAAATTTGTGTTCCGAAGATGAACGAAGATCTTATGGGTTTGGAACGACATTAGAGTGAATTATTAATGAAATAATTTTCATTTAGGGGTGAAGTAACCCTTAAGTGGAGTTAACCAAATTAAAATAAAAATCATCAGCCCTATCCAATGCTTTCGTCTTAATAGTCCCCTATTATCAGACACTTTTGTCTTCTGAATCAATCATCATTTTTTGCCAAAACAAACTAAAATCTTAATCTTAAAAGTGCCAAACTTGATATTAAATGGTATAAATAAGAAGACATTTTGATTTATTTCACCAGGTTTGCAAACTTTGCATTAACTTTATCCTATTAATATTACAAAAATGGCCCCAAAACATTTGCTAAACCTTTTAGTGTTCTTGTTGGCTTGGTTTGGTTTAGAAGACATATACTCCCCAAGTAAATATGTATAATAACTCAAAGGCATAATTAGAACTTCCTATTCAGCATATCGCTACTTGCATCTCCCCTTTAAACATGAACTCTCTGTCCTCTTGCCTGACACACTTCTGTCCAGAAAACCTAAAACAGACATTATCCTTCATCGTTGCTTCTTACCTTCTACAAAAACCAAAAGGAAACAACAGAGTAGAGGAAAGAACCGTGCGATCCCCATGGTGCCACAAACTTCAGGAAATGCTGAAAGCAGACCTACACACAACAGGCATTTGGACAGTTTCTCTTCTGTCCCATCTAAACCAGAACCTTCTGATGAAGAGACTACTGGGACTCGGGTAACAGAGTACACCATCTCAGTTACTTTAAATAATTTATTAGTGCCTTACAATGCCCTGGTGTGCTTCGTATGATTTCTTCCATTCTCTGAGGCAGAGAGAGGGCTAGAATATCTGGAGGTGACACCGCATCATTCATTATTTAGCAGGTCGAGGTAAAGGACTTTTTGAAATCCCATATAAGTGTCACCTGCTCAAATATGAAGAGGTTCTGGGAAGTTCAATAAGAAGAACAAACACTACTACATACTATTTACTTGATATCTTCTGTGCACATGGATTACTGGCCTGAGGAAACCAAGGCCTAGTGGTAATGAACGCATGAGGGAGAGGAAGGAAGTAGAACTACAATCTCTCTATCTATCCATCCATCCATCCAGTTAAATCACTGTGCTTTTATAAGTTAAAGGTGAGATCCCCAGAAGAAAGTTCCTCAGAAGAAAGAAAACCTTACAGGTCTAGAATTATGCAAGGGTGAGTATGTTTTGACTAGACCTATGCCTGAAATTTGAGTTGTGAGACGTTTATATACATTTTTGCTGAGCTATGTTAAAGTTAGTTGATTCTCACATTTTGCATTGAACAGAATGTTCTTTGGCAGGAACGTCACAATTCTGAAAGTTCGCAAAGACAAAAGCAACCCCTGCTATTTTATTACCGCAGATGCTGCATCAAACAACGACAATGATGAAAGGTAGATAAAGGGCAGAGATTCCAAAGCAGGGTTGATTTGTGATGAGTAGGATGAGTGGGCCTGCTTTAGATGGGGCGGACTAGACGACCAAATTCCTTACCGGTGAAACACATCTTATTAAAGCAGTCTGAGACTGCGGAGGCCAGACACATCTGCTCCGGCAGACCTACAGCCCTGGGAGGGGAGGAGAGAGAGAGAGAGAGAGGGAGAGGGAGAAAAGTTGGAAAACGAGAGCAGTAGACAAATAAAATATTTTGGGGGTGTTTTTTTTTCGAGGGGGGGTGGGGGGGGATGTGAGAGGAGATAGGATTGGGGAGATCTGAGTGGAAGGTATTACAGGTCTCAGGGTCTTATCTGGGGACAGTTTGCTGGGTAAAAGCTTTCAGGTGTGGCGCCCTTACACAGAACCCGGCTGTGCTTGGCAGGGGGGTTGGCAGCACTTTAGAGAGGCCCGGATTTCTATGAAGAGCACAGGTCTGTTGGACCTGCTGTCCTTTTAGAAAGAAAAAAGTTTAAAGACACAGTCCAGCTGTACAGCAGAGGCAATACTTTAATAAATATTCAATAAATGCTTTTCCATTAAATTTGTCATTCGCTGGAATCATCAGTTGGTTCAATGTGAACATAGCAAAAAGGTTTACTCTACTCTTTATTAGCAGCTTGCTTTAGAAGCCTTTTACAACATATATTTGAACGTGTTTTGAATAAAACAAAAATTGTTATTGTATGTTTTTTTTATTAAGAGATATATATTTGCAGTTGCAAGTTCTAAAGTCTGTATTGCGAGATATAAAGTCCCATTTGCAAGAAAAATGTCAGAACTGTGTGATGAAAAGTCTCAATTAGAAAGTTAGAATTGCAACTTTTTTTCTCTGATTTTTGACTTTATTACGATCACGAAACGCCAGTGAAAGTTCGTTTGTGCAGCGTTGCCACGCCTCTCAGCGAGGCAATGATTTGAAGGAGACAGGACTTTCAAATGAACATAAAAAAAACTTTAATAGAAAATAAAGCTGACGAGGCAGCAACGAACACTCACAGACGGGAAGGGTTCACACGGCACGTACATTCAACAAGACGTGAATTCAAACAGAAAGACAGAGGTATTTAAGGACAAACAAATCAAAGACTAAAGTGAGGGCAGGTGTTGAACAACAGGTAAAACAAACGAACTGAATTGGGAGAAACCAAAAAGACACAGACAGCGGGGGAGACATGACAAGACAAGAACAGAATGGCAGATGAGAACGTCACATTACACCCCCCTCCCGGAAAAGACTCTGGAGGGCGCACTGGATGCGCGGCAGACTCTGGAGGGCGCACTGGATGCGCGGCAGACTCAAGGGGGCGCACTGGATGCGCGGCAGACTCAAGGGGGCGCACTGGATGCGCGGCAGACTCAAGGGGGTGCACTGGATGCGCGGCAGACTCAAGGGGGCGCTCTGATAGCAGGTCCTCCGCCACGGGCTCTGGAGGATCGGACCAGTGCAGCGGATCCTCCGCCACGGGCTGTGAAGGGTCGGGCCATTGTAGTGGGTCCTCCGCCACGGGCTCTGAAGGGTCGGGCCATTGCAGCGGGTCCTCCGCTGCAGGCTCTGGAACCGGTTCACGGACAGATTCTGGGACTGGGTCACGGACCGGTTCTGGCTCTGGGACTGGGTCACGGACTGGTTCTGGCTCTGGGACTGGGGCAGGTTCTGGAACTTCCCGGACTGGAGCGGGCTCTGGAGCTGGAGCGTACTCCTCAATTTCCCGAACTAGAGCGGGCTCTGGAACTGCCCGGACTGGAGCGGACACTGGAGCTGGAGCGGGCACTTGAGGGCGCTCTTGCAGCACGAAAGACTCCGGATCCTCCTCCTTGGTCGCCATCCTGACCGCCAGCTCGAAGATCTCCTCGATCCTCCGCGCCTCCTCCCACGGCGCGATCGGCGGCGGCACGCTCGGGGACGCGGAATTCCCGCTCGGCAATCCACACCGAGACGGAGCAACCGAAACTGCGTCCCGCTGTTCACTGTGGCGAGGAGCTCCCAGCGGCGGACCACGCCAAACGGCAAGCCGACTCCCCGGCAACTGAATCCGCCGAGGTGAACCAAAGTCGGCAAGGATGCACGCGCTCGCGGGAGCGAACGCCATCCTCTATTTGATGTCTCGTTCTGTCACACCAGTGAAAGTTCGTTTGTGCTCCTCTCAGCGAGGCAATGATTTGGAGGAGACAGGACTTTCAAATGAACAAAAAAAAACTTTAATAGAAAATAAAGCTGACGAGGCAGCAATGAACACTCACAGACAGGAAGGGTTCACACGGCACGTACATTCAACGAGACATGAATTCAAACAGAAAGACAGAGGTATTTAAGGACAAACAAATCAAAGACTAAAGTGAAGGCAGGTGTAAAAATGACAGGTGACACAATCAAACTGATTAGGGCAAAACCAAAAAGACACAGACAGCGGGGGAGACATGACAAGACAGACATGGAATGTTACATTACACCCCCCTCCCGGAAAGGCGCACCTGCACTGTAAGTAACATCATTCGGGAGGGTTGGCTGGGCGCTCTGGAGACAGCAGACTCTGGGGGCCGCACGGGGTGCACGGCAGACTCTGGAGGGCGCACAGGATGCGCGGCAGACTCAAGGGGGCGCTCAGGCAGCGCGTCAAACTCAAGGGGGCGCTCTCGCGGCAGGTCCTCCTTCACGAGCTCTGGAGGGTCGGGCCATCGCAGCGGGTCCTCCGCCACGGACTCTGAAGGATCGGGCCAGTGCAGCGGGTCCTCCGCCACAGGCTCAGGTGGTTCGGGCCATTGCAGCGGGTCCTCCGCCACGGGCTCTGGAGGGCCGGGCCATTGCAGAGGGTCCTCCGCCACGGGCTATCACAGAAAAGAGTGATATTAAAAGAGCTGTTTTTGACAGGGTAAAATGAATGTTTCTTTGAGAAATTATAAAACAAACTACAGTATATTACAAACTTTCCATTAAGACCCTAAAGAATCATATTAGTTTGTGTAAAATTGGCTTTGTATGACTCCTTTCAAAAGTATTAAAAAACAAACCTCACCTATAGTTGTTGGTCCTGCCTGTTAATTTCCTGTGGCCACATGTTGTAGCAGAAAACTGTGAAGATTGAATTATCTCACAGAGCTGTCATCGCAGCTGAACCACAGCTAGGGCAGATGCATTATACATAACCCCAAACAGATCTGTTCTAATCACATACGCTCACATTTACAGCACTGGTTTCATACTAACAGTCCTAAATATAACTGACCCCTGAGCTGTTGTGTGCTTGTTATTTTGGCACACATTTTCATCCAAAAGAACGTCTTGGTTACGTATTGAAACCCTCGTTCCCTGAAGAAGGAAACAGAGATGTCATGTCGGTGACCGACGAATAGGAATCTTGCTTCGAGATGCCAAAACAACTCTGCGTGTATGCAAACGCGCCAATGATTTTCATTGGCATATGCTGATTAGGATCAGCTGAACCCAATCGCCTTGCGAGTATAATTAGGTCAGCCAATCTAGCGTTCATTAGGTCTTTGCTAAGGAGCCGAGCTGGTGTTACGGCCCCTAGCTGCAGTACAGCCCCTATGGCGATGTGACGTGACGTCTCCGTTCCCTTCTTCAAGGAACGGGGTTCCAATATGTAACCGAGACATTCCTTTTCAGTCGGTCACTCTGACACACTGGCACGTCAGTGACCGATGAATAGGGATCCCTGCCAAAGCGCCATAGAGACTGTCCCTTCCAGACCCATGTGAGAGTCACCAACCCCCTGTGTTTGGTCTGTAGGAAGGTAGACTCTGCACATGGACCAGTAACACACTATAAGTAACTGGACAATGGGACGTCGCAGGGGGACGTGCAGAATCTGTTCTCCTAAGATTAAAACAGAACTAGAACAAAGCATATGGAATATAGGAATAGATTGAACCCTCAACTGGGGAAGGTAATTCTACCTCTACCACCTGAGATCCTCTTGGTAACACTCAGGGGCTCCCAGGCCTCTAGCGGTTCTCAAGGATGCATCGCCTCGAGGGCCTAGTGTCAGATGCTCCTCAACATCCAACTGCTGAGGGGATCGGAGGACTCACAGTATCTACTGATAAGGATTACTGAAGAGTATATACCAAGCTGACAGAACAGGTCCTACTCTGGCTCTTCAGCTTTGTTAGAGGTGAGAACACGGGTAGAAACCGGTTCAACATGTAAGCTATAGAACCTAGCGAACGTGTTAGGGGTTGTCCAAAAGCAGCATGTCAACAAATGTCTCAACAAATGTCAACACCCAGGTTGGCACGTTCCCGTGCCAACGCCCAGGACGACTTCTGGTTGAGTGAGCGCATACACTGAGGGGACAGGGTGCACCCTGAGCCTGGTATGCCAGGGTAATGGCATCCACTATTCAGTGGGCCATCCTCTGCTTAGAGACAGCATTCCCGTTCTGCCGACTTCCATGACAAACGAAGAGCTGGTCTGAGGTCCTGAAGCTCTGTGTCCGATCTACGTAACATCGTAATGCTCGGACTGGACACAGCAACAGTAAAGTTGGGTCTGCCTCCTCCGAGGGCAGCGCTTGGAGGTTCACTAACTGATGTCTGAAGGGAGTGGTAGGAACCCTGGGCACATAGCGCGCCGTAGTCTCAGGGTTACCTGAGAGTCCTCAGGCCCAAACTCAAGGCACGAATCATCAACCAAATATGCCTGCAGGTCCCCTACCCTCTTGATGGAGGCCAATGCGAGCAGGAGGAGTGTTTTCATTGATGAAATTAAGGCTTAAAGGGATCCTTTCTCAATGCTCTGAGCACAAGAGAGAGATCCCAAGAGAGTATAGAAGAGGGTCGAGGAGGATTTAACCTCCTAGTCCTTCTAAGGAACCTGATGCTCAGAACATGCTTACCCAGAGACCTGTCATTGCAAGGTCATGGTTTGCAGCGATAGCAGCCATATATAATTTAAGAGTGGAGGGAGACAGCCTTCGCTCCAACCCTTGCTGCAGAAAGAGAAGCACGGATTCAATCAGGCATGTTCGGGGGTCTTTCCTTTCGAGAGGAACACCATTCGACGAACAGGTTCCATTTCAACGCCTAGGCAGCTCTTGTAAAAGGCGCTCTCACAGAAGAAATAGTGTCAACTACCCCTTGAGGTAGGCCACTTAGAACCTCCGTGTCCCGTCCAGGGTCCAGACATGGAGTTTCCACAAATCTGGTCGCGGGTGCGACAGGGTGCCCCGTCTCTGAGTCAGTAGATCCTTCCTGAGAGGAATCGGCCAAGGAGGGGCTGTCACGAGGAGCAACAGTTCGGGGAACCAAGTCCTGGTGAACCAATAGGGGGCTTCCAGCAGGACCTGCTCCTCGTCTTCCCTGACCTTGCACAGGAACTGTGCTAGAAAGCTCACTGGGGGAAACGCATATTTGCACCACCCCTGAGGCCAGTTAGCCAGGGTGTCTCTGCCCAAGGTTCTCTTGGTCAGAGTACAGAACAACTGGCAATGAAAGGTCTCTGGGGAGGCAAACAGGTCTACCTGTGCCGCGCTGAACTTCTCCCTTATCAACTGGGCGTCAGGGGATGGAGTCTCCATTCTCCAGGGAGCACTTGAGTTCGAGACCTACCTTAGATGCTTCTGACTTCGTAGAAGGAGGTGGCGGGCGAGCTGCGACATACGACGGGAGCGTAGACTACCTTGATGGTTGATGTACGCAACGGTCGATGTGTTGTCTTTGCGGACCAGAACGTGACAGCCCTGAAGCCCTTTGGCAATTGATCTGCCAATGCAGATGAGGTTTCGTCCAAACCCATGAGACTGCATGCCCATTGTACGTGGTGCCCCACCCTGTGGTGGAGACATCTGTGAATACCACAGCATGCCTGGAGATCTGTTCTAAGGGCACTCCTGCCCGAAGAAACTTTAGGTCTGACCACGGGGAAAAGGCTAGGCGACAGGCTGGAGCTACTTGAACTCGCAGCAAGCCACTCTTTCACGCCCACCTTGGGACTTGATCGTGTAGCCAATGCTGAAGCAGTCACAAACACAGCCAAGATGGCGGTGCTGGACCACCATCATGGACATCGCACAATCCAGGGCACACGTCGCACAAAGCGCGAGGTCCGGGAAAGCCCGGGAAAGAAACCAGTTCTGGATCAGTATCCGGTATCCATCGGACACCGCTCCAAAACTGAATGCCTCATTTCCAGAACCGTACTCTCCTTCCGATGCAGTAACCGACATCTGATCATCAGGGGGAGCTCCAAAAGGGACATCTGTCAATCTGACTGATTTTCGGTCAATCAGGCTGCCCAAATGGAGACTCCAACAGTGTCGGAGTGCGGGCGACAGGAGGCGCTCTCTGAGGAGAGTTCTTGACTGTCACTGTAAGGCTAGCCCTCTCTCCTCTGGAACCGGAAACTCCGCGGATGATGCCAGCGTGAGCCCCAGAATGCGAAAGAGGAATAGGGGGACTTCCATCTACGGTCATGTAAGTAAGCCTTATCCGCAACTCCGAGATAGTCATCTTCTTGCATGAGAAACATTAACTATCCATGAATGCCACTTTAGCATGCTCAATGCCCAGGCATGTAAACAACGTTCGTGACTGTCAGCAGACGGCAGGTAACTGCCACATCCAACAAGGCACTGATGGTATGACATTCCTCTTTAAAGGAAGCGTCTTTAAAAAGACGTACCACCTGTGACTCTTTTAGCTTTGCTCTTTTGTGAAAGGCTGAAGCAAACAGGGAAGATGGCTGCTCGGTAAACAAATGCAGATGTTACCTACAAATGTTACCGCCACTTGACTGGAACCACCGTCACTGCAACGCCGTAACACCAGCCTTTCTCTGTCGCTCACAGAGTAGAAATGGCTTCTGGAACATTTGCATAAACTGCTCGGCTCCGAAGACGAAAAGTTAATGAACGCTAGATTGGCTGACCTACTTATACTCGCAAGGCGATTGGGTTCAGCTGATCCTAATCAGTGTATGCCAATGAAAATCATTGGCGTGTTTGCATACACGCAGAGGTGTTTTGGCATCTCAAAGCGAGATTCCTATTCGCCGTTTTTTTTTTAAAACACACTAGAACCTTAGAAGTCCTTACACAATACATATTCAGTCATTTCAATTTGAAATCCTCCCGCAAAAAACAAAGCAAATGACTGCATTTACATTGCTAATGTGTTTGCATGGCTCAACCCCCTCATCTGCATTTATGTGGGACTTGTGAGACAATATTAAATAAATAAATAAACAAACAAGTGAACCATCTTCTCATGGGTCATGAATATGTAAAATGTAATCAATTGTAAAATCTAGGTCACAGCATCCTCATCTGTAGGTCTTGACACACTGAGTTAAAGGCCAGGAAGGCCATCGGAGAAGATGATTAATGGTAGCTTTATGTTTTTATGTTAATCTGCTGAGATCAGTAGACATTACAATAGCCCAGGATTACTGAATGACTGACCTCTCACTTTCTCAAAAGGAAGCCTGCATTATATTTCCTCATTCATGATTGAACTCACCACGGTTAACTAGATATTTATACATTTTTGTCTGTTTTATAATCTGTAAAATCACTCTCTCATTTAACTTGCTTCTGTAAGAAACATGGTGCATTTTTTTCTGCAGAAATGTTGTTCATTGGAAGTACTTTGAAGTATCTGATGTGGCAACAATTAACAGGATGTTGATATGACTCCAGAAATTAATGGGCCAAGTAATTTAAACCATGCTTTAATGTTTGTGTAACACTGGTGAGTGTTTGCCCTTGCAAAGTACCAGAAAATGATTAACCCTCACTCTCAATAATACATAGTTTTTGCAGTATCCTTTCAAAGGCAATCTATTATTTAACACAGTTCTGTTCCTATTGCGCAAGTCTAATTCTTAGTAGTAGCTGTTGTCATATCAGCACAAGTAAAAATACTGGTGCTTTGAAGCTTTGCAAATTTTAAAGCACAACCACAACTACATAAGGAGACAGAATTGGGACGTGAATAATGATTTCTCTAAGGTGATATCAAGCAGAAGACAGCAGAGATCCTCTGGTGCCATTGTCTCATTGTGTCTTTTGTTACAGCTCAGGTACATAGTGTCACCGGTTTCTTCAATTGGCCCAACAAAACTTATGCACTTCCAAACATTAAACAAAAAAGTTAACTTGAAAGAAATAAGTATTTATACATTTTTGAGAAAACCCGACACTGTAGGCTGTGCATGTGTTTGAATCTGGTTTGTGAACCAAGGCCACACTGCTTATAGTTTCTTTTTTAACTGTCCCTGTCTATAAAATTGGCAAGAAAGGGCAAAAATTTTACTTTGAACAAAACTTCTACTGGCTTCTGCCAGCTTGCTTTGTTCCAGTGGTTTGGATTCACTGAGAAACTTCCTGATTAATCTTATTTCAGATTCTGACGATTCTCAAAAAACAGATGTGCAAAGACAACTTGGAAAGCCCTTATTTGAACAGGTGGCTAATATTTGGAGTCTTCCCTAACACTGCTATCGCTGGCTTTCACAGCAGTTCTCCAGTCTCAATTTATTTTCCACTATGCGTGTCAGCCATAACCCCCTTACAATATTAAGGCAAGGCTGCAATAGGTGAAAATAGTATTATCTTCCGTCTCCACTATCATTCTTTCCTGGTCTCTGTTTGTGTGATTATCTTCATCTCACATATATTTTATTCTTTGTCACCCTTTTGTCCCTTTTTCTCTCTTTTTTTTTAAAGAGTAGTAAACAAATATGTAAAAGACCAGGGCGAAATTAACTAAGATTAACTAAGCCCTCTGATAGGGTCACTTAAATGAGCTCTCTGCATTGTTATCCAGTTCTGTAAAGGAATAATGCTAGTCACACAATGGCAAAAACATAAAATTAATTTAATTTTGATGGTTCGCCTACAATTGTTCAATGTTCCTTGCGTGAAACGATGATGAGAAATGAATGTGAACAGGTCTTTATAATTGTGATGCCCAGCTGGAGTGGCCAGCTAGAGACTGCTCATGGCACTCCAGCTCTCCATGTACTTTTTTTTTGTTTTGTTTTTTTATACCTGGACTCATTTAATCAATGAACTCTTGTCTCCACCCACCTGATGTGTTGTTATGGTTCATCTGTTTCTCCGCCTCCCTATGTCATTATCACATGTACAGTATAAATATCCCGGATGTCCTTGTATTAGTTGCTGGTCAATGTTTGGCTGTACATCTGTTTTGTGTCATCTGTGTTACTTAAGATTTTTACTATTGTATTTATACTTAGGTTTTTACATTTTATTTTATTTTTTGGGGGGGATTGTTTTTGTTAGCATAGCAGTACCTGGCAGCACTGCAACACTGCCACTTAAACAGACAATGATTAAATTAAATACATTTTATAGTTTAAATGTAGTTTATCACTGTGGCTAAATGTCTGGTAAGGCACTTAAAATGGTGTTGCACAAAATGTGCACAGAGGTACATATTTTTATGAGAACAGGTTGAAAAGGACAGAAAAATAAGGGTGACAAAAGTGTCCGTTAGTAAATGACCCCTATAACTTTACCAACAAGAAATTGCTGTTGTCAGTCATTGGCAAAGAAATTAGGCAAGTGCACCTGCTTAAAACTAGATTGACATGATAGTGGCTTTGACGTCTTTGATAGCGATCCAGTATCCCAGGGGAGAGGGTGTTTTCGCTTGACTGCTCTCATCTATCACTGCAGTCCAAAAATGAGATTTGAAGAAGTGCTTCTGTGGAATGGTGAACAAAGGAGCCCATATCATTGCTATTCTAAAAAGGAGGGCGACTCGCCTTCCTCATTCTTTTCTTGTTTCTTTACACTTGGATGCCTAAAACAGCATTTCTCACGGAAAAGTGGCAAGTGTGGCACTGAGTTACATTGTGTGGAAGCATACTAAAAAAGAAATAGGACGTCAAAGTTACTTCTATCCTTTGTTGAATGGAGCATTTATTTAAGGAGTTCTGTATAAAACAGTCTCATATGTGTACTCAAAAGAGAGAGAAAAGTAATAAAACTTTTATGCAAATGGCATGCAGTCCCATAACACTTGTCATGCCAAGCACAAGGACGATGTGGCATATGATGTATTGGAGAAAAATCTGGATTTTTTTTTTTCTTTTTTGGTCAGAGCCAATGCAGACTGTCATTGCTATGAAACAGTGTTTACCTATACAAGACTAAAATGCTGAGATGTGTTTTCCTGAGAAGTTTTGAATCACTGCTCCAGCTTCACCAGGTGTCACTTCTTGCAAAGACAGACATACCACCCCCCAACTTCAAAATAACAGCCTTGTGTGCTCCCATTTCTGGTCGCTTTTTATTCTGGGTTCATATTTATAGTTTTCAAACTGTGACAGCTCTTCGAGGTTTCTTGCATGCTCTTAAAGTTTCTGTACACAGACATGCAGGCACATTCAGAACTTCCTTAGAAGGGTCCTCAGAGGAATGATTGAGGAACCATGCTAAGCCAAGATATGCAAGTTGGCTCAAAAAAAGCACAACACCAGACATGGTATGGAATATAAATAATCCATTCTTACTTCCAAGGCACCAAAAACTGAAAAACTATTAAGACACTAAAAGTACCCTCATGTTTACCATATGTGATTTGCTATATATGTGAAAAAATAAATCTGATCTATTCATCATAAAGTAATCATGTCTGTTTTGAGTAAACAGCTTGATTCAGATGGATGCATAAAAAGCATATTTTGAATCTCAAAAGACTTTTTGAATGGTAACTGATAATGTTTTTATGTTGTTTTTATACTGTAAACTTAAATGATTGTGGCTTATCAAAGTATACCTTTTTCATCGATAATTCTTAGTTTGCTGATATAGAAATTATATTAGATATTAGAAAGCGGCAAGTAATGGCAAAATAAAAGCAAAACAAATATCTTCTCTTAGCAGATATGAAATTAGAAGGTAGCTAAATGTAAAATGTTTTTCTTTTTTTGTAAATGTAACCGCTTTACGTTTTCTGCTTGACTCTCATTGAGAATGTGTTAGCCTCTGGCTGTCATTTCTCTGTGCTTGTACTGTATCTTCTCAACACCCTGGCTGGCTCTGTGTTTGAGCGTCTCACATGAAGAGCTAAGAAGATTAAGACTGTGCTTTGAGGGCTTATTGCAGCATTAGAAGGTCTGAGCCATGTGAGGGAGTCACCCTTTAACACCAAAAGCATATCCCACCATTTGATCTCAAAAGAGCCAACAACTGACCCTATCTACTTCTTGTTGGTCAATCTCTTTGACTAATCACTCAACAGAACCATGGGGGCAATGCTGGAATTGTAATCCCAAGAGACACTTGTGAAGGCTGTTGCCAAGTCTTAGCTCAGTATGGTTAAGTGTGTTGTGCCTATGAGATAACTCAAAATGTAGATGTTATTTAATGTTTTGTAAGTGTTATTAATTTATTAATTAATTTTCGTGAACTTTAACCCATGATTGTTAACAACATATTTATGGTAAAATGATGTATAAATCTGTGATTTTGAATGAGTTGCAGCTATAATGACCTGGCTGAGAACATTTGGTGTAGGCATTCAGAAGCATCTCTTTCCCAACCAAAGCCAAAACCTGTGACAGAGCCTCAGGCGTACGTTTTAGATCCAATCCCATGCTTGGCCTTCACAGATGTAAGCAGTGATTTGGATGCCCGTCACACTATCTGCTCCTGAGTGAGCTCTCCAAAAACACTTTTGAGACTGTATTCAAAGTGTCTGTCATTTGAGCAACAACTAAACATATGACGGTCTTATTAGTGAATACTGCTTTAAAATATTATTGGATTATATTGTTGTGATTGCATATTAATCTGCCTGATTGTTTTTATTGTATTGTTCTGGAGTGGTTTAACATGTATGAGTATAATGTTGGTGCCTTATGTTACCATACTACACTATGTGCCTAGCATGCAGTGATCAGACTAATTGTAACGTTGTAGTCGTGTAGAGTAGGCGAAGGAGCACGAGGAGTCAAAAGGTATAATGAAAATAAAAGACTTTTGATAATGAAAACATAAACGTGGAGCAGTATCCATAAATTCAAACAGAGCACGAGCAAAGACACGGTAAACATTAGGGT